>BLBF01000042.1:12043536-12067979 GCA_015471245.1 Laticauda colubrina | reverse complement strand
ATCTATCTATCTATCTATCTATCTATCTATCTATCTATCTATCTATCATCTTTTGTTTAAAAGTTGCTTTCTTGGAATAGAAATGGGGAAAGTACAGCAGCTGGACAATTGTCCAATGGAAGAACATGATAATCTATTACCCATACAGAAATAAATTGCAAGTTGTCCTCTGTACTCCTGTCACCTCCATCTGAATCTGAAAATCATGTAAGAATGTTGAGCTTCCACCAATGTATACATGTGATATTATTATAATTTAAGCTTAAATATTTCACAAGTTTAAATGTGTTTGCATTAGGACTGGGGCTAGCAAGAATTCAAATTTAACATCTTTAATTAATATATCTTTTGCCATTGATTTTGCCTTGATTACTTACTGATTTTTATTTACAATAATATATTCATAATGTATATATTATGATTGTAGCCAGTTGCTTCTTCTAATTAATCATTATTATGAAATATGTTTATAATTCTGGATCATGTTTTGATTATTTCTCTAGGACTCACTACTAGCTTAGCTATTATCTCAATAATTTGTATGGTTTGATCTTAATTCAATCATATCCTCCATCAGGTAATGACACAACCTGGGAAAGGATTTACAGTAGAAGTTGGAGCATTTATATCCCAACCACTCTCTGCCTACTCACCTAATGATCCTGTCCAGATTAGGTGAGAAATGGAACCTCCCTGGGGGACATATTTGCGGTTCTCCAAATCAACTTGCTCAGACTGAAGAAGCTACTAGGATAAGCAACACAACATTGAGAAGCAACAAGAAAAGAAATTCAGTTGACCTGACTCAACTTCCAGACAACTCAACTTTGATGACTGAGACTCTTCATCTAACTCATGGGTGTCAAACCTGCAGTGTCATGTTGCTGTCACATGACGTTTTGTGATGTTTTTCTCCTTCGTGGAGCTGTGGTGGGCATGGCCTGCATGTGACGCATTTGGCCCATGGGCCACTAGTTTGACACCTGTTATATAACTCAGGTAATGGACTAAACCAGGGTAACAAAGTTTTGCTTTATTTCTGCGTAAGGTTGGGATTTGTTGAATCAGATCATTATAAGTAGTTTGGAACAGCTTTGTATGCATCAGTTCACTAAGACCAAATTGTAGACTTGTTTGCTTGCTCTCCAAGTCCATGTTTTATCCAAAGATATCCAAAAGCTCTTCTGCAAGCAAAAATAATTCACTCCATCACTGAACTGTGATCAAGAATCTATAATGGAAATTGCTGTGACTTCTCTGTGCGTATTTTAAATAAGAAATGACCGTTTAAAGGAGGGGTTGAACTATTGGTTAGATTATTGTGTTTCTGAATACAAGTGTAGGTGTGTGATATAAGTTTTAAAGAAAAGCAGCTGAATATGCTAGTAGTCCCAGTAGAATTATTCTACACAAACATGAAAAATAACTTGACTGTCACACTGTAAATCATTGACAGTAAGTCATATAGAACACAGTGAAACCATAATAGAAATGTGAAGAATCAAAAGAGATAAACAAACAGCACACATGAGCCCTGAGCCCTGCTAATGAATCACATCACTCATTGTTCTCTTAATGGCTCAGCCATGGATAACTTGCATAATTCAATTAAAAGGAAGTTTCACTGAAACAGATGGAGCCTGTCAGAACTTAAATTGACATCAAAGAACTTTTCACAGAAGTAACAAGGTTGGCAGCTGTTTGATGATCAGACATTTTCCTCCACCCCATGTTGCCCCTTCCATGGCCCTTAAAAAATATATGTATCTCTTTTTCTCTGCAAAATGGAACATAATCTATTTTCATTTTTATTTCCATGACAGTTAAGCATGGTGTGTTTTGAGCTGAGACGTTACTAGTTTGTATTTGGAAATCCCACAGTATTTTAATTTGCTCATTCTTGACTACTTTTTCAGCTCTGTGTTTCCACCAATTTTTCATGAACGGGACATGACTTTTTTTATGGATGTTCCACTGAATCATTTTGGAGCACAATATTTTGTGTTATGTTTTGTTTATAGCTTGTACAATTTTTTTACAAGAGCTGAATACATGATCTACTGTTTCTTCTGTTCTTTGCATAGTCTGCACTTTGAAACATTTGATAGTTTTTAATTTCTGGCCTTGATTTCATTAGTTTGAATAGTTTGCTCTTGAGTAGCCAAAATCAAGCCTTTGGGTTTTTTTTATGTTCCAGTTATAAACTATTGGGCAGGTTTCATTTTTATCCATTTTCCTCTCAAACTTTTGTAGAAATTGTCCATGTAATTCTTTTCCTTGCCAGCAATGTGTTTTTGATTACATTATTTTGATTACATTATTTTGATATTCATGTTTTTATTTTCTGCATGTTCAGTAAGTTCCAAATGAAGAATAGAAAAGACACATGGAAAGGCAAAGAATTACATGGCCAGTACATGAAAAATTAGAGGGCAAAGATAACAACAACAAGATCCAGTGATAGTTAAGAGCAGGAAAGTTGAAGAAAAAGGCAGACGGACTAATTCCCCTCTGGGGTCTATGCAGGGCTAATTCTGGCTGCACAGGGCCAAGCCTTAAGAACAAATGCTTACAAAGCCAAAATTGAGAAAACAGCAACAGACAGAAAATGCTGTCCCTTCAAAGAAGTTGAAGAAACAATAGCACTTAACCTAGTTAAGTGGCGAGAGCAAACCAAACAGACTGATTATAAACAGCAGCACAACAAAGGAGCAACAATGGTGCATTGAAAGATCTTCAAGAAATACTGTTTGCATGCAAGCAAGAACTGGTGGGTATCATAAAACAGAAAAAAGTAATGGGTGGAAACTAATCAAGGAGAGAAGCAACTTAGAACTAAGAAGAAATTTCAAGATAGTTAGAACAATTCAACTTGAATTGGAACTTGAGTTGTCAGTGGAACAACTTGGCTCCAGAAGTTGTGAATACTCCATAAGAGATTGGATAACCATTTTTCTGAAGTGGTGTAGGGTTTCTGTTCTGTTCTGTTCTGTTCTATTCTATTCTATTCTATTCTATTCTATTCTATTCTATTCTAATAGAAAGTGAAGAAGCTGAAAGTGCTCTGGGACTTTAGAACTCAAACTGACAAGTGCTTGCCACATAATACCCCAGACTTTACAACCATCAATGAGAAAGACAAATAGTCTGGATAGTGGACTTGGCAATATCAAGAAACAGAAGAGGAGAGAAAGAACGGGAGAAAATTACAAAATGCAAAGACCTGCAAATAGAAGTATAATGACTGTGGCAAAAGAAAGCAAAAATTGTAATCGGTACCTTGGGTACAATCCCAAAACACCTGGAGAACAATCAGCATTGATAAAATCACTGTCAGTCCATTGCAAAAAGCAGTTTTGCTCATAACAGCTTAAGCCCATGTCACACTGCCCAACGGATGCAAAAAGGACACAACGGACGAGCAAAATGTTCCTTCCGTTGTTATCCGCTCTCAAAAGGGGCAAAAATTTGCATAACCGGAGCGGATAACATGGACACGGGGAGGACACAGGGCGGATGCAAAGCGGATGAGGAATGGAAGCCCAGCGGATGGAAGCGGATGGGAGCGGATGGCACATCCGCTGAGCTTCCGGGGGGCTTCAGCAAAGTGGATGCGGAACGGATACAGCAGATGCACAGCGGACGCGGAACGGATGAAGCGGATGCATCGCGGATGCACAGCGGAAACCTAATGGATGCCTGGCGTTAACTGCGCATGCAGGGAGGATGCATTGCGTCAGCCACGCGGATATAACGGAAGCAGCTCAGAAGTTGGTCACCATTCAGAGGAAAGACCTGCTGCCAGATGGATTGGCTGTCTTGCCTGCCCTGCCTGCATGTCTGCCTGCAAGCCTTGGTGCCAGACTTGGTGCCAGACTTGGTACCAGCCTGCCTGCAAGCCTTGCTGCCAGCCTGCCTGCAAGCCTTGCTGCTAGCCTGCCTGCAAGCCTTGCTGCCAGCCAGTCTGCCTGCCAGCCTTGCTGCCTGCCTGCCTTCCTGCCAGCCTTGGTTCATGCCTGCCTGCCAGCCTTGGTGCCTGCCTGCCTGCCAGCCTTCCTGCCAGCCTTCCTGCAAGCCTTGGTTCATGTCTGCCTACCAGACTTGGTGCCTGTCTTGGTGCCAGCCTTCCTGCCAGCCTTGGTGCCTACCTCCCTGCCAGCCTTCCTGCCAGCCTTGGTTCCTGCCAGCCTCCCTGCCAGCCAGCAACCCCACAACCATGCGGAAGCACAGCAAGCCTCAGCCATCTGCTGCCAGCCCTTGCAAGAGGGACAGGGCTACCATCCCTCCCCCTGGCCCTCACTCTGGTTCTGCTGGGGCTTCTGCAGCACGGGCTCACTCTTCTGGGGCTGGGGCTTCTCCTGCTTCTGCTTCTGGAGGAGCTGATGAAAAGCACTCCAGCACCAGCCACCTCCACAGCACCTGGACCCTTCACCCATGAGACTGAGCGACCAAGAGGAGTGCCAGAGACTCATTTTTGTTTTATAGCTTGTTGTTAATAAAGTCTATTTATGATTCACATGCTTGCTTCATTTCTTTTTTTTCATAAAGTCTTGGTGAAAACTTTTAGAAATGGTTTAAGCCTTTGCATGCTTGTGGGATGGGTAAGGACAGCTATGGGATGGGTTAGGATAGCAGTGGGATAGATAAACCTCCAGTGCAAGCATAGTGGGACAGTATGGTCCACCCTCCCAGGTGCCACACCTACAGCCCTTTATCAATAATAATGTAATAATTATCCACACATGTCAACATAAACACAACTCTTTATTAAACGCCCTGTTCATTGTAGGCCAACCAAACATACATGGCCCAATCTCATCCGTGTGATGAGACAGGCTGAAGGAAGCATCCATTAAGCATCTACCATCCTGTCTTGCCACTCCACCGCTCCAACTTGGGAGTTGCACCAGAGTCTCAGGAGGTTGTGCTGCTTCTTTGCTTCATGTGAGGCTCTGTTGGGGCCTTGCACATCCTCAGTGTCGATCAGGTTTTGCCCTTGCCTCCATTCCCCAGGCTCCATGTCCCCATTGCCTTGTTGGAGGTCCACAAGCCTGTTCTGCAAGACTGGGTAGTGGGTGCGCATGAGATTGTGTAGGATGCAGCAAACTTCCACGATCCTCCTCATGGTCTGTGGGCTATGCTGCATGGTGGTGAGAAGTACCTGGAACCTGTTGGCCAGGATGCCAAAGTGTAGGGCTTCATGAGGTAGGTTGTGAGGGAGAAGGCGTCATCCCCCACGATGAAGTAGGACACATCTTGTGTGTCGTTGGGCAGGGGTTCTGGATCTGGGAAGCCCACAATGAGGTTGCATTCCAGCTCCTCCTTGAGGTGACTGGCGTTGTATACCTGGGCATCTGAAGATGAGCCGTTGCCTGAAGCATCGATGTACATGAACTTGTAGTCAGCATCGACCATGGCGAAGAGGATGATGCTGAAGAAGCCCTTGGAGTTGAAATAAGTGGACCCTGACTTGGCTGGAGCTTTGCAGGCCACGTGCTTCCCATCTATGGCTCCAACGGTGTGTGGTAAGTTCCACTTCTGATACCACTGCTCTGCAACTTTCTTCCATCCTTCTTCAGTGGAGGGGTACTGGAGGAGCTCCTCCTTGTATTCTTCGATGATGGCATGCACCACTTCTCTGACCACAATGCTGATGGTGTTGGATGGCACCCTCCAGGCGTACTGCATGCTCCTGTATGTGGTCCCTGAGGCCAGGTGGCGCAGAGTCAGTGCCAACTTGAGCCCAGGTTCCAGGCTGGGCCAGAAGCTGGTGCTCTGCTTGGTAAACCTGGGTGTCAGCCGCTGCACAAATTCATCAAACATGGCTGGAGGCATCCTCATGAAGTTCTGGAACGCCCGAGTGTCTTCGTTCCTGAGCTCCACCATCAGCTTGCTGTACAGTCCGTCCTCTGCTTTTCTGGCGAACCATCTTCAGACCCAGACTCTTTTTGGCTGCCTCTTTTTCTTCTCGCAGTAGAGTTCACAGAGCCTGCAAATGGCTTCGCACTGTTGCAGAACGACGGTGGGTGCCAAAATGACTTTGTTCCAATCCACGGTGGACATGACTGGATGCTGTGAAAGAGGAAGAGCCAGATGAAGGCTACAGAGGTCTGCACCGCTGGGCTGCTGTTCTGAAAGTGAGATGCAGATGAGTTGCTCCCCCTTTTTATAGGAAATATAGGTTTTCCGCTAGGCATCCTCTAGGCATCCTCTAGGCATCCTCTAGACATCCTTAATATCCAAGATAGGTCCCCTCTGCAAACGTTTTTTCCATTTTAAATGCTTTGTTTCCTTTCTGCATCTGTTCTGCATCCGTTCTGCATCCGTTCCGCATCCTATTCCGCTTCCTCCCTGCGTCCGAGCGGATGTGAGTTGTGCGGATGTGCAGTGGATGCCTAGCGGATATAGCGGATGCATAACGGATGCGTAACGGATGCCTAGCGGATGCATAGTGGATGCAGAATGGACGAACTGGGTACATTTTCTGTGCAAAACTTTTGGGCAGCCCAAAACTTTTGGAGCGGATGAAACGTCAATAAATGGATGCTGGATGGATAGAGAGGAAGCAAAACGGAGGCAGTGAGCACATCACGTTTTCCAACAGATGGCAAGCTTTTTTCTCCATTTTACATCCTCTTTGCATCCATTGGTTCAGTGTGACATGGGCTTTACATCTTGCAATGTAACAACATCAGACCAATATATCTGCCTATCCTAGGTCCTTGGAAAGGTTAGGTTGATAAAAATGCCAAATCTAATCTAAACATCTGGCTAACTTTATGGCCAACCACAGTAAATTTATAAGGAACCTGAGTCCCAGTGACTCTGGGCAGCTTACAAATTGTGAAAAACATTTAAAAATTAATACATTTTTAACAGTAGAAAAAACACAAAACAAAATACAAATTGCCAAAGAAAACAAACCCAGATGAGAACAAGGGAAAGGAAGAAAATGGGTGCCAATTGTTCTTACCATGGGCAAAGAGCCATGTTTTCAGTACTTTGTAATTATCAGTAGGGTGAGACTGAATCTCACGAGGAATCTCATTCTAGAGGGAAGGTAAGCAGGTAATCCTCAATTTATTATCACAATTGAACCCTAATTTTCTGTTAAGTGAGGCATTTGTTAAGTGAGTTTTGCCTGATTTTGCAACCTTTCTCACTTAACAACCTTTGTTAAGTGAATCACTGTAGCTGTTTAGTTAGTAATATGGTTGATAAAGTGAATCTGGCTTCCCATTGCTTGCCAGAAGGCAAAAAAAGTGATCACATGATTCCACGACACTCTAGATCACATGGCCATGGGGACAATGCAAAGCTCATAAGTGTGAAAAAGCAATCTTTTGGAAGAAAATATCTTTCTAGGTTCAGTTCCAAGAGGGGGAAAAGACACTGGAAACATGGAGGCTGTTTGGAAAGATAGTTTAATAGTGGACAGGATCACATGCCTTGGAGCTCCTGAGAGAAAAAAAGGGAAGGGATCGAAGAGTCCCTGGGTTTTATGACCTCTGTTGGGATTTGAATTTGAGCTTGTATTCTGATTGGTTGTCAGAATCCCATGGGCCATGCAGGGGCAACTCTATAGACTGTCCTGAGTCCCAGGCTTAGTTGAGACTTGCTGGATGATGATGTACTGAAAGGGCTTTGGGATTCATATTATGGGTCTGCCTGAAGGAGGTAGATCTTCATTAGATAAAATAGACTGGCCCAGGACTTAATGATCCAGTGACAAACGTGTGTGGGGGGGGTGAGTTTCTGACTCTCTGAGGTTCTACTTCTCTTTTAGGGGAAATATTCTGCCTTTTTAATATGTCCTAAAATATTTCATTTCTCTAGGAGAGGGGTGGGTTTTAACTTCCAACAAACTATGTCATTTTTTATCGATGTCATTGTGATTTCAAACAGTCACTAAATGAACAGTTGTAAGTTGAGGTCTGGCTGTACTTCCTGGGTCTTCAAAGATGGAATTAATTGTTGGAACCTGGAGTGCACCAACCCTGCTACATCAAAATGACCAGCCAGATACTAAGAGAAACAGATGGCCCCTCAAGTAATCAGGACTTGTGCCATGTACAACTATCAGCCCTCCTAGTTAAACCAGATAGGAACCACAGTATGATGAATTAAGTTTTTATTATTGTAAGGTTATGTTAATATAATCTTGCAAATCTGAATGTACAAACTTCCTGCCACCACTTTAACTCCTTGATCCATTCGGGTGGGTTCTTCCTATGTTTCTTTCCTTGACCATTATGCACTGGCCATGCCCGTTGCCCGGTTTAACAAAAGGGTGAAAAGTCCTGATACATTACATGATGCTGCCATGATGATGCAAGTTTGACACCCCTGCTCTAGATCCTCCATACATCTCATTAGAAGGGCTTTAGGGGTGGTGGAAGCACCTTGAATCACACCCAGAAGCAAGTTGACAACTAGTTTGTAAAGCTGAGATGTTACATCGGCATACTGAGATATGTCCATTGCTGCTTGGACAGCTGCATTCTAGATGAGCTTAAAGGGCCTGTCACATTGGCCGACGGATGCAAAACATTTGTAAAAAGGACACAGCGGATGAGAAAATGTTCCATCCGTTGTTATCCGCTCTCAAAAGTGCCCTGAATTTGCATAACCAGAGCAGAAAACAATGGAAAGGAACGGACAGGGGGAGGACGTAGCCAGGATGGAAAGTGAATGTTCCACGGAAGCCTAGTGGATGGAAGTGGATGGAAGCGGATGACACATCTGCAGGGCTTCCGGGGGAGCACAGCAAAGTGGACGCGCACCGGAAAGAGCGGATGCTGAGCGGATGCAAAGCGTTCACTGCACATGCGGGGAGGATGCATTGTGTCAGCCCCGCAGATATAAAGGGAAGCAGCTCGCAAGCAGGTCACCATTCAGAGGAAAGACCTGCTGCATTACACAGCTCCAGCCAGCCAGCCAGCCAACAACCATGGGGAAGAAGAGAAAGCCTCTGTAATCTGCTGCCAGCCCTGGCAAGAGGGAAAGGGCCACCATCCCACCCCCTGGCCCTGACTCTGCTTCTGCTGTGGCTACTGCTGCTGGGGCTGACTCTTCAGGTGCTGGTGTTTCTGCTGGTGCTTACTCTGCTGGTGCTGGTGCTTCTGCTGGTACTTACTCTGCTGGTGCTGCTCCTGGTGGTGGGGCTTCTGCTGGGGCTTACTCTGCTGGCGCTGCTCCTGGTTCTGGGCTTCTGCTGGGGCTTACTGTGCTGACGCTGCTCTTGGTCCTGTTGGTGCTCCTGGTCCTGCTGGTGCTCCTGGTGCTCCTGGTCCTGCTGGTGCTCCTGGTCCTGCTGGTCCTGCTGGTCCTGCTGGTGCTCCTGGTGCTTACTCTGCTGCTGATGATCCTGGTCCTGCCGGTGCTGCTGGTGCTGCTGGTGCTGCTGGTGCTGCTGGTGCTGCTGGTGCTGCTGGTGCTGCTGGCGCTGCTGGCGCTGCTGGTGCTGCTGCTGGTGCTGCTGTTGGTCCTGCTTTTGCTGCTACTGCTGCTGCTGGTGCTGCTGATGGTGGTGGTGTGGAGGAGCAGCCCCTACAACCTCGAAGCCCCTCTGATGAGGGCCCAGATGGCCCTGCCAGAGGGAGGAAGAGGCATATGTGTGAATGGGAGAGGAGGCAATACTCCATTGAAGAGGAACATGAGGATGAGGTGCTGGAATGGCTGAGGGAGAACGAGTATCTATGGAGGAAGGGACACAGGCTCTATCGAGACACCAAAAGGAAGCAGGCTGCTTGGAGAGAGAAGTCGGAGAGCCTGGGCTACACTTCGGAGGTGCTCCTCAGCTGGTGGAAGCACATGCACACCTGGTATGGGAAGCTGCACCTCAAGAAATCTGGCCAGGCCACGGTCAAGCTGACAGACCGAGAGACCTATGTGATGGCCAAGTGCAGCTTCTTGGAGGGTGAGATCTGCTACCAAGGAGCAGCCCCTCTGACAACCCTCTCTCTCAGGCAGCCCGCAGAGAGCCAGTCCTCTTCTGGCCAAGAGTCAGTTCCTGTGTCCAGGCAGGTATCTGTGGAGCGTGCCACAACGGAGACCCCCCCGAAAGCTGCACTTCCCATAGCGGAGTGTGTGGAGGACCCCCTGATGCAGTGAAAGCAAGAAGAGGGCACTTCCACCAGAGAACAACCCACATCCACCCCCAGCTCCACCTCCACAGAAAGCAGGCAGAGATGCAGACCAGAGGGGCAGAGCCACACTGTCCTGCTGGAGGTCAGGGACACCATCAGAAGCAGCGTAGATCTCCTCTCTCAGCTGGTACACACCAACATCCCATCCTCCAACCGCAAGCCCTTCCTCACCTACGTCAACCAGACCCTCATGAACATGTCGGAATCACAGTACCAGGTGATAAGGGACAGGATCACCGGTCTTCTTCACAACCCTCCAGACCCAGCTGAACCTGCTCCAACCCAGTCCAGGTCTGCTCCTCCACCCCAGGTGATGTCACTGACCTTCCAAGGCTTTCCACAGCCCCTCACCTACCAAGCTACGGCTACCAGGAGCTCCAGCAGCACAAGCAGCAGCCCTTCCCAGTCCAGGCACAGGTTCATCGGACGCCACCGTTGCCAACAATGCCACCGATGCCACCCACACCACAGATGCCACCCACGCCACAGAAGCCACCGACACCACAGATGCCACCCACACCTCACCTCGCTCACCTACAGACCAGACATCCCCACTACACTGCTCCTTCCTCCACCCCACAGCCAAGCCCAGCCTCAGAACATCTGTCATCAGTATTGGGGCTGACAACCCATGTCCTGGAGAAAGGGGCTCTCAACATCACAGGACTTAGCCAGCTGTCTGAGAGCTTCCTCCACAAACCATCCCCTGTTGTCCTCTTGGGGCCAGGCACTCCAATGACGCCTCAGACCAGCACTCCAGCAGCAGCCACCTCCACAGCACCTGGACTGCATGGTGGTGAGAAGTACCCGGAACCTGTTGGCCAGGATGCCAAAGGCATTCTCCACCACCCGCCTTGCCCTGGACAGCCTGTAGTTGAAGATCTTCTCTTCACAGGTGAGGCATCTGGAGGTGTAGGGCTTCATGAGGTAGGTTCTGAGGGAGAAGGCGTCATTCCCCACGATGAAGTAGGGCACATCTTGTGTGTCATTGGGCAGGGGGTCTGGATCTGGGAAGCCCATGATGAGGTTGCGTTCCAGCCCCTCCTTGAGGTCACTGGCGTTGTATACGTGGGCATATGAAGCTGACCCATTGCCTGAAGCATCGATGTACATGAACTTGTAGTCAGCATCAACCATGGTGAAAAGGATGATACTGAAGAAGCCCTTGTAGTTGAAATAAGTGCACCCTGACTTGGCTGGAGCTTTGCAGGCCACATGCTTCCCATCTATGGCTCCAATGATGTGGGGGAAGTTCCACTTCTGATACCACTGCTCTGCAACTTTCTTCCAGCCTTCTTCATTGGAGGGGCACTGGAGGAGTTCCTCCAGGTATTCTTCGATGATGGCCTGCACCACTTCTCTGACCACAATGCTGATGGTGTTGTGTGGCACCCTCCAGCCGTATTGCATGCTCCTGTATGTGGTCCTGGAGGCCAGGTGGCACAGAATCAGTGCCACCTTGAGCCCAGGGTCCAGGCTGGGCCAGAAGCTGGTGCTCTGCTTGGTCAACCTGGGTCTCAGCCGCTCCACAACTTCGTCAAACATGGCTGGAGGCATCCTCATGAAGTTCTGGAATGCACAAGAGTCTTCATTCCTCAGCTCCACCATCAGCTTTGTATACAGTCTGTACTCTGCTCTTCTGGTGATCCATCTTTGGACCCAGACACTTCTTGGCCGCCTCCTTTTCTTCCCATAAAACAAGTGAAAGAGCCTGTAGATGGCTTCGCACTGTTGTAGAACGATGGTGGCTACCAAAAGGAGTGTGTGATGATCCATGTTGGAGATGACTGGATGCTGTGGAAGAGCAAGAGCCAGATGAAGGCTGAAGAGGTCTGCACCGCAGGGCTGCTGGACTGAAAGTGAGATCCAGGTGAGTTCCTCCCCTTTTTTATAGGAAATATAGGTTTCCTCTCGGTGTCCTTTTGCATCCTCTAGGCATCCTGCATACATCCTAAATATCCGAGATAGGTCCCCTCTGCGAACGTTTTTTCCATTTTAATGCTTTGTATGTGAGCTGCATCCGCTTTCATCTTTTCTCCATCCGTGCTACTAACGCTTTGTGTCCATTTCGCATCCATTTCGCTTCCTCCCTGTGTCCGTTTTCCACTGGAGCGGATGCGAGTTGCACGGATGCATAGCGGATGCCTAGCGGATATAGCAGATGCGTAACGGATGATTACAGATGTAGAACGGATGTTCCCCGTATGCGTTACGGATGCAGAACGGACACGTTGGATACATTTTCCCCTCAAAAAGTTTTGTGCAGCTCAAAACTTTTTGAGCGGATGAAATGTCAATAGTCGGATGCTGGACGGATAGAGAGTATGAAAAACGAACGCAGTGAGTAAAGAACGGAAGCATCGCATTAACCAATGGATGGCAAGTGTTTCTCTCCATTTTACATCCTCTTTCCATCTGTTGGTGCTATGTGACAGGGGTTTAAGCTTCCAGGTGGTCTTCAAGAGTAGCCCCAAGTAGAGTCCATTGCAATAGTCACACTGTGAGGTGATCAGGGTGGGAGTATTGACTGAAGAGGACCCTGATCTAGCAATTTGTGCATCAGAGGAAGCTGGGCCAAGGCCTTCCTGGCTATAAATACCACCTTTTCTTGATCAAGCAGGACCTGTGACTCCAGGAAGATGGCTAAAATTGTGCACCACTCTTGAATGGAGTATACATTCCATCCAAGGTCATATTTAGAATATCACCAGATTTGGATGGTACAAGGATTGTTAGCACTGAATCAGACCTGATATTTCCCACTTCCACTGGGAGAGAACCTTAGCAGCTTCACCTGACCAACCCAGAATCAAAAGATATAATTGGGTATCATCAGCATACTGATGTTATTAAACACGACGGGATGACTTCAATGTAAATTTTAGAGTTATATCTTGGGCAATGACAAGGATAATTTAATAACTCTAGTCCAAAACATCTAGGCCTGTAACCTTATGCTTGCTGGAAGTTCTGTATGTAGGAAGAGTCTTAATGAAGGAATCAGATGACATATCCCCATGATAAAAGGTCAAAAATAAATATCTTGTTGATTGCTCAGACTTCTCCAATCCTCTTTTCCAAGAAGGAGAACCACTTCTCTTGAGGCATGTGATCTGCACATAGCAATTTGATTCTCAAGTGGTTGCTGGCCTGTGTATTTGATGGTGGCCCTGGTATTTAGGTAGTGCTGGAGTATCTAGTTTTGATGATCACTTTCAAGTGAAAGCTACCGTGGCCTGTTTCTATGGAGACAGGATTACAGATCCAGGATTTGTGAAGCTGAGTAGGATAGAAGAGATGCTTTAAATCAATTCACAATGCAAATTGCCAACCAGCAGAAGATGCTCTAAATGGTAATAATAGTAATTCTAACTGAAGGAGAAATATACTGGGCTTGGAAATGCTGTTGCTGTAACCTCCCTTTTTTTAAAAAAAAAATCAGCATCCTGAAGCTTATCTAGATTTCAAATGATGCCCTAAACAATAGTGACCCTTAACTTTTCCACTGCTTAATTGACAAACATCAATGCTCAAATGTTTAAACTTTAATCAAGTCACTCAGAATGATCTGTACCATATTAAGTTGTTCCTGGAGTTTTTAGCTGGATCCCAATGAGATCATGTGGTCTCTGCTTACCTCCATGGTGGTACTTTTAATCCACTTCAATACAGTTTCCAAATTTCCTCCAACTGTTCATATAATTTACCTAATTTCTTTCTGAAATACTCTGTATTTTCTAAAATATTCAAATTAACATTTCAATATCTGTTTTTGAGTAGGCGTGCTCCTAACAATTCAGAGTCATAATGGGTTAGAAATCTAAAATGCTCCATCTAGGGAGAAGGAAGGAAGAAGAGGGGAGGAGAGGAAAAGATATGACTAAGCAGGAATACTAAGCAATGTGGTGGCTCACGTGGCTTACATGGTTAGGATACTGGATTGATGATTAGCAAGCCCGTGTTCAAGATCTGAATGGTGGAGTGAACTCCTGTCATTTGCTCTAGTACCTGCCCACATAGTAGGTCAAAAGCAAGTAATTGCAAGTAGATAGATAGATAGATACCACTTTGGTGGCCACATTAATGGGGACATGAAAGGAATCTCCAATCAGGCATTCCCCAGGTAAAAGTGATGTCAAATCTAATCCTTTCAACATGAAGGCAAGTAGGTATACTGATGTTTGAAAGGATCTGAATGTTTTAGAAAACTGTAAGTTGAACATCACCAACTGAATGATGTAGCTGCTAAAAAGGCAAATGGTGTTTGGAATTCATTTTTAAAAAACATAGAATCCAGACCACATGGGAGGTATATCTAATTGTATTCTACCTTGGTCAGGCTGTATCTGGAAGACTGTGTCCAAAAAGGAGAACAACAAAGAAATGATTTGAGAGGAGGGCCAACAAAATGGGAAGGAGAATGAAAACCGAGTCCTATGAGAAATGGTTAAGGGAAGTAGATATCTTCAGGCTCCAGAAGAGACAGCTCAAAGTGAAATGACAGCAGTTTTCAGATAACTAAAATATTGAAATAGGGAATGAACTTGTATTCTATTGTCCTAGAAGGCAGGTCCAGGATTTTTAGAGGAGAGTCAAGTTACTTATTAGGACAAAAGTTCTGATAGTGATATTATTAGTGAAATAAGCTGCCTTAGGATTTGACCTGATTCCCTTTACTGGAGGTTTTCAGAGACTGTCATGCTTTAATGCATGGACATCAAATGTGCCATGTCACGTTGCTGACATGTGACATTTTGTGACATTTTCCCCATTTACAGAACTGGGATGCCTTGCGTGTGATGCATCCAGCCCAGAGGTGGGCTGCTAGGGGTTCACAGGGGTTTGGGAGAACCCCTATCTCAGATTCTGCACAGTTCAGAGAGCCACCTAATCCCACTCCTGGTTGGCCCCACCCACCCCATCCTGTCCCTCTCAGGAGTCCCCAGGTGGCCCGTTTCGGGGAACGAGAAAAATGGGCCTCCCAGAAGTTTGGGAAGGCCTGAAATGGGCCCATTTCCAGATTTCAGAGAATCTCCAAAGCCCAGGGAGGACATGCCCACCTCCCTGCTGTGGTACAGGAGGCTGACTAGGTCATGCCCACCATGGCCACACCCACCCAGCAACTGGGCAGAGAACCCCTTGCTAAAAATTTTGAAGCCCACCCCTGATCCAGCCAGTGGACTGTCAATTTGACACCCCTGTTAGTGAATCCTGCACTGAGCAGGGAAAGGAACAGATGTCTTCTGAAGGAATTAACTTCTAATGCCATGAAGAAGAGATGAACTGTCTTCTTATTTATAATTCATGCTATATATATGATTCATATCTTGGTTTCTGCCTATAAGAAACTAAACACTGGAGGTATCTATCCAGTTTAATTATTACAGAAAACAAATACAGCATCACATAATTCATTTTAAAAGGAGTCTAGCAAAGTCCATACAGTTAATATACTTAATGCTATGAGACAACTTGTACATCATAAATTCTATTACATATAAGTTGTATTTGAATTCCTGCATATTTTCTGTGGCGTTCTCCCAAAGACAGACAACAAAAAGCAGACATTAGAAGCAGACACAAAGCCTTTGGCTGTGCATGCAATAACCTGGACATGTTTTCCATAATTACTAAAAGGGGAGGAAAAACTAATTTTCCATCCTTTTTTCTTAGTCAACTGCATTGAACTGAACTGTGTGATTTTGCTGGGAAGACTGAAAGAAAAAGTTAAATCAACTGATCCATTTTTCTTCTCATGGGTACACCGTTAAATCAGCTTTTGCTTTTGATAAATAAATGACATTTTTTTAAGATGGTAAATCAGTTTCATATTACTTTTCCCCCAAAAGATGCATTGCAACTATTTATTTTCCTTTGGCAGAGATGGCAAATATAAACGAGCCCAAATACAGTTTATTTCGTAGTAATTCCCATATGAATGAAGTCTACAAGTGAACAGAGGATGTGTATATGTGGCAATATTTTCATTCGGATGCTGATAGGGTCAAGAGAGAGAGAGAGATAGAAGCAATCAACAAGTGGAATGAAACAAAGAGATATTTAATAGAAAACCAAAATATCAACAGAGCTTTCACACTAAAAAATTTCTTCTCCCGGCTGATAAAATGAGTTAAAGCCAATATCACACTGCACCAACAGATGGAAAGAAGATGTAAAATGGAGACAAACACTTGCCATCCATTGGTTACCGTGATGCTTCCGTTCTGTACTAACTGCGTCCATTCTTCTTCCTCTCTATCCATCCAGCATCCGTCGACTGAGGTTCCATCCGCTCAAAAGGTTTTGAGCTGCTCAAAACTTTTTGAGCAGAAAATGTATCCAACGCGTCCGTTCTGCATCCGCAACGCATATGGGGAACATTCGTTCTGCATCCGTCGTCATCCGTTACGCGTCCGTTATGTCCACTAGGCATCCGCTGCACATCCACACAACTCAAATCCGCTCCAACAGAAAACGGACACAGGGAGGAAGCGAAATGGATGTGGAACGGACGCGCACCATTAGTAGCATGGACGGAGAAAGGATGAAAGCGGATGCAGCTCACAAAGAAAGCAATTAAAACGGAAAAAAAATTCGCAGAGGGGACCAATCTCAGATATTAAGGATGTCTAGAGGATGCCTAGAGGATGCAAAAGAACACATAGTGGAAAACCTATATTGCCTATAAAAAGGGGGAGCAACTCACCTGGATCTCACTTTCAGTCCAGCAGCCCTGCTGTGCAGACCTCTGCAACCTTCATCTGCCTCTTGCTCTTCCACAGCATCCAGTCATGTCCACCATGGATCGTAACACAGTCCTTTTGGTAGCCACCATCATTCTGCAACAGTGCAAAGCCATCTACAGGCTCTTTCAACTGTTCTACAGGAAGAAAAGGAGGCGGCCAAGAAGTGTCTGGGTCTGAAGATGGATCGGGAGAAGAGCAGTGTACGGACTGTACAACAAGCTGATGGTGGAGCTGAGGAATGAACACTCTCGTGCATTCCAGAATTTCATGAGGATGCCTCCAGCCATGTTTGATGAATTTGTGGAGCGGCTGACACCCAGGTTGACCAAGACAAACACCCACTTCCAGCCCAGCCTGGACCCTGGGCTCAAGGTGGCACTGATTCTGTGCCACCTGGCCTCAGAGACCACCTGCAGGAGCATGCAGTATGTCTGGAGGGTGCCACACAACACCATCAGCATTGTGGTCAGAGAAGTGGTGCAGGCCATCATCAAAGAATACCTGGAGGAGCTCCTCCAGTGCCCCTCCACTGAAGAAGGCTGGAAGAAAGTTGCAGAACAGTGGTATCAGAAGTGGAACTTCCCCCACACCGTTGGAGCCATAGATGGCAAGCACATGGCCTGCAAAGCTCCAGCCAAGTCGGGGTCCATTTATTTCAACTACAAGGGCTTCTTCAGCATCATCCTTTTCGCCATGGTTGATGCTGACTACAAGTTCATGTATATCGATGCTTCAGGCAACGGGTCAGCTTCAGATGCCCAGGTATGCAATGCCAGTGACCTCAAGGAGGGGCTGGAACACAACTTCATCATGGGCTTCAAAGATGCAGACCCCCTGCCCAACGACATGCAAGATGTGCCCTACTTCATCATGGGGGATGATGCCTTCTCCCTCACAACCTATATCATGAAGCCCTACACCTCCAGACTCCTCACCCGTGAAGAGAGGATCTTCAACTACAGGCTGTCCAGGGCAAGGCGGGTGGTGGAGAACGCCTTTGGCATCCTGGCCAACAGGTTCCAGGTACTTCTCAGCACCATGCAGCATCACCCACAGACCGTGAGGGGGATCGTGGAAGCTTGCTGCATCCTGCACAATCTCATGCGCACCCGCTACCCAGTGTTGCAGAACAGGGTCGTGGACCTCCAACAAGACAATGGGGACATGGAGCCTGGGGAATGGAGGCAAGGGCAAAACCTGATAGACACTGAGGATGTGCAAGGCCCCAACAGAGCCTCAGGTGAAGGGAAGAAGAAGCGCAATCTCCTGAGACACTGGTGCAACTCCCCAGCTGGAGCAGTGGTGTGGCAAGACAGGATGATAGATGATTAATGGATGCTTCCTTCAGCTTGTCTCATCACACTGATGAGATTCTGCCATGTATGTTGGGTGGGCCTACAATGAACAGGGCATTTAATAAAGAGTTGTGTTTATGTTGACATGTGTGGATGAATGATTACGTTATTATTGATAATAAAGGGCCATAGGTGATAATAAAGGGCCTGGGAGGGTGGACCATACAGTCCCACTATGCTTGCACTGGAGGTTTACTATCCCACAGCTACTACCCATCCCACAGGTATCCCTGCCCATCCCACAGGTATCCCTGCCCATCCCTCAGCTATTACCCATCTCAAAGGTATCCCTACCCATCCCACTGCTATCTTAACCCATCCCAAAGGTATCACTGCCAATCCCACTGCTATCTTAACCCATCCCACAAGCATGCAAAGGCTTCAACCATTTCTAAAAGCTTCCACCATAGACTTTATTGAAAAAAATAAATGAAGCAAGTGTTTGAAGCAAAGATAATCTTTATTAATAACAAGCTGTAAAAGAAAAATGACCCAAGTCAAGTGTCCAAATAAAGTCAACAGGTAACCACCCAGTCTCTGGCACTCCACTTGGTCACTTGGAGGTGTGCCCAGTCTCAGGGGTGAAGGGTCCAGGTGCTGTGGAGGTGGCTGCTGCTGGAGTGCTGGTCTGAAGCACCACTGGGGTGCCTGGCCCAGAGAAGACAACAGGGGATGGTGTGTTGAGGAAGCTCTCAGACAGCTGGCTCAGCCCCATGATGTTGAGAGCCCCTTCCTCCATGCCATGGGGTGTTAGCCCCAGTATCGATGACAGATGTGGGGTGGAGCAAGCAGCAGTGTAGTGATGTTGTCTGGTCTGCAACTGGGTGAGGACTGGCGTGGGTGGCATCTGTGGCATGGGTGGCATCTGTGGCGTCGGTGGCATCAGTGGAACCGCTGGCAACAGTGGCGTCTGATGAATCTGTGCCTGGACTGGGAAGGGCTGCTACCTGTGCTACTGGACCTCCTGGTAGCCGTAGCCTTGGTAGGCGAGGGCCTGTGGAAAGTCTTGGAATGGGAGTGACATCACCTGGGATGGAGGAGCAGACCTGGATTGGGTGGGAGCAGGTTCATTTGGGTCTGGAGTGTTGTGAAGCAGATCGGTGATCCTGTCCTTCACCACCTGGTACTGGGGTTCCGCCATGTCCATGAGGGTCTGGTTGACATAGGTGAGGAAGGGCTTGTGGTTGGAGGATGAGGAGTCGGTGTGTACCAGCTGAGAGAGGAGATCTACGCTGCTCCTGATGGTGTCTCTTATCTCCAGTAGGACAGTGTGGCTCTGCCCCTCCTGTCTGGCTCTCTGCCTTTCTGTGGAGGTGGAGCTTTGGGTGGATGCGGGTTGGGCTGTGGTGGAAGTGCCGTCTCCTTTCTCCCACTGTGCCAGGGGGTCCTCCTTGTGCTCTGCCATGGGGAGTGCAGCTGTCGGGGGGGTCTCTGTTGTGGCACGCTCCACAGATACCTGCCTGGAGACAGGAGCTGACTCTCTGCCGGAAGAGGACTGGCTCTCACCAGAGAGAGAGGGTTGTGAGAGGGGCTGCTCCTTGGTGGCAGACCTCACCCTCCAGGAAATTGCACTTGGCCATGATGTAGTTCTCTCTGTCTGTCAGCTTGACCGCGGCCTGGCCAGATTTCTTGAGGTACAGCTTCCCGTACAAGGTGTGCATGTGCTTCCACCAGCTGAGGAGCACCTCCGAAGTGTAGCCCAGGCTCTCCGCCTTCTCTCTCCAAGCAGCCTGGTTCCTTTTGGTGTCCCTAAAGAGCCTGTGTCCCTTCTGCCATAGATACTCATTCTCTCTCAGCCACTCCAGCACCTCATCCTCATGTTCCTCTTCAATGTTGTATTGCCTCCTCTACCGTTCTCGCGTATCCCTCTTCCTCCCTTTGGCAGGACCACATGAGCCCTCATCAGAGAGGCTTCCAGGTTGTAAGGGCTGCTCCTCCACACCACCACCACCACCAGCAGCAGCAAAAGTAGGACCAGCAGGACCAGTAGCAGCAGCAGCAGCACCAGCACCAGCAGCACCAGCAGGACCAGCAGGACCAGGATCATCAGCAGCAGAGTAAGCACTAGCAGGACCAGCAGCACCAGCAGCACCAGCCGGACCAGGAGCACCAGCAGGACCAGCAGGATGAGGAGTAGCGCCAGCAGAGTACGCACCAGCAGAAGCCCCAGCACCAGGAACAGTGCCAGCAGAGTAAGCACCAGCAGAAGCACCACCGCCAGAAGCAGCTTCAGCAGAGTAAGCACCAGCAGAAGCACCACCGCCAGAAGCAGCATCAGCAGAGTAAGCACCAGCAGAAGCACCACCACCATAAACAGCATCATCAGCTCCTCCAGAAGCAGAAGCAGCAGAAGCCCCAGTCCCAGAAGAGCGAGCCCATGCTGCAGAAGCCCCAGCAGAAGCAGAGTGAGGGCCAGGGGGTGGGAGGGTGGCCCTGTCCCTCTTACCAGGGCTGGCAGCAGATGGCTGAGGCTTTCTCTTCTTCCCCATGGTTGTGGGGTTGCTGGCTGGCAGACAGGCTGGCAGAAAGGCAGGCAGGTAGTCAGGCAGGCTGGCAGGCAGGCAGGCAGGCAGGCAGGCTGGCAGGCAGGCTGGCAGGCAGGCTTGAGAGCTGTGTCTGGAAGCAGGTCTTTCCTCTGAATGTTGACCTGCTTGGGAGCTGCTTCCCTTTATATCCGCAGGGCTGATGCAATGCATCCTGCCCGCAGGGGCATTGAACGCTAGGCATCCACTAGGCTTCTGCTAGGCTTCTGCTAGGCTTCCACTCTGCATCCGCTTCATCTGCTCAGCATCTGTTGTGCATCCGCTGTATCCGTTCTGCGTCCGCTTTGCTGCGGTCCCACGTAAGCCTTGCGGATGTGCCATCGCTCTCATCCACTTCCATCCGCTAGGCTTCCGTGGAGCATCCGCTTTCCATCCGCCCTACATCCTCCCCCCGTCCGTTCCTTTCCGTGTTGTCCGCTCTGGTTATGCAAATTTGGGGCACTTTTGAGAGCGGATAACAACGGATGGAACATTTTTCTCGTCCGCTGTGTCCTTTTTACAAACGTTTTGCATCTGTCGGCCAGTGTGACAGGGCCTTTATGTTCTGCTTGAATGGTATGGATGGAGAAGAAAATATGTTCCAAAATTCTTCTTTAAGCTCATGATGAAGAAGGGGTGGAGAGATTTTAGCGGAAGGAGGTAAAGAAAAAAAATGGCTATGACCATCTAATCGAAACTATATATATATATATATATGTTTTTGTAGATTTTCATGGGTACAGGTATGTAGGTCTAGGTGTGTTCAGGTCTTTTCCCATATAAGATTAAGAGTACCTTTGTGACGTTTCAGTGAGGTCCCACTCGTAATCCTCAGGCTGTTGCTTTCGGCTTCGTGCCAGTGCAAGCAGTGTGTGATCGGAACTGCCGTCTCTCTATAAATACTGATGGTGGGGGCTGGTGTGCCGGGCTGGTTGGGTGCACTGCTGCCTCTTGATTGGTTGATGGAGTTGATTTTGGCTGTGTGATGGCTGTGTGATGGCCTTGTGAGATTTTTTTTTTCACATTTTTGTTGTGGAGATATCCTGAATCTTGTGCTGTAATCTCCTGGGTCGTTTGTTTTGTAGTGATCTTTTTTCCATTAGCCTCTCATGTTTTAACGACTTGGGTAATGGGTTGTATGATGGGTTTGCAAGTTCTTTTGTTGTGGTATCCTGGGTCCTGCGTTGTAATCTCCTGGGTCATTTGTGTTTTGATCTCTTTTCCATTAGCCACCCGACTTGGGTAATGGATTGGGTGATGACCTTATGAGATTTATTGCTGTAGTATCCTTGGTCTTGTGCTATAATATCCTGGGTCATTTGCTGTGTCACAACTTCTTGAGTTCGTGTGGTATAATTTCCTGAGTTTTCTGATGTGATATCCTGAGTGAGTGGCCATGATGTAGCATTCTGGGTTTTAGTCTGGCTTCAAATTTGGGGTTCAGGTTTGTGTTCTTGGCGTGTGTCAGGTTGTCTGGTTTTGGGGTCGGGGTGTGTGACAGCTGGCGAAGCAGCCATGGTCTGGTTTCTGGATGGTGGTTGTCCTTCATTTATAGGATGGGCTTGGGCCTGGCTCTGATGAGGGGGATTGGTGGTGGTGTCCCATGTTGTTTTGGGTCTGGTGTTGGTTTTCATGGCTGGGACTCATTTATTGGTGAGGGCTAGCTTCCAGATGTCTGGTAGATGGGAGGTGTCATCCCGTCTATTCATGTTATGGGGGTGTTTCTCTATCTCGATGGCTTTCCTGATCATTCTCTTGCTGGAATGTTCAGTGTTGGATATTAATTTGGTTCCTTCAAAATTAATTTCATGTCCTGTGGCTTTAAGGTGCTGGAAGAGGGAGGAAGTATTTTCTTCTCTTCTGACTGCATTTCTGTGTTCTGCGATGCATGTATTTATTCTCTTGTTGGTTTGTCCAATGTATGTGGATGGTCAATTGTTCCATGGTATTTCATAAACAGTGCCTTTGGCACTGACCAAAAAATAGTGAACATCCTAAGAAACCCCAAAGGCAAGATCCAGCTAGAAAACCAAGGAGTTTATGAAATTCCATGCAACATTAAACAATAGTTAAGATACATTGATGAAACGTTTTTTATTTGGCCCCATGGAAAAGAAAACCTAAACAATTTCCTAACACATCTAAACAGCATACACTCCAAAAACAAATTCACCATGGAAATGGAAACAAACAAACAATTACCATTCCTAGATGTATCAATCTACAAAAAAACAGATGGAACATAAGGACACACTATATACCAGAAGAAAGCACACACCAACCGCTACCTCAATGCCCAATCCCACCACCACCCAGCACAGATAAACTCCATGGCCAAAACATTAATTGCCAGAACCAAATGCCTGACAGACAAGACATACATAAAGACTGAACTATGCACCCTGACTAAAGTACTGACAGCCAACGGCTTTCACAAAAGCAAATTCACTGGCTTGATCCATAAAAACACAATGAGACAAATGGAGACCTAGAAGATGAAGAGACCCATGGAACAGCTGTCCTGCTTAATATAAGAGATACTACAGACAAAATCAGTAAGATACTAAATAGGGATCACATCAAGACTACCTTCAAAACAAACAGAAAAAGAGCAGCCATCCTAAGAAACCCCAAAGATAAAATTGACCTGGAAAACTAAGGCATATATGAAGTCCCCTGTGCATCATGTCCTGCCACATACATTGGACAGACCAATAGAAGAATAAGTAACCACCTAGATGAACACAGAAATGCAGTAAAAAAGCTGGAACACACTTCCTTACTAGTCCAACACATGAAAGCCACAAATTATAGCATCGACTTCAATAGCATCAAAACGCTAGCCACTATAGAAAACCCCAGCTACAGAATTATCAGAGAACCCATAGAGATTGAAAAAAGACCTGAAAGCATGAATAGAAGAGATGATTCCACCAGACTGTCAATTATTTGGAAGCCTGCACTCTCAGACAAAAAAATCTCCATACCACAAGCCAGCCAAACACTTGAGCACAAACAGACTCCCCTGATGCCTCCAGCTCAAACACACCTCAACCAGGCACCCAGATGAAACCTAGCTTCTTAATAAATGATAGCCGTCCGTTTATGCAGAACCAAGCCATACGAAAAGCCTTCAATACAAGAAACACAATGTTGCCAGCCAATCAAGACAAAAAAAGCTACAAACAGACAGAAGATATTTGAAACACCAATCAAGCAAAACACAGCAAACTCCAAGACCAATAAACACAGACCAAGACTCCCCACCAATCAGGATGAAGGAAAAAACCATTCTGGCACAGCAGATGGCAAACACCAAATTTAAAACAGAAATGGCTGTGAAAGTCTCACAGATGAACACTATACAGAAGCCAGATGGCAGATGAGTATACTATACAGTATACATATACTATACAGATTGCAGATGAGATTCTGCTGAAACGTTGCAACAACTTTAAAAGCACAACTATAATGACATGGAAAAATACCCGAACAAAGTTGAATACTATACATATAAATTCCCGTGAAAACTTAAGAAAACATATATATATATATATGTGCTGTTTAGCTTCCTTCGGGTATTATCCCACGTCATTGTAGTTCTGTTAAAGTTGTAGCAACGTTTCAGCAGAATCTCATCTGCCATCCTCAGGCTTCTGTATACAGTTAGTT
>BLBF01000042.1:12017970-12038536 GCA_015471245.1 Laticauda colubrina | reverse complement strand
GAAATTCCCTGTACATCATGCCCGGCCACATACATTGGACAGACCAATAGAAGAATAAGTAGCCGCCTGGATGAACACAAAAATGCAGTAAAAAATCTGGAACACACCTCCTCACTAGTCCAACACATGAAAACCACAGGTCACAACATCAACTTCAATGGCACCAAAACCCTAGCCACTATAGAAAACCCCAACCACAGAATCATCAGAGAAGCCATAGAGATTGAAAAAAGACCTGACAGCATGAATAGAAGAGATGATTCCACCAGACTGTCAATCATTTGGAAGCCTGCACTCTCAAATAGAAAGATCTCCATGCCACAAGCCAGGCAAACACCTGGGCAAAAACAGACTCCTTCTTATAGCTCCAACCCAAACACCCCCCCACCAGGCGCCCAGGTGAAAACCAGCTTGCTAATGAAGAGCAGCTTGCTAATGAAGAGCAGCCGTCCCTTCACATGGAGCCAAGCCGCACTGAAAGCCTCCAACACAAGAACAGAGTGTTGCCAGCCAATCAAAGCCACAAAACAGACAGAAGAAACCAGAAACACCAATCAATCAAACTCCAAGTCCAATGAACACAGATCCAGGCTCCCAGCCAATCAGAATGGACCAGCCTCAAATTTGAAACCAGGAACTAACTGTATACAGAAGCCTGAGGATGGCAGATGAGATTCTGCTGAAACGTTGCTACAACTTTAACAGAACTACAATGACGTGGGATAATACCCGAAGGAAGCTAAACAGCACACATATAAGTACCCGTGAAAGCCTAAGAAAACATATATATATATATATATGTGTGTGTGTGTGTGTGTGTGTGTGTGTGTGTGTGTGTGTGTATCAGAGGTGGTATTCAGCAGGTTCTGACCAGTTCTGGAGAACCGGTAGTGGAAATTTTGAAAAATTTGGAAAATCGGCAAATACCACCTCTGACTGGAGATTTTATCGTATCCTTTCCCTGCCATGCCCACCAAGCCATGCCCACAGAACAGGTAGTAAAAAATTTTGAATCCCACCACTGGTATTTATGTGTACATGTACATATCTAGGGTTTCTTTTCGATGGTCATATGTATGTGTTCTCTCTCTCTCTCTCTCTCTCTCTCTCTCTCTCTCTCTCTCTCTCTCTCTCTCTCTCTGCGTGTGTGTGTGTTACATGCATTAATTGATCTCAGGAAAAATTCTTCCCAGGACTATGCTAAATTTTAAAAGGTGCTTTGATTTGATCAAATTTTAGACAAATAACCTAACTGAAGCAAATTTGCAAATACAAACTTGCTTGATTTGATCACACCAAAGCTGTCTTTTCAAAGTGATTTGTAACTATTGAAGTTCTCTGTTGATTCAGGGCCTATCCTGCTGCTTTGGGGCTATAGTATTTTGCTTCTTCATTTCTTCCTATGGAGAATGATGAAGGGTCAGGGCACTGTTTCTCAACCTTGGCTGTTTGAAGAAGTGTGGACTTCAACTCCCAGAATTCCCCTGCCAGCGTACCTGGTTGGAGAATTCTGAGAATTGAACTCTACACCCCTTCAAGTTGCCCAGGTTAAGAAACACTGAGTTAAACTCTCTGATACTGATTTCAGTAGCCAATCAATGAGAATAAATACTTCTAAATCTCAAACCAGAAGAGGAGCATTGACTGGAATTGTAAAAGCTATTAAACCATTGAACTATCTGTGAACCAATGGTGGGTCTTCCATCATAGGAAATGGTTTAATTGAACCTTCATGGAACTTTTGATCCTGAGAAGGAGACAGGAGCAGATTGCCTATAAGGTTGGTTCTAACTTGTGTGTTCTATGATATTAAGAATAGCATGGCTTTGGGCTTTATTCATATTATCAGATCTTTACTTCCTGAATGTGACAACACAGAGACCATAACTTTGTTATCTTTTGTGCTGAATAATAATAGTGATAATATTTTTTGGGTAGTTCCTGACAATACAATTCAGAAATCAGCTCAGTTCTCAGCACTCTGTGTAACACATCCAAGGATGCTTTCTTGAATCAAATATTACATTTACATCTGGGATGTAAATGGGATCAGTGTAAATTTTTTGCCAGCAGTGAATAATGCTAAGTTTATATTCACAGAGAGGATCCCAAATGTTTTTTTTTTTCTAATGCAGGGCTGTCAAACTCACCACCCATGGGCCAGATGCATCACATGCTTGGCCATGCCCTCACCCAGTTTAGCAAAGGGGAAAAAAGTTCCAATATGTCACGTGATCCTGCTGTGACAATGTGCGTTTGACATCACTGTTCTAATCATTAGAAAGCCACAGGTGCTTTTTGCTCAGTGTCAGCATCTGTCTGTGTGGTTAGTTTATATGACATTGCATCTAATTGTGCCAGTCTATTTCTACTTTCTTTGTCATAAAATATTTCTATATAGTCACAACTTTGACACAACTGAATCCTACCAGGGGTGTGGAGTCATTTTCAGGAAGTGCCAAGCTTGCCAGTTCCCTTAGTTCTCTGGGCCAACCTGGTTCTCTGAAAAGGCCATGGATTATTGGAAGCAAAGTTACATCAATTCACAAAAAGCAAATCATACAACCACAGATCACACCAAAGCCTAAATGCGGTAAACAACAATTATATAACAAAAATAACATTATACAGACACCTCAGATGGATGCAACACTGAACTGAATTTTTACACTGAATGCTTTCGCCAATAAGCTAAAGCTATAGTCATCAATAAAAATGTTCTCTTTTTGCAACAATATCATCAGAACAGAACAAAATGTATTCCAAGGTTTCAGTAATGAAAATGACTTCATAATCAATCAAGCTAACAAAGGAATGACAATTGTCACAATAAATAAAGTAGGTTATGTCAGGGAAGCTGAGAGGGAGGTCTCCAATACTATATTCTACCAAGTCATCTCCTCGGATCTCCTTAGATTGTGGGTCAATCTCCCTAACAACATAGTTTTAAGTACCATGAGATACTGTATACCAACAATCTGTACAAACATAGACTTTAAACCATGAAGAATGTAATTTCTGATGCTGAAATAGACTTGCCACAAAACTGTAACTTATACTAACAATTACTTTATATTTGGCAACAGTACATACTTGCAAGTCAGTAGCAAGCCATGGATGGGCACAGTATGCTGATATTTTCATGGCTGACCTAGATAAACATGTTTCAATCCTTCTTAACTTGAAAATCCTTCTTAACTTGAGCTTTGCTGATGATGCTTTCAGAACCTGGACACATGGAAACAAATCTCTCACCAATAGCATAATAATTTCAATGACTTTGCCTTTATCATATCCTCAACCTAGATCTATCTACTGAAGAAGTCCCCTTCCTTGAGGACACTGTAAAACTACACAAAGACAATATTGTAATACTGGAACCTACAGTTTGCCATCCCTATCTATATGCTTCTTATTTTCACTCAGCAACATCACCAAATCGATCAACTGTAGCTAGTTTCTATGCAATAATCACATTTGTTTTGACCCGCCTGAGAGTGATGTTTAACTAGTGGGATTAAAAGTATTCTGGAGAACAAACTACCAAACTGATGATATCAATATACAAATCAATAGAGTCAGATCCATTCCTGGGGAGGAACTGAATGCTACAGAAATAGAACAACAGGACACCACTGATTGTTAAGCCCCTGTCACACTGCAGCAACGGATGAAAAGAGGAAGTAAAATGGAGAGAAACACTTGCCATCCATTGGAAAATGAGATGTACTCACTGCCTCCGTTTTGCTTCCTCTCTATCCGTCCAGCATCCGTTTATGGATGTTTCATCCGCTCCAAAAGTTTTAGGCTGCTTAAAACTTTTGCGCGGAAAATGTATCCAGTTCGTCTGTTCTGCATCCGCTACGCATCTGCTACGCATCCGCTACGCATCCGTTACACATCTGCTATATCCACTAGGCATCTGCTGCGCATCCGCGCAACTCCATCCGCCCGGACGCAGGAAGGAAGCGGAACGGATGCATAGCGGATGCAGAACGGATGCAGAATGGAAACAAAGTGTTTAAAGCGGAAAACAGGTTCTCAGAGGGGACCTATCTTGGATATCAAGGATGTCTAGGGGATGCCTAGAGGATGCCTAGAGGATGCCTGGAGGATGCAAAGGGACACCTATACTGCCCATAAAAAGGGGGAGCAACTCGCCTGCATCGCACTTTCAGAACAGCAGCCAAGCTGTGCAGACCTCTGCAGCCTTCATCTGGCTCTTCCTCTTTCACACCATCCAGTCATGTCTACCGTGGATTGCGACCAAATTCTTTCGGCAGCCACCATCCTTCTGCAACACTGTAAAACCATCTACAGTCTCTGTGAACAGTACTACAGGAAGAAAAGGAGGCACCCAAAAAAAGTTTGGCTCCGGAGATGGTTCGCCAGAAGAGCACAGTACGTACTTTACGACAAGCTGATGGTGGAGCTCAGGAGCGAAGACCCTCGGGCGTTCCAGAACTTCATGAGGATGCCTCCAGCCATGTTTGATGAAGTTGTGCAGCGCCTGACACCCAGGTTGACCAAGACAAACACCAACTTCCTGCCCAGCCTGGAACCTGGGCTCAAGGTGGCACTCACTCTGCGCCACCTGGCCTCAGGGACCACCTACAGGAGCATGCAATACGGCTGGAGGGTGCCACCCAGCACCATCAGCTTTGTTGTCAGAGAAGTGGTGCAGGCCATCATCAAAGAATACAAGGAGGAGCTCCTCCAGAGCCCCTCCACTGAAGAAGGATGGAAGAAAGTTGCAGAGCAGTGGTATCAGAAGTGGAACTTCTCCCACACCGTTGGAGCCATAGATGGCAGGCATGTGGCCTGCAAAGCTCCAGCCAACTCAGGGTCCTCTTATCACAACTCCAAGGGCTTCTTCAGTATCATCCTCTTCGCCATGGTAGATGCTGACTACAAGTTCATGTACATCGATGTTTCAGCCAGCGGCTCATCTTCAGATGCCCAGGTATACAACGACAGTCACCTCAAGGAGGGGCTGGAAAGCAACCTCATGGTGAGCTTCACAGATCCAGACCCTCTGCCCAACAACACACAAGATGTGCCCTACTTCATCGTGGGGGATGACGCCTTCTCCCTCACAAAATACCTCATGAAGCCCTACACCTCCAAATACCTCACACGTGAAGAGAGGATCTTCAACTACAGGCTGTCCAGGGCAAGGTGGGTGGTGGAGAATGCCTTTGGCATCCTGGCCAACAGGTTCCAGGTACTTCTCACCACCATGCAGCATTGCCCAGAGACCATGAGGAGGACCGTGGAAGCTTGCTGCATCCTGCACAATCTCATGTGCACCCGCTACCCAGTCTTGCAGAACAGACTCGTGGACCTCCAGCAAGCCAATGGGGACATGGAGCCTGGGGAATGGAGGCAAGGGCGAAACCTGATCGACACTGAGGATGTGCAAGGCCCCAACAGAGCCTCACGTGAGTAGAAGAAGCATTGCAACCTCCTGAAACACTGGTGCAACTCCCCAGCTGGAGCGGTGGAGTGGCAAGACAGGATGGTAGATGCTTAATGGATGCTTCCTTCAGCCTGTCTCATCACACGAATGAGATTGGGCCATGTATGTTTGGTTGGCCTACAATGAACAGGGCGTTTAATAAAGAGTTCTGTTTATGTTGACATGTGTGGATAATTATTACATTATTATTGATAATAAAGGGCCGAAGGTGTGGCACCTGGGAGGGTGGACCATACAGTCCCACTTTGCTTGCACTGGAGGTTTATCTATCCCACAGCTATTACCCATTCCAAAGGTGTTCCTGCCCATCCCACAGGTATCTTAACCCATCCCAAAGGTATCCCTTCCCATCCCACAGCTATCTTAACCCATCCCAAAGGTATCCCTGCCCACCCCACTGCTATCTTAACCCATCTCAAAGGTATCCCTTCCCATCCCACAGTGATCTTAACCCATCCCAAAGGTTTCCCTTCACATCCCACAACTATTTTAACCCATCCCAAAGGTATCCCTGCCCACCCCACTGCTATCTTAACCCATCCCAAAAGTATCCCTTCCCATCCCACAGCTATCTTAACCCATCCCAAAGGTATCCCTGCCCACCCCACAGCTATCTTAACCCATCCTAAAGGTATCCCTGCCCACCCCACTGCTATCTTAAACCATCCCAAAGGTATCCCTTCCCATCCCACAGCGATCTTAACCCATCCCAAAGGTATCCCTTCCCATCCCACAGTGATCTTAACCCATTCCAAAGGTATCCCTACCCACCCCACAACTATCTTAACCCATCCCAAAGGTATCCCTGCCCACCCCACTGCTATCTTAAACCATCCCACAAGCATGCAAAGGCTAAACCATTTCTAAAAGTTTCCACCAAGACTTTATTCAATAAAATAAATGAAGCAAGTGTGTGAAGCAAAGATAAACTTTACTGAACAACAAGCTTTAAAATAAACATGACCCAAGTTAAGTGTCCAAATAAAGTCCACAAATATCCAGGCAGCCAGTCTCTGGCACTCCTCTTGGTCACTCGGAGGTGTGTGCCCAGTCCAAGGTGTTAGGGTGCAGGTGCTCTGGAGGTGGGTGCTGCTGCAGTGCTGGTCTGAGGTGTTATCGGAGTACCTAGCCCCGAGAGGACAATAGGGGACGGTGTGTTGAGGAAGGTGTCGGACAGCTGGCTCAGCCCCGCAATGCTGAGAGGTCCTTCCTCCATGCCATGGGGTGTCAGCCCAAGTACTGAGGACAGATGTACTGAGGCCGGGCTTGGCTGTGGGATGGAGGAAGGAGCAGTGTACTGGGGCTGCCAGCTCTGCAGCGGGGTGAGGACGGTCATGGGTGGCATCATTGGCGTGGCTGGCATCGCTGTCGTGGGTGGCATTGTCATGGGTGGCATCGCCGGCATCATTGGAAGCGGTGGCAATGTTGTCGGCCGATGACTCTGTGCCTGCAACTGTAGGGGCTGCTGTCTGTGCTGCTGGACTTCCGGTAGCTGTAGCCCTGGTAGGTGAGGGGCTGTGGGAAGCTTTGGTATGGGAGGGACATCACCTGGGGTGGAGCAGTAGACCTGGACTGCGTGGGAGCAGGTGCCTCTGGGTGTGGAGGGTTGTGAAGCAGCTCGGTGATCCTCTCCTTCACCACCTGGTACTGAGGGTCTGGCATCTCCTTGAGGGTCTGGTTCACATAATTGAGGAAGGGCTTGCGGTTGGAGGAGGAGTCGTCGATGGGGACCAGCTGAGAGAGGAGACTTATGCTGGTCCGGATGGTGTCCCTGATCTCCACCAGGACCTTGTGGCTCTGCCCCTCCTGCGGTCCGGCTCTCTGCCTTGTTGTGGAGGCGGAGGTGTGGGTGGATGCAGCTTCGGAAGCGGTGGACTCGATGTCTCCTTTCTCCCACCGCACCAGGGAGTCCTCCTCACTCTCCACCACGCTTTCAACACCTGCCCGGGGGTTCTCTGCCATGGCACGCCCCACAGATCCCTGTGTGGAGACAGGGACTGACTCTCGGCCGCCAGAGGACTGGCTCCCAGCAGGCTGCCGGAGAGAGAGGGTAGACATAGGGGCTCTTGGTGCTCCTCGGTGGCGGACCTCACCCTCCAGGAAGCTGCACTTGGCCATGACATAGCTCTCTCTATCTGTCAGCTTAACCCTGGCCTGGCCAAATTTTTTGCAGTGCAACTTCCCGTACCAGGTGTGCATGTGCTTCCACCAGCCAAGGAGCACATCCGATGTGTAGCCCAGACTCTCCGCCCTCTCTCTCCAAGCAGCCTGCTTCCACTTGGTGTCCCTGTACAGCCGGTGTCCCTTCCGCCACAGATATTCATTCTCTCTCAGCCAGTCCAGCACCTCATCCTCGTGTGCTTCCTCGATGTAGTACTGCCTCCTCTCCCATTGTTGAATACGCCTCTTCCTCCCTTTGGCAGGACCAGATGGGCCCTCATCAGAGGTGCTCCCAGGTGGTAGGGGCTGCTCCTCCACACCAGCAGCATCAGCAGCAGGATCATCATCATCGGCATCATCACCAGCAGGATCAAAATCAGCCTCATCATCATCAGCATCTGCATACTCACCAGCAGGATCATAATCAACAGCAGCAGCAGCAGCAGCAGCAAGACCAGGATGAACAGCAGCAGAATAAGCACCAGCAGCAGGGTCAGCAAGACCAGGAGCACGAGCAGAACAAGCAGGACCAGCAGGACCAGCAGGACCAGGAGCAGCTTCAGCAGAGTACACAGCAGCAGAAGCACCACCGCCTGGAGCAGCTCCAGCAGAAGCTCCAGCAACAGAAGAGCGAGCCCAAGCAGCAGAAGCCCCAGCAGAAGCAGAGTCAGGGACATGGGGCGGGAGGGTGGCCCTGTCCCTCTTGCCAGGGATGGCGGCAGGTTGCTGAGCCTTTCGCTTCTTCCCCATGGTTGTGGGGTTGCTGGCTGGCAGGGAGGCTGGCAGGAAGGCTGGCAGGCACCAAGGCTGGCAGGAAGCCTGGCACCAAGGCTGGCAGGAAGCCTGGCAGGAAGCCTGTTAGGAAGGCTGGCAGGAAGGCTGGCAGGAAAGCAGGCACCAAGGCTGGCAGACAGACTGGCTGGCAGGGAGGCTGGAAGGCAGGCTGGCAGCAAGGCTGGCAGGGAGGCTGGAAGGCAGGCTGCCAGCAAGGCTGGCAGGGAGGCTGCCCAGGAAGCTGGGAGGCAGGCTGGGAGGAAGGCTTGGAGGCAGGCTGGCAGCAAGGCTTGCAGGTAGACATGCAGGAAAGGAACTAGAAGTGTCCAGCAGCAGGTCTTTCCTCGGAATGCTGGTCACGTGCGAGCTGCTTCCCTTTATATCCGGGGGGCTTGCACAATGCATCCCCCCCGCATGCACAATTAACGCGTGACATCCGTTCCGCTTCCGCTGTGCATCCGCTAGGCTTCTGCTGTGCATCCGCTTCATCCGCTGTGCATCCGTTCTGCATCCGTTTTTTCCGTTCCGTGTCCGCTTCGATGAGGCCCCCCGGAAGCCTAGCGGATCCGCCATCCGCTTCCATCCACTGTGCTTCCGTTCCGCATCCGATTTGCATCCGCCCTGCGTCTTCCCCGCGTCTGTTTCATCTGCTCCAATTATGCAAATTTTCACCACTTTTCAGCGCGGATACAACAGATATAAGAATTTTCTCTTCCGTTGTGTCCTTTTTGCATCCGTTGGGCAGTGTGACATGGCCTTTACTTACTATTCTTAGCCCAAACCATTCAAAGACATTATTAATAAGCTGTAACCAATATTGGACAATAACACAACAGTGCTAACTGATTCATATTGCATACCCAATCTAAAGCAAATTCTCACAAGCAGCAAGAAATTACCAATGATGCCAACACAAGAACCAATCTGAAACAAACCCAGATATCTACTTTGCTCCCACATTTAAACCAACAGCACCATCACAAGCCTTAACAAGTATACCCACAAGATGAGAAGTGTTTTCACATGCTCTTCCTCGATTATAGCACAAGTTTTACATCAAGACTCAAAATAGAACATAATAATATCACAGCATTGTAGTCTCCCAGGACATGATGAACCTCAGAATTACTATTTTGTAAAGTAGGAGTTTAACAGCATTATCAAACAAGAAATTGCAGAAGTAACATACCATTAAAAGTTTCCAGGCAATATTAGTAAGTCTCAACAGAATGGGTTAACACATTACATTTGCTATTGATAGGGCATTTCTAAACTATTTATGTAACCTGCATTTACATGATCAGCTTATCTTCGTCTCCCTTTCCCTCACCTTTTCCCCTCAGCTCAATTTAATAAGACTACATCAATCTAACTATTCCAAGCATCGGATAAAGTAAAATGCAACTTGCAGAAGTTTGTGTTAAAATTTGTTAGTTTGTAAAGGTGCTACCAGATTCTTTTTTTCCTCAGCCCGAAAAGATTTGCCAGTAGATTCTATCCAGATAAGATCTCAGCCAGGTAGAAGTTCTCAGCAGGAGAAACCATGCTTGCCAACAGGTTGTGTTAACCCTCCTTTTTCCTTTTCTAAAATACCCGAGTGAAAAGGCAGCAAAGCATCTGCTCCAGAGAACATGCCATTCTTCCAAGTCATGCCAAACTTTGCATTTGAAAAGCAAATGGAAAACTCAAGTCTTTTTTAAAAAAAATAAGTTTTCAAAGATTTCTTTTAAAATTGGAATAAGTTTCTGCATTGATTGAGTCCAGTTTTTGGTTCATCCTGAACAATTTGGACCCTCCTGTGCTCTCTTTTCTTCATTCCTGTTATCTCTGCCTTAAAAGAGGTACAGGTGTAATACAAATACAAAATGTATTGCTGTGAAATTCTTCAATATATCCAGGTGAAGCTTGACAGGCTTAATGCCATCCAAATTGTCTTCCATTCCTGCTCTGTTCATCTTACAGTATATTCCAAAATATAAATGAAGCTCCAAAATGAGCCAGTTGCAAACCTTTTAATCCTTTCCAATTGTAGCTGATGAGTGGTTTTATTTTTTAAAAATGATTCTTGAAATGGTTTGAACTGAATTATTTTTCCATTAAATTTCAAACTCAGGGAGAATTGGGCCCTCTTGGAAGCCCAAACTGTCAATCCATGTCTAGCATACAGATTACTTGCTCCTTTTACCAATAATAAAGGTTGCCAAGGTTATTTTCCTAATACTGTGGATTTTCATGAGAAGCTAAGATTTGTCTGAAAGCTATCTGTAGCTGAATTGACACTTCACTGGAGATGATTTCCAATTGATCAAACAACACTTAGCCAAGCTTTCTTCCCCTTGATTGCAATGTTTTGTTTGAGACAAAATATAGAATTTAAAATCCCTGTTTGGTATATGTCCCCTGAGAACTTTGGATGCAGCTGTCATATTTTTTCCCCCAACAGTTGCTACTGAATTGTAGTTTCTAAAGGGATAGTTAGGGAGTGTCTGGCTATTAAGTCAAGTTAAAATCTCCATGACGAGACAATTACATCGAAGAGTCTTGAAAGAGCACATAGATACCATGAAGGAATCTCTTGTTGAGATATTAAAAATTATACAGGTTGGGCCAATGCCAGAGAACTGGAGAAGAGCAAAAGTTACTGTTCTCAAAAAGAAGAAAAAGAGAACTCATATAATGATAGACTGGTCATCTTGATTTTGATAGGAATAGATAAGTATAGAAATGGTTTGTGAATATCAGAATGAATACCATATAACAATCAGTATATCATGAATAAATTGTACCAAACCAATCTATTCTTTTTTTTTTTTTAATGAAGCAACCTGTTGAATTCAGTGTAAAATATGGTAGATGTAATGTGCTTTCATTTTAGGAAAACTTTCAGAAAAATCTCTCATGAGATTCTAGTAGAAAATGAGAGGAGAAATTGCTGGATTATGCTATCACTAAAAGTAGACAAAACTGGATGAACAACTGTGCCCTATATGTATATACTAATGAATTGTTTCAAGTAGGAAATATATGTTGAGAAGCATGTTTCAAGGCTCCATCCTAGATCCTGTACTGATTAACATATTTATAAATTACTTGGATGCAGAATCAGAGCCCTTCAGAGGCTTCAGTTTTTAACTGCTGGTACTGAATACCAGGGCAGCCTGTAATAAAACTTATTCTATCCATGATATAATCATAGATGAGAGAACTGACTTGGATGTATTACAAAGACCTGGTTGAATCTGGAAGAGAAGATTCATCTTTCAGAAATGTGTTCAGCTTGTTTTAATGTGTGGCATAGGGTGAGACTCCAGGGTAGTGTTATGCAGGGATTCAGGTGCGATGTGGTAAAAAATAAAAGATGGAGTCCAGTTTTGTCTTGATAAGCCAAACATGTTTATTCAGCTGAATGAAGATGGATCCTTCCCATTTATACATTTCTTTACTTTTTTCTTAATTACATAAGAGGAAGCAGGCACACAGCTGATAAAATATAAAGATATAGAAATTATTAATATATTCAAACATGCCTTCTGTGGTTTTGGTCACATGCCTAAATCATAGTCTAGTGGTTTCCTTTGGCGCTTTTCAAAGCTTTGAGGGCCTGCAAAGGCCTGAATTTTAATTCTACCGTCTTGACATATGTTCCCTTTTGCCAATCATCAATTTCATCAAATTTCTGATCAACAGTAGGAGTGGGGATATGGTAGTAGTCATTCAGAAATGCCTAATGGTATCCAGGGGTGCTGCTCCACAAATTGCTGGGTGTGAGATTCTCTTCCTTAAGTTGAATTCTAGGGATTCTATTCAACACAACAGAAAATACTGCTATCCTTCAAAAAGATCTCGACTATGTATCGGAATGGTCTTACATATTAGCAAAAAAATATCAGAAAATAAAATACAAGCTGAATAGTCAAGACCTTGTTGATGATCCAAACTCTGTCAATGACCTTGGAATACTCATATCAAATGATCTAAGTGCTAGAGCCCATTGTAACGACATAGCCAAAAAGGCATTAAGAGTTATTAACCTAATCCTACATAGCTTTTTCTCTGGTAATATCACACGACTAACTAGAGCATATAAACCAATACTTGAAAACAGCTCATCAGTCTGGAATCCACATTACATATCTGATATTAACACACTTGAGAAAATCCAGAAATATTTCACAAGAAGAGTTCTCCACTCCTCTCTACTCATTGCAGAATACCTTTTGCCACCAGACTTGAAATTCTAGAACTAGAAAACCTAGAACTACGCTGCCTTCAGTCTGATCTAAATATAGGATATAAAATCATACATTGCAATGTCCTACCTGTCAATGAATACTACAGCTTCAACCATAACAATACAAGAGCACACAATTGATACAAACTCAAAGTTAACTGCACCAAACTTGATTGCAGGAAATACAACTTCAGCAAGAGTAGTCAATGTCTGGAATACTCTACCTGACTCAGTGGTTTCTTCCCCACACCCCAAAAACTTTAACCTTAGACTTTCTACTATTGACCTCACCCCTTTCCTAAGAGGTCTGTAGGGGGCATGCATAAGTGCATCTACGGTCCCTGTCCTATGGTTTCTTTTTATTTTCTTATATGTATCCATTTCATGTATTCATAACTATGCTTTTACTTATACCTATTATCTTGTAAGCGATTGACAAATCAAATAAAAATAAATAAATAAATCAGCTTGGACTTTTGTTGCTGAAGCAGTCTTCTGGTTGTGTAGCAACTTCCCTGGAGGAATGGGCAGCCTGATGAATTTCTAGAAGGATGAATGCACATTCATAAATGTTGCCAGGGGGTGGGGAGGGACACACATATCTGGCAGAAGTTATGGGAAAAGGATACAAGTATCTTTGTGGGTCACCAACTGAATTTGCTCAAAATGTGATGCAAATGGAAAGAATGTAAAAAAAAAGGAAAGGAAGGGCAGGCAAATACAATTTTACACTTTTTCAAAGTTTTATTGCTTCTCTTCAATCAGACTTTCATCTAGAATATTACCTCCCATTCTGAGAGCTGCATTTTAGGAATAACAGACTGAAATATCCAAATGAGAATAATCAAAGCAATAAGGGGTCCCGGCCACATACATTGGACAGACCAATAGAAGAATAAGTACCCGCCTGGATGAACACAAAACGCAGTAAAAAAGCTGGAACACACTTCCTTACTAGTCCAACACATGAAAGCCACAGGTCATAGCATCAACTTCAATGGCACTAAAACCCTAGCCACTATAGAAAACCCCAGGCACAGAATTATCAGAGAAGCCATAGAGATTGAAAAAAGACCTGAAAGCATGAACAGAAGAGATGATTCCACCAGACTGTCAATCATTTGGAAGCCTGCACTCTCAGACAAAAAAAATCTCCACACCACAAGCCAGGCTAACACCTGGGCACAAACAGACTCCCCCGATACCTCCAGCTCAAACACACCCCAACCAAGCACTCAGATGAAACCTAGCTTCCTAACAAATGATAGCCATACATTTACTGGGAGCCAAGCTGCACAAAAAGCCTCCAATATAGGAACACAATGTTGCCAGCCAATCAAGATACAAAAAAAGCCACAAAACAGACAGAAGATATTAGAAACACCAATCAAGCAGAACACAGCAAACTCTAAGACCAATAAACACAGACCAAGACTCCCAACCAATCAGGATGAAGAAAAAATGAATACTACAGCTTCAACTTCAACTCCATTCTGGCACAGCAATAGGCCAGCCCCAAATTTAAAACTGAAACAACTGTAAGAGTCTGATTTACAGACAAACACAATACAGAAGCCTGATGATGGCAGATGAGATTCTGCTGAAACTTTGCTACAACTTTAAAAGCACAGCTACAAGGACTTGGGATAATACACGAACGAAGCTGAACAGCATACATACATACATACATACATACATACATACATACATACATACATGCATACATATGAGGAGTGATTGAAAATGTTGGATATATTTAGCCTGGAGAAGAAAGGAGACAGCTTTGACAGCTATCATCAAGGATTTGAAGCCCTATATAGTAGATGGGGCATAGTTGTTCACAGTTGTCCAAGGATAAGGATAAGAAGCAATAGATTTAAATTATAAGAACATAGATTTTGATTGGAGATCAAGAAAAATGTCCTAATGATAATGGTCACTTTGATCAGATTAGTGATATAGAGATGTAATAGATGAAAGAGAGAGAGAGGGAGGGAGGGAGGGAGAGAGAGAGGGAGGGAGAGAGATGTTCACGAATAGAAAAGACTAAATTGTGAGCTCAGGATATTTAAACAGAGGCTGGTTATGAACCTATAATTGTGGATTCTTGAACTACGTAAAGGGTTCAAACAGCTTTCATATTTCACATCAGGACTTCTGTCATATCCTCAATATGGGAATTACCCCAGTGACCTCTCTTCTACTATCATGCACCTAAAGAACAGATTAACAAGAAATTCAACGAACAACCTCACAAGTGTCCTAAAAGGTTGCTAATATTGAAGGGCATTAAACTGTTTAAGAGTATCAGGAAGGATCCATTTCTCCCATTCAGGACCTAATCAAGGTTATCTATCAGGTAATCAGCATAGTTTCCATCCAAAGCCCATTCTGAATATTACTGCAAAGGTCCACAAAATTGACTTCCTCTAGGATAGATGGTAGTTAGAACTCAACATTGGTTGAATACTGGTGATTGTTACCAAAATTGTTCAGATTCAGGGTGGGCCTCTTCATAAAGCATTATACTTTCCCCTCTTTCAACATTAGAAGACATTTTACCTCTCTTTTCAATGAGACATTAACTGCTTTCTAGATATAATGTGTAAACAAGGCATGACAAACTCTTTCTGATCAAATTATGGAGGCTAAAGCCAAACACCCAGGTTCCCTTTCCATCATTTTAGGAGATTTCAATCAAGCAAATTTAAGGAAAAAGCTCCCAAAATATTTCCAGCATGTAAATTGTCCCACCAGAGGCAAAAATATTTTAGACTACTGCTACACAACAGTAAAAGATGCTTATAGGTCTTTATCATGAGCAGCTGTGGGACACTCTGATCACTGCATGATTCACCTGCCTACAGACAAAGATTTAAACCATTAAGCCAACAATTAAATAAGTGAAGACTTGGTTGGATGGGGCAAAGCTGAAACTCCAGGCCTGCCTTGATTACACTGATTGGAATGTTTTTGAAAATGACTTGGCAAATCTAGATGAGGTCACAGATACTGTCACATCATATGTTAACTTCTGCAAAGACTTATGAGTACCAACAAGGAACCTGCAAATATATAGTAACAATAAAACTTGGTTCACAGTTAAACTTAAGCAGCTACATCGATCCAAAGAGGAACCCTACAGAAAAGGTGACAGAATGCTATACAACCAGGCCAGAAACATATTAACAAGAGAGATCAGAGCAGCAAAAAGAAGCTACTCTGAAAAGTTAAAGAATCAATTCTCAACAAGTGAACCAGCAAACATATGGAAAACTCTTAAAAACATTACTGGCTTCAGCAAACCTCCTTCCCAGGCAGAAGGAAATCAACAACTAGCAGATGACCTGAATGTGTTTTACTGCAGGTTTGAAAAGAAACTACAGCTCCCTATTTCCACAACCTACATCTCAAACACACTAACAACAGCCAAGCCTCCTACAACTGGCTCCAATCCATTGGGCTCACAACCTCTGGTGATCACAGAAAAAGAAGTGCAAGATCTATGACACAGACAGAAGCCAGGAAAAGCACCAGGGCCAGACAAGATAACTCCTTGCTTAAAAGTCTGTGCTGACCAATTGGCCCCCATCTTCACCCGAATCTTCAATAGATCACTAGAGATGTGCTATATTCCTTCCTGCTTCAAACGTTCTACCATCATCCCAGTGCCAAAGAAGCCCTCCATCAAGGAACTGAATGACCAGTTGCTCTAACATCTGTAGTTATGAAAATCTTTGAAAGGCTTGTGCTGTCCCACCTGAAAACCATCATGGATCTGCTGTTAGATCCCATGCAGTTTGCATACCAAGCAAATAAATCAACAGATGATGCTGTTAACATGGCTCTGCATTACATCCTACAACACCTTGAATCTCCAAATACCTATGCAAGGGTCCTCTTCGTGTCATTCCAGACACTCTTCTAAGTAAATTAAACCAACTAGCGGTACCTGAACACACTTGTAAGTGGATCATAAGCTTCCTAACAGACAGGAAATAGCAGGTGAAGCTAGGTGGAATCACATTTGATACCTGTACAATCAGCACAGGGGCCCCCCAAGACTGTGTGCTATATCCACTTCTCTTCTCCCTATATACCAATGACTGCATCTCAAACGATCCATCTGTTAAAATACTGAAGTTTGCTGATGACACAACAGTGATTGGTCTCATTCGAGACAATGGTAGATCTGCATACAGACAGGAGGTTTTACAACTTGCCTCGTGGTGTAATCGGAACAATCTGGAACTGAGCACACTCAAAATCGTAGAAATTATGGTAGACTTTAGAAGAAACCCTCCCATACTACCACCTCTTACAATACTAGATAACATAATTTCAACAGTAGAGACCTTCAAATTTCTAGGTTCTACTATATCACGTGACTTAAAATGGACACCTAACTTCAAAAACATCATCAAAAAGCACAACAAAGAATGTTCTTTCTGCGCCAACTCAGAAAGCTCAAACTCAAGGAGCTGCTGTTACAGTTCTACAGAGGAATTATTGCATCTATCATCCGCACCTCAATAACTGTCTGGTTTGGTTCTGTAACCCAACAGGACAGACACAGACTTCAGAGGATAATTAGGACTGCAGAAAAAACAATTAGTACCCACCTGCCTTCAATCGAGGACCTGTATACTGTACGAGTCAAAAAGAGGGCTGTGAAAATATTTACAGACCCCTCACCTCCTGGACATAAACTGTTTCAACTCCTTCCCTCAAAACGATGCTATAGACCACTGCACACCAGAACAGCTAGACACAAGAACAGTTTTTTTCCCGAAAGCCATCACTCTGCTCAACAAATAATTCCCTCAACACTGTTCAACTATTTACAAAGTGTACACTACTATTACTTTTAATCTTCTCATCACTCCTTATCACCCATCCCCTCCCACTTGTGATTGTAAGACTGTAACTTTGTTGCTTGTATCATTACAATTTATATTAATTGTTTCCTAGTATGATTTGATTGTTGATTGTACCCTATGACTATCATTAAGTGTTGTATATTATGATTCTTGATTCTTGACAAATGTACCTTTTCTTTATGTATACTGAGAGTATTTACATTAAGACAAATTCCTTGTGTGTCCAATCACACTTGGCCAATAAAGCTATTCTATTCTATTCTATTCTATTCTATTCTATTCTATTCTATTCTATTCTATTCAATCTGTAATTTCCCACATTTTCCAAGTGGGGCATGAATCTTGCCCTCATTCACACCATAGGACATCATTCTCAACAGAATACATATGCCAAAACAAATTAAAATAACATCACAAGATGCTTCCATCATCACTTTCTATGTATCCACCAGTGTGAATTTGAGCAATTTTATCCATGGAGTGATGTATCAAGATCTCACTGTGAGATCAATTTAAATTCTACAAAATGTTAACAAAGATTGGGAAAGGGTCATTTTTGTGTCCCTCCTGGAATGAGAAATATTCTTATACCCTGTTGGGTGGATGTGTCTTTTGTCAAAAGAAAGTAGGCATCTTCAAAACCTATTTTATGCCTTTATTGTATAATTAATCCTTGTGGGTTCTTTGCTTTTGTTCTTCAGTATGAAAGCTGTTTCTTTTTTTCAGAATTAAACTGGCCCTTTTCTTCCTTTGGATGTCTTATGCAGTTTTTAGTGCTCAAGGGAAACTCCCATTATGCTTCCATGTTAAAAGTTGTCAACAGATCACCGGGTTGACTGCCATGCATTAATAATTAGCTGACAAGAAGAGCCCCATTTAATATGCTTTGTTCTTGAAATTTAAATAATCTGTCCTTGTAATGGCTTTAGCACTTCTCAGCAGCAGGATTCTCACTTGTCTCTATGTACTTGGGTAAAATTCATCTCTATGGGTGAAAAGAATGCTAAGTTTAACACAGTCTTTGGAAACTGAAATTGTAGCCAGCTATGTGCCAATTCTTCTCAAAAGACTTCAGATGAATGATGGCCATTGTGTCTCACTTTCATTAAGATATGGAATTCAGGTAGAAATGTTTTTCAAGACATTTCTGAGAAATCAAAGAAGCATCAATGATTCCTATGAGGAACAAATATATGTACATTACATTTCAGAGTTTCTCAAAACATTACATTCTGAGCTATTCAGATATAAATAGAGCAATTGTTTTGATCATGGTAGTGCTTGTTTTGTAAATGCCATACTTTTGCTTATTGCTTCTAATTATGCAGAATACAAAGATTTGGCTAGAACACCCAACAAAATACAAGGCTTGTGTAGATCTTTCAAAGGGTGCTTTGTCTTGACAAAACTTTGAGTAAATAATCATCTCAAAGCTGTTTTGCAATGAGAGCAAAACTATGAAGACCAAAGCAAAGTGGCTATGTAGTGTCCTCTAACACACGGCTCTCCAACCTTAGCAACTTTAAGACTTGTGGACTTCAATTCCCAGAATTCTGGGAGTTGAAGTCCACAAGTTGTAAAGTTGCTAAAGTTGGAGAACCCTTTTTAACACAATAATCAGATATTTTTACTGACACAATTCTTGTGCAAATTCATTTTCAATCTCTACCAGTGCAGCTCAGAACTATCAGGGGATAGATAGAAACTTGTTAAAACAAACCACATATTTTCTTCACCTAATGCCTTGGTATAATTGAAATAAGGGGTCAGCAAATAGAGCCCCCTCACCTAAAATTCAGAAATGTAGGATTACACAATCACTCTTTCAGGTCTTTTAAACCCAGAGAAGACAAATGATTATAAGTAAGACAAGGAAGAAGAAAAGAGCAGTGCATGATTTCTGGAAGAAAGAAATGTCATAACTATGTCTTGACCTGAAGATAGTCATATTAAGGTGATCAGGAAGCTCAATACAGGTAGTCCTGAAACCTCTTCTAGTAGCCTGTTCTCATTGCCCAAACCATGTAAGGTTTCTATATTTTCACTTGGAAGTCTGCTCAAATCTCATACATGAATTCTGAATTCTCACTAAATTGCTGTCAGCTTCAAAACGGATCAGGCCTGCATCAGCCATTTTTCTGTTTCTAAGATTGCCACACAGTATGGGAGAGGGGAAGTCTGGAATGTCAGACTAGACAATAACAACAGACCATCCTATGAGAACCAAGGTCATCTCAACAGGTGCTGGCCAGAGACTGAGGGGAATTGCTAAGGAGATGCCAGAACACCTAATTTGGCAATGTGTTCTATGACCATGAGGGAGGGAATTATCTATCTACTCTTTCATTATACTGAAAACATGGTAAACCACGGTTTCATTTTCATCCGTGTCAAAATGATGTACTCAATAAAACAGTTATTTGAGAAAGCTGAATGTCTTGGAGTGCTGAATTGGTTGGGTTTGTTAGTCGGAACCTTGACAATTGCAGCCTGTCTTCAAAAGTTGTAGGGGCTTTATCACAAAGTTTTTAAGACAAGACTGGACAGCTACCAGAGGTGGTATTCAGCAGGTTCTGACCAGTTCTGGAGAACCAGAAGTGGAAATTTTGAGTAGTTTACCACCTCTGACTGGCCCTGCCCCATCTATTCTCTGCCTCCTGAGTCCCAGCTGATCAGCTGGGTCTTCTTTTGTTTCTCTGCACAGGAGAACAGAACTGGTAAGCAGGTTAGTGGGGTGTGGAGGAAATGAGATTTTACAATATCCTTCCCCTGCCTTGCCCACCAAGCTATGCCCACAGATCCGGTAGTAAAATGTTTTGAATCCCACCATGTCAGTGGCCTATCTGCAATGATATAAGGTCTCCTGATTGAGCAGGGAGTTGGACTAGAAAATGTCCAAGGTCCCTTCCAGCTCTATTCTGATTGAAAAGATATTTATTTTCTCATGATATTTATATTCTCATGAGATTTCCAGGAATCTTGGAAAGTTTTATCATACATACATACATACATACATACATACATACATACATACATACATAC
>BLBF01000042.1:11937461-12007720 GCA_015471245.1 Laticauda colubrina | reverse complement strand
CTTGCTCTTGCTCTTGCTCTTGCTCTTGCTCTTGCTCTTGCTCTTGCTCTTGCTCTTCCACAGCATCCAGTCATGTCCACCATGGATCGTAACACAGTCCTTTTGGTAGCCACCATCGTTCTGCAACAGTGCGAAGCCATCTACAGGCTCTTTCAAATCTACTACGGGAAGAAAAGGAGGAGGCCAAGAAGCATCTGGGTCCAAAGATGGATCACGAGAAGAGCAGAGTACGGACTGTACAACAAGCTGATGGTGGAGCTCAGGAACGAAGACCCTCGTGCATTCGAGAACTTCATGAGGATGCCTCCAGCCATGTTTGATGAAGTTGTGGAGCGGCTGACACCCAGGTTGACCAAGCAGAGCACCAACTTTCGGCCCAGCCTGGACCCTGGGCTCAAGGTGGCACTGACTCTGCGCTACCTGACCTCAGGGATCACCTACAGGAGCATGCAGTACAGCTGGAGGGTGCCACACAACACCATCAGCATTGTGGTCAGAGAATGGTGTAGGCCATCATCAAAGAATACCTGGAGGAGCTCCTCCAGTGCCCCTCCACTGAAGAAGGAAGGAAGAAAGTTGCAGAGCAGTGGTATCAGAGGTGGAACTTCCCACACACCGTTGGAGCCATAGATGGCAAGCACGTGGTCTGCAAAGCGCCAGCCAAGTCAGGGTCCACTTATTTCAACTACAAGGGCTTCTTCAGCATCATCCTCTTCGCCATGGTCGATGCTGATTACAAGTTCATGTACATCGATGCTTCAGGCAACGGGTCAGCTTCAGATGCCCAGGTATACAACGCCAGTGACCTCAAAGAGGGGCTGGAATGCAACCTCATCCTGGGCTTCCCAGATCCAGACCCCCTGCCCAAGGACATGCAAGATGTGCCCTACTTCATCATGGGGGATGATGCCTTCTCCCTCAGAATATACCTCATGAAGTCCTACACTTCCAGATGCCTCACCTGTGAAGAGAGGATCTTCAACTACAGGCTGTCCAGGGCAAGGCGGGTGGTGGAGAAGGCCTTTGGCATCCTGGCCAACAGGTTCCAGGTATGCAGCATCACCCAGAGACCGTGAGGAGGATCGTGGAAGCTTGCTGCATCCTGCACAATCTCATGCGCACCCGCTACCCAGTCTTGCAGAACAGGCTCGTGGACCTCCAACAAGGCAATGGGGACATGGAGCCTGGGGAATGGAGGCAAGGGCAAAACCTGATAGACACTGAGGATGTGCAAGGCCTCAACACAGCCTCACGTGAAGGGAAGAAGCAGCGCAACTTCCTGAAACACTGGTTCAACTTCCCAGCTGGAGCGGTGGAGTGGCAAGACAGGATGGTAGATGCTTAATGGATGCTTCCTTCACCCTGTCCCATCATACTGATGAGATTGGTCCATGCATGTTGGGTGGGCCTACTATGAACAGGGCATTTAATAAAGAGTTGTGTTTATGTTGACATGTGTGGATCAATGATTACATTAGTATTGATAATGAAGGGCCATAGGTGTGGCACCTGGGAGGGTGGACCATACAGTCCCACTATGCTTGCACTGGAGGTTTATCTATCCCCACAGCTATCTCAACCCATCCCACAGCTATCTTAACCCATCCCAAAGGTATCCCTGCCCATCCCACAGCTATCTTAACCCATCCCACAGATATCTTAACCCATCCCACAGATATCTCAACCCATTCCAAAGGTATCCCTGCCCATCCCACTGCTATCCTTACCCATCCCACAAGCATGGAAAGGCTTAAACCATTTCTAAAAGTTTCCACCAAGTCTTTATTGACAAAAATATATGAAGCAAGTGTGTGAAGCAAAGATAATGTTTATTAATAACAAGCTGTAAAAGAAAAATCACCCAAGTCAAGTGTCCAAAAAAAAGTCTACTGGCACTCTTCTCAGTCACTCAGAGGTGTGCCCAGTCTCAGGGGTAAAGGGTCCAGGTGCTGTGGAGGTGGCTGCTGCTGGAGTGCTAGTCTGAAGCGCCACTGGGGTGCCTGGCCCTGAGAGGACAACAGGGGATGGTGTGTTGAGGAAGCTCTCAGACAGTTGGCTCAGCCCCATGATGTTGAGAGCTCCTTCCTCCATGCTATGGGGTGTCAGCCCTAGTACTGAGGACAGATGTACTGAGGCCAGGCTTGGCTGTGGGGTGGAGGAAGGAGCAGTGTAGTGGGGCTGTCTGGTCTGCAGCTGTGTGAGGACTGGCGTGGGTGGCATCAGTGACGTGGGTGGCATCGGTGGCATGGGTGGCATCAGTGGCGTGGGTGGCATTGGTGGCATCAGTGGTGTGGGTGGCATCGGTGGCATCAGTGGAAGCAGTGGCAATGGTGGCATCTGATGAGTCTGTGCCTGGACTGGGAAGGGCTGCTGCCTATGCTGCTGGACCTCCTGTTAGCCATAGCCCTGGTAGGTGAGGGCCTGTGGAAAGCCTTGGAATGGGAGGGACATCACCTGGGGTAGAGGAGCATACCTGTACTGGGTGGGACCAAGTTCATCTGGATCTGGAGGGTTGTGAAGCAGCTCGGTGATCCGGTCCTTCACCACCTGGTACTGGGGTTTCGCCATGTCCATGAGGGTCTGGTTGACATAGGTGAGAAAGGGCTTGCGATTGGAGGATGAGGAGTCGGTGTGGACCAGCTGAGGGAGGATATCTATGCTGCTCCTGATGGTGTCTCTTATCTCCAGCAGGACAGTGTGGCTCTGCCCCTCCGGTCTGGCTCTCTGCCTTTCTGTGGAGGTGGAGCTGGGGGTGGATATGGGTAGGGTTGTGGTGGACGTGGAGTCTCCTTTCTCCCACTGCACCAGGGAGTCCTCCATGCGCTCCGCCATGGTTACAACAGCTGTCCATTGGTTCTCCGTCGTGGGACGCTCCACAGACACCTGCCTGGAGACAGGAGCTGACTCTCTGCCGGAAGAGGACTGGCTCTCAGCAGGCTGCCTGAGAGAGAGGCTTGTGAAAGGGGCTGCTCCTCGGTGGCAGATCTCACCCTCCAAGAAGCTGCACTTGGCAATCATGTAGGTCTCTCTGTCCGTCAGCTTGACCACGGCTTGGCCAGATTTCTTGAGGTGCAGCTTCCCGTACCAGGTGTGCATGTGCTTCCACCAGCTGAGGAGCACCTCCGAAGTGTAGCCCAGGCTCTCTGCCTTCTATCTCCAAGCATCCTGCTTCCTTTTGCTGTCCCTGTAGAGCCTGTGTCCCTTCCATCATAGATAGTCATTCTCTCTCAGCCACTCCAGCAGCTCATCCTCATGTTCCTCTTTGATGTTGTATTGCCTCCTCTCCCGTTCTCGCGTATGCCTCTTCCTCTCTTTGGCAGGACAACATGGACCCTCATCAGAGGGGCTTCTAGGTTGTAGGGGCTGATCCTCCACACCACCAGCAGCATCAGCACCAGCAGGATCATCATCATCATCATCAGCAGCAGCAGCAGCAGCACCAGTAGCACCAAGATCAGCAGCAGCAGAGTAAGCACCAGCAGCGCCAGAAGCACCAGGAGCACGAGCAGGACCAGGAGCACCAGCAGGACCAGCAGGATGAGCAGGACCAGCAGGACGAGCAAGACCAGGAGCACGAGCAGGACCAGCAGGACAAGGAACAGCTACAGTAGAGTAAGCACCAGCAGAAGCACCACCGCCAGAAGCATCATCATCAACTCCTCCAGAAGCAGAAGCAGCAGAAGCCCCAGCCCCAGAAGAGCAAGCCCGTGCTGGAGAAGCCCCAGCAGAAGCAGAGTGAGGGCTAGGGGGCAGGAGGGTGGCCCTGTCCCTCTTGCCAGGGCTGGCAGCAGATGGCTTCCTCTTCTTCCCCATGGTTGTGGGGTTGCTGGCTGGCAGCAAGGCTGGCAGGGAGGCAGGCAGGGAGGCTCGAAAGCAGGCTGGCAGCAAGGCTGGCAGGGAGACTGGCAGGCAGGAAGACAGCAAGGCTGGCAGGGAGGTTGGCAGGGAGGCTGGAAGGCAGGCTAGCAGGGAGGCTGGCAGCAAGGCTGGCAGGTAGGCTGACAGCAAGGCTGGCAGGGAGGCTGGCAGGCAGGCTTGCAGGCAGGCAGGCAGCAAGGCTGGCAGGAAGTTGATGTGTCTGGGAGCAGGTCTTTCCTCTGAATGGTGACCTGCTTGGTAGCTGCCTCCCTTTGTACTTGTGGGGCTGATGCTATTCATCCTCCCCACATGTGCAGTGAATGCTAGTCATCCGCTAGGCTTCCGCTAGTCATCCGCTAGGCTTCCGCTCTGCATCTGCTTCATCCGCTAGGCTTCCACTGTGCATCCGCTTCATCCGCTCAGCATCCGCTCTGCATCCTATCTTTCCATTCTGTGTCCGTTTTGCTGCGCTCCCCCGGAAGCCTTGCGGATGTGCCATCCGCTCCCATCCGCTTCCATCCGCTAGGCTTCCATGGAGCATCCGCTTTCCATCCGCCCTATATCCTCCCCCCGTCCGTTCCTTTCCATGGTATCCACTCTGGTTATGCAAATTTTTGCCCCTCTTGAGAGCGGATAACAACGGATGGAACATTTTTCTCGTCTGCTGTGTCCTTTTTACAAACGTTTTGCATCCGTCGGCCAGTGTGACAGGGCCTTAACATCTTGTTTTAAGTATTTATAACTTCTCTTCTCTTTTTCCCTTCCTCTCTTATCCAGTCTTGTCTTTTTGTCCCCCTATTTCTCAATCTCCACCCTTTTGGTCTCCTCTCTCTGTTGTATTTCTCTTTTCTGTTGGTTCCTGACATTGTATCAATTTTTCACCTTATTTTTCCCTTTCTTGGTTGTTTTTTTAAATCTTGGATTCTCCATTTTCTTTCCCTTTCCCTTTTCTTCCTCAACTAAAATTATTTGTCCATTAAAGATGGCTTCTTCTTCTTCATCATCCCAGCTTTCTTGTTGTTGTAATTCCTGGTAGGTAGAAATCGCCATTTCTAACAAATGGAAAACAGATCCAGAAGAGCCCTTGCCTTCTTGTTCCTCTTCTTTTGACTTTTTATATTCTATTTTCAATTCTTCAACAGATAATGCCATTGTAAGATTCTTTTTTTAAAACAACCCAAATGATTTTAGTCTTTCAAAAAATAGTTTCCAAGAGTCCCAAAGTCACAAAGCAATCCAAATCAGCAAAACTGTTTCATTTAGCACTTTCTTCTTTTTGTACTATCTTTTTCTGGGGTGAAATTTAATTACACAGTTCCAAAGTAATTTTTTAAAAGTCTTATTGCCGTTATCTCTGATCTCAAAAGTTCCAAGACGTCTCCTCCAACAAAATCTTAATATATATTCTTTGCCTCTCCCTTCCCATTTATAGCAAAAAAAAAAAAGAAAGAAAATTTTTGGTTTTTAGTTCCAATGTTCAGAAATCTTAATATCCCCTTGGCTTTAATTTTCAGATTTAATTACCTTCTATGCCCAAGCAGGTTTTTCCAATTTCCATCTGCTATTTCCATAGGGAAGGAGAGTGAGAAGAAAAAAACCTTTCCCTTTAACTTTTCTCTGCTGCTTTTAACAATCTTGTTAGGAAACAACATACCCTTTAAAAAGTTGAACCTCCAGAACAAAGATGTAGCTTATTGTCCTTGTTCAGCCAAAAACTTTCACTTCTTCAAACTTCCTCCTGCACAATCTTATCTGGCTGAAAGATTCTTTGTCGCAACCATTGCTGACTGTCACTCCACCACCTTGGGAAAAGGGAGTTAAACTGGTTGAGGAGGGGGATTGCGATTCCCCCAGACCCCTGCCCGGATCTCCCCTGTCTTCAGTTACCTCTATGGGGTAACCATAACCTCCAAATCCAGCTTGATCGGGAGCAGTGAGCGCAGCAGGAACTGTGCATGTTCACGGATTCCTGCCACCGCCAAAGCCTTGCAGCCGGAAGTCCCCTTACTGTTCATTATCTTGCATCTTGAATTGTTCCCACAAGGTACATTGAAAGCAGAAGAGACAGAGCTTTGAACATTTTGTGTTATATGAACTGTGGGTTTTTTTAGTGTTATGGCTGTTAGTGCATAGCTGGCATCCACAGAATCTGGGATGCACCACTCAGTCCTCATTAAAACAATGTGATATTGTTGAATTTTGACATATATCACCACCTTCTGTATTTCTCCCAGTGCTGCTTGCTTCTCTTCCCTCTACATCTTATCCCAACTTTCTAGACATAAATATATTTCTGCTTGAATTGCTGTTGCTTTATCTTTATTCAGCTTCAGAGTGTGACCTTTTCACTGAGATCCAGACAGTATATGGAAGGCTCTATTCAGTAGAATTACTTAATTCATAACAGTACTGCATAAAACAGAAATATGGCACCAAACGTCAGAACCAGTGCACTAACTGGGGCTTTGAGTAAGGTTTATAATAGAAGGTATGTGTCAGGCCTGTTCCAATAAGGTCCCTTAGGAAAGAAAGACCCTCCATTTTGGGGAAGTGATAGGTTCTTTTACTAAAGGTTGCTGGTTGCAGTACAGTCAGGCTAGAACTAAGATCTGTACACAAAAGGTTACAAAGTTTTCCCCTCAACCCTGCCTTCCTCTCTTTGACCAGTTCGTCTTCAGTAAATGAAAAGCTATATGCGTGTTTTGAGAAATGCTATGTTTGGGGGAATCCACATTCCATTCTCAGGGTGCATGGCATTTAGTACTGGCACAAACTGGTTCCATGCTTCCTGGTCTTCATCAAGCTATCCCACACCCCACCCTATTTCCCATCACATCCCCATACATGTTTATTGCTCATTTGTCCCCCTCGGCCCTTCCCTCCTACCTTTTGATAGTAGATGGCAGGAGCTGAAGATGGCATTATGACATTGTTATGACTCCTTATTAATAATAAAGCTGGAGATCACTGGAGGGTGACTGATGATGAAACAGATGAGGAAGTCATCTCTAATCTTCATATAACTCCAAAGATTTTCCTATTTGTATCCCTGCAATGGGTATGATGATTTATGCTAAAGAGGTTGAGCAAATAAATGGAAAGCAAGAAGCAATGAAACAAGCAGCAGAAAAGGCTAAAAGGCTAAGATTCAGATGAAGCAGGAATTTTGTTTCTGACACTTTTCTCTGTCACCCCTGTCCCATTCAGATAGTACTACCAAATCATTTCACAAATGACTACTACAGCAATCAATGCATACGGGAAACTCTATGCATACATCAGAGTCAACATTACTGAAACATATTCACTGGCATCAGCATGTGGAAACATTTTACAGAATTGTTTTTTCTGGCTTTATTTTCAATGCATGGAACAACATTTCTTTATTTTTATTTATTATGAAATGGATGCATATAATGTAATAAAAATGAAAGATGTATCATGAACTAAGGCAAGGTGATGTCCATTGGCATAGTGTGAAGAAAAATAAGGCAGAATCTCAGACCATCTTGTTTAAGATTTCTAAAATCATTTGAGAGTGAAATCATAGGAGTTTGAGGTGATCACAAGCTAGAATTTTTGACAATTTCATGTGAACTGTCAGGGTAATGATGATTTAATAGCTGACCAGCTGCTGTAATGTAATACTATAATCTTGTAATGATGATGCAATGAGTAGCAATTGCTACAATGAATAGCAATGAGTCAACAGGGTTATTTGACTACTACCACTTTAAGAGGCTGTAATATAAAAGAGGCCATGTGAGGACATATGTGACTCAGGAGAAGGATATGGGCTCAATAATCTTCAAACACAGCTGCCTATCTACTTCTCTTGTCCAGATGAACTGGGATTATTTTCCCCCAGATTATTTCTCTCTCCAGATCCCAGATGGACTTCACTTATTTTTTTAAAAGCCAATCTTTCCTTTGCACACCTCTCCTTGTAAACAGATTTACAGATAACGGATAATCAGAGTTGGAAGGGACCTTATAGGTCATCTAGTCCAACTTCTCACCCAAGTGGGAGACCCTACACCATTTCTGACAAATGGCAGTCCAATCTCTTCTTGAAAGTCTCAAGTGATGACGCTCCCACAACTTCTGAGGGCAAGCTGTTCCATTGGTTAATTGTTCTCACTGTCAGAAGGTTTCTCCTTATTTCCAGGTTAAATCTCTCCTTGTTCAGTTTCCATCCATTATTCCTTGTCTGGCCTTTGGGTGCTTTAGAAAATAGCTTGACCCCTTCCTCCCTATGGTAGCCCCTCAAATATTGGAAGACCACTATCATATCTTCCCTGGTCCTTCTCTTCACTAGACTAACCATGCCCAGTTCCTGTAACCGTCATCATATGTTTTAGCCTCCAGTCCCTAATAATCTTGGTTGCTCTTCTCTGCACTCCTTCTAGAATCTCATATTTTTATAGTGTGGTGACCAAAACTGGATGCATTACTCTAGGTGTAGTCTTTCTAAGGCTTTATAGAGTAGTTTTAGTACCTCACTTGATCTCGATTGTATCCCTCTGTTAATGCAATTTAGGATTGCATTAGCTTTTTTGGCTGCTGCTGCACACTTCTGGCTCATATTTAGCTGGTTGACCACTAAGACTCCAAGATCCCTCTCACAGTTACTGCTATTCAGCCTGGTTCCACCCAGTCTATATGTGTACTTTTGGTTTTTCTTGCCTAAGTGTAGGACTTCACTTTTCTCAACATTGAATTTCATATTGTTCAAATTCCAGAGGTATTCCGCTGGCAGATAGCATTACAGACAGATAAATTCTTAAGCCCTTTACATTTTTCCTTCCTTTCTGGGTTAGAAAGAATAAAATGAGACTCATTTCCAACAGTCAAGCTAAGGTGATTTGCCGGCAACCCAAATCCCTTACAAAATTATTTTACTACACACACTGCCTCTTTCATAGGGATCAAAGATTCTTGCAAACTGGTGTGGGGGTGGCAAGGAATGATTCTGATTCAACCTTACATTAAAATGCTGTGTACAGCGCCTTGAGTTTTTGCAAAAAGTTGAGATGTAAATCTAGAAAATAATTTTATAAATCCATGCAGTAAATGACCATCTCATTTTACCACCTGCCTGCTGAAGCAATACAATAATAGCATTGCCCCCTGTTTAATTTGTTTCTGTCCTCATTTCCTTTCTTCTACTCAACCTATGGATGAACATGCCTGTCTGTATAAATCTGATGGTGCCTTGGAAGAGTTTGGAGTGCTGAAGTCCAGATGGGATGAGTAAATATATATTTCTCATTAGACATGTTTGTGACTCTCCTCTCAAACATTGAGAATAAATAAGGGCAGTGTTGACATGTAGCTCCCCGAGTTCCTGTCTTTTTCTCTCACTGCTTCTCTGTGCTCTGACAATCCTTGAAGTTAGCAATTGAAATTCTGCCCCTGTGTGCCTTCATGGTTCGCTAGCAAGCTCCATTCATCAGAGCTTCCTTGTTCTGGTTCAATTAAATTCTATAGCATTGCGAGGTGATGTAGCATCAACCCTGGTGTGGAATTTCAATGCAGCTGACGGGCTTGTAAATATGCTACTGAGGATAAATTGGCCATCAGTTGGGCTGAGAGGAACAGTGGAAAGTGAGTGATTACAGCTCTCTTTTGTATGCTTAGAAGTCGCCAAACCACTACAGGGATCCTGGACTCTCTTTTGAGCCTGGAGAAGATGGCAAGATTTCACTGTTGTTGTTTTTTTTAAGAGATAATCCAAGATACTTTTAAACAAACATTCTGAGACTGACCAAAAAAGTTTGCTTGGAATGCTTCAATAAAAGATGAGATTATATCTTAAAAGAGGAAGAAAGATGCTAAATCTCAGAAATATGTGTGTGTGGGGGGAGGGGGCATTATGGAAACAGGAATCCAAGGGCCAAATAAAGAAGCAAATCCACTTTCTGTTGAGACTACAGATCCCAGAATTCTGAACCAGTATGAAAATCAGAGTGTTGGAGTTCCTACATATCAGGAGAGTGACAGCTGGGATATTGTGAGGACTGCCATTTTTTTTTTTTACTACAGGTGTTTCGATGTATGACTGCAATTGAGCCCAAAATATCTGTGGCTAAATGAGACAGTTAAGTGAGTTTTGCCCCATTTTATAACCTTTGTGGCCACAATTGTTAAGTGAACCACTATAGTTGTTAAGTTAGTAAGTTGTGAAGGTTGTGAAGTGAGTCTGGCATGCCCATTGTCTTTGCATGTTAGAAGGTCTCAAAATGTGATCATAGCACCCCAGGTCACTGCAACCATCATAAATATGAGTCAGTTGCCAAGTGTCTGAATTTTGATAACATGACTGTGGGGTTTTTGCAATGGTCGTAAGCAAAGGTGGTATTCAGTAGGTTCTGACCAATTCTGGAGAACTGTAGTGGAAATTTTGAGTTGTTGGGACAACTGATAAATAGCACCTGTGACTTCCCCCCCCACTTATTCTCTGCTTCCCGAGTCCCAGCTGATCGACTGGGTCTTCTTTTGTTGCCCTGCACAGGAGAACGGAGCTGGAAAGCAGGTTAGTGGGGTGGGGAGCAGAGGTTCTGACCAAGTCTGGAGAACGGGTAGCAGAAATTTTGAGTAGTTTGGAGAACTGGCAAATACCACTTCTGACTGGAGATTTTACGGTATCCTTATCCTGACACACCCACCAAGCCATGCCACAGAATGGATAGTAAAAAAAATTTGAATCCCACCCCTGATCGTAAGGGTGAAAAACAGTCATAAGCACATTTTACAGTGCCGTTGTAACTTCAAATGGTCACTAAATTCAAGAATTATTTGTACCCATCAGTCCTTACTGCTTTTCTGTGTTTTCTGGAGGAAAAGATCATGGAAATGTGAATTGTTCAGCCTGTTTCATACATACCCTAAACACAATTTATTGAATAAACAGCCATTGGCTAGATAACACTCAATCCACTGACCTGTAAACAAGCAAAACCTATTTTGATTTAATATAGAGTGTGAACTCAGAGTATGTATCCCATGGCAACTGACCCAGCTACTGTACATTGGAAGCAAGTATCTGCTTCAATTATCTGATTCTACAATCTTGATTGGACAATTTTACCGACTCCTGAATAAAGAACCAGCATGAGATGCTTGTAGCTTTCTATTTGAATGCAGTGACAGCTGCCAGAGGAAATAACATTGAGATGACAATTCCAAAAGATGTTGCCAGCCTTTTGAGATACCTTTATTAACTATTACATAAGAAAGTTATGGGGTAAGAAAATATTTAATATTACTATTAAATTACTATTTTGAAAGTCTGTAAGAGGACCAAAATATGACAGATTAAAAATGATATATATTATAGAGCCTTCGTTCTAATACATACTCAGATCCAAACTGCAACTCCATTTATAAAAGTGAAAAACTACCAGCTTAATATATGAAAGATGGTCTACAATAACACACATTTTTCCTATTCTTGTCTGTATTCATAAGTGTGAGTCAACTGTTAACTGAATCATGTTTTAATTCAGAGTCATAGTTACAAGGTTGGAAAAGTTCTTGTGGAGAATTTAATACAATTTTTACTACAGGTGTTTCAATGTATGACTGCAATTGAGCCCAATTGCAGAATTTAATAATATTTTTACTAAAATATTTTGGACAGTTGGCTATCCAACTACTGTTTGACGACTTCCAATAAATGTGAACATATTAAACTACTTCATGAAGCAATTTTTTCCTCTGTTTGATAATTGATGTGCCATCAAATCAGTATTGATTGTCAATGATAACAACATGGTCCTTCAGATCTTCCAACAGAGCACCTGTTCCTGCTATGACTGAATCTATCTACTGTCCTACTGTTGACCTCTGCTTCTCTTTCCTTTCACTTTCCCCAGCTTTATAGCTTTCTTTATGAGAGCTAGGTCTTTGTAATTTATGCCTGGCCATATGTGTCTTGAGTGAGAACTTTGGATTTATTATCCATGTGCTTATTTTCTTAGCTAAATATGTGGTGTTCTCAGGTATCCTCTTTAACACCAAAATTCAAAAGCATCAGTACAGTTTCTATCCTGCTACTACAGAGTCCATCTTTTGCCTCTGTAGAATGCCACAAACCATTACTTGCATGTTTCTAAACTTTGTAAGCATTGAGACATCTCAGTGTCTGAATATCCTTTCTCAAGATTTCCAAGATTTTTCAAGCAGGACAAGAAAGAATGGGTGGAAGTTTATTTATTTATTTATTTGATTTGTCAATCGCTTACAAGATAATAGGAACAAGTATATACATAGTTATGAATACATGAAATGGGTACATACAAGAAAAATAAAAGAAACAATAGGACAGGGACAGTAGGCATGTTGGTGCACTTATGCACGCCCCCTACAGACCTCTTAAGAAAGGGGGGAGGTCAATAGGAGACAGTCTAAGGTTAAAGTTTTTGGGGTTTGGGGAAGAAAGCACAGAGTCAGGTAGAGTATTCCAGACATTGACCACTCTATTGCTGAAGTCGTATTTCCTGCAATCAAGTTTGGTGCAGTTAACCTTGAGTTTGTATCTATTGTGTGCTCTTGTGTTGTTATGGTTGAAGCTGAAGTATTCATTGACAGGTAAGTCATTGCAATGTATGATTTTATATACCATACTTAGATCAGACCGAAGACAGCATTATTCAAGGTTTTCTAGGTCTAGAATTTCAGGTCTAGTGGCATAAGGTATTCTACAATGAGTAGAGGAGTGGAGAACTCTTCTTGCGAAATATTTCTGGGCTTTCTCAACTGTGCTAATATCAGATACATAATGTGGGTTCCAGGCTGATGAGCTGTATTTGAGTATTGGTCTAGCAAATGTTTTGTATGCTTTAGTTAATTTAAGGCCCAATCCCACTGGCCGATGGATGCAAAACGTATGCATAAAGGACACAGCAGATGAGCAAAATTTCAGGGGTGGCTCCATTGTCATCCGCTCCAAAAAATGGTGAAAATTTGCATAAACAGAACAGAAAAGAACGGATGTGGGTAGTATGTAGTGGGGATGTTAAACGGATGTTCATAGGAAGCCTAGCGGATGAAAGCAGATGGAAGCAGATGACACCTCCGAAGGGGTTCCGGGGGATAATTGCGAAGCGGATGCATAGCGGATGAAGCGGATGCATCACGTACGCCTAAAGGAAAGAAAGAGGATGCCGCGTGGATGTATATCAGATGCAAACCATTCACTGCACATCCTTTCTATTTCCATGCTACTAACAATGTATAGACGTTCCATGTACCTTTTCTTTCCTCCCTCTTTCCGTTTTCAGCTGCAGCGGATGTGAGTTGCGAGGATGCCCGGAGGATGCAGAGAGGATACAGTGGATGTTTAATGGATGATAAATGGACATAGAACGTTTGTTGCTTGTATGTCGTGGATTTACATCATACATGGCAGAAAGTTCATCTGTTCACAAAGTTTTATGCAGCTCAAAACTTCTTGCACGGATGAAATTGCAGTGGACAGATGCTCGATGGATAGAGCATATGAAACATGTATGCAATGAGTACACAATGGATGCATAGAGTTTTCTAATGGATGGCAAGCTTTTTTAAACGTTTTACATCCTCTTTGCATCCGTAAGTGCAGTGGGACCGGGCATTAATAGTGTGATATCACCAGAGAAAAAGGTACGTAGGATTAGGTTAACAACTCTTAATGCCTTTTTGGCTATGTAGTTACAGTGGGCTCTAGCACGTAGAACATTAGAGATGAGTATTCCAAGGTCCTTTCCAGAGTTTGGATCATCAACAAAGTCTTGACTGTTCAGCTTGTATTTTATTTGTGTTTTATTTGTATTTTGTTGTAAAAGAGAAATCCAACCTAGAAAAAAATAATTTCTGACAGAGAGAATAATTGATCAATGAAATAGCTTGCATCCTGGAGTTATGAGTGCTACATCACTGGAGGTTTTCAAAAATAGACAAGATAACCATTTGACCATGATGGTATAAAATTATTCTTTCATCCTGCTTTGAGCAGGATGGTTGGAGTCAGGGGTGAGATTAAAAAATCCCTTCAACTGGTGCTTGGTTGCTGGGTGGGCATGGCCATAGTGGGCGTGGCCTAGCAGAACTTCCAAGGGGGGCATATTTTATCTTCCCTAGGGTCCAGAGGTTTCCCTAGAGCCCCTGGAAGGGTGAAAATAGCCTCCCCTGGGGTCCAAAGTCCCTTTGGAAGCTGGAAATAGGCCTGTTTCCAGACTTCCAGAAGACCCATTTTTCACCCACCCAAAGCTTCCATGCAGACCCTGAACTTACCTTCATCCAAAATGGGCAATGTGGAAACTCCTGGGAGGGGCGGCGAGGGGTGGGCGGTCAGTTCAGCTACCAGTTCAGTGAACCAGATGTAAATTTAACATCCGCTTCAATCAAACTGGTCCGAACCTGCTGACTCCCATCCCTTGTTGGAGTGTAAGACTTCTGATGTCCCTTTCAGTCCTATGATTCTATGTTTCATATTCCAAAATTTATTCTGTCATTAAATTCTTCTAACATTTAAGTTGAATCTACTTCCCTGTAGTTTCAGTCCTCTGGTTCTTCTGGTCCCACCGTAGAGTTAGAGAGAACAAGTTCATTTCCATTCTATTCTTTAGATGTTTGAAGGCTCTGATGATATTTTCATTCAACCTCTTTAACTATTCCTCATAGGACTTGGTTTTCAGTCCTCTCAATATCTTGGCAGTTCTTCTTGAAATTTGTTCCAGATTTATTGATTTCCTTTTTAGATTGCAGTACCCCTAACTGGACTTATCATTGTCAGTGGAATCTACCCAAGGTAAAGGAAAACAATTGCTTCCTATGTACTGGAATCTATAATATTTTTAATAGCATTTGCCTTTTTAAGGTAGTTATTGGTTTCTTATTCTTCTCCTTTTTTGAAGATATGGGCAACATTTGCTCCCTCCTGCATTCTGGAGCCTCACAATTCTTCTCCAGTAATTTTAAATGTAATTTTTAAAAATTACATTTAACAGTTCTGCAGATAGCTCTGCTAGGTCCTTCAGTGCCTTAGGATATAATTCATCTGGCCTCAGAGACTTGAATTATTTAAATCAGTTAAGTGCTTTTTTACCCTCTCCTTATCTATTCTGAACTGAGTCTTTCTTCTTCCACTCGTAGCACAGCGATGGTCAGATAGGTTTCCTTCTGAGGAGAAAAAATAAGAGAAGAAAATATAAAACCTGAAGCACAGTTTTAAAAGTTTCAGAATAAAGTTCCAGATGACTAGGACAAATTGCCTAAGGAACTTCCAAACCATAGTTATTTGGATCAGATCTCACCTGCAAGGATTCGGTCTGCGTGTGGAACCCAGAGAGCTTCTTGGCTTATAGAAAAATTCCAGGAGATGAAGTGGCATAATAGATGCCTGCAGCATACTGGAGAAAAACAAAGAGGAAGTCTGAAAAAGCATAGGCATTCTTATGCATTATCCTCTGGTGATAAGGGCAACAAAACAATTATTTTTCCAACTGTTTTGTATCTGCAGAAAGCCAATTAGAGCCCCTATTTACAGTGGTAAAATACTTCTTGGACAAGAAGGGTAGGTGGTCACTGTGAGGATCATCATTCCAGGCCTCTATTGGATAAAGTTGGTCAATTTTGCTCAGAGTTGGACACCAATTGTACATATTCTAGGCAGAATTGTACATATTGGATAAAGTTGGTCAATTTTGCTCAGAGTTGGACACCAATTGTACATATTCTAGGCAGAATTGTACATATCCTTGAAGTGCACTCTTGTCCTGTTGAGTGGAAAGAATTTGAAACTGATGGTGCAGAGGAAGTGGAAGGGATCTTGGAGTTAGGTGTTTTACCATCTGTGTTTTAAACCCCTGTCACACTGCACCAACGGATGCAAAGAGGATGTAAAACGGACAAAAAAGCTTGCCATCCGTTGGAAAACGTGATGTACTCACTGCCTCCATTTTGCTTCCAGCATCCATTTATTGACGTTTCATCTGCTCAGAAAGTTTTGAGCTGCTCAAAACTTTTGCGCGGAAAATGTATCCAATTCGTCCATTCTGCATCCGCTACGCATCCGCTACGCATCCGTTCTGCATCCGTTACGCATCCGCTACATCCGCTAGACATCCGCTGCACATCCGCGCAACTCGCATCCGCTCGGAGGCAGGGAGGAAGCGGAACGGACGCAGAACGGATGCCAAACGGATGCAGCACGGATGCAGCACGGAAACAAAGCATTTAAAACAGAAAAAACGTTCGCAGAGAGGACCTATCTCGGATATTAAGGATGCCTAGAGGATGTCTAGAGGATGCAAAGGGACACCTATACTGCCCATAAAAAGGGGGAGCAACTCACCTGCATCTCACTTTCAGACCAGCAGCCAAGCTGTGTAGAACTCTGCAGCCTTCATCTGACTCTTCCTCTTCCACAGCATCCAGTCATGTCCACCGTGGATCGTAACACAGTCCTTTTGGCAGCCACCATCCTTCTGCAACAGTGCAAAGTCATCTACAGGCTCTGTGAACTCTACTACGGGAAGAAAAAGAGGCGGCCAAGAAGCGTCTGGGTCCGAAGATGGATCGGGAGAAGAGCAGAGTACGGACTGTACAACAAGCTGATGGTGGAGCTCAGGAATGAAGACACTCGGGCATTCCAGAACTTCATGAGGATGCCTCCAGCCATGTTTGACAAAGTTGTGCAGCGCCTGACACCCAGGCTGACCAAGGCAAACACCAACTTCCAGCCCAGCCTGGAACCTGGGCTCAAGGTGGCACTCACTCTGCACCACCTGGCCTCAGGAACCACCTACAGGAGCATGCAGTACGGCTGGAGGGTGTCACCCAACACCATCAGCTTTGTGGTCAGAGAAGTGGTGCAGGCCATCATTGAAGAATACCTGGAGGAGCTCCTCCAGTGCCTCTCCACTGAAGAAGGATGGAAGAAAGTTGCAGAGCATTGGTATCAGAGGTGGAACTTCCCATACACCGTTGGAGCCATAGATGGCAAGCACGTGGCCTGCAAAGTGCCAGCCAAGTCGGGGTCCACTTATTTCAACTACAAGGGCCTCTTCCTCCCTTTGGCAGGACCAGATGGGCCCTCATCAGAGGGGCTCCCAGGTGGTAGGGGCTGCTCCTCCACACCACCACCACCACCACCAGCAGCAGCAGCAGGATCATCATCATCATCATCATCATCATCATCATCATCATCAGGATCATAATCATCATCATCATCATCATCAGCAGCAGCAGCAGCAGCAGCAGGACCAGGATCAGCAGCAGCAGAGTATGCACCAGGAGCCCCAGCAGCACCAGCACCAGCAGCACCAGCAGGACCAGGAGTATGAGCAGGACCAGGAGCACAAGCAGGACGAGCAGGACCAGCAGGACCAGAAGCAGCTTCAGCAGAGTACGCAGCAGCAGAAGCACCACCGCCAGGAGCAGCTTCAGCAGAAGCTCCAGTACCAGAAGAGCGAGCCCGAGCAGCAGAAGCCCCAGCAGAAGCAGAGTCAGGGACAGGGGGCGGGAGGGTGGCCCTGTCCCTCTTGCCAGGGATGGCGGCAGGTTGCTGAGACGTTCGCTTCTTCCCCATGCTTGTGGGGTTGCTGGCTGGCAGGGAGGCTGGCAGGGAGGCTGGTAGGCACCAAGGCTGGCAGGAAGCCTGGCACCAAGGCTGGCAGGAAACCTGGCAGGAAGCCTGACAGGAAGCCTGGCAGGAAGGCAGGCAGGAAGGCAGGCAGGCAGGCAGTCACCAAGGCTGGCAGGCAGACTGGCTGGCAGGGAGGCTGGAAGGCAGGCTGGCAGCAAGGCTGGCAGGCAGGCAGAGAGCAAGGCTGGCAGCAAGGCTGGCCAGGAGGCTTGGAGGCAGGCTGGCAGGAAGGCTGGCAGCAAGGCTTGCAGGCAGGTATGCAGGCAGGGCAGGGAAGAACTCGATGTATCCTGCAGCAGGTCTTTCCTCCGAATGCTGGCCACATGCGAGCTGCTTCCCTTTATATCTGCGTGGCTTACGCAATGCATCCCCCCTGCGTGCGCAATTAACGCCAGGCATCCGTTAGGCTTCCGCTGTGCATCCGCTTGGCTTCCGCTCTGCATCCGCTTCATCCGCTGTGCATCCGCTCTGCATCCGCTCCTTCCGTTCCGCGTCCGCTTTGCTGAGGTCCCCCGGAAGCCTAGCTGATGCGCTATCCGCTCCCATCCGCTTCCATCCGCTCTGCATCCTCCCTGCGTCCGTGTTATCTGCTCCGGTTATGCAAATTTTTGCCACTTTTGAGAGCGGATAACAACAGATGGAACATTTTGCTCATCCGTTGTGTCCGTTTTGCATCCATTGGGCAGTGTGACAGGACCTTTAAATCTCTATCCCTCCTGGAGATGATATATGGGTGGGACTATGTTGTGGTAGCTTTTGGGAGGAGTGTTACATAGGCATAGAACAAGTCTATTTCCAGGACCATCTGTCTTATTTCTGCCCACCCCACTGATTCATGCTCCAGGTCCCTTCATTATGTAGTGTTATCTTATTGAACCCAGGACTCATATCTTCTCTGTTAGAGTACCTGCTCTATGTAAAACCATCTCTTTGGAGAGCTTGGTGACCTTAACCTGATTCATTAGGCTTTTAAAGCCATAGCTCTTTTTTCCACCAGGATGTGGGCTGGGAGGTTAAGAGAGCTTACCATATGATGTTGTTTTTAATTGTATAATGGAATGTGTTTTGCATCCTCAGACATATTTGGATTGTTGTTCTAACTGTTGGTTTTAACTTGTACACAGCTGAAGTCATTGCTTTGAGGTACATGGCCATATAATGTACGTATAAATCTTCTGTAACCTGTGCAACTACAGATCTATAACAGATATTATTTTCTGTTTCATCTGAGCAGACTCATAGAAGTAATAAGTCTATACTACCTCTCTGACATCCAGATCAGTGGTGAGATTCAAATTTTTTTACCATCGGTTCTGTGAGCATTGGCTTTGTGGGCATGGCTTAGTGGACATGGCTTAGTGGACATGGCAGGGGAAGGTTACCACAAAATCCCCATTCCCTCCCCACCCCACTAACCTGCTTTCCAGCTCCGTTCTCCTGCACAGGGCAACAAAAGAAGACCCAACCAATCAGCTGGGACTCAGGAGGCAGAGAATAGATGGGGGTGGGGCCAGTCAGAGGTGATATTTGCCAGTTCTCCAAACTATTCAAAATTTCTGCTACTGGTTCACCAGAACTGGTCAGAACCTGCTGAATACCACCTCTGTACCGGATCAGAGGTGGTATTCAGCAGGTTCTGATCAGTTCTGGAGAACTGGTCGTGGAAATTTTGAGTAGTTCAGAGAACTGGAAGGAGAAATTTTGAATAATTCAGAATATCACCTCTGACTGGCCCCACTCCCATCTATTCTCTGCCTCCCGAGTCCCAGCTGATCAGCTGGGTCTTCTTTTATTGCTCTGCACAGGAGAACAGAGCTGGAAATCAGATTAGTGGGGTGGGGAGAGAATGGGATTTTGCAGTATCCTTCCCCTGCCACGCCCACCAAACCACACCCCAGAACCAGTCGTAAAGAAATTTGAATCCCACCACTGTACCAGATACTATCAAAACTTTCATTCCCATAATCTTTAACTAAGTGAAACAGTGCATCTCAGAGCCATAATTTTGGAACCAATGTACTTCAAATGAAGTGACTTACAGAATATGTCCAAAATCTCGGATCCGTGATTCCCAGTGAATTGAAATGTAGCATTTTAAAAACACTTTTTGACATATAAATTACCATAAAACATTTTCTATAATCCCATAAAACATTTCCTGTGGAAGCTCCTGATTCAGACACTTACCTTTCTGCCTGGGAAAGGAATAGGAAAGTGGAGAAGAGGGAGGATGAGAAGAATATAGTGGACATCTTTTTAATCTCCTGCTGCTATCAAATCTAGTCACACACCCAGGACAGAGATATGACACCATCCAACATATCCATGCCTCATCTACTCCTCTCCCAGTTCCTGCCTTCTGTGTTCTTCCTCAGTGTTTTCTGTTGATTTTGCTGCAATATAAGCCCAGCAGGAAATTTGACCTCATGGAAATTTGCAGGTTTCAGAGGTGCTCCTAAAAGAGTCACATATGTTGGCTTTCTCCACAGAGGCTCAGCCACCTGAAAAAAGTGTTTGTGTTTATGACTGTATTTCCATCACAAGGCCCCAAATGTCTTTTGTACCAGATGCAGCAGCAATCTAATCTATAAAATTGCCGGAGACCCTGCCTATCTTAGAGAAACAGCATTCATCTCCCTGGCTCACCTTTTCTGCCTCTTAGCACATTGATGACTGTTTGGGGAGCTGTTTGCTCAAAAGCTCCATTTATGCTGAAGTCATAAAGCCTGCTGCCATCAGCACCTTGAATGATAATTAAGCTGTTGACAGAGAAGGAAAAATGCTCTTCTACCACCTGATAAAATTAGCCTCATTTTGGCTCTTTTGGAAGGTGGGAGTTGAAGGAAGAAAATAACTTATCATGACTACTTACAGTAGCTTCTTCTATTGCTCATCGGTGGAAAATATAGCCCGTAATCTCTGCCCTTGATTTTTTCTGTAATCTCACTTCATTACACATATTGTTTGATGGCCATTCCCTACCTCCCATCAATTCCTCTTTCAAAATGATTTGAACTCCCAAAAATAACTGTTTCTCTCAGCTGCAAGATGTGTTTTTGATTTCTGAGATTAGGAAGGAAAGTGTTCTTCTCATCACTGAAAGGTCACATGGAGAAAGAGAGAGTTCATAGCAGTTGGGTCTATATACAGTATTTCGGTTTCATACACAGCATATTATTGGTGCTAAATTAGCCTTCCATATTTACAAGCTGCAGATGAGGGTGGGAAAAGTCCCCCCACGCACATTTCTAAGATTAATGAGTTATACTAGTTCTGAGGAAACAGGATCTCCTTTTTTTTAAACTACCTGCCTAAACAAATACCATAGGCAACCTCAGTTGTTTTGCAGAATATAAACCAATTGGTGTCTCTTTTTTTATTTATTTTTTTTATTATTTTATTATTATTATTCTCTCCCAATATCCCCTTGGATTTTTGGAGGTGTCAAGTAATTATATGATTTTATTTTTTCAGTTTCATACCTTTGCTAATAATGTCCCACCAGCTGCAACTATGTCAGTCTGTTCACCTTCTCTTCCATAACTGCTTTGTGAAAGAAGGAGGCATAGTCATTATCAGAAACCTAGAAAGAGAGGGATAATAGACTATGCTGAGGAGAGATGCATCAGTTCAGCATAAAGAAAAAATCTGGGTGGCTGCCCTCCCCACCCCAAACTCCCCTGAAATAAGAAAGTAGTTTGTTTCATCCTGCCTATGCAACTTCATTAGACATTTTATGAAGCCTTGTTGTCATATTAGACTTCTACAGGAGAAGCAAAGGACACCAAATAGCAACATGTGCTGTTTATAAAAGGATTTGATTTATATATTTGCATCAGACATAGTATGTTGCACCTTTTGCATGATGAGATAATGATATAGGTGTTATTTTGATGTAATTGAGGCTCAAGATGCCTCTAGTGGGAAATAGGCATATTTATCTGTTCTTGGGGCATGGACAAATGTAAGAACCATGGGAGTAGCTCAATTTCTTTTCATGTCTACATCTGTCATAATGATCATTGCCAAAAATAGGGGGGCGGGGGGGATCTTTGAATAGAATGGAATGGAATGGAATGGAATGGAATAGAATAGAATAGAATAGAATAGAATAGAATAGAATAGAATACCTTTATTGTCATTGCATTCCACAAATACAATGAAATTTGAAAGCTACTCCAGGACAGTGCCCCAAACACCACATCACAATCATACTACAGAATATATAATAATAATAATAATAATAATAATAATAATAATAATAATAATAATAAAAAATCACAAATGCACTGTTTGATTCAAAACAATTACTGCCTTGGAAAAGAAACTGTTCTCAATCTATTAGTCCTCATTTTAAGACACCTATAATGCCTCCCTGATGGTAACAGTTCAAAATATGAATGTCCAGGATGGGAACGGTCTGTGGAGATTTTTAGTGTCCACAGATTTTTGATGCTTTAGTTGACAAACACAGCTGCTCCTTATTTCCAAAAGAAAAAAAAAAGGCAGGAAATTTACAGAGGGAAGGACTGTTTACACCCAGAATTAACTTTGAAAATTGTAAGGTTAGAAACAAATGTTGATCTTCCTTGGACATCATTATACTATCCTTAGTTGTTAGGTGATAACAGAATCACAGAATAAAAAAGTTGGAAGACACCTTCTACTCCAACCCCAACCCCTGCTCATACAGGAAGCCCTATACTATTTCAGACAAATGGTTGTCCAAACCCTTCTTAAAAACATCCAGTGTTGAAGCGCCCACAACTTCTGGAAGCAAGTTGTTCCATTGATTAAGTGTTCTAATTGTCAGGAAATTTCTCCTTAGTACTAGATTGTTTCTCTCCTTGATTAGTTTCTATCCATTGCTTTTTGTTCTGCCTGCAGGTGCTTTGGAGAAGAGGTTTACCTCCTCTTCTTTGTGGGAGCCTCTTAGATATTGGAAGGCTGCTATCATGTCACCCCTAGCCCTTCTTTTCATTAGACTAGACATATCTAATCTCTGAAACTGTTCTTCATATGTTTTAGCCTCCAGTCCTGTAATCAACTTTGTTGCTGTTCTCTGTTTCTTGTCTCAACATCTTTTTTACATCATGGTGACCATAACTGGATACATTATTCCAAGCGTGGCCTCACTAAGGCATTATAAAGTGGTATTATAGTGATCTTGATTCTATCCCTCTGTTAATGCAGCCTAAGACTGTGTTGGATTTTTTTGGCAGCTGCAGCACACTGCTGGCTCATATTCAAGTGATTATCTGCGAGGACTCAATGATCCCTCTCACAATTACTGCTATTGAGCCAGTCATGTTTCATAATATACTATATGGTACACTTCATATGCTCAGTGCTCCATCAAATAGAGTGGGACACTTTCAATGCTTTTGGACAAATTTTCATTTGCAGCTATAGTGATGTGCAAATTATCTTCTTTACTGAGGCCTGAGTCTTGGGAAGCCACATTCAAACCTAAGGTATATTGCACTATTAGATAATCTGCAACCAACAGTGTAATTTCTGCAGCATTCCTGCTGGATTTGTCCATCCAATTTTGTCCATTTTGTCCATTTGTCCATCCATTCTGGCACCAGGCTAGAAATCAGGAGATTGTGGGTTCTACTTTAGGCCAGTCAAGAAAAGGAAAAAAAAAGGAAGAAAAAAAATGAGATAAATTGAAAGAGAAAAAACTGCTCAGAATATAACCCTCAACAGATTATTTTTGAGGAAATGGAACTCTTAGCAGAAAAAGAGTTATCAATCCCCAATCTAGAAGATTTTGGCAATAGCTGGAGTCTCAATCAATAAATATTAGGACAATCAATATCTGATCAGGCAAGATAGATGCTAACTAGATTGAAACTTTTGTAGGTTTCAAGCCTACAAGAATTTATAACTCTTTACAAAGAAAAGTGAACTTGTTTAAAACTTCAGTTCTTTTCTACTACCAATAACTTATACAGCCAGAAAGATAAGTCTTATTTATAGGGTGATCTCATTTCGAAAGTAAAAGCAGGGACAGATTAATTTGTATGAAGCCACATGCTTATTAATGTTAACCTATAACTCAATTTCTCAAGAGTCCTGGGCATTTTTTTTTTAAGCATGGGAAGTTAATGTTTGAAAGGTTCTTATAATAATGAAGCAGCTTTCAATATTTCCAAATACTTCTTATTCCCTGTTGGGTTGTTATGGCGTGTGCAAAGCGATTGCTAGCTAAAACCATAATAATGGATGATTAACAAGCAATATATCTCTTTAAAATTATAGGAAAATGGAATGGATCTTCTCTTTGTTCCCTATCTCCCATTCCACTGGGAAGAATTTTTGATTCTGATCAATGGAATAACACCAAGGCACCACTGAGAAAGATTGTTGTCATTTTTATGACTATGCCATTCCATTCTGCTGTTGTTCATTCTACTTTAAACAATCAAGTACTTGTGCAGTCATGGTGAACTGTGAACAACAAAGTTGTTTCTTGCACAGCTGCTCAGATAAGGTGAGTTTATTGCTGCTTGAGTGAGTCTCCTCTTGATACTGATATTGGCAGTATGGGGCTATCTTTCTGAAAACTAAGACACTTTTCTGGTTTGTGAGGTTGTTAGGGATAACATTGTTTACCCTAACTGGTTTAGGTGAAATAATAACTATGAATCATAGTTAGTGTATGTTAGAGTGTATACAGCTTTAACTGTGAAATAGCAATTAAAGGAGTGGTTAAGAAAACTATATAAAAGTAGCAAGACTACGGCTTGCTCTCACTCTCTCTCTGGCTTTGATGATCCCTGATTACTGCTTGGAATCAAGACTGCATTGCTCGAACGGGAGAGACAACAAAGGACTGATTTATAAGTGAACTGACATAGGATATTCTACATGGACTTTGCTAACTGAATATCCCTGAATGGACTGACTACATGATAAATGAATATTGGACTGTTATTTGACTATGCCATAAACTTATACTGGAATAAACTATATTCTTGATAGCACAAGCGTATCTGTTATTTTTACTGTACGTTAATAAACATACAAGCTTAGCTCACTCATTTATCTGTGTATCTATCTGACTAACGCTGCACATTCTGTTTAGCTTGTCTACCTAACCCTGGTTGGGGAACCCAGGCTTAACAGAGGTTATGTACCACTTAGAATGCTTTTCTTGAAACAGAATGGTCCCAACGAAATGGGAATTTTAGTCATCTTAATCTCAGACCAAGAGATTCTTTAAGGGCATTCTCAGTCTAATATGATAATGATTTTTCTCTCTTACACACATCTATCTATCTACATTATCTACATTATTATTTATCAGAATGCAATTTATTTATCAGAATCATAACATAATTGGTGGCTGGAATTATACATCTTCAAAATGTCTTCAGTGTTAAACCAATACGGTCATTGGTAGGATTCAATTTTTTTTACTACCAGTTCTGTTGGCATGGCTTAGTGGGCATGGCTTGGTGGGAGTGGCAGGGGAAGGATACTGTAAAATCTCCATTCCCATCTCACTTCAGGGGAAGAATACTGAAAAATCCCCATTCCCTCCCCACTCCTGGAGAAAGGTTACTCCAAAATCCCATTCCCTCTCCACCCCACTAACCTGATTTCCAGATCCATCCTCCTGTGAAGGGCAACAAAAGAAGACCCAGTCAATCAGCTGGGACTCAGGAGGCAGAGAACAGGGCCAGGCCACTCAGAGATGGTATTTGTCGGTTTTCCGAACTACTCAAAATTTCCACTACAGGTTCTCCAGAACTGGACAGAACCTGCTGAATACCATCTCTGCTACACAGATTTATTCATTGTTTAAGAATGGACCTAGTTCACACATGATTAATATCCATGGAGGTGGCCAGCAGGTGTCAATGACATAACTGCCTGGCAACAATGTCACTGCCTGACATATGACTGGTTCTTTGTTTTCTTTTCCTTGTTCATCATTAAATTTTTGTCTTCTGGTATGATAAAATGCAAGAATTAATTGCTAATTATAGTCACAATAATTCTTCAAGCCATTGGATCTATGAGTCATGGGGCATCATCTCAAGAGTCACAATGAATTTACAGCTGCCCCACTGCAAGTTGAGTGATTCTGCCACCAACAGCCTATTTATAAATATCCCTTTCTAATTACAATTCAAAGCAAAGATCAAGGAGCCAAAGTAACACAGAGGGACCTACATTCTTCGAAGCTTAATTTACTAGTTCATAAACTGTGTATCCTCATAAATTTCCAAGTGGCAGCAAAATAGTTTCACTAATTAATGTGAGGGGATTGGTAAATCCAACTTGAAATGTAGTTGCCTTTCATCAGCATGGCCTTCATGTGAGAGAATAGCAGATTATAGTAGGTAAAGGCATCTAGCATGTGATACAACTTTCTTTTTAAAAATGTGCATTGTTGCAAAACATGTTGTTGGGCCACGGAGAGAAAAATATGGTGTTTACTTTCTATTTTCCTCATTTAAATTTGGTTCTAATATCTGGACGTATTAAGGTAACCTTCTGGAAACTGAAGTTCTGATGCCTTGGACTTCAACGTTTAGAATTCCTAGTCAATAGGCATTGTTGGCTGGGGCTCTTAGGAGTTAAAGTCTAATACATTTGGAAGGCTTCAGGTTAGGGGAGATGACTATATATGATTTGACCTTGTCCCTGTACTGTTCAAAAATTATATTAATGATCTGGATGGAGGGTTGAGGTGAAAATTATAAAAGCTACAGATTACAGAAATCTGGGAAGGACACTTAGTAAAGTAGAAAAGATTCAAAAAGATCTAGTGAGATCTGAACACTGGAGTGAAACAAATAGGATAAATCTGACATCTTGCTTCTATGGAGGGGAAACTGCACAAATATAGTGTTAGAGAAGATATGGCTCATCAGGAAGACGAGTATTCCAGTGGATTGTTAAATCAGGGATGGGATTAAATTTTTTTAACAAATGGTTCAGTGGGCATGGCTTAGGTGGGTGTGGCTTGGTGGTCATGTGACTGGATGGACATGGTTTGGTAGTCATGTTATTGGCTGGGTGTGGCCAACTCAATATCATTCACATCGAAGCACATATCTCCTTGCCTGGCCTCTCATGCCTGTGGGGATGCTGCAACAGTCATAAGTGTGAAAAATGGTCATAAGTCACTTTTTTTCAGTGCCATTGTAACTTTGAATGGTCACTCCACACAAGCAAAGTACCAGCAAAGGAGGGGAAAAAAACTCCAGTGACGTTCCTGAGGCAGGAAGTCTAGTCCTGCCAAGAATATAATAAGGATTAATGGAGAGGCAGTTTCTGTAAACAACACCAGAATGTTTCCTTCCTTACAGGATTAGGTTAGTAATTTCTTGTAACAACTAGTTCTCCGAACTGCTTAGAATGTTAACAACTGGTTCTAGTGAATAGGTGCAAACTGGTAGAATCCCACCTCTGCATTAAATATAATCCAAAGGCATGACCCAGCATCTAAAAATACAGGTGTTACTTGAGGTTGTATTAGTGAGAAAGAGTGAGAGTCCTCAGTTCATCACACATTTCTTTGATTGTTCTGAACTATCTAGAGTCATTGTGAGTTGTGCAGTATAGAAGCTATAATATATTAAGAGAATCATAGAGTTCAGACCTCAATAAGTCAATTTCCACTAGAATAAGACATGGAATTCCACATGGAAACTGGAAGCTACAATTGAAAAAGACATCAATGAACAGGAGTGAGTGTGAGGGCCTGCCTCTCCTCTCCCTCCAAGAAAGTAGAACTCTTGAAATAATTAGCATTTCAAAAGGAGCCTTTTATTGAAGGAAAGAGATAGCAAGACAAAGGAAGCAGTATCTGAGGATTCCCATGCAATTCCATTAGGTTAAAGCAGTTAGAAACCCCTCCCCTAAGTCTGGTGTTGAATAAGCCAATCCACAGGTGCGAACTTGTTTTGAGAATTGCTGACTGAGAAAGTGATAAGAAGCTGCTCTCAGGAGTCTCTTGCTGGAGGCTTCAGAGCTGAGACAAAACAGAAGGCCCTCCCCCTTACATTCCCCTGAAGGTAAATCAAAGTACAGGGTAGATAGGTACCAGGAAAAAGGCTACAAACTGAAGAATGCACCCATGCCCCCTCCCCATCAAAATGGCTATTTTCCCAAGAGGGATCTATGGGACCTGACAGTAAGTTTTGAGCTACATTTGCAAGATATTGAGGGGATTGGAAACAAAGTCTTATGAATAATGGTTTAAAAAGCTAGGTATAGTTACCCTGCAGGACAGAAGATCAAAAGGAATTATGATATAGTCTTCAACTATTTAGAGAGTTATAATATAAAAGAGAGCGGATGGAGGGCAAAACCAGGACAAGTAGTTGGAACTATCATTACATTCAGATTATATTTTAAGGCTTTCCAAATCATAGAAGTTGTCAAGCTGTGGAATAGGCTACCTCATAAAGTGATTTGTTTCTTTTCATTAGAAATTTTCAAATAGTCTATAAAATCAAGTTTTTATGTTTATTTATTTATATCCTGCCTTACTTTTACAAATTTTGTGAGATAACATAATACATTTTAAGTTTTTAATCTACATACCACTGCTTTTGTGGATCAGTAGATGTAATATGCTGAAATTAACTGCCACTGGTCACCATTTTAACTTCCTTCCCAACTTTTCATTTCATCTTTTTGATATGTCCTGCCATTTATATAATCACTGTCAGTTGGCTACATGGTATTCCCTTCTCTCTTCTCTCTTTTTCCAGCTATTTTACAAAAATTAAAAGGTTGAGTAAAGGAGATGGAGCAGAATGACCAAACTTTGACCACTCTAGAGAAGAATGCAGGAACAAGTAAGTTGATGAGATAAGGAATTCAACTGTGAAACCTGACAAGGCCCAAAGGACAGCAATAGAGAAAAGAAAGTTAACAATTTAAGTACTAGGCAGTAGATCATGTTTGACCTAGTACACGAACAGGATAATAAAGAGACAGTGGAGATGATGTGTGATGGAATGTGACTGAGAGTGTGGCTGACAAAGAAATATCTACTGAGCACTCCTGCTTTTCCCCAAGCCCCATCATCTCATCACATTTGTAGGAGAGCATATGTGTGTAGGTGTAGAATGCATAAGCATTTGTAATTGGCCACATTTTACTAGATTAACAGAGACTATCTGAATGGCTGTTTTCCTTTGAAAATGTCATAACTCTGTAAGATCCTGAATTCCTTTATCTCCATCAAAAGTGTGTAAGTATATCCTTTAATACATTCTGGCCCTCCCCTACACCCCCCACTTCAAATCTCCTACCAAGGCTGTGAATCACAAAGTCTCAGCTACATCTATCTTCTCTCTTGATTAGATAGCATAAAATTGAGGTGGAAGACATGTGAGATATCTGAATGTGAAAATGAACAAATGAAGTACAAGTGGAGATTCCAGACTATCAGGCTATTAGGATGTTAGTTTTCATTTCTAGGAATAGAGAAAGAAGGCCTTTCCCTTTCTCCAAATAAACCATTTTCAGATGTGCAAATAATCTTAATTTCATACGTCTGTTATATAGGTTTTCATTTGGACTTCACCTTTCAAACACACTGGATCAGCCAAGTAACAGAGGCTCTGATAGAAAGCTTGTGAATTTCCATTTGTGGGGCAGTTATTTTTTTCTAAATTCTAGATAAGTCTATGAGTGTTCAATACAGAGTTCAATGTCCGAATCACTGACACTGTCCATGCTTGGTTCATACACTGCAGCATCTTTAAGCCTTGGTGGCATCGTGGTTAGAATGCAGTATTGCAAGCTACTTCTGCTAACTGCCAGCTGCCTGCAATTTGACAGTTCAAATCTCACCAGGCTCAAGGCTGACTCAGCTTTCCATCTTTCTGAGGCTGGCAAAATGAGGACCCAGATTGTTGGAGGCAATATGCTTACTCTGTAAACCGATTAAGAGAGGGCTGTAAAGCACTGTGAAGCAGTATATAAGTCTAAGTGCTGTTGCTGATGCTATCTTTGTCTGTTTCATCTAAGCGCCATTTCTCTGGTGGTTTTAATACTGGCAGGTTATCATCATGTGGCACTAATTTCATGGCTGAAGGTAAACTTGATTATTTAATTGATTTCTTATTTTTAGCAGAGAAATCGGCAATATTAAACAGTAATATAAAACACATAACAGGCTGTTATGTGATCATTCTGTTCTTGCCATATCATTAAGAGAGCAAAATGGCACTGACTTCCAAGTTCCTCAAGTCAAGCTATAAGAGCAACAGCATACTTTGTACATCAAATATGAGAAGCCCAGGCCTTGTCTGGATCACCAGTCTTATAATCAAAGTACAGTCCATACACTTTTTTTTTTTTAGCAAGTCCAGTCATGGTGTGTCTTTGAGGCTTAAGTTTAAGTTTCCCAGCTGGGGTTTGCAAAAAGCACCCAATATACATTCTTGGGAAACACAAGACAGAGAGGGTGCTTTTTTAACAACATATATTCTTGTATTTAATTTTGCAATTATTTCTCCTAGCATGAGGAATTTTTGAAGATTATTTTAGGTTGCATATATAATACATGATTATCCTTTTGAAAGAAGGAACATTATGCAAAGCACTCTTCTTTGTACCGAAGAACAGCACAAAATAATAAGCTACTCTTCCCCCTCCCCCCCCCCAAAAAAAAGGGAAATAAGGGAGATTAGAAAAGGGAAAGAAAACCTAGAGAAAATGTGAGAAACATCAGTTGGATCAGAGTAATCATAAATAAAAGTGCTAAATTATAAACAAGAGTATTAGAGATGGATCTGTCAAGCAGTCAACAAAAGTAGGTAGGACCTTGCAATAATGCTGAAGGGGGGGAGGACAGAGAACTGAGGGACCACTCTGAAATGTGCCAGAGCATACCATTTAGAATTTAGGGGGACACAAAACCTGGCCCTTATTCAGTTATTTGCATGCAGGAAGCAAAGGATTCATTTTCCAAGTGTAAGCAGGATTGATAAAGCACCAGTATGACATCCTAAAGATTTATTATTAGGCGGTTCTGCATTAGATTCTCCTAAGGGATGTTAGACAAGGATATTTATTGTCCCCATATTTATTTAATTTGTGAACATATTATGAACATGGCAAAGTTAGAAGAAATTGTATTAGGACTCTAAATGAAGATGGAAACTATAATAAATTGAGACACGCAAATGACACTGCTTTGTTAACTGGAAGTAAAGACTCAGAAGATCTCAGCATTAGGGAAGTAAGAATGTAAAATGTAAAATGTAGGTTCACGTCAAATATTACGAAGATAAAGGCAAAGTCAACAATCATGATTAGTGAATTCATAGATGTCAGCAAAAAAGGTTAAAGTGATAGTTTTACTCTCAGGTTCAAGAAGAGATAAAGATAATCTGGTGGAAAACTAAAGAGGAAATTAATCTTAAGAGTAAGGTAGTGTGAATATCATGAAGAATAATGGTATCTCTATGATAACCCTGATCAGAATAAAGCAATGGACTTTTTTTGGTGACAACATATGGCTGTGAAACCTGGACAATGAGAAATGCAAGAAAAAGAAGAATCATAGAGTCTTGGAACTATTAAAGGCAATGGCTTCATTGAGATGTTTAGGAAGCAATCCAAATATTTTGAATAAATAATACAAGTGAATGATAGGGTGGAAAAAATAACTATGATTGAAGGAAATCTAAGAAAGAGAAGGCAATGTATAAAATCAATTGAGAGGATTGGAGTATCACAGGAATGTCTTTGAAGATGCTGCAGGACAGATCAAGAAAGAAAGCACTGGGAGTTGAGCCCAATGCAATGGCACCTAACTGAGTTAAATAAATGAGTGGCCTGACTTGATATAAGGCAGTTTCAGGTGCTTCTGTTTTTTCTAAGAATGGGAGTCATGAATCCAATGTTTGTTAATCTTATGTCTCACAAATTCTGCATGATATCTTTCCTCCCAGCAACTACCCTGTAAAGTTGACAGGGCTATGAGATGAAGTCTGCCCCCAAATTCCAGTCTTAAATTCAGTCATTCTAATCCAGTACTTCTCAATGTTGGCAGCTTTAAGATGGGTAGATTTCAATTCCCAAAATTGTGGGACCTGGAATTCACTCATCTTAAAACTGCCAAAGTTAACAGATAACAGGTTAACAGAGTTGGAACTGGAAGGGTCCTTGAAGGTCATCTAGTTCAACCCAAAGCCCAAGCAGGTGACCTTACACCATTTATGACAAATGGTGCTCCAATCTCTTCTTGAAAGTCTCAAACTTGGGAAACACCACTCTTGTCCTAGGCTAACAACTTAAACAGTAGACCACACTGGCTGTCCAGTGGCTCAGAATGGATATTGTAATTGGGATATGAGCTGAGTGTATTGCTTATTTATAAAACCTGATGAATTTCAGGAGCATAATCTTGAGAAATTAGGAAGCCATCAAAAGGGAGATCTGGGATCATATGCAATACATTGTAAGGAGTAAAGGAGATGATCTTAATACAAATAAGCCAGATCTGTTCTTAGATCAATGAAGTAAGGGGGTGAGCAATCCCAAAACAATTTGATAGAAGGAAGAAGCATTTCATACATATTACTAATTTCACAGGAGTATAAGGGGCTGAGGTTGGGAGGAAGAAATAAAGAACAACCAGATTTGTAAGATACTGTTATTATAGACAATATAATAAAGTAGTTTAGTATTACCTTCTTGCATAGAGGGGCAGACACACATGCACACAAATTGTCCATCTCATTATTAAATACATATACACAAAGAGAAACACGAATATTCAGCTGCCAAATTGTTTGGCATTATGTGTAAATGTGAAAAAATAGAATCCTGAAAATTCAAAGTTCCTCTTCAGTTTCTTGAAAATCACTTTCTTGAAATAGAATCTATACTAGATGGTGAATTAGAAGTATAATAAGACAATGGGAAAATGACATGAATGACAATTGTTAGCAACAACCAGCATAAGAGCCAGACAAAGGCCAATCTAGAGCCAGTCTACTTATTAAGTAAAACAGTTTGAAGTACTTTCTTGTGTTGTCATGCTCATCATTACACATGTGATGAAGCAACATCTGAAGCACAATTCAATAAATAAGACAAGGACACTCCTTCTAAACAATGCTTTTATCATGAAGAAGTCATAACCAATCAGTACATATGAATTTCTTGATTGCAAAATGTATTTAAAGCTCCAAAGCACCAAATGACAGCATAGTGAGCATTTATCTCACTCAGCACGAATTAGCATTCTATTTTTATGCAAATGGAGTTTAAGCATGGATTGCTGTCAGTCAAGCTGGGATCTCTTGTTTGACAGATTTAACAGTTCTGAAGCTGATGAAGGCTCATCATCTTTCTGCTAGGTGATTCTCGTAAAAATCTGATTCAAGCTCTTTTTTTAATAAAAAAAAGAGAAAAGAGAAAAAGTGGGTCTTGAAATAAAGCATCTTTGTGAGGTAATTTTTAAACTCAGCAATATCATATCAGTGCAGTACTATGCAGTTGGTGTTGGGATGATGATCCCTAAATCACAGTTTTTCATCCAAAATGTATGAATAAACTCAAGTACTGGAGAAGTCTCATTGTTCATTCTTTTTCATGTTGCCATATAGTTGCGTTGGATTTCAATTCCCACAGTTTCCAGTCAAACCCACTCATAAAATGAGAGACATTAAAGGAGATAAGTAAAATGGGGTTCATATAAGACCTGCATTGAAATGGTGCCTTAATGTGATTTATAACTTAGAATTTGGAGTGATCTGTCTCTCTAACGAGGGAAATTCAGGATATTTTTTTAGATGAGCAGAAAAATCTTGCATTGCTTTTGGCCCAACAGATTTTCTCTGTCTCTCTTCTTTCACTATAATTGTCATCCAAATGACAATCAACTATGTGACTTCTAATTCATAAAAGTCGTTGATATGGTGCAATTAGAAACTTTTTAAATGATGCAAAAAGAATTGGTAGTTATTTAGGTTTCAGCTATTCCTCCGAAATGTATCACATGGGATGGTCACTCCTTTTAGTAAGGGGCAATAGATGTGAAAGGAACAAATCATAACCCCAGATTCTATTGATTGATCATGGCCCAGTGAATTTGGGAAAGAGTGGGTATATATTGTTCTCATGTTGCTCCAAAGTAATTTCTGACATAAGGAAGATCTTACTTTTGGACAATACGCCTGTTAATTGCAACCTGATTTTTAGATTTTGGCCAGATAAAAAACTGGAGAACTTCAAAAGAAACCCCCCAAAGTCTACATTAACTAATTTATACATTAGAGTAGAATTATAATTTGTTAGTTCATCTCTGGTTCAAAATAAAGATTCCTTTGAGTCAAGAGGGACTCTTGGAGAAAGGATCAGATTCCATCATGCTTGGCTTTTCCAAGACCAGACAAGCTAGGCTAAGTAGAATTATTGCCTGCAGTTTGGTAGTTCAGCCCCATGACATTGTTCAGTAGTAAACTATGAACAAATATACACAACTCTATATATTTGGGGCCTGAGTTGTATTCTGACTTGTCTTCCTTTAAGAACTTTTGCTAAGAACTTGAAAATGGACTTTAATTTTAATAGCCAGGTGACATAGAGGACACAGAAGTTGAGGAACAACTTTGGAACTAAATAGACTGAACGTCTTCAACTTTTAACAAAGTTTCTAGTCCCCTCCCAATTTCCTTGTTTTCTTGAATCATTCTTAAAGTGTGGTGCCCAAAACTCAGTACAATACTTTAGGTGCAGTCTGATCCAAAAAGAATGGAGATGAACTATTACCTCCTGCAATTTTGATACTATACGTCTGATGATATATCTTTATCTAAAATTGCATCTTTCTTTACAGCTGAATCACACTGCTCATTGATATTCAAGTTCCAATCAACAATTCCAAAATACTTTTCATAAGAACTATTATCAAACCAGTAGGGTACTGCTGAATCAAACGTGGAATTATAAAAGTCAGGGTTTCATCCACCTTCAATATGATGTTACCACTTGGCATTGTGGCGGACCCAAAAGTATTTTTGCTACCATTGCTGAACAACATAGATGATGATGATGACAGTGATGATGGCTGAGCCCTGTGTGATTAGCCAATAAGTTAGCTTTCATTGAGGGCAGTCATAATAAGTCTATTACAGTTAGGGTTAGTCACACAGTCAGCCAGCTGTTTAGACTGGATTTGGAATTTTGATCCACCGACCTGTGATAGGTAGATGTTTTGAAGATGTTAAAGGTAGCACCGTAAGATGTAAATTGTTTCAAGTAAAGCTGCCTTTTGGAATTGATAGAAGGTGATTTTGTCAGTGCCGATGGTGTTCAGGAATTGCTCAAGATGTTTTAGAATTGAATCTAAGGATTGATACTATCACTACTTACTTTTGCAACTCCTCCTCCTCCATATTTGACAGAAAGGTAAAACAACAGAAAGGCTGTTTGTACTGTATAAAATAAATTCAGAAGATGCTTATCTTTATAAAAACATAGTCATCTTTGGTTCTAGTTGGTTTTTAAGTGGGCTCTATATTTCAGGAGGTTCTATTTGGGCACAAAGCAAAAGGCCCAAAGGAAGAGAAAAAACAGCTGCAATTTTTTTACTTTTGAAACCCTGCAAAGTATCAATATCTGGAGTTCCAGTTTTGTATTAGTTTCAGAGTCACATGGTGCTTCCAGAACTTCCAGAAAACAATGTTTCTTTGTGAAAAGTCAAATACCGCCTGGCTTGCTTTATTAAAAATTGTAGTAAGAAATCCCATAGCCCCTTTATTTTAAAGTCTTAATTCATCTGTTTGCACCATACATGTTTTTGAAGGAAGTATGGCTATCAATCAGACTTAATTGTGGCTTTTAAAACCCTAGCTTATGTCTCCAAGTTTAAATTTATTATTCCATTTAGTTCTATTTGTGTTTGTGTGTGAGTGTGATTTTTAACCAACTGTATGATCCCTTTAATTATTTTTAAGTAGACAACATTAAAAAATGTGATTGTTGCTGTTGCTGTTAAACAGTCCTCCATTGGTTTCCTAAAGAATCTGTGGTAGAATTACATCATGACCCTATTCTGCCACACTACCAGCCAGTAGGGTTCTCTGTATCTAATCTTCAGCCTTAAGGCCCGGTCCCACTGCACTTACGGATGTAAAGAGGATGTAAAACGTTAAAAAAAGCTTCCCATCCATTGGAAAATGCTATGCATCCATTGTGTACTCATTGCATACATGTTTCATACGCTCTATCCATCAAGCATCCATCCACTGAGATTTCATCCGTGCAAGAAGTTTTGAGCTGCACAAAACTTTGTGAACGGATGAACTTTCCGCCGCGTACGATGTACATCTGCGACATATCCGCGACACATCTGGCAACAAACGTTCTATGTCCATTATCATCCGTTGAAAGTCCGCTGTATCCTCTCTGCATCCTCTGTCCATCTCCTCAACTGACATCCGCTGCATCTGAAAATGGAAAAAGGGAGGAAAAAAAAGGTACATGGAACGTCTACATAGCATTAGTAGCATGGAAATAGAAAGGATGTAAGCACATGCATCTCATATATAAAGTATTAAAAATGGACAAAACGTTTGTATCTGGGATGCATCTCGTATATTTAGGATGTCTGGAGTATGTCTAGAGTATGTAGAAGGACACCTAGTGGACAACCGATATTTCCTATAAAAAGGGGGAGAAAATCATCTGGATCTCAGTATGAGTCCAGCAGCTGTGGTGTACAGACCTCTTCACCCTTGGTCTTGGTCTTCAACATCATCAATTGTTCTCCACCATGGATGGTGACACAGTCCTAGTGATAGCTGTGCTCATTCATCACCAGAACCAAAACCTGTTCAGACTGTTTCAACTTTTATACAGAAGGAGAAGAAGGAGACGTCCAAGAGCTGTGTGGGTCCGAGGATGGATCGTGAGAAGAATGGAGTTTGGACTGTATGACCAGTTGATGGTGGAGCTGAGGAATGAAGACCCTCGTGCATTCCATCACTTCATGAGGATGCCACCAGCCATGTTTGATGAACTTGTAGAGTGTCTGAGACCCAGGTTGACCAAGCCTAGCACCAACGTCCGTCCCAACCTGGACCCTGGACTGAAGGTGGCACTGACTCTGCGGCACCTGGCCTCTGGAACCACATACACATATGTGGAGGGTGCTACACAACACCATCAGCAAAGTGGTCAGAGAACTGGTGCAGGCCATCATCGAAGAATACATGGAGGAGCTCCTCAAGTGCCCCACCACTGAACAAGACTGGAGGAAAGTTGCAGAACAGTGGTATCAGAAGTGGAACTTTCCCCACACAGTTGGGGCCATAGATGGGAAGCACGTGACCTGCAAAGCTCCAGCCAACTCAGGGTCCACTTATTACAACTACAAGGGCTTCTTCAGTATCATCCTCTTTGCCATGGTTTATGCTGACTACAAGTTCATCTACATCGATGCTTCAGGCAACGGGTCAGCTTCAGATGCCCAGGTATACAACGCCAGTCACCTCAAGGATGGGCTGGAACGCAACCTCATCATGGGTTTTCCAGATCCAGACCCCCTACCCAATGACACACAAGATGTGCCCTACTTCATCGTTGGTGATGACGCCTTCTCCCTCAAAACCTACCTCATGAAGCCGTACACTTCAAGATACCTCACCCATGAAGAGAGGATCTTCAACTACAGGCTGTCCAGGGCAAGACGGGTAGTGGAGAACACTTTTGGCATCCTGGCCAACAGGTTCCAGGTACTTCTCACCACCATGCAGCATCACCCACAGACTGTGAGGAGCATCGTGGAAGCTTGCTGCATCCTGCACAATCTCATGTGTACCCACTACCCAGTGTTGCAGAACAGACTTGTCGACCATCAACAAGGGAATGGGGACATGGAGCCTGGTGAATGGAGGCAAGGACGTAACCTGATAGACACTGTGGATGTACAAGGCCCCAACAGAGCTTCACATGAAAGGAAGAAGCAGCGCAACCTACTGAGACATTGGTTCAACTCCCCAGCTGGAGCAGTGGAGTGGCAAGACAGGATGATAGATAATTAATGGATGCTTCCTTGAGCCTGTCTCATCACACTGATGAGGTTTTGCCATGTATGTTGAGTGGTCCTACAATGAATAGGGCATTAATAAAGAGTCCGTGGAGGAAGTCCATGATGCATCCGCTTCATCCGCTATGCATCCGCCCCTTCCGCTATGCGTCCGCTTCGCAATTCTCCCCGGAACCCCTTCGGATGTGTCATCCGCTTCCATCCGCTTTCATCCGCTAGGCTTCCTATGAACATCCATTTAACATCCCCACCACATACTACCCACCTCCATTCTTTTCCGTTCTTTTCCGTTCTTTTCCGTTCTTTTCCGTTCTGTTTATGCAAATTTTCATCAATTTTTTGAGCGGATGACAACGGATGGAGCCACCCCCAAAATTTTGCTCATCCGCTGTATACGTCCGTCGGCCAGTGGGACCGGGCCTTTAGTTAGTATGTGCTTATAGTGTAGCAAGCCACCTGAATACAATTAAATTAGACCCCAGGGCTGTCTACTAGGGATAAGTCAAAATAGCCATTGCATGAATCCCTGCCTCTTCTTGGCACACATCATATCACCATGTTGACTTCCATTGCAGATACTCCTGCAAAATACCAAACAATTTCAGCTCTTTTTGGAGTGTATAGAAACCTCCTTGAACTGTTAGGGGATATTTGAAGGTGTCCTTGTTTCCACAAGCCCCTTGATATTCTTTTCTGAGAAGCAGCTGTTTGCTTCCTAATGAACTTCAGATAATAACTGAATTACTCTGAAGAGAGAAGACAGGGTACACAGTTAGAAGACAACATTCCTAACAAGCTTACAAGCTCATTAGGAGCTATTTGTTATCACTGTGGTGTTCCAAGAAGATTTTATGTTCTTCTGAAAGAAGAGGTTGTTCAAAGCAAATTAGTTTGTTCTAGAGTGACTGAACCTTTCCTGAACCTTGCAGTGGCTCTATGTTTAGAGATAGAAAGAATGCCACTGAATACCAATTTCTAGGCACAAGAAATCATAATAGCCTTTAGTCTTGAGATATAGATGGTTAGACCAGAATAGACAAACCATTAGTTTCATCCCGCAAAGTTCCTTTTCTATTATTATGCCTCGGTTAAATAAAAAAAAACATACTAGATTAAATTTATCATGCCTGAGATATCTTTCTCTCATGGGGAGGTGGGGGGCAGGAGCAAATTTCCTTGAAGAAACTAAGAGCCCCCTCACAATGATGTCCTGATGGAGTTGGCAATTTCCTGCACTGACAAAAAGTAGGAAAGGATAATAGAAAAACAATGCACTTGATGGAGTCTGTTTCACCAAGTGCAAGAGATTGTAAGCCATGAAGCTTATGCCACAGTAATTTTCTTAATGGTCCTTAAAATGTCATGAAACTCTTCATTGCTTTTAGTGTAAGAGGCATTTGTACAGGCATTTGCTGGAAATTGTAAAATACAGGGCCATAAAAATGTAGGCCGAAAAAGAACACATTACTTCATTCTTTGATTAGTTGGAAATTTTTCCACAAAAAAGATAAGTTGCACATTTCCAAAAGCCAGACCTTCATGAACAGAATACATCACTTTCCAATTTATTTATTTAATTTATAGGCTAATTCTAAACCATTCTGGGCAGCTTACAACTAGGAACTTGTATAAATGCACATAAAAAGATAAAGAAGAGCAAATACTCAAAATAAGATTGAAACAAATCCAGTCAAAAGAAAACAAAACTGGTAGAGGGACAAAAGGAGGGTCCAAAATTAACCTGTCTCCAGGGTCTGAGGGAAAAAACCAAATTTTCAATAGATTCCTCAATAACACAAAGGTGGGAGGCACACAAATTTGCAGGGAGATAATTTTAGAGCAGCATTCTGCAACCTTTCTAGGTGGGTGGCCCGGTGTGTGTGGGGAGAAGAAGGTTGGTTTTGTGTGAGGGCCAGACACTGGTCCACTTGCATGAGCATCACACACTGGTGCTTGCAATCCCATTTTCATGAGTGGTGGGCTCACATGAGTGCACATGCTTAGTTTCATTTGTGTGAGTAGTGGGCTCACACGAGTGGAGGTTGTGAGCATCAGTACCCACTGCTCATGAGAATGAGATTGTAAGCACCAGTATCTGCTGCTCGTGCAAGTGGAACAATTGTGAATAGGCCATGGCCCGGTGGTGGGTCGTGGCCCACAGGTCAGGTGCCCCTGTTATAGAGGACAGGAATTACAACAGAGTAGGTATACTTCCTGGAATTCATGAGACAAATGCTTTAATTGAGAGGATCTTCTAGAACATTCTGTCTGTCCTAGGGAGACTGCTAGACAAGGGCTGTCAAACTCAAGGCCCGCGGGCCAGATCTAGCTTGAGGGGTACTTAGATCTGGCCCACAGAGCCACCTGGAAACAGCAAAGGAGTGTCCTGCAGTGGCTCTGCCAGTGAAAATGGAGCTCAGGAAGGCTGCACACTGGCAGAGGGCTATAGGAAGCTGTTGGAGCCAAGAATCCGGGCCACCACAGGCATCCAAAACACAAGTGATGTCAAGCTGGCCATGCCAACCCTGGCCACACCCATCCCAACCCCAACCCCAAACCCCACCCCACCCCCTTGAGGTCAAGCACAACCCTGATGTGGCCATCAATGAAATTGAGTTTGACACCCCTGTGCTACACCATGCCACACAGGCAGAAATTATTGGAGACAAGCAGTACAAATCAGAAGATACAGGAAGCAAAATTATGATAAACCATAAAGGGCTCCAATGCCTGTAAAAATGAATCTCTAGAACAAGACCAATAATAAAGGTTTGAGGGAGCCACTTATGTCTAGCCTATCAAAGAGAAGTATTGGGAGGACATGATAACTGTCTTCCAGTACTTGAGGGGAAATCACAGAGAAGAAGGGGTTGATTTATTTTCCAAAGGACCAGAGGCCAGGACAAGAAGTAATACATGGAAACTTGTTAAAAACAGATGCAACCTAAAAGTAAGAAATATTCTGACAGTGAGAACAATTAATCAGAGGAATAGCTTGCCTCCTGGAGCAGTGGGTGCTCCATCTCTGAAGCTTTCCAAAAATAGACTGGACAATATTTTGATTGGGGTGACATAATGTCCAGGTTGGTTCTTTCCTTGATTAATTTCCCTCCATTCCACAATCTATACACAATGACTTATTTAAAGGCACAAAATCAATGTCCACCCATTCTTTCCAATAAATGTTTTACTGATTATTTTTAAAAGTAGATTCCCCCCCAAAAAATTAAATTCCATGAGTTGCAATCTATATCCCAAAGAAGGCCTGAAGATGTTTTGCATCCCACATCCCTGGAAATAAAAAAATATGTTGATCCAAATACTTGCCATGTCTTTAGTGAGGATAAGGAATAAATTGCCAGTGAAACCTATAAGGAATAACGTTCTACTAGACTTTCCTCCAACCTATTGTAAGAATTATAAACTGTAGAACTGAGAGGGAGGAGCTGGCATCACGAAGATACTGCATGAAATCTTGGAGGTCTGAGATTGCAGCCGATATCTTTGCCCCTGGACGGTCCAAAAGGACCTAAACAAAGAGACGGTGATAGTGAAGGGTGCGTCCTTTAGATTCCAGGGATATCGCAAAGTCCCTGGTTCATCCAGGAGAAGCCCTTTTGCCAGCGGCAGAGGGGCAGCCACCAAAGCTGCTGAAGTTGGGACAGCTCCGAATGGAAGGGGTTGAAATAGAAAGTGTGTTGGTCTGGTGACAACTGTTCTTTTATTATTCTAAGACTTCAAAGGACTTCAAAGGACACCCTAAAGGGAAAAAGAATCTGTAAAAGTTTTGACAGAACTGAATAAGCGGCGGTTTTTAAACAGAAATGTCAAATTAAGGCTTTGCTTTATGTTTTTCATGGCTGGATTTCTATTGTGATTCTGCATTTGCGAACTGGACTGGTTTTTTCTCTATTTATATCTATTTTTTCTCTCCTTTTTTTGACTTAGTAATATTTTAGGTTAGAGGCTCCCTTAAGCTATACTTTTTTTATTTTTAACTTTTATTATGTTTTGTCTGGGAAAGGAGAGGGAGAGTGAGAGTAAAGAAACTTTGTAACACTGCCAACTAGAGGCTTGAAAAAAGACGAAGCTGAGAAAGCTGAGAAAGAAAGCTCTGAAATTCTTTTTCAAGGACATTGCTACGTGATAAGATAGAGGGAAGAGCATGGAAGAGTGTTACTGCAGGTGTTCTTCTGGATTTTTATCAACAATTGAAACTTGGCTTTGAAGTTTGGAGAGAGCTATGACAAGAGCCTTGGATAATTAAATAAAGTGCAGTGTGTCTTTTTTTATTTTCTTAAGTAGGGTCACCCCCCCCCTTTACCAGCTGTACTGTTTATTTTTTCTTTTTAAAACCTTTATTTTTGTAATATTTTCATCTTTGCTTTGTATTTTAAAGGGAAAGCCTCAAAATTTTCTTTTTTCTTTTCCTTTTTTCTTTGGAATTTTTTGTTTTCTGACATGCTTTTTTTTTTTAATTTGAAAATTTTCAATTGGATTAAGGTGTTGAAGAACCTGAAGAATCACTTTTATTTTTTTACATTCTTTTTTTACTTTTTGCTCTTTTTAAGCTTTTTTTTTATTCTTCTCCTTCCTTTCTACCTAATTACTAATTGGATAAAGGTTAAGAAGAACCTGAAGAATTTTTTTTCTCCTTTTCTTTTTATTATTATTGGGTTTTTCTCTCTGCTATTCTTATTTTTCATTTTGGATTATAATTGGCTATTCCATAATTGGATTAGGGTTTAGAAGAACCTGAAGATCCTGAATTGTTTAAAATGAGTAGGAAGTATATACCTTCTGGCTCTTCAACTTCTACTCCTGCCTCCCCACCATCTGTAGGACAACATTCAATTCAGACAATGTTAAAGCAAGACAAAGATCAAGAAAGAGTGACTCTACAGATGATAATGCAAGGAATCCAAGACCTTAAAATAAAATCAGATACCATTGAAAAGAAAATAGAAAACATTGAGCAAAGAACAGAGAAAACTGACGAAAAGGTGGAGAATATTCAACAAATGATGGTGAATTATGATGAGAGATTCCAAAAAATTGAAGAAGATAAACAAAGAGACAAGAAGATTGGAGATATTGATGACAGATTAACAGTGGTTGAACAAGATAAAAGTTGGATACTGAAATGGGAGATGGACAGATAGAATTTTATCTCAGATTTCAAAACATAGAGGAAGAAAAAGGACAAAATCTAGCTGAGATAATGATAGAAATATTGGCTGAAGCTTTGGAAATAACAGAAGAGAAGATGATGGATGGAGTAGATGAGGTATACCGAGTTTTTACAAGATATGCGATGAGAAATAACCTACCAAGAGAAGTTCATATCAGATTTACAAAAAAAGCCATTGAAACACAAATATTACAAGTGGTAAGAGAAAAAGCCTTGAAATACAAAGGCAAGGAGATTGTGGTTTTAAAGCAAATACCCAGAAGAGTGAGAGAGATGAGAAGACAACATCGATTTTTGACTAAAATGCAATTGAAAAAAGAGGTGAATTATAGATGGCTAATCGCAGAAGGGTTAATGTTTATATGGCAAGAACAGAGATATAGAATTGATTCAATCGAGAAAGCAGAATTATTCTATGCAGAATTTTTTGGAAGGAGAGTGGAGGAGGCAGAAAAAGAGATTTCACAAATTGAATTTCAAGATGACCAATTGGAGATTGAAAAAGAAGAAGGCGCAGTAGGTGGATCGTCAGAGACTAAAGAATAACGTGAACCAAGATCTACGAGAGCTGCCAAACCTAATTATAAAGCATAATTATGGAAGAGAAAAAACTGATTACAATGAATATAAATGGACTTAATTCAGCTGTTAAAAGAAGGAAAATTTTTCACGAATTAGAGAAACTAAAATTTGATATAATTTGTCTACAAGAAGTACATATTAAAAAATAATATGAAGAATTGTTGATACAACCAAAATTAAGGAAAATATTTACTTCTTTGACTCAATCTAAGAAAAGAGGAGTGGTTTTATATATTAAAGAGACCATCTTAGCAAAACTGATTTATACTGATGAAGATGGAAGAGTATTAATGGTGGAAATAATGGATAATAACACGAAAACACTCATGATTGCAATTTATGCTCCGAATGATAAACAAGAAGAATTTTATAAAAAATTACATATGAAAATAATTGAACTGGGCTATGTCAATATAGTTATGATAGGATATTTCAATGGAATTGTAGACAATAAACTGGACTATATAACAACAACAACAAAGCAAAATAGGAAGACTCTCTCCAAATCCTTTTTTAAAATGATAGATGAAATAAATTTAAAAGATATATGGAGAGAAAGAAATGTTAAAACCAAACAAAACACTTTTTACTCAAATAGACATTTATCATGGTCCAGAATAAATATGATTTGGACTTCAACACAAACTAATATGTAATATTCAAGAAACAAATATTGAAACAAGTACTTGGGCAGACCACAATCCAATGACAATTAAATGGAAAGGATAAAAAAGAAAATTGAGATGGACGTTAAATAACATTATTCTAAAGGAGAAGGATTTTATACAGCAGATGGAGAAAGAATTGGCTTTTTTCTTTAGAGAAAATAAAAAAGAAGACACTTCAATCCAGAATGTATGGGACACGATGAAGGCATGTGCTAGAGGCTTGATAATAGACTACACAAGGAAAAGGAACATTAGGAAAAGGCAAGCCACGGAAGCTTTAGAAGATGAGTATAAAAGACTTGAAAAAGAACTAAAGAAAATGCCACAGAAAAAAGACATTAAGCTAAAACTGGATACAATTAAACATAAAATGAGTTTAATAGAGAAAAAAGAATTAGCACAGAAAATTAGAAGTGCTAAACAGAATTATTTTGAGGATGCAAACAAACCAGGTAGATGGTTAGCATAAAAATTGAGAAAGGAAAAAGAATCAAGGAAAATACCGCAGTTAATAGATGATCAAGGTCAAGTTTGCCACAGTAATAAAGAGAAGAAGGAAATCATTTGAGACTTTTATGGGAAATTATATGAGCAAGAGAATGTTGATGAGGAAAGAATTAAACAGTATTTACAGAATGTTAATCTACCTAAAGCCCATGTCACACTGCCCAACAGATGCAAAAAGGACACAATGGACGAGCAAAATGTTCCATCCGTTGTTATCCGCTGTCAAAAGGGGCAAAAATTTGCATAACCGGAGCGGATAACACGGACGTGGGGAGGACGCAGGGCGGATGGAAAGCGGATGCGGAACGGAAGCCCAGCAGATGGAAGCGGATGGGAGCGGATGACACAACCGCAGGGCTTCCGGGGGGCCTCAGTGAAGTGGACGCGGAACGGATACAGCGGATGCACAGCGGATGCACAGCGGATGAAGCGGATTCACAGAGGATGCACAGAAGATGCAGAGCGGAAGCCTAGCGGATGCCTGGCGTTAATTGCGCATGCGGGGAGGATGCATTGCGTCAGCCCCGTGGATATAACGGAAGCAGCTCGGAAGCAGGTCGCCATTCAGAGGAAAGACTGGCTGCCGGAAGGATTGGCTGCCTTTCCTGCCCTGCCTGCATGTCTGCCTGCAAGCCTTGCTGCCACCCTCCCTGCCAGCCAGCAACCCCACAAACATGCTGAAGCACAGCAATCCTCAGCCATCTACTGCCAGCCCTTGCAAGAGGGACAGGGCTACCATCCCACCCCCTGGCCCTCACTCTAGTTCTGCTGGGGCTTCTGCAGCACGGGCTCACTCTTCTGGGGCTGGAGCTTCTGCTGCTTCTACTTCTGGAGGAGCTGATGACAAGCACTCCAGCACCAGCCACCTCCACAGCACCTGCACCCTTCACTCCTGAGACTGAGTGACCAAGAGGAGTGCCAGAGACTCATTTTTGTTTTATAGCTTGTTGTTAATAAAGTCTATTTTTAATTCACACACTTGCTTCATTTCTTTTTTTTAATAAAGTCTTGGTGGAAACTTTTACAAATGGTTTAAGCCTTTGCATTCTTGTGGGATGAGTTAAGATAGCTTTGGGATGGGCAGGGATACCTATGGATGGGCAGGGATACCTTTGGGATGGGTAATAGCTGTGGGATAGATAAACCTCCAGTGCAAGCATAGTGGGATGGGATGGTCCACCCTCCCAGGTGCCACACCTTTGGCCCTTTATTATCAATAACGATATAATCAATCATCCACACATGTCAACATAAACACAACTCTTTATTAAATGCCCTGTTCATTGTAGCCCAACCAAACATACATGGCCCAATCTCATCCGTGTGATGAGACAGTCTGAAGGAAGCATCCATTAAGCATTTACCATCCTGTCTTGCCACTCCACTGCTCCAGCTGGGGAGTTGCACCAGTGTCTCAGGAGGTTGCACTGCTTCTTCACCTCACGTGAGGCTCTGTTGGGGCCTTGCACATCCTCAGTGTCGATCAGGTTTTGCCCTTGCCTCCATTCCCCAGGCTCCATGTCCCCATTGCCTTGTTGGAGGTCCACGAGCCTGTTCTGCAACACTGGGTAGCAGGTGCGCATGAGATTGTGCAGGATGCAGCAAGCTTCCATGATCCTCCTCATGGTCTGTGGGCTATGCTGCATGTTGGTGAGAAGTACCTGGAACCTGTTGGCCAGAATTCCAAAGGTGTTCTCCACCACCCGTCTTGCCCTGAACAGCCTGTAGTTGAAGATCCTCTCTTAACGGGTGAGGTATTTGGAGATGTAGGGCTTCATGAGGTAGGTTGTGAGGGAGAAGGCGTCATCCCCCATGATGAAGTAGGGCACATCTTGTGTGTCATTGGGCAGCGGGTCTGGATCTGGGAGGCCCACCATGAGGTTGCTTTCCAGCCCCTCCTTGAGGTGACTGGCATTGTATACCTGGGCATCTGAAGATGAGCTGTTGCCTGAAGCATCGATGTACATGAACTTGTAGTCAGCATCGACCATGGTGAAGAGGATGATGCTGAAGAAGCCCTTGTAGTTGTGATAAGTGGACCCCGACTTGGCTGGCGCTTTGCAGGCCACGTGCTTGCCATCTATGGCTCTAACGGTGTGGGGGAAGTTCCACTTCTGATACCACTGTTCTGCAACTTTCTTCCATCCTCCTTCAGTGGAGGGGCACTGGAGGAGCTCCTGCTTGTATTCTTTGATGATGGCCTGCACCACTTCTCTGACAACAAAGCTGATGGTGCTGGGTGGCACCCTCCAGCCATACTGCATGCTCCTGTAGGTGGTCCCTGAGGCCAGGTGGCACAGAGTGAGTGCCACCTTGAGCCCAGGTTCCAGGCTGGGCCGGAAGTTGGTGTTTGTCTTTGTCAACCTTGGTGTCAGGCACTGCATAACTTCGTCAAACATGGCTGGAGGCATCCTCATGAAGTTCTGGAACGCCTGAATGTCTTCGCTCCTGAGCTCCACCATCAGCTTGTTGTACAGTCCGTCCTCTGCTCTTCTGGCAAACCATCTTTGGACCCAGACTTTTTTTTGGGTGGCTCCTTTTCTTCCCGTAGTAGAGTTCACAGAGCCTGTAGATGGTTTCGCACTGTTGCAGAAGGATGGTGGCTGCCGAAAGGAGTTTGTCACAGTCCACGGTGGACATGACTGGATGCTGTGGAAGAGGAAGAGTCAGATGAAGGCTGCAGATGTCTGCACAGCTAGGCTGCTGGTCTGAAAGTGAGATGCAGACGAGTTGCTCCCCCTTTTTATAGGCAGTATAGGTGTCCCTTTGTATCCTCTAGGCATCCTCTAGGCATCCTCTAGGCATCCTCTAGGCATCCTGTAGACATCCTTAAAATCCGAGATAGATCCCCTCTGTGAACGTTTTTTCCATTTTAAACGCTTTGTTTCCACTTGGCATCCGTTCTGCATCCGTTCTGCATATGTTCTGCATCCGTTCCGCTTCCTCCCTGTGTCTGAGCGGATGCGAATTGTGCAGATGCAGAACGGATGCCGAGCAGATATAGCAGATGCATAACGGATGCATAACGGATGCATAGCGGATGTGTAGCGGATGCAGAACGGACAAATGGATACATTTTCCGCGCAAAAGTTTTAGGCAGCCCAAAACTTTTGGAGCGGATGAAACGTCAATAAACGGATGCTGGACGGATAGAGAGGAAGCAAAACGGAGGCAGTGAGTACATCGCGTTTTCGAACGGATGGCAAGATTTTTTGTCCGTTTTACATCCTCTTTGCATCCATTGGTTCACTGTGACATGGGCTTAAGATACCTAAAGAGACTGAAAAAATGTTAGAAAGCAATATAACCATGATGGAGTTCACCGAAGCACTTAAGAAACAAAATAATGGGAAGGAACCAGGCCCAGATGGACTTCCAGCAGAATTCTATAAAACGTTACAAGAATAGCTGAACCTTCCATTGCTAGAAGTCATGAATTAAGTTATGCTAAAGAAGAAGATACCTAAAACATGGTCAGAAGCCTATATAACACCTATTCCAAAAGAAGAGACTGATCCAATACAAATTAAGTATTATAGACCCATTTCTTTATTAAATGCAGATTATAAAATCTTTGCTTCAATATTGGCAGAGAGACTCAAAAAATATTTAAAGAATTTCATTCACTCTGACCAAAATGGATTTCTGCCAAAGAGACAAATTAAAGATAATATGAGAGTAATATTGGACACTTTGGAATATTATGAGGCTCACCCTGAAAAACAAATGGCTTTGATATTTCTCGATGCACAAAAGGCATTTGATAATGTGAACTGGAGATTCATGTTATGATTATTGGAACAGATGGGCTTTGCCAGAAAATTTATTCAAACAATACAAGCCATATATTATAAGCAAACAGCAAAGGTAATCATAGAGGGAGAATTAACAGACTCTATCAATATAAGAAAAGGTACAAGACAAGGTTGCCCACTATCACCTTTGCTATTCATATTAACTCTGGAAGTGTTAAATAGAAACATTACAGATGAAAAGAGTATAAAAGGAATGAAAATTAAAAAGGAAAAATTTAAATTGCAAGCTTTTGTGGATGACTTGGCTTTTATTTCAGAAGACCCTCCAGAAACAGCACCAAAACTATTGGAAAAGATTTGCATATGGCAAGGTGGCCGGCTTGAAAATAAACAAAGACAAGATGAAGATTTTGACAAATAATATGTTATTAAGAAAAAAAGAAGAATTGGCAGATGTATCAAAAATTAAAGTTACGAATAAAGGGCCTGTCACATAGGCCGACGGAGGCAAAACATATGTAAAAAGGACACAGCGGATGAGAAAAATGTTCCATCCGTTGTTATCCGTTCTCAAAATTGCCCCGAATTTGCATAAACAGAGCGGACAACAACGGAAAGGAACGGACGGGGGGAGGATGTAGCCAGGATGTAAAGCGGATGCTCCACGGAAGCCTAGCGGATGGAAGCAGATGGCACATCCGCAGGGCTTCCAGGGCAGCACAGCGAAGCAGACGCGCAACGGAAGGAACAGATGCAGAGCGGATGCCGAGAGGATGAAGCGGATGCAGAGCGGAAGCCTAGCGGATGCCTAGCAGATGCCTAGCGGATGCCTAGCGGATGCAAAGCATTCACTGTGCATGCAGGGAGGATGCATTACGTCAGCCCTGCGGATATAAAAGGATGCAGCTCACAAGCAGGTCACCATTCAGAGGAAAGACATGCTGCCAGACACAGCTCCAGCCAGCCAACAACCATGAGGAAGAAGAGGAAGCCTGTGCCATCTGTAGCCAGCCCTAGCAAGAAGGACAGGGCCACCATCCCACCCCCTGGCCCTGACTCTGCTTCTTTTGGGGCTTCTGCTGCTCGGGCTGACTCTTCTGGTGCTGGAGCTTCTGCTGGCACTGCTCTTGGTGCTGGGGCTTCTGCTGGGGCTAACTCTCCTGGGGCTGCTCCTGGTGCTGGGGCTTCTGCTGGGGCTTACTCTGCTGGCGCTGCTCCTGGTGTTGGTGCTTCTGCTGGTGCTTACTCTGCTGGCACTGCTCCTGGTGCTGGGGCTTCTGCTGGTGTTTACTCTGCTGGCGCTGCTCCTGGTCCTCCTGGTCCTGCTGGTGCTGCTGCTGGTGTTCCTGGTCCTGCTGGTGCTGCTGGTGCTGCTGGTGCTTACTCTGCTGCTGCTGATCCTGGTGCTGTTGGTTCTGCTGGTGCTGCTGGTCCTGCTTTTGCTGCTACTGTTGTTGTTGCTGCTGCTGGTGGTGGTGGTGTGGTGGAGCATCCCCTACAACCTTGAAGACCCTCTAATGAGGGCCCAGAGGGCCCTGCCAGAGGGAGGAAGAGGCATTCGCATGAACAGGAGAGGAGGCAATACTCCATCGAAGAGGAACATGAGGATGAGGTACTGAAGTGGCTGAGGGAGAACGAGTACCTCTGGAGGAAGGGACACAGGCTCTATTGAGACATCAAAAGGAAGCAGGCTGCTTGGAGAAAGAAGGCGGAGAGCCTGGGCTACACTTCGGAAGTCCTCCTTGGCTGTTGGAAGTACATGCACACCTGGTACGGGAAGCTGCACCTCAAGAAATCTGGCCAGGCCACGGTCAAGCTGACCGACCGAGAGACCTACGTGATGGCTAAGTGCAGCTTCTGGAGGGTGAGATCCGCCACCGAGGAGCAGCCCCTCTGACAACCCTCTCTCTTAGGCAGCCCACAGAGAGCCAGTCCTCTTCTGGCCAAGAGTCAGCTCCTGTGTCCAGGCAGGTATCTGTGGAGCGTCCCATGAAGGAGACCCCCCTGACAGCTGCTTTCTCTGTGGCAGAGCATGTGGAGGACCCCCTGATGCAGTGGGAGCAAGGAGAGGCCGCTGCCACCAGAGACCAACCCACCCCCTCCCCCAGTTCCACCTCCACAGAAAGCAGGCAGAGATACAGACTGGAGGGGCAGAGCCCCACTGTCCTGCTGGAGATCAGGGACACCATCAAAAGCAGCATAGATCTCTTCTCTCAGCTGGTACACACCGACATACCATCCTCAAACCGCAAGCCGTTCCTCACCTACGTCAACCAGACCCTCCTGGACATATCCGAATCACAGTACCAGGTGATCAAGGACAGGATCACCGATCTTCTTCACAAGCCTCCAGACCCAGCTGAACCTGCTCCCACCCAGTCCAGTTCTGCTCCTCCACCCCAGGTGATGTCACTGCCCTTCCAATGCTTTCCACAGGCCCTCACCTACCAAGGCTACGGCTAGCAGGAGCTCCAGCAGCACAGGCAGCCCTTCCCAATCCAGGCACAGGTACATCATATGCCACTGGTGCCACCGCTTCCACTGATGCCACCAATGCCACCGACACCACCGATGCCACCCACGCCACAGATGCCACCCATGTCACAGATGCCACCGATGCCACAGATGCCACAGATGCCACAGATGCCACAGATGCCACTGACACCTCACCTCGCTCACCTGCAGACCAGACATCCCCACTACACTCCTCCTTCCTCCACCCAACAGCCAAGCCCGGCCTCAGAACATCTGCCATCGGTCTTGGGACTGACACCCCATGCAATGGAGGAAGGGGCTCTCAACATGACAGGACTGAGCCAGCTCTCTGAGAGCCTCCTCCACACACCATCCCCTTTTGTCGTCTCGGGGCCAGGCACCCCAATGGCACCTCAGATCAGCACTCCAGCAGCAGCCACCTCCACAGCACCTTGACCCTTCACCCCTGAGACTATGGGCACGCCTCAGAGTGACTGAGAAGAGTGCCAGAGACTGGGTTGCTACCTGATGACTTTATCTTTGCTTGGGACACTTGGGTCATTTTCTTTTACAGTTTGTTATTAACAAAGATTATCTTTGCTTCACACACTTGGTTCAGTTCTTTTAGTAAATAAAGTCTTGGTGAAAACTTTTAGAAATGGTTTAAGCCTTTGCATGCTTGTGGGATGGGTTAAGATAGCAGTGGGATGGGCAGAGATACCTTTGGGATGGGTTAAGATAGCAGTGGGATGGGCAGGGATACCTTTGGCATGGGCAGGGATTCCTTTGGGATGGGTAATAGCTGTGGGATGAGCAGGGATACCTGTGGGATGGTCAGGGATACCGGTTGGATGGGTAATAGCTGTGGGATGGGTAATAGCTGTGGGATAGATAAACCTCCAGTTCAACCATAGTGGGACTGTATGGTCCACCCTCCCAGGTGCCAAACCTTTGGCCCTTTATTATCAATAACACTTTAATCATTGATCCACACATTTCAATATAAACACAACTCTTTATTAAATGCCCTGTTCATTGTAGGGCCACTCAACATACATGGCAAAATCTCATCAGTGTGATGAGACAGGCTCAAGGAAGCATCCATTAAGCATCTATCATCCTGTCTTGCCACACCACTGCTCCAGCTGGGGAGTTGCACCAGTGTTTCAGGTGGTTGCGCTGCTTCTTCCCTTCACGTGAAGCTCTGTTGGGGCCTTGCACATCCACAGTGTCTGTCAAGTTTCGCCTTTTCCTCCATTCACCAGGCTCCATGTCCCCATTGCCTTCTTGGAGGTCCACGAGCCTATTCTGCGACACTGGGTAGTGGGTGCGCATGAGATTGCGCAGGATGCAGCAAGCTTCCATTATCCTCCTCACGGTCTGTGGGTGATGCTGCATGGTGGTGAGAAGTACCTGGAACCTGTTGGCCAGGATGCAAAAGGCGTTCTCTACCACCCGCCTTGTCCTGGACAGCCTGGGCTTCATGAGGTAGGTTCTGAGGAAGAAGGCGTCATCCCCCACGATGAAGTAGGGAACATCTTGTGTGTCATTGGGCAGGGGGTCTGGATCTGGGAAGCCCATGATGAGGTTGCGTTCCAGCCCCTCCTTGAGGTCACTGGCATTGTATACCTGGGCATCTGAAGCTGACCCATTGCCTGAAGCATCGATGTACATGAACTTGTAGTCAGCATCGACCATGGCGAAGAGGATGATGCTGAAGAAGCCCTTATAGTTGTGATAAGTGGACCCTGACTTGGCTGGAGCTTTGCAGGCCACGTGCTTCCCATCTATGGCTCCAACGGTACGGGGGAAGTTCTACTTCTGATACCACTGCTCTGCAACTTTCTTCCATCCTTCTTCAGTGGAGGGGCACTGGAGGAGCTCCTCCATGTATTCTGCGATGATGGCCTGTACCACTTCTCTGACCACAGTTCTGATGGTGTTGTGTGGCACCCTCCAGGCATACTTCATGTTTCTGTATGTGGTCCCAGAGGCCAGGTGGCACAGAGTCAATGCCACCTTCAGTCCAGGGTCCAGGCTGGGCCGTAAGTTGGTGCTCTGCTTGGTCCACCTGGTCTCAGCCGCTCAACAACTTCATCAAACATGGCTGGCGGCATCCTCATGAAGTTCTGGAATGCACGAGGGTCTTCGTTCCTCAGCTCCACCATCAACTTTGTATACAGTCCGTACTCTGCTCTTCTAGTGATCCATCTTTGGACCCAGACACTTCTTGGCTGCCTCCTTTTCTTCCCGTAGAACAGGTGAAAGAGCCTCTAGATGGTTTCCCACTGTTGTAGAATGATGGTGGCTACCAAAAGGAGTGTGTGACAATCCATGGTGGAGAGGACTGGATGCTGTGGAAGAGCAAGAGCCAGATGAAGGCTGAAGAGGTCTGCACAGCAGGGCTGCTGGACTGAAAGTGAGATCCACGGGAGTTCCTCCCCCTTTTTATTGGAAATATAGGTTTTCTGCTAGGTGTCCTTTTGCATCCTCTAGAGATCCTGCAGACATCCTAAATATCCGAGATACGTCCCCTATACGAATGTTTTTTCCGTTTTAATGCTTTGTATGTGAGCTACATCCGCTTTCATCCTTTCTCCATCCATGCTACCAATGCTGCGTGTCCGTTCCACGTCCATTTCGCTTCCTCCCTGTGTCCATTTTCTGCTGGAGCGGATGCGAGTTGCGCGGATGCGCAGTGGATGCCTAGCGGATGTAGCAGATGCATAACGGATGACGATGGACGTCTGACGGATCTTCCCCGTATGCGTAGCGGTTGTCTAACGGATGCATTGGATACATTTTCCACTCAAAAAGTTTTGTGCAGCTCAAAACTTTTTGAGTGCATGAAATGTCAGGAGACGGATGCTGGACAGATAGAGAGGATGAAAAATAGACGCCGTGAGTACAGAATGGAAGCATCGCGTTAACCAACGGATGGCAAGTGTTTCTCTCCATTTTACATCCTCTTTGCATCCGTTGGTGCTGTGTGACGGGGCTTAATGTTAAGTACTTGGGGATACATTTTACAGCAAGATGTAGTACATTAAAAGAGAACAATTACATTAAACCTAAACAACAGATAGCACGAGACTTGACGAAATGGGAAAATCTACAATTGTCACTAAAAGGGAGAATTTCAACAATCAAAATGAATATCTTACCCAGAATTCTATATTTGTTTCAAACATTACCAATGAGGCTTGGAAAGGACTACTTTGAAGATTTAAACAAAATTGTGTTGAAATATATATGGCAAGGTAAGAAAGCGAGAATAAAGTTAAAACTCTTACAAGATGCTAGAATTAGAGTAGGATTTGAGAGTTGTACTACCAAGCTACAATCTTGACATGGGTTAAGGAATGGATAACATTGAGAAATACTAGATTGTTAACATTAGAGGGACATGATTTGTTGTTGGGGTGGCATGCCTTTTTATGGTATAAGGGAACTAAAATACAGGGTTATTTTAGAAGACATCATATACGGGATTCTCTGTGGTTAAATTGGGAGAAGATTAAAAGACAATGTTATTTGAAAATTCCAGTTTGGTTATCGATTATTGGAGCATTTTCTTGTCCTATAACATATAAGAAGGAACAAGCAGTTAGATATGGGGAAATTTTGAATGAAAAGGGTGAACTTAAATCGATGCAAAAACTAGAGGAACAAGGTATAAAGATGAATTGGTTTTCTTATGCGCAAATACATTCAAGGTATGAAAAAGTCTTTAAAACAGAAGGTTTCTATAATAAATTGACTGATTTAGATAAGATTTTGACAGGTACTGATGAAAAGATGATTAAAAATTGTATGGATATTTATTAGAAATTAAACCAGAAGAACAAGTTAAAGAAACTATGATTGTTTGGGGGAAGAATTTTGGATATGGGATTGATCTAGAGAAATGGCAAAAATTGTGATCTCAAAATTATAAAATGGCAATGTCAACAGCATTTAAAGAACATTTGTACAAGATGTTTTACAAGTGGCATTTCCCCCCAACAAGAATAGCAAGAATGTTCAAGAATAAATCTGAAAGTTGTTGGGAATGTCATCAGATACCTGGCTCATATTACCATATGTGGTGGACGTGTGCAGATGTAAAAAAATATTGGACTAAAATCCACACGTGGTTGGAAAAAATGACTAAAAAGCATATAGTTTTAAAACCAGAGATATTTTTATTGGGAATTTTACCTGATACATACAGCAAAGATTTAAAATATTTGATTGTAAATGTATTAGTAGCAGCTAGGATTGTATTTGCTAAAAATTGGAAAAATGAGAAAATACCATTGCAGGAGGAAATTATCAAGAAAATACTGGAATGTGCTGAAATGAGTAGATTGACATTTGAAATTAGAGAACAAGAGATTAAACAATTTTACAAAATTTGGGACCTTTTCTATCAATGGCTAGATAACAAAATATAATAATAGAATATGTACAATTATAGAAAATAATGAATATATAAAGATATATTTCTTTTTTTTTATTATTATTATTATTACATATATAAAATGTTTTTAAGATAGATTTGGAAGGACCATATGAATTGTTGTAAAATAAACTAAGTATAGCTATCTCGCAAAGTATGAATGAACAAAATTATACTCAAATGATTGATTAATAATAATACTAGGATATTCAATTTCTGATAATATGAGTTATTATGTAATGTAACTTTCATTGAGACTATGAAATTAATGCACAAAAAAATTGTAATCCAACTGACACACTGTTTGCATACTTATGGAACAAAGCTGGATGCTTTTATGTTTTGTTTGTTTTTGTTTGTCCTTAAAAATCAATAAAACTTAACCCCCCCCCCCCAAAAAAAAAGAGCGATAAACTGTAGAACTGAGCAAGTGCAGTACAGACAGATGGCTACTGCAACTAAAAAAAAGAATAGTAGTGAAAATTGGCACAGTGGGGAAAACACTTAGATATCGGTGAACATATCTAATTTGGCCACATAATTTGAGTGTCATTGTTTGTAAACCTGAACATGATCATGAGGATTAATCAGAATCATATAACTTACTCTAATTCAAATATTGTTGGAGAAGACCAGAAATAATGATTACCAATTTTAAAATGTTGGCTGGAAGCTGCCATGCAGCTGGGAAACTAAGAAGCCATTACATGGATTTCGGGGGGAAAACAGTTTTAATGGTAGTCTGGGGTAAAATAGAATCTTGAAAACTATAAGAGTAAATTCCTAGCCAGAGTTATAATGAATTAATGAGGATGGACTTTCTTTGAAACACTTTTTTCTCATGTCTTGGACATCAGGATTCTGGGTTGTTGTTCCCACCTAAATTTCTTGCCCCTCATTTTATTCCCACAGTCTCTTACAGGTGCAGTTGCACCAGAGAATGAAGCTTAATTTTTACTGCAACTGTGATTATGATTATGATTATAAACAACTTATACTTTGTGGTATTAGTATACAACACACACACACCTTGATATATATGCCAGCTTGAAGCTTCTATACCAGGAGTGTCAAATTTGATTTCATTGAGGGCTGCATCAGGGTTATGTTTGACCTTGGGGGGGGGGGGGCGTGGCCAGGGTGGGTGTGGCCAGCATGATGTCACATGTGTTGAGGGCATCTGTGGCAGCCCTAGGGCTCCCGAGCTCTGTTTTTGGCTGTGATGGCCTCCTGCAACCCTCTGCCAGTGAAAACAAAGATCAGGGGGGCATGCACAGGCATCGTAAGCTCCATTTTCACTGGCAGAGGCCCCATGGGCCAGTCCTTCACTATTTCCAGGGCAGCCTCACAGGCCAGATCTAAGCATGCTACAGGCCAGATCTGGCCCCCAGGCCTTGAGTTTGATACCCCTATCCTACAACAAGGCAAGAGATGAAAGCAGAGTGTGTACAACAAGAGGAGAGGAATGTTTCTGAGATTGGAAGTTTGAGACTTTCAGCTTTGCATTCTGTGTGCTCCTTTCTGCCACTAGATGACAATACAACCAATAAATACATTAGTTATTACAGAACTACAAAGAACTAAAGAAACATCAAAAATATATCATACACTTTATACTATATTTAGCAGAATAGCAAACCCAAACCTTTGGGAATAAATCTTTGAACTGAATATTTCTTTCTCCTTTGAAAAGCTGCCAGAAGAGGCCCACCTTCTGGTTTTTGATATTTTTCTGAAACCTCATTTCCCATTTCAGCTCAGATTATTATTCCTTTGAAAAATGTTTGGTTTCTCTAACCTCCACGTGATTTCATTCTTCTTCAGGGCTTTTACTCTGATTCATTGTTCTGATTTTTAAAAATTTCATTTCATGCTATAAAACCCGATCTGTCAACAGAATCATGTACAAAGGCTTAATCAGATTTATAGCCCTTTATAAATTAAACTTATGGAATATTACCTGCTTCTCTTCATTCTTAACCAGCAATTTCTGGAGATAGATGGCCTTTAATGACTTGTCGTGGCATTACACATTTATTTATTTTAAACTTGCCTGTCACACGAAGCTGAGCGATGAAAAATGGCATTTCAAAGAAGACCTCAGAGATTCTAAGAGCAGATGAGAAGAATGGAAATTAATTCTATTTTGGTTGGCTGCTGCTCTAGTAGGCATTTTGTTCCCCAATTAGCCAAATAACAAATTAGCTCTGTAAGCTGGCAGCTTTCTGTCTCTTACTTTTTAGAAAGACAGAGCTTTTTCAGTTAGTAAACAATGGCCTGTGGGGCTTGCCTGCATGGAATTTGGTGATGGGCTATTTAGATGAAACAGGTTGATTGAAATCCTGCTGAGTAGGAGGTCCAGCAGTTGCCTGCAAATTTCTTTTTAAATGACCAGATGTCACTGTTACTATATTTGAATTCCTGTGGCAGCCATCTTAGCAGGAGAATGAGTAAGAAATGTGGGTATGACAATGGCACTGTGCCAAAGCTGCTATGTAGATGGGAGTGACGTTGTGATACAGAGCGAGTGGAAGAATGGTGAAACTGGGAGAGGTTTCTTCATCATAATTGCCTGGTGTTTAATTAAGAAATAACCCAAGAACAGATGGGGCAAACTATCAGGTTTGTTTTTGCTCAAGTTCCCATTTTCCCCCCAACCAACCATTTGTAAATTTGGCAAAAGTTCCATGAAAAAGTCCATATACTTTTCTTCACATTATCACCTAATATTTTGTGCTTGCGCTGCATATTTTATACAAGTATCTATGGAGATTCTCATTCATCCAGGTGTGTTCAGCAGCTGCAAGAAGTGCACCTTTTTGCACTATTCAGATGGCCCTGAGGGCATAGATAAACTTTCAAGTGGCCTCAACGACCCTCAGAAAGAATGCAAATGACCAGATGACTGCAAGGAATATAAATCCTTCCATCCTCCACCATTCAGTTCATAAACTGAAGAAGCTTCTTGGATGAGAAGCAAACCATATTCAAGGAAAAACCAAATCCAGTTGTCTTTTGAAAAAGCACTTTTGGGATTTTATGCAAATAATTTTCCATTGTTTCTTACTTTTGTATATATATATTTCTTTTTATGCTTTTGTATATATTTTTTTCCTTATAATACCTTTGCTTTTTACTCTAGATTATTCACTTATTGTACTTTTGGCCTGTTTTCCTTCTGAGATTCCAAGTAACATATACAAGAGATGATCCCCACAAATGATGGCTATGTATGGAAAGCTACATTGAGAAAGAAAGACCTGCCCAAAATCACCCAGTGAGTTTTGTTGTTTGGGTGGGGTGGAGGACTTGAATCTGACTTTTCCCAGTTCAGTCTGACATGATAACTAGTGTACAGGTAGTCCTCAACTTATGACCACAATTGGGACCAGAATTTATGTTGCTAAGCAAGATAGCTGTTGAGTTCTGTATTATTTTATAACTTTTTTGCCATGGTTGTTAAACAAATCATTGAAGTTGTCAAATAGATCATGCAACCATTAAGCAAAGCTGACTGCTCCCATTGTTTGTTAGAAGCTGGTTGAGAAAGTCTCAAATTGTGATCACATGACCTTGGGATGCCGCAATTATTGTAAATACATACTAGTTGTTAAGCAACCAATTTTTTAACCACATGAGTGTGGAGTTGCTGCAATGAATGTAAGTGTGAAAACCTGTTGCGATACTTTTTTAGTGCCATTGAAACTCAGAACACTTGCAAAACAAATAGCCTGGTTGCAGGCTGAGACTTACCTGTACTCTGAATAACAAACTGCACTGTAAATATATGGGAAAAAAATGAAAATATCACTGCACAAATATATTCTAGTTTCTTGAGGTAATGCTGAACAGACTCCAAAGAGCTGATTGGGATGATGGCTTTGAGATTCTCAGAGAAAAGTTTGAATCTGTTACTCTTGTGGAGGTGAGATAGTGAGAAGAACTCAGTGTAAGCTATTGGAGGCACTATTCTATCGTGGTTCTGTTCATTTCTGAGTGGTTTGTTCCAGTAAATGAGGGGGTTGGGTGATCAAACTCTTGGGGACTCCAACATGAAGTGCCTCAGTGACGACCCTTCTCCCACATTTAATTTAATATTTACATGAAACCATTGATGGAAGTCATTCAATGTTTTGATTATGGTATCATCAATGTATAAATAACTCCCCCATACATGTCTCTACCCCAGGCTAAATAAAACACATAGGTGTTTTATTTGTTTTAAACCAGGTCTGGATATTGTGAAGATTGAAATGGAGAAAAACAGGGTGAGATTCACTTCAAAGAGGATGAAGTGGCTGTTGATCCAGAAAGCAACTGATTCTAAGATAGTTCCAATGTTAGCTCTTGATAGGGTTGTGCTCTCCTAAAACATCCATAATCTGTGATTTGTTCTGGACTCACAGATTTTGCAGAAACACCAAGTGGAATTTGTGTCCAGAAATTCCTTTGCCATTTTCAACTGGTTCATCACTAATAGCTGTCTGCCCCACAACAAGAAGTATTGACAATATTGTCACTCATCCCCTCCTTATGCCTCAAATGACCAACTGTAATGTGCTCTGCATGGGACTGCCCTGATATCTATATAATGTACAGTTCTGTGATAGCAAGCATATGATCTTAGACCCATTTATGCAACAATTGTCTAATTCAGTGCAAGGCAAGAGAAATACATAGAGAAATCAGAATTTGTTTTATTTTAAAGGCAGAAGGAAATGAAAGGGAATGAAACATAGAACTAAAAGATGGATGAAAGAGGGGAACTAAAGCTGACCTGTAAATAATGTTGACACAGAGACAATGGGACATGTTGGACAAATGAGAGATAAAAAAGAGTAAAGATAAAAGGACTTGGAACAGGTAGAGGGTTACAAAAGAAAAAGCAGCCCATTAGAAAGAAAGCAGCAGAATATATCTATGGGTTTTTCCTCTGTCTCTTTTTCTTCTGCTCAGGAGAACCTGCATAAACAAGTTACAGCAGAAGAATGAGATCTTCTTCTTCTCGAGTCACTACACAAGTCCTGTCCAGTGCAGAGTGCAGGATCTGGCTTTGGTGTTGAAAGTCTCCAGGTCATTGACAGTGCATGGCTCTGGTAGGAGGGGGCAGACCAAAAGATGTTGCATTGTCTGATCCTGCCCACAATCGCAAGCAGTTTCTCCATCCCTATTGTAGCCCCATTTCTGCATGAGGACTTTGCATCGTCCTGTTCCTGTCCGTAGGCGATTCAGGCATGACCAGATGGGCCATGCCTCACTTGAACCTGGAGGAAGTGATTCACTTGGTTCATAGGAGAGCTGATGCGTCACAGACTGGAGGTGGTTGGACCATAGGGTAATCCTTCGACCGTGGGCGGTGTCATCAAGGGATTCAGTTGAATGGAGAAAACTGCGTCTGGATTTGAGTCTCTTTTTAGCCGGTTCACGATTGTAGAGTGGGTGGCGAGGGTTAACTTCTTGCTTGGTTTTCTCCATCTGTGCTGAGACCTCTCGCCTGATGTGTGGTGGAGCAATACCACACAGTAAGTAAAGGTCATCTACTCTTGTTGGACGCAGACATCCAGAGATAACTCTGCAAGCTGCATTCAGGACTGGGTTGATCTTTGCAGCATGGGATGACCTACACCAGACAGGGGCTGCATATTCGGCAGTGGAGAAGCATAGAGCAAGAGCTGTGGTGCGGATAGTTTTGGCATCTGTTCCCCATCTTGTATTAGCAAGCTTCTTCAATATGCTGTTCCTTGCTCCAGCTTTCGCCTTTGTCTTGGCAATGTGCTCCTTGTAAGTAAGGGAACGATCCAGTGTGACACCTAGATAGATCGGCTTATTGGTGTGTTTAAGCCATTTTCCATACCATCTGACCCTCAGTTGTCGGTTAGCATCTCTGTTCTTAAGGTGGAAGACGCTAAGTTGAGTCTTCTCCGGGTTTGCACGTAGGTGATTTGCGGCATAGTAAGGAGTTAGACCTGCCAGAGCATCACTGAGTGCTTTTTCCACCTCTTCAAAGGATTGCTTCTGTGAGGCAATGCAGAGATCATCGGCATACAGGTAGCTCCTTGTACTTGGATGGATTGGTTGGTCATTCGTGTAGATGTTGAAAAGAAGCGGGGCAAGGACGCTTCCTTGCGGGAGACCGTTTTTCTGTCTCCGCCATCTGCTGTGGGTACCATTCAGATTCACATAGAACCGCCGGTTTGAAAGCAGGTTCTGGATCAATTGTGTCAGCTTGACATCCTTGGTCATCTCAAAGACTTTCCTTGTAAGAATCCTATGGTTCACTGTATCGTAGGCCGCAGAGAGGTCAACAAAAGCTGCTCCAGTTATCAGCCCTTCCTCAAACCCATCTTCGATGTACTGTGTGAGATTCAACAGTTGGCCAGTACAGGACTTTCCTGGCCTGAAGCCTGCCTGCTCAGGAATGAGGAGCTCATCTACAAAGGGGGCGATACGGTTGAGTAGGAGCCTTTCAAAGAGTTTGTACGTGTGGCAGAGCAGAGAAATAGGTCTGTAACTCTTTGGGCTGGCTGGGTCTTTGCCTAGTTTGAGTAAGGCGACTACTCTGGACTTCCTCCATAGCTTTGGCAAGGTGTTGTCACTCAGAAGAATGAGATATCAACAACAGAACGTTTCCTTCCAGCATGTATTTTGCAATTATGTCAGAAAAGTGACTATAGAAATAAAGTCAACATATTTTGGGAAGACAACCATTTCAGTTCATCAATCATCACCTGCATTTAAAACATAGTCAGTCAGTTTTTGGATGCCCTTGAAGTTTTTTATTGAAAAAAGTTTATTTGCCAATTTATTTGGTCAATATCTCAGATAACTTTATTTCTGCTACCCTTCAATTGTATGTCAAACACTCCTGGTCTTGCCATGATGTTATATTTGTCAGCCATTAAAGATGTATTCTCTTTGGAAGAAAAAGCAGAAATTAATGACCGAAAGCAGAAAGATGTGTTTATTGTAAAAGAAATTGTAGATTTACAAAGCAAATCAGTATAATGGATCAAGAAATATTGTTATACTTAGATAAGTAATGGACTGAGAAGGTTAAGGGAGGAGAAATAAGCAAGTTGTTATTGTAAATGATTGTCTTTTCAATCATCTTTTCAAAGAAAAGAAAAAATTATTCAGATGACTTGATCCCTTTGCTTTTATATGCATTCTCTCTTTCCCAGCTGTAATGATGTTTATTGATGGATTTCTGAATCATACAAGTCAATTATAACCCACGACTCATCTGTGTCTATTTTAATCCAGAATAGATCCAAAAACAATATTTAAATTCAGCATAGAATTTTTAAGTGAGAAATGTTACATTTAGCGGAATAATGATTTTGATCTTCCACTAATTTTTCTGAGACCTGGTTTGCTCCACAAGAGAGGTGCCAATCTTGGAGATATGACTAGACAGGTTTTGGGTATGGAAAAAATCCCAGGACAGGGGTAGGGGAAGTGACTTTTGTTATCCAGAAGATTCTGCTAGTTTTCAAGAACACTGTTCTGCAGATAACTGGATATGACACTTTGTGCTGGATTTGGGGCTCTAAGGATCAGATGAGATTGCTGCTTCTACAACAGCTTCTCTGCTTACATACTCACCTCAATTCCTGGGCTGTTAGATGCCGCAACCAGGTTGGCGCTTAGATTCCTGAGGCTTATGGTTTTGGGGGACTTCAGTCTTCCTTTTCTGAGCACAAAAATAAAGGCTGTGTCACACTGCCCAACGGATGCAAAAAGGACACAACGGAAGAGAAAAATGTTATATCCGTTGTATCCATGCTCAAAAGGGGCAAAAATTTGCATAATTGGAGCGGATAACACGGACGTGGGAAGGACGCATGGCGGATGTAAACTGAATGCGGAACGGAAGCCCAGCAGATGGAAGCGGATGGCGCAACCGCAGGGCTTCTGGGGGGCCTCAGCAAAGCGGACGCGGAATGGAAACAATGGATGCAGAACGGATGCATAGCGGATGAAGCGGATGCACAGAGGAAGCCTAGCGGATGCACAGCTGAAGCCTAATGGATGCCTGGCATTAATTGCGCATGCGGGGTGGATGCATTGCGCAAGCCCCGCGGATATAAAGGGAAGCAGCTCGCAGGTGCCTGCCTCCAAGCCTGCCTCCCAGCTTGCCTCCCAGCCTCCTGGGCAGCCTCCCTGCCAGCCTTGCTGCCAGCCTGCCTTCCAGCCTCCCTTCCAGCCTTGCTGGCAGCCTGCCTTCCAGCCTCTCTTCCAGCCTTGCTGGCAGCCTGCCTTCCAGCCTCCCTGCCAGCCTTGCTGCCAGCCTGCCTTCCAGCCTCCCTGCCAGCCAGTCTGTCTGCCAGCCTTGGTGCCTGCCTTCCTGCCAGCCTTCCTGCCAGCCTTGGTGCCTGCCAGCCTTCCTGCAAGCCTTCCTGCCAGCCAGCAACCCCACAATCATGGGGAAGAAGCGAAAGTCTCAGCAACCTGCCGCCATCCCTGGCAAGAGGAACAGGGCCACCCTCCCGCCCCATGTCCCTGACTCATCTTCTGCTGGGGCTTCTGATGCTTGGGCTCGCTCTTCTGTTGCTGGAGCTTCTGCTGTAGCTGCTCCTGGCAGTGGTGCTTCTGCTGCTGCGTACTCTGCTGAAGCTGCTGCTGGTCCTGCTGGTCCTGCTTGTTCTGCTTGTGCTCCTGGTCTTGCTGACCCTGCTGCTGGTGCTTACTCTGATGCTGCTGATCCTGGTCTTGCTGCTGATGATGATGATGATGATGATGATGATCCTGCTGCTGCTACTGCTGATTATGATCCTGCTGGTGATTATGCTGCTGCTGCTGCTGCTGCTGATGATGATGATGATTATGATCCTGCTGGTGATGCTGCTGCTGCTGCTGCTGCTGCTGTTGGTGTGGAGGAGCAGCCCCTACAACCTGGAAGCCCCTCTGATGAGGGCCCATCTGGTCCTGCCAAAGGGAGGAAGAGGCGTATGCAACAACGGGAGAGGAGGCAGTATTACATTGAGGAAGCGCACGAGGATGAGGTGCTGGAGTGGCTGAGAGAGAACGACTATCTGTGGTGGAAGGGACACCGGCTGTACAGGGACACCAAGCGGAAGCAGGCTGCTTGGAGAGAGAGGGTGGAGAGTCTGGGCTACACATCGGATGTGCTCCTCGGCTGGTGGAAGCACATGCACACCTGGTACGGGAAGCTGCACCTGAAGAAATCTGGCCAGGCCACGGTTAAGCTGACGTACAGAGAGAACTATGTCATGGCCAAGTGCAGCTTCCTGGAGGGTGAGGTCCGCCACCGAGGAGCACCAGGAGCCCAAATCTCTACCCTCTCTCTCCGGCAGCCTGCTGGGAGCCAGTCCTCTGGTGGCCGAGAGTCAGTCCCTGTCTCCATGCAGGTATCTGTGGAGAGTGTCACGGCGGAGAACCCCCGGGCAGGTGTTGAAAGCGTGGTGGAGAGCGAGGAGGACTCCCTGGTGTGGTGGGAGAAATGAGACATTGAGTCCACTGCTGCCGAAGTCGCATCCACCCACACCTCCGCCTCCGCAGTAAAGCAGAGAGCCAGACCGCAGGAGGGGCAGAGCCACAAGGTCCTGGTGCAGATCAGGGACACCATCCACACCAGCATAGGTCTCCTCTCTCAGCTGGTCCCCATCGACTCCTCCTCCTCCAACCGCAAGCCCTTCCTCAATTATGTCAACCAGACCCTCAAGGAGATGGCGGATCCCCAGTACCAGGTGGTGAAGGAGAGGATCACCACGCTGCTTAACAACCCTCCAGACCCAGAGGCACCTGCTCCCACCCAGTCCAGGTCTGCTCCTCCACCCCAGGTGATGTCCCTCCCATACCAAGGCTTCCCACATCCCCTCACCTACCAGGGCTACAGCTACCCGGAGGTCCAGCAGCACAGACAGCAGCCCTTCCAAATGCAGGCACAGAGTCATCGGGCGACACCGTGGCCACCGGTTCCATTGATGTCACTGATGCCAACCACGACAATAATGCCACCCACGACAGCGATGCCAGCCACGCCAATGATGCCACCCATGCCAGTCCTCACCCCACTGCAGACCAGGCAGCCCCACTACACTGCTCCTTCCTCCATCCAATAACAACTCAATAACACCTCAGACCAGCACTGCAGCAGCACCCACCTCCACAGCACCTGCACCCTAACACCTTAGACTGGGCACACACCTCCGAGTGACCAAGAGGAGTGCCAGAGACTGGCTGCCTGGAGATTTGTGGACTTTATTTGGACACTTGACTTGGGTCATGTTTATTTTACAGCTTGTTATTAATAAAGTTTATCCTTGTTTCACACACTTGCTTCATTAATTTTTTTCTATAAAGTCTGGGTGGAAACTTTTGGAAATGGTTTAGCCTTTGCATGCTTGTGGGATGGGTTAAGATAGCAGTGGGATGGGCAGTGATACCTTTGGGATGGGTTAAGATAGCTGTGGGATGGGAAGGGATACCTGTGGGATGGGCAGGGATACCTATGGGATGGGTAATAATTGTGGGATAGATAAACCTCCAGTGCAAGCATAGTAGGACTGTATGGTCCACCCTCCCAGGTGCCACCCCAATGGCCCTTCATTATCAATTACAATGTAAGCATTGATCCACACATGTCAACATAAATACAACTCTTTATTAAATGCCCTGTTCATTGTAGGCACACCCAACATACATGAAGGAAGCATCCATTAAGCATCTACCATCCTTTCTTGCCACTCCACCGCTCCAGCTGGGGAGTTGCACCAGTGTTTCAGGAGGTTGCGCTGCTTCTTCGCCTCACGTGAGGCTCTGTTGGGGCCTTGCACATCCTCAGTGTCGATCAGGTTTTGTCCTTGCCTCCATTCCCCAGGCTCCATGTCCCCATTGCCTTGCTGGAGGTCCACGAGCCTGTTCTGCAAGACTGGGTAGCGGGTGTGCATGAGATTGTGCAGAATGCAGCAAGCTTCCACAATCCTCCTCATGGTCTCTGGGCGATGCTGCATGTTGGTGAGAAGTACCTGGAACCTGTTGGCCAGGATGCCAAAGGCGTTCTCCACCACCCACCTTGCCCTGGACAACCTGTAGTTGAAGATCCTCTCTTCACGGGTGAGGCATCTGGAAGTGTAGGGCTTCATGAGGTAGGTTCTGAGGGAGAAGGCGTCATCCCCCACGATGAAGTAGGCACATCTTGCGTGTCGTTGGGCAGCGGGTCTGGATCTGGGAAGCCCACATGAGGTTGCTTTCCAGCCTCTTCTTGAGGTGACTGTCATTGTATACCTGGGCATCTGAAGATGAGCCGTTGCCTGAAACATCGATGTACATGAACTTGTAGTCAGCATCGACCATGGCGAAGACGATGATGCTGAAGAAGCCCTTGTAATTGAAATAAGTGGACCCCGACTTGGCTGGCACTTTGCAGGCCACGTGCTTGCCATCTATGGCTCCAACGGTGTGGGGGAAGTTCCACTTCTGATACCACTGCTCTGCAACTTTCTTCCATCCTTCTTCAGTGGAGGGGCACTGGAGGAGCTCCTCCTTGTATTCTTTGATGATGGCCTGCACCACTTCTCTGACAAAAAAGCTGATGGTGCTGGGTGGCACCCTCCAGCCATACTGCATGCACAACTTCGTCAAACATGGCTGGAGGCATCCTCATGAAGTTCTGGAATGCCTGAGTGTCTTTACTCCTGAGCTCCACCATCAGCTTGTCGTAAAGTACGTACTGTGCTCTTCTGGCTAACCATCTTTGGACCCAGACTTTTTTTGGATGCCTCCTTTTCTTCCTGTAGTAGAGTTCACAGAGACTCTAGGTGGTTTCGCAGTGTTGCAGAAGGATGTTGGCTGCCAAAAGGATTTTGTCGCAATCCACAGTGGACATGACTGGATGCTGTGGAAGAGCAAGAGTCAGATGAAGGCTGCAGAGGTCTGCACAGTTGGGCTGCTGGTCTGAAAGTGAGTTGCAGATGAGTTGCTCCCCCTTTTTATAGGCAGTATATGTTTTCCACTATGTGTCCCTTTGCATCCTCCAGGCATCCTCTAGACATCCTCAATATCCGAGATAGGTCCCCTCTGCGGATGTTTTTTCCATTTTAAACACTTTGTTTCCGTGCTGCATCTGTTCTGCATCCGTTCTGCGTCTGTTCCGCGTCTGTTCCGCTTCCTCCCTGCGTCCGGGCGGATGGAGTTGCACGGATGCGCAGTGGATGCCTAGCGGATATAGCGGATGCGTAACGGATGCGTAACGGATGCCTAGCGGATGCGTAGCGGATTCAGAAAGGACGAATTGGATACATTTTCTGCACAAAAGTTTTAGGCAGCCCAAAACTTTTGGAGCGGATGAAACATCAATAAACGGATGCTGGACGGATAGAGAGTAAGCAAAACGGAGGCAGTGAGTACATCGCGTTTTCCAATGGATGGCAAGGTTTTTTGTCCGTTTTACATCCTCTTTGCATCTGTTGGTACAGTGTGACAGGGGCTTTAATTAGAATATTGGCAGTGTTAAATGGAATATTCTGCTGAAATTTGCTTTCCTTCAAGAGACTTCCTCTTTTCGTATAACTAAGGTTATCTCAGAATTTAGTACAACCATTTCCTGGAAAGTTTCCCTTCACCTAATTCTCAGTATGCTTGAAAATTTCTGTCAAATTTCTCTGGATGAGGTTTCTGGGCTTTATTTTTGGAAATAGTGGAAGATCCTCTTACTTTTTGTTACAATTTTCTGCTTTACAACTCAAATTTCTGATCTAAAAAAAAAAGTCCTCCGCTTTAATGTTGTGCTTTGGAATTTACATGAATTACAATTTAAGCTTGCAAATCTCCTTTTCTGTAGGCCTCTATCCAGCAACTATAAACCATTTTATAAACTGCTGTAAACCACATTTCTGGATATCAGTTTATATATATATAGCATGTTTCTCTACTTTTCTCAAGGCCAGCCTTTCTGTAGGTAAGAATTTTATAGTGGTTAGTGAAAACCACAGACTTCCATTTTGTAAGCTTAAAGATTGAATCGTAAAAACTCACTGCCCAACCCTGTGTCTGATAACCACAACGGAACAATTATATATTTGGAAAGGTCATGTTGCCCATGCATCTTTGCCACCAATAGAACCTAGCTTTGAGCTATTTTTTACTTGCATTGATCCACACAGCTATTGTAAATCCAATCTGGTTTATGATTTATTACAGAATGAAATCTATGCATTATTTTTCCCTGCCATAATAGGATTAGATGATTTCTGGCTGAGTGAGAAAGAAAGTCAATAGTACAAATCTACTCAGCCTGGTAGTCAACAACCACCTTGGGTGTCCCAGCATGACAAATGTGTTCCACTCAGAATGATCTCTTTCTCAACAGAAAGCTCTGGGCCTCCAAAAGAGAAGAAAGGCTACCATCAGTGGAGGGAATCTATTTCTGTGTTCCTTTGATTTTGGAGTGCCAACAAAACCCAGCCTCTGCTTTGAAACCATACTTGTATGTCCTCTGTGCAGGTATCTTTAAAGATAATGAGATGAGTTGCTCAGGTCAAATCCATCAACAACTCATAATCATTTGTATGATCATAAATGGATCTATCATGTTTTGAGAGCTTACATTATTATATGTGGGGGGAATTAGAGAAGGAACCATCAAAGGAGGGCTAACCTTTGCTCTTCCTACTCTTTTTGTGAAAATTGAAGTAACAAGCTTGTGAACTACAATGACCATTGGCATGAACAAGCAAAGCAGATTGTATGAATTTCATCAGAATGATGAAGGTAGAATTGTGAAGGTATAAGCTGTACCCTCTTGGGTATACATGCAATGACACAACCCAAGTATTAAAGGTCAGGTAATTTTTTAGGGCAAGGACTCCATTGAGGCATTGGCTACCTGCAATGAAAACAGGACAATGTTAAAAAACATAAGAGGCTATTTTAATATCTGTTAGATTTCTGAGGCCATCCAACTCATTTATCTGATCCAGATAAAATTCTGTCATATCAAATTCCAAAAAAACAGAATGCATAGATAAAAACTAAAAATGTAAATGTTTTTAACTTTTTCATAATATCTAGTGCTTTCAAAACTTTACTAGTGTAACAAGTGCTACATTGTGACCTACTTCACAATCCCTTGAACAATGAGGCAATTTTAATTGCAAAGATTTTTAAAAGCTTCCAATTGTTCCATGATATTTGTTATCCAAGGAAAATGTATTTTACAGAGGCCAACACCAAAATATTCATGTAGTCCACAGCTTTATGAATCAGAAGCAAACTCTCAGGAAATTGAGAAGCTTTTTTAAAGAGTTTCAAGAAACATCTTAGTTACCAAGCCAGGGGTGGGATTCTACAGGTTCGCATCTATTCACTAGAACTCGTTGTTAACTTTCTAAGCAGTTCGGAGAACAGGTTGTTAAAAAAAATTGCTGGCCTAATCCTGTAAGGAACTCAGGAAGGAAACATTCTGGTGTTCCTTATAGAAACTGCCTCTCCATTAACCCTTGTTACATTCTTGGCAGGATTAGACTTCCTGTCTCTGAAACTTCTCTGGAGTTTTTTTTCCTCCTTTGCTGGTACTTTGCTTGTGTGGAGTGAACATTCAAAGTTACAATGGCACTGAAAAAAGTGACTGTTGACCAATTTTCACACTTATGACTGTTGCAGCATCACCACAGTCATGGGAGGCCAGGCAAGGAGATGCGTGCCTCAATGTGAGTGATGTTCAGTTAGCCACACCCAGCCAGTCACATGACCACCAAGCCATGCCTGCCAACTAAGCCACACCCACAGAACTGGTTGTTAAAAAATTTGAATCCCACCTCTGTACCAAGCCAATACCATCCTAAAGTAAGAAACAGAACTATTGTTGTTGAAATCATATGGGCATTTGAGTGAGAGACGTGTTTTCCAAAAATTATTAGTTTTAAAAAATGAAACAATCAGCAACCTGATGTGAAGAACAAGAGCAGTCAGATTGATGAAAGCAGTGTCCTAACCCTAACACAAATACTGAAAGCAGTATTTACTACATGTATTAGGTATTATGTATTATGGCTTTGCATACACAGACACAGACACACACACACACACACACACACACAGAGAGAGAGAGAGAGAGAGAGAGAGAGAGAGAGAGAGAGAGAGAGA
>BLBF01000042.1:11889569-11937451 GCA_015471245.1 Laticauda colubrina | reverse complement strand
AGAGAGAGAGAGAGAGAGAGAGAGAGAGAGAGAGAGAGAGAGAGAGAAAGAAAGAAAGAAAGAAAGAAAGAAACAAAGAAACAAAGAAACAAAGAAAAAAAAATGTCCAAACTATAGGGTGATACTATTTTAGAGAACAGTTGTTACAATAGAGGAAGTGTACTTCTTAAGTCCTACCAAATGACACTGCTTAATTAATATTCTGGTTTGATGCCACCACGCTGCTTTTATTATTTTGATGAAAGCAGTATAATCCTATGCATGTTTCTGACGGCAATGCAAGCTGGGAGTCCGGCAGCATATATATTTATTGTATACATAAATGGCGAAAAAAAAAAAAATAGAACATGTAGATGAAAGTGTGTAGCTCGCTGCAATGTCCTCTGAACCTGTGGAAATGTGGGAACAATTTTAAGACACAAAAACACTGGTACAGAGTAGAAAGTAGTAATATTTAGTCTGCTGTAAGAAATAAGCACTTATTGAGAGAAGTAAAAATGATTGGAACAATGTGTTCTATCTTGCACAAATGCAAGAACTGAGTATTCAATGGAAATTTAAAAGTAGAACAGAACAGAATAGAATAACAGAGTTGGAAGAGACCTTGAAAGTCTTTTAATCCAATCCCCTGCTTAAGCCCATGTCACACTGAACCAACGGATGCAAAGAGGATGTAAAATGGACAAACAACCTTACCATCCGTTTGAAAATGCGATGTACTCAATGCCTCCATTTGGCTTCCTCTCTATCCGTCCAGCATCCGATTATTGACGTTTCATCCGCTCCAAAAGTTTTGGGCTGCCCAAAAATTTTGCGCGGAATATGTATCCAGTTCATCCGTTCTGCATCCGCTATGCATTCGTTCTGCACTCACTCTGCGCCACCTGGCCTCAGGGACCACCTACAGGAGCATGCAGTACGGCTGGAGGGTGCCACCCAGCACCATCAGCTTTGTTGTCAGAGAAGTGGTGCAGGCCATCATCAAAGAATACAAGGAGGAGCTCCTCCAGTGCCCCTCCACTGAAGAAGGATGGAAGAAAGTTGCAGAGCAGTGGTATCAGAAGTGGAACTTCCCCCACACCGTTGGAGCCATAGATGGCAAGCACGTGGCCTGCAAAGCTCCACCCAAGTCGGGGTCCACTTATCACAACAACAAGGGCTTCTTCAGCATCATCGTCTTCGCCATGGTCGATGCTGACTACAAGTTCATGTACATCGATGTTTCAGGCAACGGCTCATCTTCAGATGCCCAGGTATACAACACCAGTCACCTCAAGAAGGGGCTGGAAAGCAACCTCATGGTGGGCTTCCCAGATCCAGACCCGCTGCCCAACGACACACAAAATGTGCCCTACTTCATCGTGGGGGATGACGCCTTCTCCCTCACAACCTACCTCATGAAGCCCTACACCTCCAAATACCTCACACATGAAGAGAGGATCTTCAACTACAGGCTGTTCAGGGCAAGGCGGGTGGTGGAGAACGCCTTTGGCATCCTGGCCAACAGGTTCCAGGTACTTCTCACCAACATGCAGCATAGCCCAGAGACCATGAGGAGGATCGTGGAAGCTTGCTGCATCCTGCACAATCTCATGCACACCCGCTATCCAATCTTGCAGAACAGGCTTGTGGACCATGAACAAGGCAATGGGGACATGGAGGCTGGGGAATGGAGGCAAGGGCAAAACCTGATCGACACTGAGGATGTGCAAGGCCCCAACAGAGCCTCACATGAGGCAAAGAAGCAGCGAAACCTCCTGAAACACCGGTGCAACTCCCCAGCTGGAGCAGTGGAGTGGCAAGACAGGATGGTAAATGCTTAATGGATGCTTCCTTCAGACTGTCTCATCACACGGATGAGATTGGGCCATGTATGTTTGGTTGGCCTACAATGAACAGGGCGTTTAATAAAGAGTTGTGTTTATGTTGACATATGTGGATAATTATTACATTATTATTGATAATAAAGGGCCGTAGGTGTGGCACCTGGGAGGGTGTACCATACAGTCCCACAATGCTTGCACTGGAGGTTTATCTATCCCACTGCTATCCTAACCCATCCCAAAGCTATCCTTACCCATCCCACAAGAATGCAAAGGCTTAAACCATTTCTAAAAGTTTCCACCAAGACTTTATTAAAAAAAAGAAATGAAGCAAGTGTGTGAATCATAAATAGACTTTATTAACAACAAGCTATAAGACAAAAATGAGTCTCTGGTACTCCTCTTGGTCGCTCAGTCCCAGGGGTGAAGGGTGCAGGTGCTGTGGAAGTGGCTGGTGCTGGAGTGCTTGTCATCAGCTCCTCCAGAAGCAGAAGCAGCAGAAGCGCTAGCCCCAGAAGAGCGAGCCCGTGCTGCAGAAGCCCCAGGAGAACCAGAGTGAGGGACAGGGGGCGGGATGGTAGCCCTGTCCCTCTTGCCAGGGTTGGCAGGAGATGGTTGAGGCTTGCTGTGCTTCCGCATGGTTGTGGGGTTGCTGGCTGGCAGGGAGGCTGGCATGCACCAAGGCTGGCAGGAAGGCTGGCAGGCAGGCAGGCACCAAGGCTGGCAGGAAGGCTGGCACCAAGGCAGGCACCAAGGCTGGCAGGAAGGCTGGCAGGCAGGCAGGCAGCAAGGCTTGCAGGCAGACAATGAACCAAGGCTGGCAGGAAGGCTGGCAGCAAGGCTGGCAGGCAGACTGGCTGGAAGCAAGGCTTGCAGGCAGGCTGGCAGCAAGGCATGCAGGGAGGCTGGCAGCAAGACTGGCCGGGAGGCTGGCAGCAAGACTGGCTGGGAGGCTGGCAGCAAGGCTGGCAGCAAGGCTTGCAGGCAGACATGCAGGCAGGGCAGACAAGGCAGTCGATGTGTCTGAAAGCAGGTCTTTCCTCTGAATGGCGACCTGCTTCCGAGCTGCTTCCGTTATATCCGCGGGGCTGACGCAATGCATCCTCCCCGCATGCTCAATTAACGCCAGGCATCCATTAGGCTTCCGCTGTTCATCCGCTGTGCATCCGCTTCATCCATTCCGCGTCCACTGTGCATCCGCTGTATCCATTCCGCGTCCGCTTTGCTGTGGCCCCCTGGAAGCCTAGCGGATGTGCCATCCGCTCCCATCCACTTCCATCTGCTGGGCTTCCGTTCTGCATCCACTTTGCATCTGCCCTGCGTTCTCCCCGCATCCGTGTTATCCGCTCCAGTTATGCAAATTTTTGCCCCTTTTGAGAGCGGATAACAACGGATGGAACATTTTGCTTGTCCGCTGTGTCCTTTTTGCATCTGTTGGCCAGTGTTACATGGGCTTAAGGCAGAAAACCCTATACCACTTCAAAAAAAGGTTGTCCAATCTTCTAGTGTTGGAACATTTACAACTTCTGGAGGCAAGTTGCTCCACTGATGAATTGTTCTGTCAGAAATTTCTCCTTAGTTCTAGGTTGCTTCTCTCCTTGATTAGTTTCCATCCACTGCTTCTTGTCCTGCCCTCAGATGCTTTGGAGAAATGCTTGACTCCCTCTTCTTTGTGGCAGCCCCTGAGATATTGGAACACTGCTATCATGTTATCCTTTTCATTAAACTAGATACCCAATTACCCAATTACAGAAACCATTCTTCATATGTTTTAGCGTCCAGTCTTGTAATCAACTTTGTTGCTGTTTCTAGAGTCTCAACATCTTTTTTACATCGTGGCGACCATAACTGGATACATTACTCCAAATGTGTCCTCACTAAGACATTATAAAGTGGTATTAACATTAACATTTCACTTGATCTTGATTGTATCCCTCTGTTTATGCAGCCTAGAACTATGTTGGCTTTTTTGGCAGCTGCAGCACACTGCTGGCTCATATTTAAATGATTGTCTACTATGACTCCAAGATCCCTCTCACAGTTACTACTATTGAGTGAGGTACTACATACACTGTACCTGTGCATTTTGTTTTTCTTGCTTAAAAGTAGAACCTTATTTTTTTCACTACTGAATTTAATTTTGTTAGATAGTGCCCAATGTTCAACTCTGTCAAAATCTTTCTGTATCTTAAGCCTATCTTCAGGTGAGAAATGTTTAAGAAGTATGTCTGGAATAAAAGTGAATAAATACTGTAAGAGGGGAGTCATGGTCATTGTAGTCCACAAGCATGTTCAATTTTCACAAAAAGCAGGAAGGGAAAGGGTTAGCCAGGATACATTTTCTGACTGACTGATTAAATTTGTGAGTTATATAAGCTCACGATAAAATTATAAAATATTCTGGTCAGAAAACCAATGGCCACCAGACTCCTAAGTTTTTGAGAATCAATATATAAAAATGAATAGTCAGTATAGTATCATAGGTATCAGCACAGATGGGGAAAGAAATTGGCAAAGGCATTATCTGTTCCTAACCTGAATACTTGCCCCAAGGGGTGTGATGGCTCAGCGGTTAAAGATGCTGACTTTGTCAACTAGAATGCTGACAGCCTGGGTTTGAAACAGGGTGAACCTGCTTCAGCTCCTGCCCACCTAGCAATTTGAAAGAATGAAATGTGAATAAATAAATAGGTACCATTTCAGTAGGAAGATGATAGCGTTCTGTGCATCTTTGACAAACAGCCATGCTGCCCACGTGACCATGGAAATGTCTTTGGACAATGCTGGCTCCCTTGACTAAGAAATGGAGTCCACTATTCCATCTTGTTTGAAGGCTTCGCTGCCAGAGAAGTTCCCTATCAATAACCTCAATGATCAGAAACCAGCACCCACTCCTATCATCATGAAGCACTTTGTGAAATTGGTCTGCCAGCACATCATTTCTGGTCTTCCACATACATTTGATAAACACCAGTTTACGTACAGAAAAAATAGATCTACAGAGGACGCTATAGCCATCACTCTTCACATTGCTCTGACTCATCTAGAACAGTGGGAGGGCTATGTTAGGATGCTTTTTGTGGATTTTAGTTCTGTGTTTAACACAATTCTTCCACATAGACTAGTGTCTTGGACTTTATAATTCAATCTGCCTTTGGATTATGGATTTTCTATCTGGCCATTTACAGAGGGTCAGATTAGGTATTCATACCTCTTCAGCCTTTATTATTAACACTGGTACATCACAGGGTTGTGTGCTGAGTCCCTTATTCTATACTCTTTATGTGCATAACTGCATTCCCACTCATGCCAGTAATACTATTGTTAAATTTGTAGATGACATACAACAGTGGTGGGACTCACCTCTGGGGAGCATGAGTCTGCCTATTGAGATGAGGTGGACAGGTTACTTTCATGGTATAGAGACAATAACTTGGTCCTCAACACCAAGAAGACCAAGGAGCTTATAGTGGATTATAGAAGGAAGAGATCAGACATCCAGCCTTGCTTATCAATGGAGACCGAGTAGAGCAAGTGGCCAGTTTTAAGTTACTGGGTGTTACCATAAAAGAGGACCTGACCTGGAGTGCTCACATTGCAGCACTGGTCAAAAGGGCCCAGCAGAAATTATATTGCTGGAAACTTCTCAGAAAACAACAACTGAATGAAAAACTGCTGGTGACCTTCTACTGCTGCACCATAGAGAGCATTTTAACTTACTGCACCTTTGTATGGTTTGCTAATTGCACAGTGGCAGATAGGAAGCACTCCAGAAGGTTAACGTCATTGCCCAGAAGATCATTGGTTGCCTTCTCCCCTCTTTGGAAGAGCTTTATAGCTCCCACTGCCTTAAGAAAGTTCAAAACATTCTCAAAGATCCATCTCATTCTGGACACCCTTTTTTTTAAAGTATTACCATCTGGCAGATGGTACAGAATAATAAAAACAAGGACAAATAGGCTAAAAAACAGCTTCTATTCCAGGGCAGTAGCTCTTTTGAATTCTGCTGTATAGTGCAGTATTGGTGCGGGGTCGAGGGTTTTCGGTTCAACTTGTGGAGGGTGAAGGATGTGTGTTTGTGTTTATTTCATGCTCATGGTCATGATGTGCACTGAAGATGGTGTTTGATTTCGTTGTACGAGGTGCAATGACAATAAAGTAAAGTGGAGATAAGCACAGCACCCTAGAAGTGGAGATGACTGGAAAAGTGAAACCAGAGGGAACTGATGGGATCATCAAAAAGGTTGAAAAACAAATATAATGTATGGAAGCAAGACTAATTTGCAAGGGCAGAAAGATACTGAGAAATCTAGTGAATAAACTTGGGAGAGACAGTTTTGTGTAGTGGTTAAGGCACCAGACTAGAAACTATGAGATTGTGAGTTGTAGTCCTGCCTTAAACACAAAGCAGATGGATACAGATTACAGATTAACCAAATTGGAAGATACCTTGTAGGTCATCTAGTCCAACCTCCTGCCCAAATAAGAGACCTTACACCATTTCTCACACAGTCTGACTTCTTGAAAGCACAACTTCCGAAGGCAAGCTGTTCCTTTGGTTGATTGTTCTCATTGTCAGAAAATTTCTCTTAATTTCCAGGTTGAATCTCTCCTTGTTCAGTTTCCATCCATTGTTCCTTGTCTGGCCTTTGAGTGCCTTGGAAAATAGCTTGACCCCCTCCTCTCTGTGGCAGTCCCTCAAATATTGGAAGACTGGTCCTTCTCTTCACTAGACTAGCCATGCCCAGTTCCTGTAACTGTTCTTCATATGTTTCAGTCTCCAGTCCCAAATCATCCTGGTTACTTTTCCCTGCATTTTTTCTAGAGTCTCAACATCTTTTTATAGTGTGGTGACCAAAACTGGATGACCTTAGTCAGTCACTGTCTTTCAGCCTAAGAAAGAAGGCAATAGCAAACTACTTCTGAAATCTTGCCAAGAAAAGTTCAGGGAATTGTCCAGGGAATTGCCAAGGATCAACATTGACTCAAAGATACCAATAATAAATAAATAGTGAACAGATTTAGTGTTGAACTTAATCTTATTCATGCCTATAATTTTCTTTCTTTCTTTCTTTCTTTCCTTCCTTCCTTCCTTCCTTCCTTCCTTCCTTCCTTCCTTCCTTCCATCCATCCATCCATCCATCCATCCATCCATCTTTCCTGTGCTTTGTGTAATGCTGCTTATCCCAAAAGAGAATTGCATTTTTTGGTGTGTATGTAGCATTCTTTATTGACTTTGAGCTGGGTAATTTTGATCTCAGCTCTGCAAGACTCTGCTCAGCTAACTCCATCACTAGCAACAGTTCCCTTCTGAAAGAACAAAACAGCTCACTGCTGAACTATCTAGTAATAAGACATAAAAGCACTGATGAATGTTTTGGCAGAAAACACAAGCAGGGAAAATTGAACATAGCTTTCCCTTCTGAATGTAACCTACCTCTCTTTTGTACCATTGAGATCCTTCCAGTCATTTCCTTTCCATTCTGAACTATTATTCTTTGCTATGCAAACTTCCATAAAAAGACTATGAAATTCTTGAAGAGGAATATATACATAGGTTAGTGCTCTGGTTTCCTTTTCTGTTTTCTTTTGAAAAACAAATATCAGGAGGCGGATGGAAAAAAGCTAGTCATTACTGTTGCTTTTACTATTGCTTTACTAAAAATCTGTCATACTTTATGAAATAAAAGACTATCCATTTGACCTTTTAACAAATGGTTTGTCATTAGCATCCCCTGAAAATACAATTATTGATTCATCAAGTAGCGAATCTTCTCTGCACTGAAGAATGCACATTTTTGCTCTGATCCAATTGCCATCATGAATGGTATCACACATTGCAAACAAATGTGAATCATTGTGTACTTGAAAATCTTTTATCACTGAATGAGTATCTGCCTTATCTTCTTGTTCTGAATAAGTATCTGCCTTATCTTGTTCAGAGAGGGATTTAAATTATGGAGAGGATAAGATCTTCCAGACCTTAGTTGTACTCTGAAGTGTAACCGACATGTTTGGATGCAAAATATGTCCCGATCAGGTTCAGAACTGATTGTTTCCCAGTGGGTTCTCAGGTCCAAGTTATACACTTTACCCTATTCCTTATAGGGAATAACTTTATGTAGTATGGTATAACTTTACCAAAGTTATACTCTTCTCTATTCCTATGACAGTGGATATTGGAGACTGGGTTCTCTTATAGCTCACGCATCCAGATTTAAAAAAGAGCTTTGATCCAGCATAGAGACAGTGTGTTCACACATCTCCCATTCCATGTTGTGAGAACTTGGATATTTGAAAAAGATTCCTCCTCTTATCCTTGAATTTAGCCTGTCTAATTTGATGTGAAGGTGGAGGATTCTTATTAGATTTTTTGTTGCACAGAAAGTTTCCAGGAAAGCTACACAGAAATAAGCTGATCTACTCCAAAGGCCATATGAAAAGCTTTGTAAATGACCCAATCAGTCTATGTCATTTGGGGAACAGTAAAGTCTGAATTAATTCCTGGATCAAAAACTCCACCCTCCCATTATTTGCAAAACAAAATCCAATTAATCTAGATCAACATTTAGATTTAGAGCTCTAACATTAGAACAATGTGAAATTTTCAGGAATGCTTGTCAAATATAAGGAAAGGAGGTGTGGCATTTTCAAAGAAATATATTTATTACAGAGTGAATAAATTAATTAGAAATGACTACTAGGAGCTGAGGACTGGAAAAGTACAAAAAGATTTACTCACTTCCCTCTTTAATAAAATGAAAATAGAAGTTTATACAAATCACAAGTCACACACCCAATATGCATGAGATAATTTAAAATTAATGGGATGCAGCAAATAAATTTTCTCCATCCCTCTCAAGAAACTGATGGTGGCTTTGCAAGAGTATGATTTGGGGACAGAATTGTTAATCAATGGATCACTTCCTTTCTCTTGTCTTGTTTTTATATAAATAAGGTTTCATTATTTCTGATGGACAAGCACTTTTAACCTGGAAAAGAAAGATTAGGCTCTCTTGGGTGAATAAAAATATATATTACATGTCAATCAAATTTACTTTGGATTCTGGCTTTGTTCACATCTGAAGCATCGTTCTAAATTCTACTTATGAAATAAAGACTCAGAATAGTTAGAAAAACAACTCTGGGTGGTTCAGCCTTCTTAAGATTGAGGTAAAGGAAAAGGTCCCCCTTGCACATATGTGCTAGTCATTTCCAGCTCTAGGGGGTGGTGCTCATCTCTGTTACAAAGTCGAAGAGCCAGCACTGTCCAAAGATGTCTCTGAGGTCATGTGCCTGGCATGAGTAAATGCCAAAGGCGCATGGAACACTGTTACCTATACTATAATAGACATGGATTGGTGACATGAGAACTTCCTCAGGCTTTTGGATCAAATGGATCAATGGGTTCTGTTCTTATTGTGGGGTCCTTGTGTTCTCTGAGATTGATGCAGATGTTTCACTACCAAACTAGGTAATATCAACAGTGCTAGAAGAGAATAGTGTTTGGTTCTTATTTTTATATAATTGTGGCTTGCCTTGTCAATGTTCGTGGGAAGCGTTCATTTTTGAGGTGGAGAATTTTGGGGTGGGGTGTGAATAAGGTATTGTTTATCTTGGGCGCCAGAAACTATGGCAAGCTTTTCTTTATTGCTTGTAAACTGCCCAGAATTGCTGATGTGAAATATTTATATCATTCAATCAAGCAATCAAAATAATTTATTATACTGATAAAAGGAATAGTAGCAGCTATCAAAGCAATCAACAAATGCAGTCCATCCCCCTTTCACTAAAGAGGGATGCTTCTTTTCTTCTATTTCAAAAACCCCCAAGAAACAGACAAAAAAATTCTTTTTTGTAAATTGCCCATATATAGATATAGCATTTGAAAGAAGAATAACTGGAATTTTTGTGCTATAAATCTAATCTTCTGCAAAACTCTTCACTGAGCATTTTAGCTCAAGTGGGGTGATGAAACTGTGTTTTGCTCATGGAATTAGCTCATTGTCCCTCTCAAGCTTTCATATTAATAAAAAAGGTTAGCTTATAAGCCAATTGCTGGTGACCTTGGCCTCAAATTGTTGTTAGTTAATTCCAGTTATTTTTATGTATGTAATAAGGCCAGGATCCCCTGTTATTTGATTAGGGAGGAAAAAATAGACTTGGCTAAGAAAGGATAGTGTGTTGCCCTATTTGGAGATCTATCCTCCAAGATGTAGCATTTTTGAGCACCTATGATTCCAGAAGAGGCAATAAATATTTATGAGATCTTGGCTGTAATCAGGCACCCTGCTCTGTAGGCAACTAAGTGAATGGTTTATCTAAAGCTATGCTCCAAGAATAGGCAAATGACCCATTAGCGTGCTTCCCACTCAGTTTTACAACTACATAATTTACAGGATCTCACAGCAGTTGTTGCTGCATTTCCTTTGTTTGATGGTCCTGTAGACTTCAGTCTCCATGCTTTGGTGTGGGAACCTGGAATCATTCAGGATAAATAGCCTCCATGGCAACCACAGCTTTTCCCCAACTGAGACCCAGACAGAGTCCTACTCATATAGAGAAGACACACTTGATCTAGTTTACATCTCAGAGCAGATGAGATGTGATATGGAAAATGGTGGTGGAGCCTATGATTTATTGCCATTATTGTTCAAAGCAAAGTTTCCATCAGTAAGGTAGACATTTCTATCATATCCCTGTGGATCTCTGAATCTCTGTGGCAATGAAAATGTTGGATGAAATTTCCCATAAGCATCTTCTGGGAATATATATAATAATATATATGGATCAGGATTAAACTGTGAGGTCCTTGGTGCTTGTTGGTTTTCTTGAAGATATTTCATTACCCTAAATGCAGTGATGTTTGACAATGAAACATCTGCAAGAAAGCCACCAAGCTCAGGAAGCACCAAGGATCCACAAAGGGGCCCTGCATAGACTAAATTGCAGTGATAAAACTGACAGATAACAAAAGACTGAGTCACTGCTTTCATTCCCTTTCAGTTCAGAAATGGGTCTAACTCACAGTGTCATTGGATTGTTCCAGTAGGAGCTGTAAATCCAGGAAAATAGTGGATGACACACTAGCACTTTCTAGGGAATCCAAACTCATCAAGAGCAATAAGTAGAAATTCCCTGAAACCAGAAGGCTTCTATACCAACGGTAATTCCATCTTGCTAGAATTGAGCAGCAGTTTCTTTTGTCTCAACTAGTTGAACACAGCCTCCAGGTACCACATCTACTAATCGTTGATTTGGCTTGGCATCAAGATGTAAAGTTGGTATCATCAAAATATTGCCCTCTGATCCTAGATTAGAGGATGACCACTCCCTGCAATTTCATGCAAATATTGAATAAGACTAGAGTGGGGAAGAATTAAAAAATTGAACTCCACAGCTTGAGCTTTCACCTCCAAGTTATCCTGACTGGAACTATCCTATTTGGAAGGAAGAGAACCCCTGCAAAACAGGGTCTCCAAATCCCAAGCATTACCAGTTACAATAGTGAGATGAGCAGCGATGTACAAGGTTTAAATAAATAAATTTATAAAATGAAATTAGCTTCCAAACTCATTATGACTCTGAATGGCACAGATGTTAAAAGCTATACAGTGCAAAAGAAGACAGTAACCCAGAGAATAAGACATGAAACACAGTAATAATATTTCCAGAATAATATTTTCACACATTTCTTAACTAGCGCCTGGAGGAAAAGCTAAATTTTTAAGACCAGTTCAAGAGATAAAAAAGTTAAAGGGATGGCAGAATTGAATCCTCTGGGAATATAGTGTTTCAAAGGGCAAGTATTGTGCCATCAAATAACAATGTCTTAATGATGGAACCTGAAGCATGCTTACTTGTCAAATCTTACTAGAAGGGCAAACGTAATGGAAGAAATTCAATCCTTCAGATAGCCAGCCCTGTTGTCCTAAAGAATTTTATAGAATATCATTAGAATCTTTTTTTTTTAATTTCTCTTTCCTCCTCAATATTCTCTTGCTCATATAATTCCCCATAAAAGTCTCAAATGATTTCCTTCTTCTCTTTATTACTGTGGCAAACTTGACCTTGATCATCTATTAACTGCAGTATTTTCCTTGATTCTTTTTCCTTTCTCAATTTTTATGCTAACCATCTACCTGGTTTGTTTGCATCCTCAAAATAATTCTGTTTAGCACTTCTAATTTTCTGTGCTAATTCTTCTTTCTCTATTAAACTCATTTTATGTTTAATTGTATCCAGTTTTAGCTTAATGTCTTTTTTCTGTGGCATTTTCTGTAGTTCTTTTTCAAGTCTTTTATACTCATCTTCTAAAGCTTCCATGGCTTGCCTTTTCCTAATGTTCCTTTTCCTTGCGTAGTCTATTATCAAGCCTCTAGCATATGCCTTCATCGTGTCCCATACATTCTGGATTGAAGTGTCTTCTTTTTTATTTTCTCTAAAGAAAAAAGCCAATTCTTTCTCCATCTGCTGTATAAAATCCTTCTACTCCTTTAGAATAGTATTATTTAACGTCCATCTCAATCTTTTTTTTTGTGTCCTTTCCATTTAATTGTCATTGGATTGTGGTCTGCCCAAGTACTTGTTTCAATATTTGTTTCTTGAATATTACATATTAGTTCTGTTGAAGTCCAAATCATATCTATTCTGGACCATCATAAATGTCTATTTGAGTAAAAAGTGTATTGTTTGGTTTTAACATTTCTTTCTCTCCATATATCTTTTAAGTTTATTTCATCTATCATTTTAAGAAAGGATTTGGGGAGAGTCTTTCTATTTTGCTTTGTTGTTGGTGTTGCTATAAAGTCCAGCTTATTGTCTACAATTCCATTGAAATCTCGCATCATAGCTATATTGACATAGTCCAGTTCAATTATTTTCATACGTAATTTTTTATAAAATTCTTCTTATTTATCATTCGGAGCATAAATTGCAATCAAGAGTGTTTTCGTATTATTATCCATTATTTCCACCATTAATACTCTTCCATCTTCATCAGTATAAATCAGTTTTGCTAAGATGGTCTCTTTAATATATAAAACCACTCCTCTTTTCTTAGATTGAGTCAAAGAAGTAAATATTTTCCTTAATTTTGGTTGTATCAACAATTCTTCATATTATTTTTTAATATGTACTTCTTGTAGACAAATTATATCAAATTTTAGTTTCTCTAATTCGTGAAAAATTTTCCTTCTTTTAACAGCTGAATTAAGTCCATTTATATTCATTGTAATCAGTTTTTTCTCTTCCATAATTATGCTTGTTATTCATGTTATTCTTTAGTCTCCGCCAATCCACCTACTGCGCCGTCTTCTTTTTCAATCTCCACTTGGTCATCTTTGAATTAAATTCGTGAAATCTCTTTCATGAATTGTGAAATAATTATTTTCACAAATAATTATTTTCACTAATAAAGGAGGAGCTGGCGTTGCGATGATCCTGCATGCAATCTTGGAGGTCTGAGATTTCAGCCAATATCTTTGCCCCTGGACGGTCCAAATGGGCCTAAACCGTCCCAAAGAGATGGTGATAGTGAAGGGTGTGTCCTGTAGATCCCAGGGATATCGCAAAGTCCCTGGTTCATCCAGGAGAAGCCCTTTTGCCAGCGGCAGAGAGGCAGCCATCAAAGCTGCTGAAGTTGGGACGGCTCCGAACGGAAGAGGCTGAAAGAGAAAGTGTGTCAGTTTGGTGAGAATTGTTCTTTTATTATTCTAAGACTTAAAAGGACCTTAAAGGACACCCTAAGGGGAAGAAAAGAATCTGTAAAAGTTTTAACAGAGCTGAATAAGTGGCAGTTTTTAAACAGAAGTGTCAAAGTAAGGCTTTGCTTTTTTTTTTTCTTCTTATGGCTGGACTTCTATCGTGATTTTGCACTTGCTAACTGGACTGGTTTTTTTCTCTATTTATATCTATTTTTTCTTTTCTTTTTTGACTTTGTAATATTTCAGATTAGAGGTTCCCTTTAGATATTTTTATATACTTGCTTTTTATTCTTTTTAATTTTTATTACGCTTTGTCTGGGAAAGGGGGGGAGAGTGAGAGCAAAAAAACTTTGTAACACTGCCAACCAGAGGCTTGAAAATATTTTAGATGAAGCTGAGAAAGTTGAGAAAGAAAGCTTTGAAATTCTTTTTCAAGGACATTGCTACGTGATAAGATGGAGGGAAGAGCACGGGAGAGTCTTATTGCAGGTGTTCTTCTGGATTTCTATCCACAATTGAAACTTGGCTTTGAAGCTTGGAGAGTTATGACAAGAGCCTTGGATAACTAAATAAAGTGCAGTGTGTCTTTTTTTTTTTTCTTAAGTTGTGCTACCCCCCTTTACTAGCTGTACTGTTCATTTTTTCTTTTTAAAACCTATATTTTTGTAATATTTCCATCTTTGCTTTGTATTTCAAAGGGAAAGCCTCAAAATTTTCTTTTTTTTTTTCCCTCTCTTCTTTGGGATTTTTTGTTTTTTGATCTTTTTTTTTTTGGTCTACTTTTATACTTTTTTTTAATTTGAGAATTCTCAATTGGATTAAGCTATTGAAGAACTTGAAGAATTATTTTTAATTTCTCAATTTTTTTTATTGCTTTTTTAAAACCTTTTTATTTTTCTACTTCCTTTCTACGTAATTATTGATTGGATTAAGGTTAAGAAGAACCTGAAGAAATTTTTTCTCCTTTTCTTTTTATTATTATTGGGCTTTTCTCTCTACCATTTTTATTTTTCATTTTGGATTAGAATTGGCTATTCCATAAGTGGATTAGGGTTTAGAAGAACCTGAAGATTTAAAATGAGTAGGAAGTTAATAGCTTCTGGCTCCTCAACTTCTACTTCTGCCTCCCCACCATCTGAAGAACAACGTCAAATTCAGACAATGTTAAAGCAAGACAAAGTTCAAGAAAGAGTGACTCTACAGATGATTATGCAAGGAATCCAAGACCTTAAAATAAAATCAGACACCATTGAAAAGAGCATAGAAAATATTGAGCAAAGAATAGAGAATATTGAACAAAGAACAAGGAAAACTGATGAAAAGGTGGAGAATATTCAACAAATGATGGTGAAGTATGATGAGAGATTCCAAAAAACTGAAGAAGAAGATAAACAAAGAGACAAGAAGATTGGAGATATTGATAACAGATTAACAGTGGTTGAACAAGATAAAAGTGGGATGCTGAAATGGGAGATGGACAGATCAGAATTCTATCTCAGATTTCAAAACATAGAGGAAGTAAAAGGACAAAATCTAGCTGGAATAATGATAGAAATATAAATTGAAGCTTTGGAAATAACAGAAGAGAAGATGATGGATGGAGTAGATGAGGTATACTGAGTTTTTACAAGATATGCGATGAGAAATAACCTACCAAGAGAAGTTCATATCAGATTTACAAAAAAAGCCATTAAAACACAAATATTACAAGTGGTAAGAGAAAAAACATTGAAATACAAAGGCAAGGAGATGGTGGTTTTAAAGCAAATACCGAGAAGAGTGAGAGAGATGAAAAGACAATACCGATTTCTGACTAAAATGCTATTGAAAAAAGAGGTGAATTATAGATGGCTAATCCCAGAAGGGTTAATGTTTACATGGCAAGAACAGAGACATAGAATTGACTCAATCGAGAAGCTGCTGGCTTACAGCTGTATTGAAGGGTCCAGAGGGGAAGTTCTTTAATACACCCAGACCAGGTGGATCATAAAAACTGATGGGATACCAATCCCTTCAGTTAGAAGGCAGAAGAGCAACACTCCAGGAAAAAATCTTTTTGGAGATGTCTCCACATGCACATGTTCGCCATGTTCCCAGGAAATGAAGGACAGCTCCTTTTAATGCTGTCATAACTTTGAACAGCCATCAAATAATGGTCATAAGTTGAGGAGTCCTTATAATTCTCAGTTATTCTAATTCGACCACCCTACTGCTGAGGGTAATTACTCTCAATGTACTACTCAAAATAAGATCATTTTCTGGTAAGAGTGGGGTTTGGTTTTGTGATTGGAATCCACTAGAATAGAAATTGAGAGCAAAACCCATTCTGAGCTAACACTGATGATGTAAAGGCTCGGTCACACTGGCCGATGGATGCAAAAGACAGATGTAAAAAGGACACAGCGAATGAGCAAATTTTCCATCCGTTGTTATCCGCTCTCAAAGGTGCCCCAAATTTATATAAACAGAGCGGACAACAATGGAAAGGAACGGATAGGGGGAGGATGTAGTGGGGATGTAAAGCAGATGTTCATAGGAAGCCTAGCGGATGGAAGTGGATGGAAGTGGATGACACATCTGCAGGGCTTCCGGGGGAGAACAGCGAAGTGGACGCGCAACGGAAGGAGCGGATGCGTAGCAGATGCATAGCGGATGACGCGGATGCATCACGGACACCTATAGGATGCATAGCGGATGCAAAGCGGATGCAAAGCATTCACTGCACATGCGGGGAGGATGAATTGCGTAAGCTCCACGGATATAAAAGGATGTAGCTCTCAAGCAGTCAGCATTCAGAGGAAAGACCTGCTGCCAGAGACATCTTGAGAGAATACCATGGGGAAGAAGAGGAAGCCTGTGCCTACTCCTGCCAGCCCAAGCAAGAAGGACAGAACCATCATCCAACCCCCTGGTGCTGACTCTGAAGCTGCTGGTGTTGCTGCTGCTGGTGTTCCTGGTGTTGCTGGTGCTTTTCCTGCTGCTGCTTCTCCTGCTGCTGCTTCTCCTGCTGCTGCTGCTGTGGTGGACCAGCCCCAAGGCCCTCTAAGCTCTGCTGCTGAAGGCCCTGAAGCCCCTGCCAGAGGGAGGAAGAGGCAAGGCATGGAGAAGGGAGAGAGGAAACAGTACTCCATTTCCGAGGACCATGAGGAGGAGGTGCTGGAATGGCTGAGGGAGAACGAGTACATGTGGAGGAAGGGCCACAGACTCTATCGCGAAACCAAGCAGAAGCAGGTGGCTTGGAGAGAGAAGGTGAAGAGCCTGGGCTACACTTCAGATGTCCTCCTGGGGTGGTGGAAGCATATGTACACCTGGTATGGCAAGCTGCACCTGAAGAAATCTGGGCAGGCCGCTGTCAAGCTAACTGACCGGGAGATCTATGTTATGGCCAGGTGCAGCTTCCTGGAGGGTGAGATCCGCCACCGAGGAGCAACCCCTCTGTCAACCCTCTCCCTCAGACAGCTCACAGAGAGCCACTTCTCTTCCAGGAGATGTCCTCTTCCATGTCCAGGCAGGTGTCTTTGGAGGGCTCCACAACAGAGACCCCCCCTGAAAGCTGCACTCCCCACGCCAGAGGATGTGGAAGATCCCCTGTCTCAGATGGAGCAAGAAGAAGCAGCCACCAGAGACCAACCACACCCACCCCCAGCTCCACCTCCACAGAAAGCAGGCAGAGAGGCAGACCGGAGGGACAGAGCCACACTGTCCTCTTGGAGATCAGGGACACAATCAAAGCCAGCACAGATCTCCTCTCCCAGCTGGTCCACTTCAACACACCATCCTCCAACCGCAAGCCCTTCATCACATACGTGAGCCAGACCCTCATGGACATGCCCGAGGCCTAGTACCAGGCGATGAAGGAGAGGATCACAGCTCTTCTGCACCACACTCCAGGCCCAGCTGAACCTGCTGCTACCCACTCCAGGTCTGCTCCTCCACCCCAGGCGATGTCACCAGCCCTTCCATGGATTTCAGCAGCCCCTCGCCTACCAAGCCGACCACTACCAGGACTTCCCACAGCAGAGGCAGCCCTTCCCAGTCCAAACCCAGGTTCCTCAGACACCACAGATGCCACAGACACCTCAGCTGACCCAGCTGCAGACCAGACAGCCCCACTACACTCCTCCTTCCTCCACCCCACAGCCAAGCCCTTCCTCAGAACATCTGTCATCAGTCTTGGGCCTCACATCCCAGGTCCTTGAGGAAGGGCCTCTCAATCTCACAGGACTGAGTCAGCTCTCTGAGAGCTTCCTGCACACACCATCTCCTGTTGTACTCTTGGGGCCAGGCACCCCAATGGTGCCTCAGACCAGCACTCCAGCAACATCCATTTCCACAGTCCCTGGCCCCTTTACATCTGAGACCATGGGCATGCCTCAAAGTGACTGAGAAGAGTGCCAGAGACTGAGTTGTTATCTGTTCACTTTATCTTTGCTTAAGACACTTTACTTGGGTCATTTTGCTTTTTAATAAAGTCATACAGTTTGTTGTTAATAAAGGTTATATTTGATTCACACACTTGGTTCATTTTTTTTACTTAATAAAGTGTTGGGGAAAACTTTGAAAAAAGGGTTAAGCCTTTGCATGCTTGTGGGATGGGTAAGGATAGCTGTGGGATGGATAGTTGTGGGATGGGTAAGGATAGCTATGGGATGGGTAAGGATACCTGTGGAATGGGTAAGGATAACTGTGGGATGGGTAAGGATAGCTGTGGGATGGGTAAGGATAGCTGTGGGATAAGGATAGTTGTGGGATAGATAAACCTCCAGTGCAAGCATAGTGGGACTGCATCGTCCACCCTCCCAGCTGCCACACATATGGCCCTTTATTATCAATAACAATTTAATCATTGATCAACACATTTCAACATAAACAAAACTCTTTATTAATGCCCTATTCATTGTAGGGCCACTCAACATACATGGCACAATCTCATCAGTGTTATTTGACAGGCTGAAGGAAGCATCCATTAAGCATCCTGTCTTGCCACTCCACTGCTCCAGCTGGGGAGTTGCACCAGTGTTTCAGGAGGTTGCGCTGCTTCTTCCCTCCACGTGAAGCTCTGTTGGGGCCTTGCACATCCTCAGTGTCTGTCAGGTTTAGTCCTTACCTCCATTCACCACGCTCCATGTCCCCATTGCATTGTTGACAGTCTACAAGCCTGTTCTGCAACACTGGGTAGCGGGTGCACATGAGATTGTGAGGATGCAGCAAGCTTCCACAATGCTCCTCATGGTCTCTGGGCAATGCTGCATGGTGGTGAGAAGTACCTGGAACCTGTTGGCCAGGATGCCAAAGGTATTCTCCACCACCCGTCTTGCCCTGGACAGCCTGTAGTTAGAGATCCTCTCTTCATGGGTGAGGTATCTGGAAGTGTAGGGCTTCATGAGGCAGGTTGTGAGGGAGAAGGCTTCATCACCCACCATGAAGTAGGGAACATCTTGTGTGTCCTTAGGTAGGGGGTCTGGATCTGGGAAACCCATGATGAGGTTGTTTTCCAGCCCACCCTTGAGGTCACTGGCATTGTATATCTGGGCATCTGAAGCTGACCTGTTGCCTGAAGCATCAATGAAGATAAACTTGTAGTCAGCATCAACCATGGCAAAGAGGATGATGCTGAAGAAGCCCTTGTAGTTGAAATAATTGGACCCTGAGTTGGGTGGAGCTTTGCAGGCCATGTGCTTCCCATCTATGGCTCCAACTGTGTGGGGAAAGTTCCACCTCTGATACCACTGCTCTGCAACTTTCCTCCAGCCTTCTTCAATGGTGGGACACTGGAGGAGCTCCTCCATGTATTCTTCGATGATGGCCTGCACCACTTCTCTGACCACAGTGCTGATGGTGTTGTGTGGCACCCTCCAGGCATACTTCATGTTTCTGTATGTGGTCCTAGAGGCCAAGTGGCACAGAATCAGTGCCACCTTCAGTCCAGAGGTCCAGGCTGGGATGGAAGTTGGTGCTCTGCTTTGTCAACCTGGGTCCACAACCACTCCACAACTTCGTCAAACATGGCTGGTGGCAGCCTCATGAAGTTCTGGAATGCACGACGGTGTTCATTCCTCATCTCCACCATCAGTTTGTCATAGAGTCCAAACTCCACTCTTCTCCCGATCCATCTTTGGACCCAGACAGCTCTTGGACATCTCCTTCTTCCCCTTGCATAGAAAAGGTGAAACAGTCTGAAGAGGGCTTGGTTCTGGTGTTGAATGATGGTGGCTACCAAAAGGAGTGTGCGATGATCCATGGTGGAGATCAATGGATGATGTGGAAGAGCAAGAGCAAGGCTGAAGATGTCTGCACACCAGGGCTGCTGGACTGATAGTGAGATCCAGATTATTTCCTCCCCCTTTTTATAGGAAATTTCAGTTTTCTGCTAGGTGTTCTTCCACATACTCATTGGACGTGTAACGGATGACAATGGACTTAGAACGTTTGTTGCCCGTATGTGTCATGGATGTAGATCGTATGCGGCGGAAGTTCATCCGCTCAAAAAGTTTTGTGCAGCTCAAAACTTTTTGAGCGGATGAAATAGCAGTAGATGGATGTTTTACGGATAGAGCGTATGAAAGATGTACGCAGTGAGTACACAACAGATGCATCGCATTTTCCAACAGATGGCAAGCTTTTTTTTCCGTTTTACATCCTCTTTGCATCCGTTGGTTCAGTGTGACATGGGCTTTATCTAGTTTGGGTTATGAAATGTCTGCAAGAAAAAAAAAAAACAAGGACTCCTCACTTCAACCTTCAGCTGCAAATATTGTCCTTTATCAGATTGGAATCCCATAATCTGTCTGTGGAGATTCTCCATCATCCAGGTCATGGTTGTCCCAAATATACTTTTCAAAAGGCAATTGGACTTTGTTTTTGCTTGAAGACATTTTGCTTCTCATCCAAGAAACTTCTTCACTTCAAAAGCTTATATGAGAAGTGAAACATTTTCAAGCAAATTTCACTTCAAAAGTTCATATGAGAAGCGAATCATTTTCAAGCAAAAACCAAGAAAGTCCATTTGCCTTTTAAAAAAGGATCTTTGGGAATCCCATGGCCTACATACCAGAAATAAGTCTGGTAGTTGCTGAATTCAGACAAATTTGTGGGGATCAGAAATTCAGAGCTACCTTTTGACTGATGCTTTCAATTTCTTGTCCAGTTCAAGCACCATAGTAAGTCTGTTTACACACCAAGGAAAGAACTGAGGAATATATCATTGCAGATATAGCTGCTTTTCAGCTCAGGAGCCAGGATGGAATTTAGAAAGCTGGTTCTCCAAGGCACATATGCAGTAATGGAACAACTTTAAATTTTGGACTTAAGATTCTTATAAGCCTTCAGACAGCCATCTGTGCATTGGAGGAATAATGATATTCCCACAGTAGAAGAATGAATTGCGAAAATGACAGAATTTGTAGAAATGGCAAAACTGACCAAACTGGTCAAAGAACAAACAGCAATAACAAAGACTTTAATATGGACTTTTTACAAAAAAAGAAATAAACCTGAATTGATGGTTTATGGATCTAAAGATTATGATGAAAATTAAATGAGGGGTTGAGGGGATTTCCCAAAAATGTAAGAGTGGAGAGGGATAATAGGATTGTTACTATGAATGGAAAAGATCATAAGTAATTTGTAATTGCATATTCTAGGGATTACTGGATAAAGACATGGTGCTCTAAACAGCTGCGCCTCACAAGGATACCACAAGGTAGCTCTTCAGTGGGTTTATAATTTTAGCAGACAAGGAAATATTCATCTTGCTTAAACTGTGGTTGGCCCTTTTGAAAGGACACAATGTTCATGTAATTCCTTTTCTAATCACTTTAGGAAAGGACTTGTTATTGTTTTTCAGCTATTAGAAACTTTTGGATCAACAAGTATTATATAATATTTATGTATTACCCAGCACAAGAGGGACATTTCAGTTGACTTAAAGTTTGCACATATAAAGAGGTATATTTTAAAAATCCAACAACATGACATAGACTAAGGATCCTTTCACTTTCCTCCATGGCCTCCAGCTTCTTCCTTGTTTCAGATCATTAGCTGCAGCACAAGAGATCATGAATTCAGGCAAGAAAGCAAGGACTTCAATTCAATATGTAAAATTTGCAGCACAGTTATGTACACATATCTGTGCAAATGGGGCTATAACTTCAGCCAATTTGCCATGGCCAACTCACTGTGAGAAAACTCACTGCAGGACAAGAATTACCCTAATAGCAAAGAAATGGTAGAATGGAATCATTAAAGAAAGGATGCAAAAAGTGAAATGTGAATGACAAAAATTAAACTATTTTTTAAAATTTATTTTAAATAATTACATTGTAATATAATTATTACATTGAATTGTTAAATTGTCCTGTGATGAGTTATCCTGTGGCAAGTTGGTTATGGTGAGTTATTCCATGGTGAGTTGAATTTTCCCATTCCATGTGGAACTTCTGTTTGCCCTATGCTTGAAGTGATTATCATGAAATGGGTATTCTTTCGGAATCTCCTTTCCATTTCATTTAGCCTGTGTTTTTCTCTGTTCCCTCATTTTTTTCTCTATTCCTTTTTGGTGCCAAAGGAAATTTAGAAGAAAAAAAATATTCCTATAATATGGGGATAAATATGAGTTTGGGAGGTGGGGAGGGTGATAAATCAGATCTTACTGGACTGTTTTGTTAATAGCTTTCCTTTTCAATCAGTCAATGTGCCATTGACACGCACCTTAGACAAGCAAACAGCACAAAAGCATTTGGCCTTGAGCCTTTAAGGTGGCCAACAGCAGGGTTGTACTACTGATTATCTCTTTCATTTTGAACAGTTTATATGCTAATTTTGGGAAAGAAGAAGAAGGTTGAGATTTAGGCAAATTAAGATTCCTGGCACACACAGAAATGGAAAAGCAGATTGGATAAGTTCTATCCTCATTTTTGTCCTTTGGGTTTTTGTGAGACTTATGAATTAACTATACGTTGTTTTTTTATTTGTTTTGTTTTCCTGGACAATCTAGTGTTCACGGTTGGGTGTATTCACTGATCCATCTGCCCTTTGAAGCTTTTTGGATTCTAAAACAGCTTGCTGACAATCTACTTCATAAGTAGGTAGAATCAACAATACAATCTGAATGAAAAAGAACAAATGCATGTTTAACTATCTTTTCCATTGGTGACAAGGAGTCCAGAAGCAAAAGCATGATGTGTCTCCTCAAAGCTCAGGACAATCTAACAGCCCAGCTTGTTGGCTTTATCTCCATGCAATTCACTACACCAAAAATGGAGGAAATTTGCCAGGACAGTAAAGGGTGGTGCTCAAGATTTACTAAGAAAACACTTTGCTCTGAGTTTCCTAACTATGGCAAGAAATCATATGGCAGCTGAAACAATAATAATATAACTGTTACTGAACTTATGGTTGACATACTTGTTTTTTTTCAGAGTGAGAACTTTGCTAGCTTAGGGTCCACAAGAAAAGGAATGCCACAAGCTTTTTTCAGATGTAAAACTGCCTAAAATAATTAATAATCTGGAAAGTATTTTCATGAATAAAATTTGGAGGTAGCAGGGCAGTCAGAGGAATTAGAACAAATGTAGAATGATAATTTTTCCAGGCAGGGTTGCAGAATTAACATCAAAATTCATTTATTTATACCTTTGCTCTAAAATACATCTTTGTTGTAGAATTCAATGTTTTGACTGTTGGGGACTCAATTAATATGTTGAAATCTGCCTTGCAGTTTCTTCTTTTCCACTGGAAAAAAAAACAAAGAAAAATGTACAATAAAAACATTTAAACCTAAAAAAATAGACTTTTTTCTCCCCCCCCCTTTGAGAATTTCCCCTAGCTACATTTGAATCTATAAAAACTTATCTATTTCTTTCTTTATTCATCATCTCATATTCTCTCAGCTGCTTATCCCTCTCAACCTTGAAAAAGGCCCCCTGGGAAGAATTACCACACATTATTTTCCCCCTGGGAAGAATTGCCACACATTATTTTCACTTTTAATAGAAGTGAGGGAAGTCAGAGGTGGTTAATCAGCGAAAGATAGGATTTCCACACTCATTTCTCAGGCACATCTCAACTAAACAAATATAACAGCATTGAAGTCCACTTTTACGAGTTTGACTGAAATTCTCTCTTTCCTTGAAATAAAGTTCAAAAGCAAATTCCCTCTCAGGAAATGCCTAAAAAGCACATACAGGAGACTTTTTCTGCATAGCACTTCCTTCAAACCAGGGAAGGATAGGAAACTTGAGAAGGGGGCAGGAGGTACAAGAAGGGTTGTCTTAAGATGCACTTTTAAGATACATCACTTTGGTGTAGAGAAAATGTGTGCCATATCAGCCCTCTCTAATTTGATCATTGTCCTTCACAGTATTATAATCCCAAGCTACTACCAGAAACATGTTGTCAGGGTTCCAAGTAACTGACCCAATGCAATAAGAAACTCTGAAGCCTGGAGTTTCCTCAAAGTATGAATTTATTAGGCATGTCATATTGGCACAGCTGGTGAAAACCTGACTTTGAAGGACCTGTGGTTTTCCCTACCCAAATCAAAACCCAAAGTTCTTGCCCCCAGACCACTTTTCTGTCACACACAGTCCAATCAGGTCACAGTCCCAACTCCAGTTGGCTTCAGTCCATGCCTCCCCAGGAGAAAGAATTTTAATTTGGCTATGACTCCCCAGCTATCTCTATTCCCCCCCCCCCCCCCCATTCCCACAGTTTCAACCGGCCTTGCGATGGCAGCCCTGAAGATGCTTCAATATGGCTTCAGGGCTGACCCATATACCAAAAATGACTTATATTTGGCCAATGGCAAAACCAAGGAGGTGGCTTCATTCTGGCAGTTTAAAGTTTGATCTAGACACAGAAGAAGAAATATTATATGTAGGTATAACCTTGGGAGATGGGGCTAGGGGAAGAAATGGGGCCTAGAGAACCACAAATAAGAGGTGGTATAGCCTTCAGCTACGAAATGGGTTGAGAAAGAAATTCAGAATGGAACCTCCTTAACTTATTGTTTGGTAAAAGAGAAGCAGGAGGGTGGTACTTTCAGATTTGCAAGACTGATATCAACATTCCCAAGTAGTCCAGATAGGAAAAATGACCAGCTGCAGTTAGGAAATCCAAACAGTCAATTTCACTTTCTTTCTATTTGAATTTTGCCGACCTCACTTCTGTCTATCTTATTAATGGAGAAATTGCAATGAATGGTTCTTAAAAAAACATTTAATAAATGACCCAGATAAATAGTTTGTCCTTGACAAATGAAATTAGGACTAGGAACTTCTCATCTTTACTCCTAGGTCACAAATGGCACATTTAGGTATAATAAAGGTAAAGGTTTTCCTTGCACGTATGTGCTAGTAAGTTATGGCTCTCGGGGATCAGTGCTCATCTCCATTATAAAGCCAAAGAGCCAGTGCTGTCCGAAGATGTCTCCATGGTCATGTCGCCAGCATGACTAAATGCCAAATGCATGGAACACTATTACTTCCCACCAAAGTGGTCCCTATTTTTTTACTTTCATTTTTACATGCTTTCGTTGGCATGCTTACATGCTAGGTTGGCAGAAGCTGGGACAAGTAATGGGAGCTCATTCCATTATGTGGAGTAGGGATTTGAACTGCCAACCTTTCTGATTGACAAGCTCAGTGTCTTAGTCATTGAGCCACCACATCCCTGTCACATTTAGACATGGTCCCATGATAAAACAGGAAACCAGAAAGTGAGGCATTTTAATCTGGAAACATTCCAAATAGGATTCCTTTGAGGTTTAATGGGATGGTGTGCAGCTATGGAGATTATTGATTACTGGAGAAATAATTATACAGAGGAAGGTATGATTTGGGTCCCTCACAATGAAAAGAAATGTGAAAACCCTGTACTTCACCAGTGAGAATATTTTTTCAGGGTGTGGGAGGTGTGCAGAGGAAAATCAAAAGCAATTTTAATGAATGGAAGCAATTTGGGACCCGTGATGAACATAACTATCTTCTTCCATTCATCAGTGCTTTCATTTAGGAAGTTTAAATGAGCTTAAGATGGTCTGGGCTTAAGATAAATGGAATTTCTTCTGATCCTGAGATGTTCATGGTATTCATGTAGGGATTCTTGGTGCCTGGTAGCAATAACAGAATCCAGCAAACGAGCTTCCATCCTCCTTTAAATAAACCTTCTATGAGAGATAAACAGGTGGAAATGAGCAGATAATATCATAAAATCCCACTTCATCACTATATAATGTCTTCTAAATTGACTGAAGACAGGATCAAGTGCCCTCTGGTTGTTAATTAAAATAATGCCAAGTTTCAATTCTATCCTTTAAATTGTTTCTCTGGCAGTTCTTATTTTCATAGGATGGTTCATAATACAGTATATTCTTCAGCAGAACAGGCAGAGCTGATTCCTTTCAGGTAAGAGCAGAGTCTTTATTTCATGATTTATTTATTTATTGTGTACCCTTGTTAAAATTGCTGCCCAATGTGGCTGTGAGTTGACTAAATTTTACAAGCTGGAAATTGTACAGAAGAGGGCTTTGTTTTTTGGCCCTTCTGTCAATCACTTTCAAGGAATAATGCTGCATTTTAGAAGCGAAGGAATGAAAAAAGAAATACCTTGTGGAGCTACAAACTCTGACAGTTTTTTTGAAAGCAATAAAAGTTGAAGTGCAGGAAACACAGACTAGGGTGATGCTTAAAGATAGTGGCCATTTATAAAACAGTTATTAAGTGTGACAATGATACATGTAAGTTTTTATTTTATTTATTTATCAAATTTAGGTACTCCTACATTTCACTCACAGAGTTTAATGTTGAGAAGTCTTGACTGCTGTTTAATCTCTACAAAATAGTATTAAACCACCTAATTATTTTAAACTTTTAAAGCCTATCCTTAAAATTTTTCTTAAAACTTTCTCTTTCTACTGCTTTTGTCCCCAAAGCACAATTAGTTTGAGGCATTTAGGCATTCTGAGGTTTACCATGATTTGTTTTGCTAAGGACAATGTTTCTCAAGATTATGAGTTCATCTAAAATATGTCACTTACAACCAGAGTAGGAAGAATGCTAGAAGCCTTCAAGATCTTCTGCTATTGCTTTGCATCTTTCAACTGCCATAAGTAACGGGGGGGGGGGAGGGGAGGTAGGAATAAGTTGGGGAAGTGAGCTGGAGGTGTTACATTCATCTGTTGTATAAATGGGAGGGAGGAGCATACAATAGAGTTAGGTTTCTATTTCTCGCTTAGCTTTCTTTTCAATGCGCAACTGCAACCCATTATCAAAATATGCCAAGGTCAACGGACAGAGGCCTCATCATCACCTGAAGATGCCCACATGATCATATCCGCAACTTCTAATTGGAAGTGTCATTTGAACTATTGGGGGTGGGAACATTTCCATCACTTTGTATATGTGAATTGCGCGCCTAATTTCTCAGATTCAGAATTCTTTGGTTGCTACCACTTCACTTTCAGTAAAAGATATCTTTTCTCTAAACTAAAGATTCTAAGTATTTATTTCCTGGATTTTGAATGGAGTTCTGCCTGACATTATTCTGAATCTCAATCCACCTGCCCACCCGGAGAGAATACCCAATTTTCTTCTGAGGGGGCCTGGACATCATGTCATGTTCAAATAATGACCAGGAGGATCTGGGAGCCATTGGAGGGCAAGATTCTTTGCTGGTGCAGGAAGCCCAATCGCTAGCAGAGCTCAGTCTGGAAGAGGATCCAGCTGTGAAGCCCAGATGGTCAGCGGGGGTTGGTTGGAAAGATCCAGAGAAGGACCCCCCCCCCAGGGTCACAACTACCCGCCAGCGTGGAAAAGAGGAGCCGTGGCAAGAGAAGGAAAAGAGGGAACTCTCACTGAATCAAGCCAGGAAACTCCTTGATGAAGCCTTTGAACAACTCCAAGCTGCACAAAGGTATGAAGGGGGAGGGGAAGTAGCCCCAGCCAGGAGAAGCAGAGCAGCTCCCTCTCCCATAAATCAACCCGATCCAGCAGCAGCCCCGGGGCCTTCAGCGGGAGGTGTGATTCCTAGAAGGCGTAGAGCTCCTAGGCTGCCTCTGTTAGAAGTAAAATATGGAGGGGATCCCAAAGCCTTGGGATTTTTCCTAGCTCAAGTTTGGAGCCATATGGAAGAGTATGGGGAGGATTTTCCCTCAGAAGCAGCCAAAGTGAGGTGTGTTACCAGGGCTCTAGGGGGAATAGCGGCAGAGTGGATGGTGACTTTGCATAATGATAATGCTCCTCAGTTGCTGAATTATAACCTATTTATGGCTGCACTGTGGGCTAGGTTTGAGGACCCACTGGCAGAGCGCAAGGCCCAAATTAGGATAAAAACCATAAAACAGGGGCAGAGGTCTGTGGCTGACTACACCCAAGAATTTAGACAGTTAGCAGGCCATTTCCAAGGCTGGCCCCAAGAAGCTCTGATAGAAGTGTTTAAAGATGGTTTAAATGAAGATGTGTACCAGAGATACACTGTAAGAAGAGACCCCAATGACTTGCAGATGTGGTACTTGCTGGCAGAAGAAGTGGAGATTGATTTAATCCGAAGTAAACGGCGGGGAGATTATGGGTCGAGCAAGTCTTCCCCCACACGCCCTCCTAAACCTCAGAAGGGAGGAGTGGCGGCAAGACCCAACCCCTCAGCCTGCTTTCGATGCAGGAAGGAAGGTCACCGGGCTGTGAACTGCAGAGTCAAGCTGGAACCAAAGGGGGCGCCAAAGGAAGGAAAGAAACCTGAGAAGTCCCCAGTGAAGCCTCGCGAAACAGCACTAAAGTCGAAAGAGACAGCAGAGGTCGCCCCTCCCGCAGGAGAGGAATCAGAAGCCCCAGTGACCCCTGAGGAGGAGGATTCTGACTCGGAAGACGACTTCCTGGTAAGTCCAAGCGTGGGCCCTATGACCATTCCGGTGAAGTTGAGGGTACCCAATTCAGGGGTCGAAGGGGAAATGCTAGCCCTGTTAGATTCTGGGTGCACAAGGTGTATAATCAACATGGACGTAGTGAAGAAAATGGGCCTAAAGCTAAAACCTTTGAAGATGCCCACTTCCTTTTGCCAACTAGATGGATCAGTGGCTGGAGGTTGTCCCACCCGTTTTGTCATGGAACCTATAGAAATGGTCATGGGAGAGCATGATGAGACCCTGTGTTTTATTGTGGTCCCTGGGATGGAGCAACCATTCATACTGGGATTGCCCTGGCTCCGGAAATGGAACCTCCAAGTTAACTGGAGAAAGGGGTTGTTGCGCATATGCACAAAGCAGCGACCGAGAGGAGGGGCCAGATCCCAGACGAAGCCTGAGGACCTACTTGAAATAGCTTCCATAGTACTGAGCCAATGAAAGATGAGGAGACAAATTCCCACAGAGTATTGGGATTTAAAAGAAGTGTTCAGTGAGAAGGCCTCAGATGAGCTTCCGCCTCATCGGCCAACAGACTGTGCTATTGAGATTTTGCCTGGGATGAAGCTCCCGAAACCAAAGTTGTACTCAATGACCCCACGGGAATTGGAAGAGCTAAGAGTGTTTATTGATAAGAATTTGGAACGTGGTTTCATTCAACCTGCTAGACCCCGGGTAGCGGCCCCAGTGTTGTTCCGTGAAAAGAAAGATGGTTCCAAACGCTTGGTGGTGGATTACAGAAATTTGAATGCTATTTCTGTGGAAAACGTGTACCCCCTTCCTTTGATGAAAGACATGTTGGCCCATTTAGCGAAGGGAAAATTTTTCACAAAGTTGGATTTGAGAGAAGCATACTACCAGATTCGAATTAAGGAAGGAGATGAGTGGAAGACCGCTTTTAACTGCCCAATGGGTTGCTTCCGATTCAACGTTCTTCCTTTTGGTTTACAAGGGGCCCCAGCTGTATTCATGCAAATGATCAATCAAGTGTTACATGAACATTTATATAGGGGGGTTCTGGTTTATCTTGATGATATCCTTATCTACACGGAGACCCTGGATGAACATGTGAAGTTAGTGCGGTCGGTTTTACAGAAACTGTGTGCCACTAAGTTGTATGCTAAATTGTGAAAGTGTGAATTCCACCAAGACAAAATTGACTATTTGGGATATTGCATTTCATCTGAAGGCATAGAGATGGATCCAGAGAAGGTGCGTGCCATTCTGGAATGGGCTCCACCACGCACCAGAAAACAACTTCAAAGCTTTTTGGGATTTGCAAATTTTTATCGGCAATTCATCCCGACGTTTGCTAAGATAGCAATACCCATCACAAATCTCTTGAAAAAAAAAGGGGAGGTGAAGCCAAGGCCAGGAAAGCCGCTGGAGTGGTCCATGGAGTGCCAAGCCGCTTTTGAAAAGCTAAAACGACTGTTTGCTGCAGAACCAGTGCTGAAACACCCGGATATGGACACTCCTTCCGTGATTCAAGATGATGTAAGTGATGTGGCTATTGGAGCGGTATTACTTCAAATCAACGAGAAAGGGACCTTAAAGCCTTTTGCGTATACCTCCTGTAAGCTGTCTGAAACAGAGAGAAGATGGGCCGTCTGGGAGAAAGAAGCTTTGGCAGTTCGTTGGGCCTTGCTGACCTGGAGACATTTCCTGGAAGAAGCAAAACACCTGTTTGAGGTATGGACTGATCATAAGAATCTGGAAGCCTTAAAAACACCCCGGAAGCTGTCCCCTAAACAAGTTCGGTGGGCCCAGTATTTCAAGCGATTCAATTTCTCATTGAAGTACATTCCAGGCGGGAAGAACTTCATGGGGGATGGTCTCTCTAGACTACCTCAATATAATAGTATGCGCCAGGAGTTGATAAGCCCAATTGTCTCAGCCAAACACCTAGCTGCCCCAGTGATCACCAGAGCCCAAAGGAAGAACCAAGAAGTGGTTTTAATGAATGACCTAACCGAACAGTTAAAAGAAGCTTTAAAACTGGATGAATGGTTCCTCACTCATTCAAGTGACTATACAATTAGAGATGGTTTGGCTTGGGTGGGGGCCAAGTTGTATGTGCCACAGTTACTGAGCAGCCGAATACTACAACAGGCTCATGATTCTAAAGCAGCTGGCCATTTTGGATTTGTGAAGACCTTACATCTGGTTAAGCAGCAATTCTGGTGGCCTACTTTAAAGAAGGACATTGAAGCTTATGTAGCTAGCTGTCCAATTTGTGCTCCGGCAAAGAGACCTCCTGGTAAGCCAGTAGGATTGTTACAAAATGTAGCTAGACCAATGGCTCCCTCGAAGGAAATCTCTATGGACTTTATAGTAGAATTACCCGAAAGCGGTGGAAATACGGTCATCTGGGTAGTAACCAATTTGTTTTCCAAACAAGTACATTGCATACCTTTTTCCAAGATTCCCTCTGCTAAGACGCTGGCTAAACTGTTTATTTCACATATCTATAGGTTACATGGCGTTCCGGAACACATAATCTCTGACAGAGGGGTCCAATTTACCTCAAATTTTTGGAAGGAGTTCCTGAAGTTAATAGGCTCCACCCAGGGGTTAAGGTCCGCCCAACACCCCCAAACCAATGGGGCCTGTGAGAGGACTAATGCAGTGTTAGAACAGTATCTTAGATGTTACATAAATTATCAACAAGATAACTGGTCTGACTTACTACCATTTGCTGAAGTGGCATATAACAACTCCGTACATAGTAGCACTGGATTTACTCCATTTAAAGTAGCCTCGGGACAAGATTTTGTTCCCATACCTGAACTTCCTTGTGAAAAGCCTAACATCCATTCATTGGATGAATGGATAACTCAACTCCAACTTAACTGGCCAGTGACACGCAAAGCATTAGATGAGGCCCATCAAGCTCATAAGAAGTTTGCAGACAAGAAAAGATATCCACAGAAATTATATAAAGTGGGCGACAAAGTTTTCCTGTCCAACAGATACCTCAAACCACTCAAAAGTCAAAGAAGCTTGGTCCTAAGTATGTTGGTCCTTTCACAATTGAACGGATAATAAATCCTGCAACAGTCCAGCTGAACTTACCAAAAACTCTTCGATGAATTCATCCGGTGTTCCATGTTAGTTTGCTAAAACCTGAACATACTTCTGATTTAAGACCCATCCAGGCTGACCCTCCCGTACCAATACTGATTGAAGGTGAACAACATTTTGAAGTTAAAGAAATTCTGGACTCTCGCAAATGGAGGGGTCGACTCCAGTATCTTGTAGCCTGGAAACATTTCCCTTCTTCACAAGCCGAATGGGTTAACGAAACCAACGTTAAAGCCCCTAAGTTGATCAAAGCATTTCGTTCCAAGTATCCTGAGAAGCATTAGGAGTGTATTCTTTTGTAATTGTTTAATGATTAATAATTGTCTTTATATTTTCTCCTCTCTCTCTTCTAGGACTGATGGTTTTCCTTTTTCTAGGAGGGCCAAATGTCAGCCTTCAAGATCTTCTACTATCACTTTGCATCTTTCGGCTGTCATAAGAAACGGGGGGAAGGGGAGGTAAGGATAAGTCTGGCAAGTGAGCTGGAGGTGTTACATTCTTCTGTTGTGTAAATGGGGGGGGGAGCATACAATAGAGTTAGGTTTCTATTTCTCACTTAGCTTTCTTTTCTCTGCGCAACTGCAACCCGTTACCAAAGTATGCCAAGGTCAACAGACAGAGGCCTCATCATCACCTGAAATTGCCCACATGATCATATTCACAACTTCTAATTGGAAGTTTCATCTGAACTATTGGGGGTGGGAACACTTCCATCACTTTGTATATGTGAATTGCGCGCCTAATTTCTCAGATTCAGAATTCTTTGGTTGCTACCACTTCACTTTCAGTAAAAGATATATTTTCTCTAATTTAAAGAGTAAGTATTTCTTTCCTGGATTTTGAATGGAGCTCCGCCTGACACTGTGTCCCTTCCACCAGAGGTACTCCTTCTCCCTCAGCCATTTGAGCACCTCATCCTCATGTTCCTCTTTGATGGAATACTGTCTCCTCTCCCTATCACGTGATTGCCTCTTCCTCCCTCTGGCAGGGCCTTCTGGGCCCTCATCAGTTGGGCTTTGAGGTTCTAGGGGCTGGTCCACCACACCACTAGCAGCAGCAGCAACAGCAGCAACAGCAGCAGCAGCAGCAGCAGCAGCAGCAGCAGCAGCAAAAGCAGCACCAGCACCACAAGCAGCACAAGCAGCAGAGTAAGCACCAGCAGAAGCACCAGCACCAGGAGCAGCACCAGCAGAGTAAGCACCAGCAGAAGCACCAACACCAGGAGCAGCACCAGCAGAGTAAGCACCAGCAGAAGCACCAGCACCAGGAGCAGCACCAGCAGAAGCACCAGCACCAGCAGAGTCAGCACCAGCAGCAGAAGCCCCAGCAGAAGCAAAGTCAGCACCAGGGGGTTGGATGGTGGTCCTGTCCTTCTTGTCAGGGCTGGCAGGAGTAGGCACAGGCTTCCTCTTCTTCCCCATGGTTGTTGGCTGGAAATGTGTCCGGCAGCAGGTCTTTCCTCTGAATGCTGACTGCTTGTGAGCTGCATCCTTTTATATCCACGGGGCTGATGCAATGCATCCTCCCCGCATGTGCAGTGAACGTTTTGCATCCGCTAGGCATCCGCTAGGCATCCGCTAGGCTTCCGTGATGCATCCGCTGTATTGCTCGGCATCCACTCAGCATCCGCTCCTTCCACTGCGCGTTCACTTCGCTGTGCTCCCCCGGAAGCCCTGCGGATGTGCCATCCGCTTCCATCTGCTAGGCTTCCGTGGAGCATCCGCTTTACATGCCCACTACATCCTCCCCACATCCGTTCCTTTCCGTGGTTGTCCGCTCTCTTTATGCAAATTTGGGGCACTTTTGAGAGCGGATAACAACGGATGGAACATTTTCTCGTCCACTGTGTCCTTTTTACATACTTTTTGCATCCATCAGCCAATGTGACTTAACTTCCCCTCTATCCCAGCAAGGTTTTGTAAATAGCATCAGCTTCCACCCTCCAGTGTGAAAGGAAAAGTGGCAATTCTGTATTTGAAGACCCTGGTCACTGTAAAGGACATGGTCCCACAGGTAACCTCAAATGTAAAAACATGAGGTTGAGCCAAAGGGAAAATTGGAAGGTCCTCCCATGTTCTCACCTGCATAGTGTACTCCATTCCTGAGGTATATGGACTCATTGCTTGGACAACTATGGGATTATCCAATCTGTTGGACTTTGATGATTTAAACTCCCATTCTCTGGGATTAGATCCAGTTTGAGTATGCATGGTTTACATGGCAAAAATTTGCTTCTTCTGAGTCCTGCTGACATAGCTGGATTAAATTTGGCCTTTGTATCCGAGCAGATAAAATGTGACCTAGTACTGATGGATTACTCTCCCCCCAATTAATTATTAGCCATAGACTGATGACAGAATTAATTGGACCCATTAATTTTTGCAGGGAAGAGAGGCTGGTTAAAGTGGTCACCTAAGTTATTTGACCTGGAGGGCTTTCAGACAGTGTTGGGGGAATTGCAGGGAAGCTTTTTATTTATTATTTTATTTTATTTATTTTTATTTATTTACTTGTCAAGCATGTATTAGATAACAGATATAATTAGAACATGATTATGATTACATGAAATAGGTATGAATAAAAATTAACATTAGGACAGGGATGGCAGGCACATTGGTGCGCTTATGCACACTCCTTACAGACCTCTTAGGAATGGGTTGAGGTAAACAGTAGACAGTCTAAGATTAAAGATTTTGGGGTTTGGATAAGAAACCATAGAGTCAGGTAGTGCATTTCAGGCATTGACCACTCTGTTGCTGAAGTCATATTTCCTTGCAATAGAGTTTAGAGTGGTTTAACTTAAATTTGTATCTATTGTGTGCTCAAGTATTGTTGTGGTTGAAGCTGAAGTAGTCATTGACAGGCAGGATATTGTAGCAGATAATTTTATGTACTACACTTAGGTCAGACCAAAGGCAGGGTAGTTCTAAGTTGTCTAAGCCCAAAATTTCAAGTCTGGTGGTATATATAACATATATTATGTTGCAACCAGAAGAGTGGAGAACTCTTCTTGTGAAATATCTTTGGATCTCTCAACACGAACACGAAGCCAAACAACAAAATCACAGCTCACCAGCTCAAATCCCCCAGCAACTAAGACTAACCTGAGCACAACCAAGCCCCCACCTAAGCAGAACACACCCCCAGCCAATCAGAACACAGCCAACCCCCCTACCAATCAGAACACAGCCAAACCCCCACCCAATCAAGTCACACCCCCACTAGCAGTTAAAAGGAAGAAGCAGCTGCAAGCTCACATTACTCTGAGAAGCACAGAGCTGAAGAAACAAGCCTGAAAATGATGAATGAGACTTCATCGAAACGTTGCCTAGATACTTCCAATTCTACGCGGGAGAAAACCTGAATAACCAAAGATCCATATATATATATATATATATATATATATATATATATATATATATGTATGTATATATTTTATAAAAATTTTATTGATTTTCAATAAACAAACATACACAAACAAAACACAAAATATAAAAACAAAAGTTCTTTTTGGAAAGCGGCTTAGTCCCAGGTTACATCTTTTTGTATAGACATAAATTCGAATTCATGCTCACTTTTTATCCAATTTCATATCTTATTTACCATTCTACATTTTTTATATAGCTTCTCCCCTCTTTTCACTCTCTTAATTCTATTTAATTTAATTCATCTCCATTTAAATCATTATGCGTATATCTTTTGTCTATTCTATTTCAATTTTCTATTATCTTTTCTCATTTACACAAAATTTCTCCTGTAATCACTGATTGAAGTATGACGCCTTTAAATCTTTCCCTTAAATTTAACAGTTAAAATAATATATACTTTTCATTCTGATTCTGCTTAGTACATTCTAAAGCTACATACTATATTATAAAATAAAAATGAATAAGTTTAAAATATAATTAAAACAATAATCCATAGCAAATTAAGCTCTATTATTAAATCCAGTTTTCTAACATTATTTCAAATATAAATACAACAATATAATCTTATGTACTTTTGCAGAATCTCTTTTTTAATCATATTTTTACCCACTGTCTCTGAATAAATCTTGTTTCTTTATATCTTGTTTTAAACCTTTGTAACTTCCCTTTTTCCCTTCCTTTCTTCTCCAATCCTGCCTTTTTACCCCCTTGTCTCTTAATCTCCACCTTCTTCTGTATTCCTCTTTTCTGTTGCTTTCTGACATTGTATTGATTTTTCACCTTATTTTTCCCTTTTTTGTTTGTTTTTTTAAGTCTTAAATTCTCCATTCTCTTTCCCTTCTTTCCCTTTTCTTCCCCAGCTAAACTTGTTTGTTCATTAAAGATGACTTCTTCTTCATCCCAGTCTTCTTGTTCTTGTAGTTTCTGGTAGGTAGAAATCGCCATTTCTAAAAAATGGAAAACAGATGCAGAAGATCCCTTCCCTTCTTGTTCCTCTTTTTTTAGCTTTTTAAATTCAATTTTCAGTTCATCAACAAGTAGTGCCATTGTGAAAAGTTTTTTTTATACAACCCAAATGTTTTTAGTCTTTCAAATAATGATTTCCAAAAGACCCAAAGTCACCAAGCAATCCAAATACACACAGACTGTTTCAATTAGCACTTTCTTTTTTTTATACTTTCTCTTCCTGGGGTTATAATTCAGTTAGAAAGCTCCAATTAAAATATATCTTTTAAAGTCTTGTTACAGTTTAGCTCTGATCTTATAAATTCCAAGCAGCCTCCTCCAACAAAATCTTAATATTAATTCTTTTCCTCTCCCTTCCCACTTATAGCAAAAAAGTTTTTTTTCCCCAATACTCAGAAATCTTTATTGTCCCCTTGGCTTTAATTTTCAAGATTACCTGCTGATGCCAAAATGGGTTTTTCCAATTTCTCCATTCATTTGTTATCATTGTAAGGAAGGAGAGTGAGAAAAAACAAACTTTCCCTTTTTACTTTCATTCGCCGCTTTTTCCATCTTCGTCGGGAATGATGTATCTTTAATGAAACTTAAATTCCAGGATATTTAAATGTTACTTATTATCCCGGTTAGCCAAAAACTTTCACTTTCTCAGCTTCCTCCTGTACATTCTTAGCCAGATGAAAGCTTCTTTGTGGCGGCCATTGCTGACCACCACTCCACCGCTTTCGGAAAAGGGAGTTAAGCCAGCTGAGGAGGGGAGTTGTGATTCCCCTGGACCCCTGCTGGATCTCCCCTATCTTGAGTTACCTCTATGGGGTAACTATAGCCCCCAAATCCAGCTGGATCGGGGGCACTCCAGTGGCGAGAACAGCAGAAACCGCGCACAATCGCAGATTCCTGCTGCCGCTGAAGCCTTGCAAATCGGAAATCAGCTGGATCTCTCAATTATATTAATGTCCGATATGCAGTGTGAGTTCCAGACTGATGAATTGTATTTGAGTATTGATCTAGAAAATGTTTTGTATGCTCTAGTTAGCAGTATAGTATTACCAGAGAAAAAGCTATGCAAGGTTAGGTTAACAACTCTTAAGGCCTTTCTGACAATGTTGTTACAGTGGGCTTTTATAGGGCTTTTACTAGGCCTCTTAAATAGGAGGTTAGAAAGAGGGTCCTGTATAGAATTATTACTGAATAATGCCTTCCTGTGTGCCCTTCCCAAGGAATTCTTAATTTTTGGTGAAGCTACAGGAAATGAAATAGGCAAAGACAAGTTTGGAGTGGATGCTGGATGAAATGAACATGATCAATGAACCTCAAATTTGAGCTTACATTGTGGTAATAATGTTATTTCTCTGTTTTTATTGCATCAGGGAAATGTCAGCCAACTGGGCTGTTTAGAGTCCCTTTTTGAAGACAGGTCAAATGACTCAATTAGTATAACTTGGGATTGTCTGGTTGAGCCTCCCATGGATAAATCACTTGCAATTCCAGATGGATGAAATCTCTTGAGAAGACAGGGGCAATGTCTTGTGATGTTATCTGGGAGGTTTTTGAGATAGTGGTTGACAAAAAACTATACAAAGCTCTTTGTGGTAATCGCTCCAACACCTTACATTGGACCCCTGCCCCACTCTCCTGGTTACAGTGGATAAGAAGGAAACAAGATCTGGAAGATGATTAATATTACTTTGAGGGTAGGAGAGACTCCAATAATTTTTAAAAGGTACTCCCAGTCTTCAGAAAGTAAGTCTTGGATAAGTAATGGACAACTACAAATGTATCTCCAACCTTTCTTTCTGGGGGACAGCAATTGCATGTCTGGACTGGCATAGAGTAAAATCCTCATTAGTTGCTTTATGAATCTCCAATGGAAGGAGAATAATTGTCCTTGTTCATGTAGAGATCTCCATGGCTTTTGATATTGTGGACTATATTATCCTTCTGAACTATCAGCAAGGGTTAGACATTAAAGGAATAATAGTACAATTGACAGGCACACTTAATAGCTGCAAAGGAGAGAGGTCAGACCATCAGACATTCCATTACTGGGCCTCTTAGTGCTCATCCATCTACTCTGTTTAACTTCCACATAAAACCACTAGAAAGGGGCATTCATTGGTTTGGGGTAAATATATGCTCAGTATGTTATAAGTCTTTCCTGGTTAAGTAGCAGATGTGCTGGAGTAGAATAAGGTAGAAATGCATTTCACAATAAAAAATAATGCTTGAAAATATTGAATTATTTCATTTACTGGATGATCACATACCCAGATTATGAGAAAGGAAGAAAAGCATAATCAACATTCTCTGACAGGGATCTTTTTTCTCCAGTTTCCAAACTGGCAACTGTTGAAGTTATTTTCTCCTGAAGAACAATTTTATAAAGAGCCACAGGGATGCAGTGGTTAGAATGCAGTACTGCAGGCTACATCTGCTGATTTCCTGCTGCCTGCAGCAGTTTGGCCATTCATATCTCACCAGGCTCAAGGTTGACTCAGCCTTCCATCCTTCCGAGGTTGGTAAAATGAGGACCCAGTTTGTTGGGGGCAATATTTAACACTGTAAACAGCTTAGAGGGGGTTGTAAAACACTATGATGTGATATATAAGTCTAAGTGCTATTGGTATACAATTCAGATTATAATGCAAGGATAGAGAAAACATCCCTTCAACCTTCTCCAAATAATGACCATAATTTTTTGTGCAACCAAGCATTGTAGTACTACCCTATTAAATTCATTCTACTCTTCTAGGCCAAATGGACCTATACTCCTTTGTGGTTAGAACCAAATCTATGATGTGGACTAAATGTGAAATTAAAGAGTTTTTGTCTTTTGTTGTTTAGCTATTGCAAGTAGCGTAATTATTATTTTCACCAAAATCCTGACACAAACATATGCACACTGCTGTTCCTTATGTTATTCTTTGAAGTTTCATCCAAGAAGATTCTGTGCAGGCTATTTCTATCTGCTGGATTTTATGCCAAAATCATAAGGCTGCTGCTAAATGGATTTGCACAGAAAGATCTACAGTATTTTCTTTCTACGCACTTCCTGAAAATCCTTGATTTTTTCCCCCCCCCCCTTGGTCTAAATCCTACATTTTTTTATTGTGTGGTCATTCTCTGCAAATGATAATCATTGAAGCTTAGTTGATAAATCATTACTATGGAAGATCTTGCTTCAAAGCTCAGTGACTCTCTCACTAATGAAAATTGGAGAGGGGGAGTTTAAAGATCATTCAGGACTCATTCCTAACAGACAGGAAGTAGCAGATGAAGCTAGGCAGAATCACATCCAATACCTATACAATCAGTACAGGGTTCCCCGCAAGGCTGTGTGCTTTCTCCACTTCTCTTCTCCCTATATACCAATGACTGCATCTCAAATGATCCATCTATTAAAATACTGAAGTTTACTGATGACATAACAGTGATTGGTCTTATTCGAGACAATGACAAATCTGCATACAGACAGGGGGTTATACAACTTGCCTCATGGTGTAACTGGAATAATCTGGAACTGAACACACTCAAAACCATAGAAATGATGGTAGACTTTGGAAGAAACCCACCCATACTACCACCTCTTACAATACTAGACAACATAGCATCGACAGTAGAGACCTTCAAATTTCTAGGTTCTACTATATCACATGACATAAAATGGACACTTAACATCAAAAACGTCATCAAAAAAGCACAACAAAGAACGTTCTTCTGTTCTATTCTATTCTATTCTATTTATTCAGCCCCTTGTAATGATAATCTGCAATATATTATTACCATTTGTAAAACATAGAGGGGATTAATTTGTGAAGATAAACACCACTTTTGCTTCTGAATCAAAAAATAAAGAAAGAGTTTCCACAGTTGGGTAATGAAAATATACATGAGGTGTCAGAAATATTTTCGCTTTTTCTGTGGAAAAAGAAATGCATTTGTCCTTTGTGTATGCTAGTAGTTGTAGTCAAACAGTTCTTATTACATTTATTTCATTTATTTCATTTGCTTTATATTTATCAGGCCAGACAGAGAGAGAGAGAGACCAATCTGTCAAGCACAAAAGACCGGGTGCACATGTGGAGGTTCAATTATGTGGTGTGTCTAAGCACGCAATCGTGCCTACCAAACCTGTCCTATTGTCCCCAATTATTAGTTCCTATTTCTTATATTTAAATTTATGTTTATTCTTGTTTCTGTTGTATTGTAAGCTTTTGACAAATAAAATAAATTAATTAATTAATTAATTAAACTGATTTATTGCTAAAAGCCTATGCAAAGGTATAGTCTGAGCTAATGGTCAGCATTAAATAATGGTCAATGGCATTCAAGGGGTGGATTTAGTTCATTTGTGGCTATGTAGGAATTCAAAGTGATCCCCATTTTCACTCGACCCCCAGGTTCTGCCATTCCTTTTCCTACACAGTCCTTTCTTTGTTTACATCTAATAAACAGAATCTTGCCAAACTAAGTTGCAACTTTCTAAATACTAGACATATCCTGAAGAGATTCTACTGTGATTGTCCTAGACTCCTCTCCCCTATCCAGCTGAAGATGATGTAGTTTCTCTGGGAAAGCTTTGTGTTGCCAACCCCCATTTCCTATCCTCCATGTATATATTTCATCACACTTACAATGGTATGCTGTCCCCCAGGGGTGGGATTCAATTTTTTTAACAATTGGTTCTGTGGGCATGGCTTAGTTGGTGGGCATGGCTTGGTGGTCATGTGACTGGGTGGGCATGGCCAACTCAACATCACTCACATCGAGGCACGAATCTCCTTGCCTGGCCTCTCATGACTGTGGGGATGCTGCAACAGTTGTAAATGTGAAAAATGGTCATAAGTCACTTTTTCCAGTGCCACTGTAACTTTGAATGGTCACTCCACACAAGCAAAGTGCCAGCAAAAGAGGGAAAGAAAACTCCAGAGAGGTTCCTGAGACAGGAAGTCTAGTCTTGCCAAGGAATGTAATAAGGGTTAACAGAGAGGCAGTTTCTGTAAGCAACACCAGAATGTTTCCTTCCTGCCTTCCTTTCAGGATTAGGCCAGTAATTTCTTCTAACAACCGGTTCTCAGAACTGCTTAGAATGTTAACAACCAGTTCTAGCGAATAGGTGAGAACTGGTAGAATCCCACCCCCGCTCTTCCCATTTAAATAGCAACTGCATCCCTTCAACCCATCACAATACCCATATATGCTTTTTAGCTTATTTTATGGACCTTTTCCTTATTTTGCCACCAACCTTCATTTTCCCCAGCACCATTACAAAAAGTAATCACTGTTGAGTTCTATGCGTTTTTTCTGCTTAGATTATTCTGTAGGTTTACAAACCAATGGCAAGTAAACACCAAGGAATGATCGATGACTGATGAATGAGAAGTAAAATGCCTTCTTCCTCAAGGAAAAACACAGTCCAGTCACCTTTTGAAAAAGTACCTTTGAGAAAACTAAGGAATATGCTGGGGATGGGGAATGGAAAATGAGGACAGGGAAACACACAAAATGCCTTATAATAAATCAGGAAGTTGGTCCACTAGACTTGTTTACACTGTTTGTCAGGCTATCCAATGATTCAGATTCCCAGTTTTGCCTGGAGATAAAGCTCAGGGATTGAACCTGTAACTTATGAACATACAACAGATTCTCTGCATTGGTGCTGGCCAAATCTTCTCCTTCTGCTGCTGGAGCAGAGGTTGTATTCAGCAGGTTTTGACCAATTTTGGAAAACCGGTAGCGGAAATTTTGAATAGTTCGCCCCACCCCTGGTCCTACCCCCATCTATTCTCTGCCCCCCAAGTCCCAGCTGATAATCTGGGTCTTTTTTTGTTGCCCTGCACAGGAGAACGGAGCTGGAAGGCAGGTTAGTGGGGAGGGAATGGGATTTTGCAATAACCTTCCCCTGAAGTGGGGTGGGAATGGAGATTTTTCAGTATCCTTCCCCTGCCATGCCCACTAAGCCATGCCACCCCCCACCAAACCATGCCCACAGAACCAGTAGTAAAAAAAATTGAATCCCACCACTGTGCTGGAGATACACATTCCATCACAATGCAAGTTTTAGGAATGCCTATTAAAGCATAACATCATTCCTGCTATAAGCTGCCCAGAGTCATCTTGTAGGGGAGGCATACAAGTTTAATAAGTTTAATAAGTAGAATAAATAAAGACTTATAATTCTGGCTCTTCGTTCCCCATACTCTGTGTATTTGTATGGAAACATTGAAATTCTTCTGATCATGTAATTTATCTGATTGCTAATTTGGGAATAGTATACTATACCTCTTCCATTCCCATTCCTAGTGCTTGGTATCCTTGTATTTTTTTGGATTTCTTCTCTAGATTCAGTTAAAGCCTTCCAGATAAGACTTTTCTTCCCAATTCAGGTGAGATGCTGAAGATGATTAGGGGACTGGACTGGAGGCTAAAACATATAAAGAATGGTTGCAGAAATTGGGCATGTCTAGTCTAATGAAGAGAAGGATCATGGCAGACATGATATCAGTGTTCCAATATTTGAAGGGCTGCCACAGAGAGGAAGTGGTCAAGCTATTTTCCAAGGTACCTAAAGGCCAGACAAGGAATAATGGATAGAAACTGAACAAGGAGAGATTCAACCTAGAAATAAGGAGACATTTTCTCGACAGTGAAAACAATCAACCAATGGAACAATTTGCCTTCAGAGGTTGTGGGAGATTTATTACTGGAGGCTTTGAAGAAGAAACTGGACTGCCATCTTTCAGAAATGGTATAGAGTTTCCTGCTTGGATGGGGGATTGGATGGGGGATTGGATGGGGGATTAGATGATCTACAAGGTCCTTTCCAATTCTGTTAATTTAATATACTGTATATACCTAAAGAATCACAAAAGTCTTTCCATGACATGTTAAAATAGAATAGGTCTATTCTTCTCAGTAAGATTTTTGTGACATTTCCTCCTCCTCCTCCTCTTCCTTGCTTGAAGAATCTTCTTCCTCATTCTCTAAGGCTTATGGCATCTGCTCTTCCTCCAGGAATCCAGAGACATGAATGGGGAAACCCTGAAATTTATCTTGAAGTCCCAATATCAGCCAAAAGATGCAACACAGCAGAAACAGTACATCCCTTTGAGTTACATGCACCCTTTGAGTGCATGCATAGGGAGAGGGGCAGGGGTGGGATTCTACAGTTCGCACCTATTCCTAGAACTAGTTATTAACATTGTAAGCACTTCAGAGAACTGGTTGTTAGAAGAAATTACTGGCCTGATCCTGTAAGGAAGGCAGGAAGGAAACATTCTGGTGTTGCTTACAGAAACTGCCTCTCCATTAACCCTTATTACATTCTTGGCAGGACTAGACTTCCTCTCTCAGGAACCTCTCTGGAGTTTTTTCCCCCTCCTTTGCTGGTACTTTGCTTGTGTGGAGTTACCATTCAAGTTACAATGACACCGAAAAAAGTGACTTATGACCATTTTTCAACTTAAGACTGTTACAGTATCCCCACAGTCATGAGAGGCCAGGCAAGGAGATGCGTGCCTCGATGTGAGTTGGCCATGCCCAACTAATAACATGACCACCAAGTTATGCCCACCAACGAAGCCACACCCACAGAACCGGTTGTAAAAAATATGAATCCCACCTGTGTGGGGGACATGCACACATGCTCAGGGATGGGGCACACGCATGGGGACACACATGCATTGAATTTTTGGGGTTTGCGCACATGCACATGCATTTGCACGTACACACACTTTGGACACTTGATGCCAAAAAGGTTACCATCATTGCCTTATACCATCCCAGTAAAGTGGTTGTCCAATCTATTTTTGAAAACCTCCAGTGATGGAGCACCCACAACTCCAGGAGGCAAGCTGTTCCATTAATTGTTCTCACTTTCAGAACATTTCTCCTTACTTCTAGGTTGGATCTCTCTTTTACAAGTTTTCACCCATTACTTCTTGTCCTAATCCTCAAATATTGGAAGACAACTATCATGCCTTCCCAATCCTTCTCTTTGATAAGGTTCAGCTCCCTGAACCATTCATCATATAATTTAGTTTCCTGACCTTTTATCAGCTTTGTTGATGATAAAGAGGATTTAAGAGCATTGGTATGCTTATCCAAATTTTTCTACCAGGAACAGGTCCATTTGGTTCTAAAAGGACCAAACCCACAGGAGAGGAGGTGATATAGGGTGAAATATTTTCTTTTGGGAGCACTCTGCTATAACAGGTAAAATATTGGTTAGCTCCTTTGAATACATTGGTGAATTCTTTCAAACCTTTAACCATCTTTATCAAGGGATTTACTCATTTTAACTCTGCTCAGTGCACAACACAGCAGCGGCTCTTCCGATTGTGAAATTAGATGAAGCAGCTGTTTGACAAGACATTCTTAGGTGTTGTTAACACTTGCAGCACAAGCTACAGAAGCATCCCATCTGTGAGGCATTAGCCTGATTGAAACAGAGGCATGGAACAGTAATTGGTTTGTGTATATTGTTCTGGGATGAGGAATGAAGAATTCTATGTAGAATTTTGCTTTGCATATCAATAAATTGGACCAATCTAGTTTATTTATTAACTAATTCCAAGGGCGAGGAATTCTGTTTGCTTATAAAAAAGATACATGATACTATAAGAAATATACACCACTATGGGACATAAAACATAGAATCATAGGACTAGAAGGGATCAACCCCCTGCCCAAGTGAGGAGAACTTTATGATCCTGGTCAAATGGCTATTTTTTAAAACCTCCAGGGAGGGAGCACCTGCAACTTTATGGGGCAAAGTATTCCACTGATCAATTGTTCTCCACTGTCAGAAAATTTCTCCTTACTTCTAGGTTGGTTTTCTCTTAAAGAAGCTTCCACCCATTTCTTCTTATCCTGCTCTCAGGTGCATTGGAGAATAAGTCAATCCTCTTTTCTCTGTAACAGTCCTCAAGTACTCGAAGATAGCTATCATATCCCCAGTAACCTTACTCTTTGATAGGCTACCAGGAATGTCTAATGGGTGGCCCGAGGGCAGGATGCCTCATGTTCAGGCCACACACATCCCAGCTCCGTGAAAGGGAAAAAAATGTCATGATAATATATCAGGTGACGGCAATGTGATGTGGTGATTTTGACACCTGTGGGCTAGACATCCTAGTCCCCCCCAACCATTCATCATGTAATCCAACCTCCAGACCCTTTATCATCTCTGCACACTTTCCAGAGCACCAACATCATTTTTGAATCATAGTCACCAGAGCTACACACAGTATTCCACGTATGGGTTCATTATTGTGCTATAAAGCAGTAATTACTTTTCATGATCTTGATGTTATCCCTCTGTTGATGCAGCTTAAACCCACATGGCCTTTTTTCTTTTGCAGTTGCAGCACACTGCTAGCTCATACATAAGTGATGGTCCACTAGGACACTTAGATCCCTCTCACAATTCCTACTGTCTGTTGAGCCAGGTACCCCCTATTCTGTACCTATGTGTTTGGTTTTTCCTGCCTAAGTTCAGGACTTTGCTCACTTACTGACTGACATATTGCACTTACATTAAGTTGATGATGAATAAAGTTAACAAAGGAAAAAATAAAAAGGTTGGAGGAGAAGAAAAGAAAGAGAATGAATCTGTTCAAAAGCCTCCTGCCAGACCAGTCCCACCTTGGGCGTTTAGGAAAGAAAGACCCTCCACTCCATGTGTAGCAAAATATATGTTTTTTACTAAAGCCAAGTGGTTACAAGCATAGGAAAATCAGCTCTGAAGATTCCCACATAAAGCTGATGTTGTTCCCTTCCCCCAGGCTCTCCCCTTCAGTCATCTTACTAGTGTCCAATAAAGTTCAAATTGGTTGTTTTGGTAATAGTTTGGTGCCTCTTTGATGGGCAGTCATATTCTGTTCCCATGCCTGTGTCCTTGGATCATACAACAGTTGTCTCTGATTGGCACTTCTGGTTCCTGTCATCCCCCACTTCATAAATCCTCCTCTCCCCCTCCCCACATTTTATGGCAGGTTGTTCTGACCCAGACTTCCTCAAACGTACTGAAACACAAGCTTGTTTGAAAAGCAAAAACTATGTTAATGCAACACTGGGAATTATTTTTATTCACAGTTCTCCAAGATAAGCACATGCCTATCAATTCTGTCAAAAACAGAAGTCTCCAAAGTAATTATATCTGTATCAGAAAAAAATGACCAGAATACACAGAGCTTCAAGAAGGACTCAGAATCTAATTGAATTGCTTTGCTTCCTTCAAAGTGTTCGTCATTAAGGTCTGACTTTTATCCTTTATGGGAGGGGCAATCACCTCCCATCCTTACTCCCAAGTCACCCCTTCTGCTTCAGCTGCTCTCGCCTTCTAGCAGCTCTGTGCACACAGGCACTGGGAACAGGTTCCCCTGGGTCTTCTGCTTTGCTGCTACCAGACTCCAAAGGCAGCACCCCACTTCCAGATGGTCCTGGCCCCACCCCTGCATTGGACACAGGACCCTTGTCCAAGTCCTCTCCAGACTTCCTGACTGGTTCCCTTTCATCCTCACTGTCCGATGACTCTGCCGTCTGCGACTGGCTGCCAGTGAACCACAACACAGGCTGCCATTAAAGTGAAGCAGAGAGGAAGTGGTGTGATGGCAGATCTGACGACTCCTTTCTCAATGCATGTCCACAATTTCACCTCTACTAACTAAAATATGACGTCCTTTGGGGTCTTGCATTAAGAGATGACTCAGGTTCTTACCAACTAATAAAAAAAAAGGAAAGGGACTAGGTTTGTGGGTCTTCACTAATCTCATTTCTGTCCCAGTGCCATAATAAAAAGATGGCTTTCACCTGAGTTAGGCCTCTATTCAGCGAAGTTTGAAAACATCTCCTCCAAACTGCCGAACTGATATTATCGGAGAAGATCTGCTTGCAGGGAACAATTGTGCAAATGAAGCAGAATATAGTAGCAAAGTGCACATACAGCTGTCATTCAGAGGAAACACTGATAGTGCTTGGCTAGCACACCACATAGACACAGTGTGTCAGATTCTAGACTCACAAAAGCTAATTGGCCAGCAGTGGTATGCAATATTTTAACTCAATGCTGCTGATTTCCATTTGGCCCTCTGATGGGTTTTCATCCTATAACCCGCAGAGCCAAATTAATGTGGCAGGGTCAAGTAAACCCTGGAAGCAGACAATGATAACTTTCTGGATTCTCAGATGATTAGAGGCCTTGAAGTCATCCCCTGAGATAATCTATTCCAGCCACCTGCTATACAGCAGAGGCCTCCCTTATCCAGCCCTATTTCTCATGCCACCTAACACAATTTAAGCCAGATAATGGAATTGTTAGGTTCCAGGTATGGGAAGCAGCCCACAACTTGCTTGCCTGCTGATCCGTAGAAGAAAGAAAAAATGGTATTGTAGAATTGGACATTCCTTTTAATGAAGTTTTTTTTAACACAGTTGCTTTTTTCCACCATTTTATAAGTTACTATAGCACTGTCCCATGATTTTTTATTGTAGACCCCTGCTCCCCCACCATTTGCCTGGTCCACAGGTAACTCACCCTTTGATGAAATAATATTCATACAAACACTGCTTGAATCGGAGGATCAGATCACTGCTGCGCCAACATTTTTCTCTGTGGTTTTAATTTAATTTAATTCAGCACAATGGAACAGAATTTGCCTTCTATTCCATCCCCCTGAACTTCAGGAAAGTAAATCTTCAATGAGATGCTCATGCATGGGATAGAGGCAGATATTGCACTTATCTTAATTGTGATGAAATAGTTCTTTTATTAAACATCATCATTTCAGAGATCTGTAACCTTCCAAGCTTACCACCCTTGATTTAAATTCCATGGAATGACAAACAGAAAGGAAAAATATAATGTTCCTTTTATAATGTTGGAGGAAAGCCAGGAAAGCTCCAGAATACTATAGAGACTTCAAAACCAGAGACAGTCTTCTTCTTCTTCTTCTTCTTCTTCTTCTTCTTCTTCTTCTTCTTC
>BLBF01000042.1:11859159-11880029 GCA_015471245.1 Laticauda colubrina | reverse complement strand
GAGGTAGCGGTTGGTGTGTGTTTTCTTTTGGTATATGGTGTGTCCCATATATATATATATATATATGACACACACATACACACACACCTTTAATGATCTGTCTATATCAAGAAAGATCACAATTGTACAGGCAAAGGTTTTCCTTGTGACAGTAGAAGCTGGACTTTGTGGAAACAGGATATAAAGATATTGATGTGCATATATTTTTTGTGTGGGATAAGACATCTGAAAATAACCTGAGTAGCCATAAATAAATAAATAGATAAATAAACAAACAAACACAAATACAAATACAAACAAAACCCAAACAGAAACACAAACCCAACCAAAACCAAAAAAATCAATCTAAAGTTCTCACTTCGGGCACAAATGAGCAGGCTCAAAGTATATTTTGGACACATTATATGAAGTCTTAGCTCTCAGAAGTCTATATTATTGGGAAAAGTGAAGAAAAGAGGTGATTATGGAAATCATCAAGGTGAATTGACTTAATTACAGGATCAATGGTGTAGACACTGGAAGACATGAAGAGCAAAACTGGGTATAGATCATCCTCATGATAGTCTATCAATGTAATGGAATGTAAGAATGACCTTAGAAGATGGGGTAAAAGATGATGGAATGATCAGATAGAAGAGTGAGGAGCCTATAACTGGATAACAGACAGAAAAAGAAGCTAGGGGCCTGCCCAGCTTAGCAAGTGGTAAAAAGAGATGGTGAGAAATTTGTACTTTCAGACTTGCAAGATTATGTTAACGTAGCCTTACAATAAAGTAGAATTAATTCATCTTGTCATATTTCCTGTCTACTTGCGAGGTTGACAATCAATGTGGTTGATAAGAGCTAACATTGACATGATGGAGCAAAATCAATCAATCAATCAATCATAGCCTAATGTTAGTTGTGTATAAAATGCTGGTTATTACATGACATTGCCTTTAAAACTGATTATTTCACACTTTCCCATGTACTGAGCATCGAATTACAGCTTACTTTTTTCCTACTTAGCCAGCCACTATGCCATGCCACTGAGCTGGTTTTTACATTTTTTTTCTTCTAGTATTTTTAACATTTTTATGAACCTTAATCTACTAATCCTCAGCAAACATATTAGCATTAATAGATATGACAGTGGTGATCAGATGACAGTCTTGCACTGGTAGGCATGGATTTTTGGAAAGGTATAATGGAAGTGGGATGCTAAAGAATAGTGGTTATTTTTTTACTTTCAGGCTACATTATGATCTTCATGGATTCTATGTTCTATCACACAATCGACTATCCTCATTACATCTAAACTGTATTTCCAAAGTAAAATTTTATTCCATTTTCCAATTTGAAGAGAACATGCAGGATTTCAGGGTGAAGAAATAAAGAGTCTGTCCACTGGTAGAATCCAATCATCTGACAAATGGACCCTTTTAAATACTGTTCAATAATTGAAATATTTGATCGAACATAACAGAACAAGCTACACAATGACTGTTGAGTATTTGAAGCATTCAAAAAACACAAAAACCACTTACCATGCCTTACCTGGAAATAAGCTTTATTGAACATAGTTGTAAAATTATCGTTTTTCAGTTGAATTACTGAATCATCAGCACAAACTTTTTTCTACAGTTTTTTTTTAAAAACCAAGCCTCATCATTTTTACTGAATTTTTTTGTGCTTTTTTAATATTAATATACTCAAATGTTATACTTTGTTTTTTTTTAATATCGGAATTATTTGCATATAAGTTTTCCCCTTTTTCTCATCCTAGGGTATTGAAAGAACATATTAATAACCATAATAATAACTCTTGCTTAGACAAAACTCTTTTTTAATGAATTTAAAAGCTGAGATAATTTACGGAAAAAAGATTTTCAAATTTTCATTACCAACTCATAGAAAGGGAAATTTACAGTGTTTTGGAAAATTGACTAAAGATAGGTATGGGATGGTGCCAGGTAGCTGAAAATATTTTTTACAGGTTTTATTTATTTATTTTTTTGTAAAAGTGATTTTTTTAAATTTTGCTAAAATAATAAAATAATATTTCACAATTTGCACAGTCTGATGAAAGGGCAGAGGCCTTATCTTCTCCATGATTAGAAATGAAACCAGATCAGCTGGCCTGCCTTTTGCCATAAAGAGTCTCTCCTTTAAAAAAAAAAACACTTTTCCTATATGCACTGTGACCTTTCTTGATCAATCTCATTTTGAGCAGAGGTTGGACTATGGAATAACTGTGCACGTATGCACACCAGTGTTTTTGCATTGAAATTCACCATTGCCAAGTGTTGTTGCCTCCTCCTCCTCTTTCTGGCACAAATGTACCCCACTTTGAATCTTGAAAAATACAGACTGATCCATTTCCCAAGCCACTTCCTCCTGGACCAGAAGCCAAAAGCCATTATCTCTGGGGACAGCTTTGTGATGAAAGAGCTGAAACTCAGAAGGACTTGATGCAGTTGTTCAAATCAATCCATCTCTAGAAATAGCTTTCCTTTGTCTTTAGTTTCTTCCTTTTTTGTAGTTTTGCTCTTTTACTTTGCTTTAGAAACAGAGGATTTTTTTTTAATGGAACTGCAAACCTCACTGAAGCTATACAAGCATCTGTCTGTTGGAACAATTTTTTTTTGCATGCGCACGTGTGTGTTCCCCCTACCCCATTTTCTCAGGCTTGTTATCATTGAAGGCACTTGGTTTCCATGGCATTTTAGAAAAAAGATGGTAGTTTGGTTTTTTTGTCCCTTGATGAGGACAAATGATGTTCACTGGGAATGGGATGTGGGAGGAGCAGGGCCAGGGCAAGTGAGCTAGGATTCAAAAGACCACAGGGGAGAGTGTCAGGTATGTTTAAGTGGCCACATGAGCAAACTCTAGACAAGCCAGTGTTGCTCTAAATATGTCCTGGACTTAGCAGAACACATGCAAAGCGGAGACCACATATAGTTTCTAGCAATTGCCATGAGGAATTTCAGGAGAATGTCTTTAACCACTCCGGTGCCTTGGGTTGCTTCCTGCCTGTGGCTGGATTAAACTCAATGCTTAAAAACCTAGTGTGGTAGGTGAAGGTGGGGGAAATGCCAGCTCCTCTCATACCCTGTTTGACAGTGAGGTGAAGGGAATTTTCTCTCCTCCGTGCTCGCTCTTGCTCTCTTCTTTCATGAAATCTCTTTTGGGGCAGGCCATTAACGTTCCATGGCAACAAGCAAACTAGTCTTTGAAACAAAACAAGCCATGACTTTGTGCTTTGACAAGAAATTCTATAGCTCTTTTGACAGAGTTCTCCCAATTAATGGTTGGAGTGTGTCGGGGGTAGTGTGTGTGTGTTGGTGTCATTTGATTCTCCTGTTGTTCATTTGTTACTCCTTCAACACAAGAGCACCTGAAGGCCTCTCTCCTTCATGTCCAGAATGGCATATTTATTTACCTGCAGTTGCTTGTTTGTTCATTCCTTTTGTTATTTTTAATAAACCCCCAATGCATGTATGTATATATGTATGTATGTATGTGTGTGTGTGTGTATATATATATATACACACACACACACACACACACACACATACTTTTTTAAAAAAAATCTTTATTTGAGTCAGTCATCAGTCAGTGGAGGAATCTTTGGTAGTTTTTTGTTTGTTTGTTCTTTTTAAAAATGTTCCCTTTTCTTCATGTCAGTGGGTGGTACATCTGTGTTATAGCCTCTGCCGGAATAAGGTCACCTCTGATGAATTAAGACAGACATAAGAAGAAAAATGGGGAAACTCTGTATATGGGGCAGTGGCCTGACTGCTTCTGAAGGTATATCTAAACAAAGAAACAAAGAAAAGGAGGAAAGACAGTTAGTCACCTTTCCAATTAGTCTATCCAATTCATTCCAGAAACTGGTAGACATGAGGACATGGCATGCTATCTTTTGGTGATTGTGAAACAGTGCAAAAGTCTTGCTTCACCCATGACAAGACAGGAATTGCCCTGCTTCATGAACTAAAGGGGCATTCTCAAAGCATTGCTTTGAAAGCAATTGTGGCGCAAGTGCTGAGAATGCAATATTGCAGGCTAATTTTGCCTACTGCCAGCAGTTTGATTCTGACTGGCTCAAAGTTGATTCAATCCTCCATCCTTCCAAGGTCAGTAAAATGAGGACCCAGATTGTTGGGGGCAATATGCGGACTCTGTAAACTGCTTAGAGAGGGCTATAAAACACTGTGAAGCATTATATAAGTCTAAATGCTATTGCTATTGCTAAAACCCTTTTCAAAGCTTTGTACAACCCCAAAAATTCATTTCCTTGAGCTCTAACATGTTATGAAACCATACACTAGATTTGGACATGATGGAAGATGTTAAGCCCACGTACCGTTGTTTACATAATCTGATTTTGTGCATTCTCCTTCCACAATTGAGATATCATCGATAGCAATGTCTCCTTCAATGCCTCGACCACGGATGCCTTCAAAAACAATCTGAAATGGAAAGAAAATAACAGGCAATTAAAAAAATCAAATCCATGAGTGACACGAGAGGAGCTTTTAATACAATGAAAATAGAATATTTTGTTGAATATTCTTCTGTTCTCCAACCTAACAGATTTCAAAGATATTTCATAACTGGAACATCCGCATATATAGAAAATTTAGCATATTTGTAACAGAGATGTATGAAACCTTTTGTCTAAAGTTGTAACATATTTACCCATCCTTGATTATCTGAAAACAAACATTCATTACTTTGTAGCCATCAAATCAATGTGCTATTTTCACAAGGACAGAATTAGCTAGATGATAAGTTAATTTACTTTGAAACATAAGAATGTTTCATTCCCCAATGAACATGTTTATAAACTTGCTATTGTCTTTACTTCTAACATCAGAACATTGCTTACTAGTCCATTCTATGAACGTGTTAAGCAGATGGCTATTGTGTTTATTCCTCAAATTCTATTTCAAGTTAATTGTTTAATTATCAACTTCACTCTCCAACCTGTGTTCTACCCCAAAAAAAAGTGCTTACACAACATGCTAAATCCTATATCAAGGCTAACAAACATAGAATTCTATATTCTTTTTGTTTCCTTTCTAGAGTTTTCTGAATTTTTGATACATATAAATATATATATTGGAACTGAATGTTGTCTGAATTCACTTATGTCTCAGTGATGCATAAAAGCATGAACAAAGGAGACTAAAGGCCCTGTCACACTGCCCAACGGATGCAAAATGTTAGTAAAAAGGACACAACGGACAAGAAAAATGTTCCATCCATTGTTATCCAATCTCAAAAGGGGCAAAAATTTGCATAACCAGAGCGGATAACATGGAAAGGAACGGACGTGGGGAGGATGCAGAGCAGATGGAAAGGGGATGTGGAACGGAAGCCCAGTGGATGGAAGCAGATGAGAACGGATGGCACATCCACTAGGCTTCCGGGGGACCTCAACAAAGCAGACGCAGAACAGATGAAGTGGATGCAGAGCGGACGCGGAACGGATGAAGCGGATGCACAGCGGATGCACAGCGGATGAAGTGGATGCAAAGCGGAAGCCTAACGGATGCCTGGCATTAATTGCGCATGTGGGGGGGATGCATTGCGTAAGCCCCGCAGAGATAAAGGGAAGCAGCTCGGAAGCAGGTCACCATTCGAAGGAAAGACCTGCTGCCGGACGCATTGACTACCTTGCCTGCCCTGCCTGCATGCCTGCCTGCAAGTCTTGCTGCAAGCCTTCCTGCCAGCCTGCCTCCCAGCCTGCCTCCCAGCCTCCTGGCCAGCCTCCCTGCCAGCCTTGCTGTCTGCCTGCCTGCCAGCCTTGCTGCCAGCCTGCCTTCCAGCCTCCCTGCCAGGCTGCCTTCCAGCCTCCCTGCCAGCCAGTCTGCCTGCAAGCCTTGGTGCCTGCCTGCCTGCCAGCCTTGGTGACTGCCTACCTGCCAGCCTTCCTGCCAGCCTCCCTGCCAGCCAGCAACCCCACAACCATGGGGAAGAAGAGAAAGCAGCAACATGCCACCATCCCAAGCAAGAGGGACAGGGCCACCCTCCTGCCCCCTGTCCCTGACTCTGCTTCTGCTGGGGCTTCTGCTGGGGCTTCTGCTGCTTCTGCTTCTGGAGGAGCTGATGCTGCTGCTTATGGCAGTGGTGCTTCTGCTGGTGCGTACCCTGCTGAAGCTGCTCCTCATCCTGCTGGTCCTGCTCGTCCTGCTCGTACTCCTGGATGTGCTCGTCCTGCTTGTGCTCCTGGTCTTGCTCATCCTGCTCATCCTGCTCATGCTCCTGGTCCTGCTCGTGCTCCTGGTCTTGCTCATCCTGCTCATCCTGCTCGTGCTCCTGGTCCTGCTCGTGCTCCTGGTCTTGCTGGCACTGCTGGTGCTAACTCTGCTGCTGCTGATCCTGGTCCTGCTGGTCCTGCTGCTGCTGCTGCTGCTGCTGCTGATGATGATGATGATGATCCTGCTGGTGCTGCTGCTGCTGCTGGATGATGATGATTATGATCCTGCTGGTGATGATGATGATGATGATGTTGATGATGATGATCCTGCTGGTGCTGCTACTGCTGGGGGTGTGGAGGGGCAGCCCCTCTGATGAGGGCCCATCTGGTCCTGCCAAAGGGAGGAAGAGGCATATGCGGGGATGGGAGAGGAGGCAATACTCCATTGAGGAGGAACATGAGGATGAGGTGCTGGAGTGGCTGAAAGAGAATGACTATCTGTGGTGGAAGGGACACCGTCTCTACAGGGACACCAAGCAGAAGCATGCTGCTTGGAGAGAGAAGGCAGAGAGTCTGGGCTACACTTCGGAGGTGCTCCTCGGCTGGTGGAAGCACATGCACACCTGGTACGGGAAGCTGCACCTGAAGAAATCTGGCCAGGCCACGGTTAAGCTGACGGACAGAGAGACCTACATCATGGCCAGGTGCAGCTTCCTGGAGGGTGAGATCCACCACTGAGGAGCACCAGCAGCCCCTCTCACTACCCACTCTCTCCGGCAGCCTGCTGAGAGCCAGTCCTCTTCCAGCCGAGAGTCAGCTCCTGTCTCCAGGCAGGTTTCTGTGGAGCGTGTCATGGCGGAGAACCCGCGGACAGCTGTTGTAACCATGGTGGAGCACCATGGACTCCCTGGTGCAGTGGGAGAAAGGAGACGGCATGTCCACCACAGCCCTACCCACATCCACCCCCAGCTCCACCTCCACAGAAAGGCAGAGAGCCAGAACCAGAGGGGCAGAGCCACACTGTCCTGCTGGAGATCAGGGACACCATCCGGAGCAGCATAGATCTCCTCTCTCAGCTGGTCCACACCGACTCCTCATCCTCCAACCGCAAGCCCTTCCTCACCTATGTCAACCAGACCCTCACGGACATGGCGGAACCCCAGTACCAGGTGGTGAAGGACCAGATCACTGAGCTGCTTCACAACCCTCCAGACCCAGAGGAACCTGCTCCCACCCAGTCCAGCTTTGCTCCTCCACCCCAGGTGATGTCCCTCCCATTCCAAGGCTTTCCACAGCCCCTCACCGACCAGGGCTACGGCTACTAGGAGGTCCAGCAGCACAGGCAGCAGCCTTTCCCAGTCCCAAAGAGTCATTGAATGACACCGTTGCCACAGGTTCCACTGATGCCACCGATGCCACCCACGACACTGATGCCACCCACGCCACCGATGCCACCCATGACACTGATGCCAACGATGCCAACGATGCCACTGATGCCACTGATGCAATCCACGCCACCGATGCCACCAACACCAGTCCTCACCCAGCTGTAGACCAGACAGCCCCACTACACTGCTCCTTCCTCCACCCCACAGCCAAGCCTGGCCTCAGTACATCTGCCCTCGGTACTGGGGCTGACACTCCATGGCATGGAGGAAGGAGCTCTCAACATCACGGGTCTGAGCCAGCTGTCCGAGAGGTTTCTCAACACACCATCACCTGTTGTCCTCTCGGGGTCAGGCACCCCAGTGGGGCTTCAGACCAGCACTCCAGCACCAGCCACCTCCACAGCAACTGGACCCTTCACCCCTGAGACTGGGTACACCTCTGAGTGACCAAGAGGAGTGCCAGAGACTGGGTGGCCTGCAGACTTTATTTGGACACTTGACTTGGGTCATTTTTCTTTTACAGCTTGTTGTTAATAAAGTCTATCTTTGATTCACACACTTGCTTCATTTCTTTTTTTTAATAAAGTCTTGGTGGAAACTTTTAGAAATGGTTTAAGCCTTTGCATGCTTGTGGGATGGGGTAAGATAGCAGTGGGGTGGGCAGGGATACCTTTGGAATGGGTAATAGCTGTGGAACGGGCAGGGATACCTGTGGGATGGGTAATAGCTGTGGAATGGACAGGGATACCTGTGGGATGGGTTAGGATATCTGTGGGATGGGTTAAGATAGCAGTGGGATGGGCAGGGATACCTGTGGAATGAGCAGGGATACCTTTGGGAGGGGTAATAGCTGTGGGATAGATAAACCTCCAGTGCAAGAATAGTGGGACTGTGTGGTCCAGCCTCCCAGGTGCCACACCTATGGCCCTTTATTATCAATAATAATGTAATAATCATCCACACATCTCAACATAAACACAACTCTTTATTAAATGCCCTGTTCATTGTTGGCCCACCCAACATACATGGCCCAATCTCATCCGTGTGATGAGACAGGCTGAAGGAAGCATCCATTAAGCATCTATCATCCTGTCTTGCCACTCCACCGCTCCAGCTGGGGAGTTGCATCAGTGTTTCAGGAGGTTGCGCTGCTTCTTCCCTTCATGTGAGGCTCTGTTGGGGCCTTGCACATCTTGAGTGTCTGTCTGGTTTTGCCCTTGCCTCCATTCCCCAGGCTTCATGTCCCCATTGCCTTGTTGGAGGTCCACGAGCCTGTTCTTCAAGACTGGGTAGCGGGTGTGCATGAGATTGTGCAGGATGCAGCAAGCTTCCACGATCATCCTCACGGTCCGTGGGTGATGCTGCATGGTGGTGAGAAGTACCTGGAACCTGATGGCCAGGATGCCAAAGGCGTTCTCCACCACCCACCTTGCCCTGGACAGCCTGTAGTTGATCCTCTCTTCACAGGTGAGGAGTCTGGAGGTGTAGGGCTTCATGAGGTAGGTTCTGAGGGAGAAGGCGTCATCCCCCACGATGAAGTAGGGCACATCTTGCATGTCGTTGGGCAGTGGGTCTGGATCTGGGAAGCCCATGATGAGGTTGCGTTCCAGCCCCTCCTTGAGGTCACTGGCATTGTATACCTGGGCATCTGAACATGAGCCATTGCCTGAAGCATCAATGTACATGAACTTGTAGTCAGCATTGACCATGGCGAAGAGGACGATGCTGAAGAAGCCCTTGTAGTTGAAATAAGTGGACCCCGACTTGGCTGGTGCTTTGCAGGCCATGTGCTTCCCATCTATGGCTCCAACGGTGTGGGGGAAGTTCCACCTCTGATACCACTGCTCTGCAACTTTCTTCCATCCTTCTTCAGTGGTGGGGCACTGGAGGAGCTCCTCCTTGTATTCTTCGATGATGGCCTGCACCACTTCTCTGACCACAATGCTGATGGTGTTGTGTGGCACCCTCCAGCCGTACTGCATGCTCCTGTAGGTGGTCCCTGAGGCCAGGTGGCACAGAGTCAATGCCACCTTGAGCTCAGGGTCCAGGCTGGGCCGGAAATTGGGGCTCTGCTTGGTCAATCTGGGTCTCAGACGCTCCACAACTTTGTCAAATATGGCTGGAGGCATCCTCATGAAGTTCTGGAATGCACGAGGGTCTTCGTTCCTCAGCTCCAACATCAGCTTGTTGTACAGTCTGTATTCTGCTCTTCTCCTGATCCATCTTCAGACCCAGACGCTTCTTGGCCGCCTCTTTTTCTTCCCGTAGTAGAGTTCACAGAGCCTGTAGATGGCTTTGCACTGTTGCAGAATGATGGTGGCTGCCAAAAGGATTTTTTTACGATTCATAGTGGACATGTCCGGATGCTGTGGAAGAGGAAGAGCCAGATGAAGGCTTCAGAGATCTGCACAGCTGGTCTGCTGGTCTGAAAGTGAGATCCAGGTGAAGTGCTCCCCCTTTTTATAGGCAGTATAGGCTTTCCCCTATGTGTCCCTTTGCATCCTTTTGGCATGCTCTAGACATCCTTAATATCCGAGATAGGTCCCCTCTGCGAACATTTTTTCCGTTTTAAATGCTTTCTTTGCGAGCTGCATCCGCTTTCATCCTTTCTCCATCCATTCTGCATCCATTCTGCATCTATTCCGTGTCCATTCCGCTTCCTCCCTGTGTCCGAGCGGATCGAGTTGCGCAGATGCATAGCGGATGCCTAGCGGATATAGTTGATGCGTAACAGATGCAGAATGGACTCATTGGATACATTTTCTGCGGAAAAGTTTTGAGCAGCTCAAAATCCTTTGAGCGGATGAAATGTCAATAGACGGATGCTGGACGGATAGGGAGAAAGCAAAACGTATGCAGTGAGTACAAAACGGAAGCATCGCGTTAACCAACGGATGGCAAGTGTTTTTCTCCGTTTTACATCCTCTTTCCATTCGTTAGTGCAGTGTGACAGGGGCTTAACATTTGATGTATGTTTTATTCAAAGTTCTTGTGTGGAGAACATTCTATGCAAAATATGGCTCACAATTTGAAATTATCAGATGGATCCAGTCTTTTGATTCAAGGTCATGAAACTAAACAGTTAAAATTCATTCCCAAGAATATATTTCAATACCAAGAGTCTTGCCATACTTTCCCATTTATTGATTGTTTTAAATGGATTAAAACACTTATTAAAACATGAAAAAATAAATACTTTTTAAAAGATGTCATAAAAGAAGTTGTCAAATGCTTTTCTTAAGAGTTTTACACAGGGATGGGATCCGACCGGTATAACTACCAGTCTGTTGCTCTGCATTGCACACACATGCGCAAGTCGTGCAAGTACAATTAACGACCTGCTGAGCTGCCTTGACAGCTGAGCAGTGCTGCATGCAAGTGCGCAGCATTTGAAAAAGTCCCTTTTTCCTGCTTTTTCAACTGTAATTGTATCACGCAAAGCAGCTGCGGTTGAAAAAACAGGAATTAAAGGTCAGGTAAGAGCCTGGGCAGGCGGGCGGGTCAAAACAGCAGCAGACATAGAACCGTTTCTATGTCTGCTCTCTGTCTGCTGCTCTTCAGAACTACAGGTTCTACAGAGGTGGACTGAACTGGTAGAATCCCACTCCTGCTTTTACAGCATTCTACAGAGGAATGATTGAGTCTGTCATCTGCACCTCTATAACTGTCTGGTTTGGTTCTGCAACCCAACAGGACAGACATAGACTTCAGAGGATAATTAGGACTGCAGAAAAAACAATTTCTACCAACCTCCCTTCCATCAAGGACCTGTATACTGCAGGAGTCAAAAAGAGGGCTGTGAAAATATTTACAGACCCCTCACATCCCAGACATAAACTGTTTCAACTCCTTCCCTCAAAATGATGCTATAGAGCACTGCACACCAGAACAACTAGGCACAAGGACAGTTTTTTCCCGAAAGCCATCACTCTGCTAAACAAATAATTCCTTCAACCCTGTTCAACTATTGCAAAGTCTGCATTACTATTACTATTAATCTTCTCATCACTCCTTATTACCCATCCCCCCCACTTGTGACTGTATGATTGTAACTTTGTCGCTTGTATCCTTACGATTTATATTAACTGTTTCCCAGTATGATTGATTGCTTATTGTACCCTATGACTTTCGTTAAGTGTTGTACCTTATGATTCTTGACTTGATTCTCGACAAATGTATCTTTTCTTTTATGTATATTGAGATCATTTACACCAAGACAAATTCCTTATGTGTCCAATCACACTTGGCCAATAAAGTATTCTATCTATTCTATTTATATCTTACCAAACAGTGTCTTGTCTTGAGCAGGAGATCTTATACCATTCTAGACAAATAGTTATTCAATCTCTTCTTGAAAACCATCACTGGTCCTTTAGGATTTCCATCTATGGAATCTTTCTTAAACTCTTTTTAGTTTGTTGAGGTCAGCTCTCTTAAAGTCTAAGACATTAGTTTGACTTTGTTCACTTACTTGTGCATGCATTATGTTGAATTCCAGTATGATGTGGTTATTCTCTCCCAAAGTTCCCATAACTTCAACCCCTTCTATTATTTCATGTCTGTTAGCATGAGATGTCTGGTAAGACTGAAGTCCAGTGTAGCTGACTCTCTAGTTCGATCCTCTACTTTTTGGATGACAAAGTTGTCAGGTAGTCTCATCAGGTGTTCTCTGAACTTGGCTGTTTGCTTGAAAATGTTTCATGAAGACTATTGAAGATGTTACTTAGCCCGATAACTAAAAGTCAGCAAGCAAATAACCAAACTCAGAGGGCATGAAGAACTCCACAAATATCAATCTGCCCATTGGCAGTTATTTTGTCAGAACATCCACAGTATCTCTCTGATGCCTCAAATGCTTATTAGCTTAACAGTGGTCTATTCCAGTTAATGCTGAAGAGAAGTGACTTGATCTGGAATGTTTGCAGGTGCTGTGCTGCCTTTCATGTCTATGACAATTTGCTGTGGCCAACTTGCCATGGTCAACTCACCATGGCCAACTGATCACAGGACAACTTGCCACAGCCAACTTACTGTAGGACAACTCACTGTGGGACAAGAGTTACACCAATATCAAGGAAATTATGGAATAGAATCATTAAAGAAAGGATGCAAAAGGAGGGATAAAATGAAATGTTAATGACAAAAATTAAAATATTTTTAAAATGTATTTTAAATAATTAAACTGGATTGTTAAATTGTCCCGCAGCGAGTTGTCCCACAGCAAGTTGCCCACGGTGAATTGGCTGTGATGAGTTAGCCATGATGAGTTGTCTCATTCCACTGCCTTCCTGTCTCCTAGTTCAATTGTTTAATCAAGGATAAGGCAATTGTTGGAAAAGGTAGCAATTTTTGGGATTAGCTGTGATCAGAATTGTGTCATTTCTGCACATTCCTTTTTCTGATGCCCTATGGGACTGTAACATGGTCAGTTTAAGAGTTTAACTGTCATAGCCATTAGGTCTAGCAGAAAAAAACAATTCTGTAACAATTTCAAAGGCCTTTTTGCAGAGATAACAGGAATTAAGAAAGCAGGAATGGTATTTGTGTTGAACTATTAACTGAGATTTCTTCCCTCCAGTTTAAATTGACTAAATACTGAGGATAATTCCATAAAATGAAATGGGAAATAATTTGGTATTAACAAATAATTAACATAGGACAGAGGAATCAATTGGACAATATTTAATCCCATTCACAGCTTCCCAAATACCATTATGTCACTAATTTGGAGCACAATCCCAGGCATAGCTGATGAGTCCAAAAAGACTTTTGTTTTTGAGACACTTGGGAAATAAGGTAGAGTACACGAGATTCATCTTTTAAGCAAAATTAAGGAAGGAAGGAAGGAAGGAAGGAAGGAAGGAAGGGACAGACTTGCCTCCAGAAATTGTGGGTGTTCCAACATTGGAAGTTTTTAAGAAGATATTGGACAACCATTTGTCTGAAATGGTGTAGAGTTTCCTGCTTGAGCAGGGTTTGGACTAGAAGACCTCCAGGGTCCCTTCCAACTCTATTATTCTGGAAAGTCACCATATCTCTACTGCAAAATACTGAATGGCCCCTAGATATCCACAAAAAGATATAGGAAAAAAATATTTGCTGGCATCTAGTAGACATCTGGATGTGGTAGCTTAGTCATGAGCAGTTCTAGCAAAAAGGTAACTTTGAAACAAGCCTAAGCTTGGTTCACCTTCTTGATTAAAGGTAGCCTAGAATCTCAGATAGTTTTGCACCATAAATAGAAGAAGTTCTGAAACAAGGGATCAGTACTACTGAGAATCCTAAGGATGTAAAATCTCACACTTTTCATCTAGCAACATGAAAATATGCATCATTATCTCCAGAAGCACTCTGTCTGTCTGTCTGTCTGTCTGCATTTGCTAGTTTTCCACATTTATTGTCATTTTTACAAATAAGGCAGTGAACACAACTCAATACTCCTACCTCCTCCTATTTTTTCTCTGATTTTTTTACAAGTGTTTGGATCACTTTAAACTTCCTTCATCTGAAAAGCAATAACTTTTACCATGTTACTTTCAAACTTTTTTACCCTGTTATTCCAAAATTTCCATCCTAACTGATCTTGCAACCCTCTTCAGGCATAGAAAGGATAGCACTGTACAATGTAAGTCCGTGTGACTGGCTGGAAGGTGGTAAATATATTCTGAACTGGCTATACCCAATGCAGACTCTATGCAGATTCTATATTCTACCCATGAGCAATGTCTCCAAGAACAAGGTTTAAAGCATATTTGGAAGCATAACATACAAATTGGTCTTAGTGACAAACTGGTTGTCTGCCCATCTTAATTCGGATTCATGATGAACTTAATAAAAGAAAGGATAACTCCTTCTCCACTCTATAATACAGCAAATACTTTGTGTGCTTTAATTTATACTACATTGGAGTTTCAGGAATTCAGTAGTGCTGTTTGTATTTCCAAACTCTTCCCATACTTGAAGTTTGCCTCTTTTGAATCTGGGAAATATGTGAAAAATGCCAGGTAGACTTTTGGGGTTTTCTGTAGCACATTTCTGAGTATACCTCCATTTTCTGGCCTGTAGATCTGATAGAACTGGGTCCTGCCAAGAAGCATCTGCTTTCATCTTAAAGGTGTCATGAGCAAATTTTAGTTTTCTGGGCAGATTTCCTTATTTGATTACCTTGTCTAAGGCATTGATGGTAACAAATGACTTTCTGTCAACCTTAGCAACTTGAAGATGTGTGGACTTCAACTTCCAGAATCTCTCAGATAGGCATTCTGGCTGGGGAATTCTGGGAATTAAACTCCACACATCTTAGGGTTGCTAAGATTGACAAGCATTACTGTTAGGAATATAAGTCACCTAACAGCTATTTGAGTTGGACAATATATAAACTAGGATAGACATTTTAATACTGTCTCTTTAAGAGAATCATAAAAGTGTAATTGGGTGTGGTTTCTGAAATGGCCATAAGATGGAGCCAGAAACCTGGGTTGTTTTAGTCTTGGTCTCAGACGAGAGTGTGAGTCAGTCTCTGTTTCCTTCTGTTGGAGAGTTTTACCATTCTTCCTAATTAACTGATGTTTTTGGGATTTGATGTAAGTCTGATCCTGAACTGTTTTTGATACTGGAATTTGTTACTGGATTATCCCTGGATTGAAAACTGACTGTGAATGACTTTGGACTGTGTTTTAACTTTGCTTAAAACCTTTATTGGAAGTAAAAACCAATATGTACTGTACAGTGTATCTGTGTGCTGTGTGTGTATTACACTACTCTCAATATGTCTCCCTGTATGTGCTCATTCTCCAAACGGGGAATTACCTCAACAATTACTCTGCACCAGGGGTGTCAAATTCAGGGCCCGTGGGTCAGATCCAGTGAAGGATCAGCCCACAGTGCCTCTGCCACATGCAGCCCTCCTGAACTCTGTTTTCACTGGCAGAGGGTTGCAGGAGGCCATTGCAGCTGAAAACAGAGCTTATGAGAGCCATGTGTGTGCGCACGCATGCACACACACACACACACACACACACACACACACACACACCGGGCTGCATTTTCACTGGCAGAAGGTTGCAGGAAGCTGACGCAGCTAAAAATGGAGCTTGGAAACCCGTTTTCACTGTCAGAACGCTCAGGCCAACACAGGCACCCCTTGACATGAGCAATGTTGAGTTGCCCACCTGCCTCCCAAGGTCAAACACAACCCTGATGTGGCCCTCAATGAAATCGAGTCTAACCACTCCTGCTCTAGGTTGTCTCAGCCAGACTAATAGAAGAAAACATCAGCAGCTACAAAATGGTTTTAGGGAAAAGTTTGAGTTTGTTCTAGGGAGTTTGAAAAGAATCGGGAGTCTATTTGTGGTCCAGATTGCTCATCCTCAACTTACGAGCTGCAAATTCCTAATGAATGAGAATTTTTCACAATTTTGGCTTACTGTGCAGTGTGAATAGCAGCAATGAATCCATTTCTTGCATGGATAACTGGTGATTTTTCACTGGTGACCAAAAAGAATACATCTAGGTTTGCAAAATGCCAAATTGCATTTGATTAAAGACTTCATCCCTGCCATTTGTATTGCTCCCTTTTCTTCAGTATGAAACCGATGGTCTCCCAGAAGCACTGAATAGTTACCATAGGAGCTGCTATTGTTAAAATTTAGCCTTGCCTTTGAATCAGGGATTGTTGTAAAGCATTCATATGCCTTCTTTAGATGAAAAACCCTTGCTGATGACACAAGGGCCAGGAAAACATAAAAAAAATATAGGATGTTTTCCAGTACATCAAAGATACTATATAAACATTTTAATTTTTGTGCTGATCAAATTTGCTGTGGAGATTTACTCTGATTCACACTCTTTAAAATTAACTAGGAGGTTTATGTTCCTTCCCATTTAGCTCTAGAATGCAAAATAAAGGTTGGTTGAAGCAGGGGCAATAAGAGAACTAAATGTACCAGCTGTGCTGACACTGATTTTATTTTCAATATGTTCAAACCCTAATTTTGTTTCATGTTTCTAAATAAGAGTGAAGTCAGAAAGAAAAAAAAAACAGGAAGATACACTGTAGGAGCAATACATGGTTGAACAGAGTGGCTGCATTCATCTAACATGCTTATTCAAGTAATTTAAAGATCTAGCAGCTGCATTTGCATGACAAACTAAGCTATGCTGGTTCTTTTTTCTTACCAATAGCAATAACACTTAAACTTATATACTGCTTTGTGGTGCTATGTAACACTCTGTGAGTGGTTTACAAATGTCAGTCTGTATTGCCCTCAACAATCTGGCCCTCATTTTAGTGACCTTGAAAGGATGGAAGGCTGAGTCAATCTTCAGCCAGTCAAGACTGAACTGCTGACAGTTGGTAGAGTCAGCCTGCAATACTCTATTCTAACAATAGTGCCGCCAAGGCTCCTTTCCATGTGACTTGAAGATAGTCTATTTATTTATTCATTACATTGATTTGCTGCTCATCTTACTATTGAAGCAACTCTGGACAGTTTACAAAATGACAAAAATATAAATCTAGAAGCAATTAAAATCAAAGAATTAAATAGAGACTAAAAGCTAAAAGAACAACTGCCACTGAGACGACTCTTCCCTTTTATCTTGTCAACCATCTCCACTGCAGAGAACCCATTATCAGGACCTCAAGCCAGCCAGCAGAACCAGGTTTTAAGATCTTTTGGGCTTTCCAGAAGTGGGGCAGAACTCACATCCGGTGGCAGAATATTCTGAAGGGCATGGGCCATGGCAAAATAGGCTCTTATCCCAGACTCCACCAGCTGAAATTCCCTGACGTATTTTGGATTGAGTAGAGCAGGTCAATCAGATTGGTGAGAGAGAGTTCCGTATATATGCTAGACCCAGGGGTGGGATTCAGCTGGTTTTGGCCAGTTTGGGTGAACTGGATGTTAAATTTACATTTGGTTTGCCGAATCGTTTGTTGAACTAATCAGCTAGCCCTGCCCACGCCACCCTGCTGCTCCCAGGAGTCTCCAGGTAGCCTGTTTTGGATGCAGGTAAGTGCAGGGTTTGTGTGGAGGCTCTGGGAGGGCGAAGAATGGCCCTCCTGAAAGTTCTGGAAGTCCAGAAACTGGCCTGTTTCTGGCTTCTGGAGGGCCTCAGGAACCCAAGAAGGTCATTTTTTCCCTCCCAGAGGACCGAGGAAGCCTTTGGACTTTGGGGAAGGCAAAAAAAGGTCCTCCTGAAAGTTCCAGAAATCCAGCAACCATACAGAGAACTGGTTGTTGGGATTTTTGAATCCCACCCTTGCCTGGACCCATACCAGAATGGGCTTTAAAGGTGGATTTATCAATTAATGTTTTATATAAACAGTGAAATGAATGAGTGGCAAGAATGGTTGCACGACTCCAATCCCAAGCCCTCAAAAGTTCACTGATAAGTGCAATAAAAGCCATTTTAGTGCTGTATCCCAGCTTGAAAATAAATATAACTATACTTACATTTGCTGTGAAGAATAACAGAAACCATTTTTATATCTTCCTCATTTTTCTATTTTTTTCTTTATTGCACTTTTCAGGTTTTTTTAAAAAAAATATCTGTTTTCCCTGTCCATTTTTCTTAGTACTTATCATTGCTATTAAAACTTTCAACATTTTTTCAAAAGAAAAATGAGTAATCATTCAATGGGATTTTCCATGGATCCATATTACTGCTGAATTATTTCCAGGCTCTGAATAACAGTTAAAAACATGTTCTAACCAGAGCATGGTCTCCTTTTGCTGGTTGTTGACCTGATACAAGTAGCATGGTAAAACCCAGGAGGGAGCCAGATGCTGTCATCTGACGTAAATAATTTAGTACCCTAAAAATTTCTTTTGCACAAAACTGATCAGCTAGCCTCCAGGAAATCAATGTGGTTTTCAGCTGCTAATAACAACTGAAAAAAATCTGTCTAATTTCCAATCGCTGTTGAATTAAATTATGAGAGGGGAAAAATATTCACCATACATCAGGGCTGTCAAACTCCCAGCCTGTGGGTCGCATGAATCATGCACTGGCCATGCCCAAACCGGTTTAGCAAAGGGGGAAAATGTCGTGATCTGTCACGTGACACTGCCATGACGACGTGAGTTTGATACTCCTGCCATATGTGTTTGGTAGAAGTCATGGTGACACATGATGACATCACCTGTGCCAATAACCAAATCATGCAGATGATGTTAATCATCTGGTGTTCATTGTCATTTGCCCTTCTCCCTACAAAACACCTATACACTCTACTTCTTTTCCCTCCAGCCAGCTAGAATCATGCTAAGACTGACTAGCTTTGTCTCAAATTATCTGAAATCCATACCAAAACTTCTCACGAACAACTGAGGGGGCAAACTACTTGAAATGTATGCTGAAATACAAAATAACCAACTTCAAGGGAATGTGCATCAAAAAGTCTTCATCAGAGAAATCTTAAATATCAAAGAACAATATCAGAGAGATTTGCATTTTTTTTATTACTGTGCATCTTAGTAAAAGATGCTACAAAAGGACTGGTAGGTCACCAATACTCCTAGTTTAAAAAGAAAACACTAGGAACAAAGGCTGAGAATGGATTTTTACCAATTCGTGCATTTCAGCTGGAGACAAGCATGGCATATCCGTTCCAGGAAATATTTGGCAATCACTTGTGTATGTTCCTGGCAAATGTAAGACTTTTTAAAATACGTGAGCAAAGAAAAAGTGCTTTGGTGAGCAATATAAAGTCCAAAACGATGGTTAAGCAGCAATTTCATTGCATCAAAAAAGTGCTTTGATCAAGAGCTCAAATAAAGTGGTTAACACACAACAAAGCTATTGCTTGACTCTATGGATTTTGGATATAAATCAGTTTCCATCATGAAGAAAATAGATAACAGAAAGGAAAAATATTTGCCAATACTGAATCTTTTTCATCGTGCAATTAGTTTTTTGGGTCTATTTATTGTATATCAATCATGAAATTGTTCATGAAACTTATACATAATATCCCTTCTAACTATTTCTTAATTCAATTTTCTTATGACCATTTCCCACTGTTGGTCCTCTCCCTCAAGTGTCTATGCTGCTTTCAAAAAAACCAAAACATTCAGTATAACAAGCAATAGCGAATTGTTAAGTTTATACCAAGTGACTTTTCTCTGAATACTTGCAATTTATTCAACTACCATACCTGTGCAAATCAATCCTGATCCACTTTGAACTGGAGAACTCCTTGCCTGAAGAGAATATGATTACATTTGAATTTGCAATTTGAGCTATTTCAAGATTCAGTTAAAGGAAAAATTTCCCTACAGGCTATAATAAAGGAACAACAAATTGCATGCAGCTGCCTATATATATATATATATATATATATATATATATGTGCTGTTCAGCTTCCTTCGGGTATTATCTCACGTCATTGTAGTTCTGTTAAAGTTGTAGCAACGTTTCAGCAGAATCTCATCTGCCATCCTCAGGCTTCTGTATAGAGTTAGTTCCTGGTTTCAAATTTGAGGCTGGTCCATTCTGATTGGCTGGGAGCCTGGATCTGTGTTCATTGGACTTGGAGTTTGATTGATTGGTGTTTCTGGTTTCTTCTGTCTGTTTTGTGGCTTTGATTGGCTGGCAACACTCTGTTCTTGTGTTGGAGGCTTTCAGTGCAGCTTGGCTCCGTGTGAAGGGACGGCTGTTCTTCATTAGCAAGCTGCTATTCATTAGCAAGCTGGGTTTCACCTGGGTGCCTGGTGGGGGGGTGCTTGGGTTGGAGCTATCAGAGGGAGTCTGTTTTTGCCCAGGTGTTTGCCTGGCTTGTGGCATGGAGATCTTTCTATTTGAGAGTGCAGGCTTCCAAATGATTGACAGTCTGGTGGAATCATCTCTTCTATTCATGCTGTCAGGTCTTTTTTCATGAGATTCTGCTGAAACGTTGCTACAACTCCAACAGAACTACAATGACGCGGGACAACACCCGTAGGAAGCTAAACAGCACACACACACACACACACACACACACACACACACACATATACATATACATATACATATACATATACATATACATATACATATACATATACATATACATATACATATACATATACATATATATATATATATATATATATATATATATATATATATGCTGTTCAGCCTCCCCCGGGCACCATCCCACGTCACTGCACCATCCCACGTCACAGAATAAGACGCCAGGTTACTCACATCTTATGCACAACGAAACCACCCAAAAATAATTTGCAAAAAGATGAATTCAGAGCATTACAAACCCTGAAAAATGATAATAATATCATAATACTCCCAGCAGA
>BLBF01000042.1:11805653-11854159 GCA_015471245.1 Laticauda colubrina | reverse complement strand
ATTTGAGCTGGTGAGCTGTGATTTTGTTGTTTGGCTTCGTGTTCGTGGTCGTGCCACATCTTCATGGTGGGTGTCAGTTTGCTTCTTGTATGGGTCAGAGGGGTTTGAAGCGGGTAGTGGTGCAGCTGCAGTATGGTTTCTGGTTCGTGGTCGTGTCTCCTCTTCTGTGTGGGTGTGAGTCTTTTTTCTGTGTGGAAGTGTGGTGGTAGCATCTTGTGTGGCACTTGTGGGTGTGGGTCTGGTGTCATTCTTCATGTTAGTTAGTCGTTTATTCATGAGGGCAGGTTTCCAAATGGTTGGTAGGCGGGAGGTATCATCTCGTCTATTCATGCTGTGTGGGCGTTTCTCTATCTCTATGGCTTCTCTGATTATTCAAAAGGGTGAAGGTATTCAAAATGGCGAAGGTGTTGGCGAAACCCAGAGATGTCAAACAGATGACCTGGTCCAACCTGAACCGAATGCTCCAAGCACACTATGCACCGGTAGTCTCAAATTTAATCAAAAGGCATGAATTTTACAAGAGAGAGCAGATGGAGGATGAGACCATAGCAGATTTTGTAGCAGCCTTGAGACACATCGGAGAAGCCTGTGAGTTCCAGAAAATGGATGAGGCAATGAGAGATCGCATAGTCCTTAGCCTGAAGGAGTCTACCCTTCAGAGAAAACTACTGAATAGGCCAAACATAACCGTGGCCAAAGCCATGGTTATGGCAACCATGGCAGAGGTAACCTCTTTGGCAGCAGAGGCAACCACCGCTGAAGCAGCAAAGAAGTCAGCAGTCACCATGCGGAAAATGAATGCAGTTCCAGACCTGCCAACCCAAACCAGGGAAAAGAAGGCAGAGGGAGGAAAGAAACAGCCCACAGCGACAACCCACCACGAGTACATCGAAACCCAGAGTGACACTGAAGACGAAGACAAAGATGTCCATAAACTCTATTCAGATAGAAAATGGTATGAAAAGAGGAGAAATCGGCAGGAATTTCAGTGTGTGGGCTGTGGAGGCAATCACCCGCGAGCTGAATGCAGGTTCCTCGATGCAATATGCCAGGCTTGTAGTAAAAGGAAGCACATCGAAAGGGTCTGCTGCAACAAAAAGAGCTATAGTCCAAAAAGACATGACAGCACCCCCCCCCCCCAGACATGATGACGGACAATCCAGCAGCAGATGGAATCGCAATAAGAGAACGGGTGACAGGGAAGAAACGCATCACACAGTCACCATTGGCAATGCCAGGGCGGAAAGAGGAAAGAAGGTTCGGGTAGAGGTGAGCATTGAGGGGAGACCCTGCGAGGTGGAAGTCAACTCAGGGTCATTCCTATCAATGGTATCCTGGAATACCATCCGGCGTCTAATACCGAACATTAAACAGGGAGAACTACAGAAGGAAAAACTAGTGTTAAAAAACTATCAGGGAAATCGAATCCCAGTAGTAGGCCTTGGACATTTTTTAGTTGAATTTAAACACCATGCCGAAATCTTGCCTCTGACCATCGTCGACCACAACCACCCTAGCCTATTAGGAATCGAATGGTTCACGCCCCTGGGAATCGGGATGACTGGGATCAACCGCATCACTACAACCAACTGGGAGGAGACCCTGCTACAAGAATTCCATGATGTTTTCGATGGGACTCTGGGCAAGTACAAGGGGACCCCAATTTCATTTAGCCTAGACCCGAAAATAGCCCCCATCCATTTAAAGGCCAGACACGTCCCATTTGTGCTAAAACCAAAAATTGACGAGCCGCTGAACAAGTTAACAGCTCAAAGGGTTTTAGAACCAATCGACCATGCCAGGTGGGAAACCCCTATCGTCACACTGGTGAAGCCAGATGGGTCAGTGCGAATCTGCGGGGACTATAAGGCAACCCTGAACCATGTGCTCCAACAAAGCGCATACCCAGTACCAGTAGTGCAGCATTTACTGCACTCACTAGGGGGAGGAAAAATATTCACAAAGCTCGACCTTGCACAGGCCTAGTAACAGCTACCCATTGATCCTATTACAGCAGAGGCACAGACTATAGTAACTCATAGAGGGGCATTCAAATGTAACTGCCTCCAATTCGGTGTTAGCGTTGCCCCAGGTGTGTTCCGAAGCCTCATGGAACGCCTGCTAAATGGAATCAAAGGTGTCATCCCATACTTTGACGATGTATTGGTCTCAGCAAAAAATGCCAATCAGCTAGAGACCAGATTAAGAGAAGTCTTAACAAGATTTAGGAAGTCAGGCCTCAAAGTGAAGAGGGAAAAATGTGAACAGGCCACTAATCGGGTTGAATTTTTGGGCTATTTAATCGATGAACAAGGCATTCACCCCACCAAAAAAAAAGTGAAGGCTATCAAAGATGCTCCCAGACCCAAAAACAAAATCGATCTCCAGGCGTTCCTAGGCCTAATAATTTTTTACAATGTGTTTCTACCCCATAAGGCGACAATAGTAGAACCCCTACATCGTCTGCTAGATTAAAAAAACTGCTTGGACATGGGGTCACCGAGAACAGAAAGCTTTCCAAGGTATCAAAGACCTATTAACGTCAGACACCGTTCTCATCCAGTTTAGCAATACCCTGCCTCTGACGGTAACCTGTGATGCCTCGCCCTTTGGGGTTGGCGCCATCCTGAGTCACCAACTCCCAGACGGCAGAGAGGCACCGATCACCTATTACTCCAAGACGCTCTCCAAGTCGGAACACAATTACAGCCAACTGGATCAGGAAGCCCTCGCAATCATCCCCGGAGTCAAACGATTCCATGAGTACCTTTACAGTAGACCTTTTTCTATTGTAAATGATCACAAGCCTCTTCTTGGAATACAATAATCTTCTTAGCAGGCAACAAGCCAACCCCGAACATTCTGTCACCGAGAATGACGAGGTGGTCTGAATTCCTCGCCGCCTATTCCTACACGCTGCTCCACCAACCTGGCAAAGCCATTCCACATGCTGACACCCTGAGCCGTTCCCCGTTGCCCATCACAGAGGACGACCCTGCTCCAACCACGTCCACATTTCAGCTTGAGACCTGCCCAGAGCTACTGCTGACTGCAGCCGACGTCGTGAGAGCCACAGCCAAAGACCCTTTGACAGTGCAGATATTGAACTGGGTAGGTAAAAGCTGGCCAGAGGAAAACAAAACTGAGACTTTTAAACCTTTCCATGCCAGACAGACCGAACTGTCTATTGAAAAGGGGTGCATTTTATGGGGTGGCAGGGTGGTAATTCCGAGCAGCCTCCAAGAAGACGTCCTGAGCATGTTGCACGAGGGTCACCCAGGCATAGTCAAAACGAAAGTCCTGGCCAGGAGTTATGTGTGGTGGTCAGGGCTGGACAAAGACATTGAACACTGGGTTGCAACATGCCATGACTGTCAAAAACCGAGCCCCCCCCCCCCACAGGCACCAATAAGAGACTCGGAAACTCCCTGGGATCCATGGTCTAGAGTACAAATTGACTTCGCTGGGTCAACGAAGGGGAACACTTTTTTTATTGTGGTTGATGCATATTCAAACTGGTTGGAAGTCATCCTCATGGCTTCCACTACCACTGAGGCTGTTGTGAAACAGCTCAACAAACTGTTTGCAATGCATGGGCTACCTGATTTACTGGTTTCGGACAATGGGCCTCAGTTTACAGCCTTGCAGTTTGAACAATATCTGGCTGCCCAAGGTATCCATCATGCCTTAACTGCGCCAGTCCATCCGGCTGTGAATGGCAGGGCCAAACGCATGGTTGGGTATACTAAAGAGGGCCTAGAGAGAATGGACAAAGGGGACATGCAGGACAAACTAAACTGACTACTAACTTTGCAACATATTATCCCTAGTAGCACAACAAATAAAAGCCCAGCTGAACTTTTAATGGGTAGGAAACTATGGTACTACCTGGACAGGTTACACCCCACTTACACCTGGGACAACCCCCCTGACTCCTCCAGAAAATACCATTCCTTTGAAATCAGTGACCTAGTCTATGCCAAGAACCTTAACTGGGACCCTCTATGGCTTCCAGCCACCATCACACAAATCACAGGCCCCAAGTCCTACCGACTAATTTTGGACGATGGAAGGGAATGGAAGCGGCATATAGACCAGCTTCGTTCCCGCAACCTCGAATGAAAAACCACCGCAGAACCAAAAATAATAAATTCCGACTATAAAACAACTGGGGGGGGGGGGAAGTACAAATAAATAAAAAAAGGGAGAGATGAACCTCCCATAACAAGACAACAAACTGCAAAACGACAATCTAACCGAACAAAAAGAGCACTCACGGTTAGATGAACACCAAGAAAGAAGTCCGGAAGCAGGATAGTGAAGTGAGGCCTTCCTGCAAGGTGGCAGCCAGGCCAGCTCAACCAACCCGGACAAACCAGGAGAGAGTGGCAGAGCCATCTCAACTGGCCTGAGAGACTCAGGCAGGAGCGGCATGGCTGACACCCTTCCAGGAGGTTCCATGGAGAAGGACGAGAGAAGCAGCGATCCCGACCAAACCGCTAGAAGAACCAAAACAAGACTGAGCCGCGCAGGTCAACTAGGACTAGAAAAAGTCCCACCTACCTGCGCGACTACATCACCCACATTGGACTGAACTAAAGGGGGAGGGGTGTTCTGTATGGAACTTGGTAGGTTCCAAGTCCCTCATTCTGATTGGCCAAAAAGGCCATTTACGGATTGGTTCACTAAGAACCAATCTGGGAAGCCACCAAATGGCAGGAAGAGTTAAACAAGTGTCATTGGCCACAAGCCGGCAGGCAAACTGCTATATAAAGGGCTGCCGCAGCTTGGGCTATGTTCCGTATTTTTTGCCTTGCGAGTTTAAATAAAATAGTTGTTGTTTGGAACCCGGTCTCATGCGCTTCTTTCCGGACGGAACAAACCCCATCAAATTTCAGGTTCTAGCCTCATCCTTATTCTAATTTTGAGCCAATATTCAGTAGACTGCACTGAATTTACAGTTGGGTTTGCAGGACTAGTGCTGAAGCGTAGCATTGCTCTTGGCTCAAAAGAGAAGAAAGTTAAGACTAGAAACTGGGAACTGAGAAATTGAACTAGTCTTGCAACCAGTTCTAGAATGAAAATATCCAAATACTAGATGACCACAAAGAAGCTGAATTATCTATTTCAACTTCTTTGTTGAAATAGAAAATTTGTATCAACATTGTGTGTGTATGTGCATGTGTGTGCATGTATGTCTTCCTGGAAAATGCCCACACAAATCCCTGTAGTTTTCTTGGCAAAATTTCAGAAGTGGTGTGCATTGTCTTCTTCCTAGGCTGAGAGAGTGTGACCATCACCGGCCCATCCGTTTTTGTGACTAACACAGGACTAGAACTCACACTCCCCTGGTGTCTAGCCTGTTGTTTTAATCACTACACCGTCATATATACTGCATTTAAAAGATAACTAATTGTAACTTAAAGTTAATATCCATGAATTAGCAGCCCTGCTTCACCTCATAGATGAAGTTAGTGGGAGGGGATCCAATTAATCCAAATGGTGCTGAGGAAAATGTACTTTAAACATCCTTAGGGGCATTTTCAGTTTATAATTAGTCTACATCCTATAAGGTTGAGTGTAGAAATTTTAAGGACATGAAAGGTGGCAAATTCTTATTGAAATCAAATCTTATTTCTTTTTGTTATGTCTAAGATACACAAATGAAATAAATTAGGACCTCAGGCCAATACACGGTTGATAAATCAACCCAACTAGCCTATTTAAGTGGAGGGAATTAAGGATATTTTTGAGTGATGCAAAATTTCCCCAATGGGATGTTACAATAACTGTTTTCCTAGCAAAACATTGTGCATACTATTTGTCCATCTAATTTCTATTGTGCGTGTATCCAATTATTTATTCCCTAGGATAAGGAAGGAATGTAAAGCTACTTGTCTTTGCGAACAAAAACAGAAACCAACCACAAACAACAGCAGCAGAAACAGCAAAATGAACACACACATTGTCCCCAACTCCAGAGAGACATGTTAGAGAGCCCCAGTTCTGATCGATGCACTTGTAAGGAACTTTGCAGAATCAGGAGTTCCTGGGGAGAAAACTCTACAGATTAATTTGTTAGCAAAACTGTCAATATAATTCTCTTCCCTCTTGCTCTCTTTTTCTGACAAGAAAACTCCTATGCTATTGCTCACATATGGGAAATATAACTTGAGGGAAATTGGTTGTTCCAAATCTTGCTGTTACTTACAATAAAGATAATTTAATGAGAGAGTTTTTGGACTGAAGAGAATATGATGAACCACCATTGGACAGGTTTTTTTTCAAGATGATCCCTTCCATCTTGACCTCTATCATTATTTATGCTTAACCTGCCCTTCTTTAGAATATATATTCTAAAGAATATATATTCTAACATTTCTTGGAATGTTTTGTGAGACTTCACACTATTTATATACTAATAAAATTCATGTCATGACCTTTAACTGAAGAAAACAGTAAGTTATAGGGCAACACTTTTTGAACCAATATACCTCAACTATGATAACTTACAGAATGGGACCCAAATCTGTGACCCATGATTTTCACTGTTCTGTGACAATTTCCCAGCCAGTGTTGCACTCCTTGCTCCTTCCCCCACCCAGCAGCAATCACTTACCTGCCTGCTAGAAAGGGAAGGAAGGAAGGAAGGAAGAAAGGAAGGAAGGAAAGAAAGAAAGAAAGAAAGAAAGAAAGAAAGAAAGAAAGAAAGAAAGAAAGAAAGAAAGAAAGAAAGAAAGAAGGAAAGAAAGAAAGAAAGAAAGAAAGTAGATATGCAATGTCCTGGCAAGATTCCCACAAGGAAACTTAATGGGGAAGCTAGCAGGAAGTTGGAAGTTGCTCTTGCTCCCACTGATTTTTTACCCACTCTTTTTCTCTCTTTAGATAAAAATTTCTCTGAAATGATGACCCAACAGACATGAGTTATCTAATACGCCTTAATATTGAGACTGAGGACTACAAAGAATTCAGTTACTGAGATCAAGAGATTTGAGATGAAATTTCAAGAAGACAGATTTTTTTTTCTCCAGGGAAACAGTGTAAATTGTTGTGCACATCATATAACAAGGTTGTTCAGTTATCTCTGAGGAGAAGATTCTTGTGAATTTTATCTGAAAAATGGATTTCTGGGTATTTCACATTCTTTGGGTTAGCACAAACATTTGATGGGTATTTTATTCATTTACAATATTATTTATCAATTTTGTATAACACCATAATCACATAATAGATTACCAATAATTAACATAAACATAAAAACATAGCAAAAACATAACAATTAAAATAGTGTAAAAGTACATAAAAACAACTGCAACAATAAGAACCTAACCTATTAAATCTCATATCCTATCTATGGAGAAGTGTCCCTGATATCCACCAGAATTTTCTGGATGACAAAACCCACCTGCCTCAAGGTCAGAGGAAATGTCATATCTGAAATACAGGTGGGGACATTTTTGAGACACCTTCCTCCACCCACATGATGGTCACAGTGATATGTGGCAAGTTGATCTTCTCATCTAGAACCAACAGTATTATGACAGAGGACTTATTACATGCCAACCTGGCATTCAGTAGTAACAGGTTGATCTTCTCATCCAGAGCAAGATTATTGAGGACAGAGAAGCCAATCTGGCATTCATTAGAAACAGGGAAATTTCTGAGCCTGTTGCAGTGTTGACCAGGTCTAGGAATGACTACAGGGGATCTACTTTCTCTGAGATGGACCACCCCTTACTCTTAGCCTATCTCTCTAAGCCCATCACCAGCATGATGTCACTGCATGTCTTTCCTACTCCCACTATACTCATCATTCACAACCCTTGCTTACTACTCTTGGTCTGGCTGAAGGCCACACCTGACCTCAAAAGTAAGCCAAAAGCAAACTGACAGTAGCATCTAACAGCTTCTGCCCAGCATTGAGCAGTACCTATCCCACCAAGGTTAGTACCAATCCCCTTCTGATCACTTAAACTTCTTCCTCTGTTTATCCCTCACAATCACTCTTGCCAGGCAGAACAAACAAGAGGGGGAAAACAATCTGTTAACCTCTCAACCTCAACTACATCCCTCTTCACTCAAGAATGGATAAACATTCCCAACATCCTGCAAAATTAATTCACATAACAAAGCTAATTTCTGTGTTTTGTCTTCAAGGTTAAGTGATATAACAGCAGGGCTGCATCAAGCCACAATGCATCACAACAGAAGCTGATTTTAATCTTTGACTACCCCATAATAAAAGTTCTGGGAAGATGATATAACAGCTCAAAATATCTGCTGTCTCTTCTGGGTCAGCATATGGCAGCAGCTGGAAACATAAAAATTCCCAGTACTGGGAGATTTCATTCTAGGAAGAAGTAATCCTCAAGATATCCCTGTCACATGTCAACTGCTCAGAGGCAAAAATTTTCCCAACATATGCTCACCAGTATATACAGGGTGCAAGTTTACCTGGGACAAATCCAGGATTGCCATGTTGACAAATCTTTCTAAAATCCACACCCAGAGCATGAAGTTTGAAATCCCTCAATTCTAAAAGGAGATTTTCAAAATGTGGACAACTCTCCTGTTAAGAAATTTATATCTCACTGCCATTATTTGTGATTAGGAGCCTGCAGTTTGTAGAAATTGAAGAACTACAGATTTTGAAAGCATGCATAGGACACCAAGTCCAATGACTGGGCCAGTGCAGGAATTCAAATGAAATCTGAACATCAATGACAAAGAAACACCCACTATTTCTCCAGGGAATTGGTTCCAGGATTAACAATTCTTACTCATTATGCTTGGAAAGAGAGAAGGGAGTCATAAGGCTTCTTTGGTTGGGTAGAGTGTCATTTCCAGAAAGAGTCCTGTGGTCTTTGGCTCTAAATGATATTTGCTGCCAAAGATCAGAGGACTCTCTTGGTTACATCACAGACCCTTAATAAACTTTCCTTTGTCATTTGCAGCTCAAGGTTTGAGCACTTGAAGTTCTATCCTGAACAATTGCAAGTGATCCAAAGCTTCCACAAACAATTTTTTTGGTAGGAAAGCTATGGATGGAGGGCAGAGGAAAAAGAACCAGAAAAGGAAACTTGGACCTAAATCAGTATAGTGTGTATTCTATTCAAGGGAGTTTTAAGAACTGAGCTGAAAAAAACCAATTTATTCTAAAGGGAAGCAAACATGAGGATTTCTTTTCTTCTTTTTCTTCTCCTCTTCCTTTTCTGAAGCAGCATTTCCCCACCCCACCTCCTTTCCTTTCTTCTTCTTCTTTTGTTAGCTTTGGGAAACATCCTTTTCATCATAAGTTGAAACTTTCATCAGCTCGGTTCAGAAGCAGCTTTTATGTTTTTTGATTTACATAGCTATGCATGTCCCTCGGTTGATTTATCTTTTCTGGTATTCTAGCAGGGGTGGTTAGAATACCACTGTAATAGAGGTCTGTCCACGTTTCCGCTCATTTATGATACAAATTCTAATTGAATAGTTCTTTAGCATCAAAAATTTGGGACCCGAGTGGCTTTTGCACAGCTTGGCTTCAGCTGTTTGAGATGATGTAGAGGAAGCAAGGCGGAGGGCGGGGGGAATCTGAAAAGTCCCTGACTATGGAGGAATCTCAGGAAGCAATGTTCAGCTCATAATGTACTCTGGAAATGGAGCTCAGCATATAGATTGATGGATGAATTCTATTTTTAATCCATTCCCTCCTACCAATGCTCTTTTTGATCTGCAGCAATTTTCATTTTAAAATGGATAATATGACCTTGAGCAATAGTCCTGATTTTTGAAACTGATCTGCATTTTGTTCCCAGACTGACAAAAAGCAGTATTTCAGTCAGGATTCTCATTCAAACAAAGGGCCAGCAACTGAATTGCAGGAGAACTGTATGGACACAAAAAGCATACCTTTGTGATTTATTTCTCAAGCAAGTTTACAATATAAAGAGGCAGGATTTTGTTAGTACTTCCTAATGGTATCAGTCTGTAATTTTAATGACTTTGAATGTCAGAGTCCTCTAGAGGTTTCCTTTCAGATAAATATGAATGAATAGGTGGATAAAAATGCCAAAGCCAACATCTGGCTGACTGTGTGACAAATCATCATAATAATTTAATTCTGTTCTACATAGCTAGATTGAAAAAAGGCTCATTTTTTTGGGAACCATCAAAAACATTTGGCAATTTATGAATACTTCAATGAAGGGTTGGCAAACAAAGCCAATGGCTATTGGAGAAGGAATTAGGGGAAGTTGAAATTAAATGTGGTATTTTTTTCCAAGATGACTCATTATAACCTTTACTCTTTATGCTATCAATGGTTCCACTGATAGTGGTTTTGAACAAGACAAACTGTGGTTTGATGAACTGGCAAAAAAAGAGTTTAAAAAATTCACATTTACTTTACTTTATTTAATGTGAAAAAATTCACATTTACTTTACTTTATGGATAACTTACAATCTTTTGGAAGAATGAAGGCAGAACTGGATTCCTTGCTAAAAAGCACAAAAGAATTCAGCAAATATTGGAATGCAATTTGGCATTGACATAATCAAAAAGGCAGGCAAAATCAATGAAGGTGATGGATCATAACTTGATAATAAAGATATGATAAAGGCAGTAGGACCAAAAGAAGGCTACAAATGTTTGGGAGTTTTATAAACTTTTGACTGAGTTAAGTCAAAGAAAGTACTTCTACCTGATATATTAAACAAATCTGAAAATTTTTGAAATAAATCTAAATTCTGGAAACATCAATAAAGCTACCTGGGTAGTCCCATTATATGATATACAGCAGGAACAGATGATTGAATCCAGATGGAACTTAATAACTTGGAGCAGAAAATAAGAAAACTAATATAAAATGGTCTTCACCCCAAAAGCAACATAGATTGGCTATATTTGCCAAGAGCCAAGGGACCGATGATTCCTATTGGTGCAACAAACTGTGGAGAAACAAAAAACATGACTAGAATGGCTATATAAAGAAAAGCAAAGAAACATTATTGAAGGTAGTCAATCAAGGAAGAATTTTTTAAAAAGAAAGGTGAAGGGCAAATATAGAAAAGAAGCAATAGAAAACCAATTTGTTAATTGGAAGAACAAACCATTGCATGGTCAATACTTGAAGATATAGAAGGAAATGCTGATAAAAATCCCACATGGATCTGATTCAGATCAGGCCTGTTAAAGAAAGAAACTGAAGGCATTATTTTAGCAGCTCAAGAACAAACTCTGCCAACTAATTCCATGAAAGCAAGAATTCATAATGTAACAAACAATTTCTTATCTTTGTGGTGAAACTGATGAAACAAATGGCCATTTGATCAGTGGCTGCAGCAAAATTTCACAAATTGATTATAAGCAGTGTGATGACCAAGTTACCGATATTATTCATTGGAAAGTTTGCCAGAGATTTGGATTTGAATGTAGCAAGAACTAATGGGACCATCAAGTTTAGAAAGTTTTGGAAAATGTATGGCTTAAGTCCTTACGGGACTTTGAAATACAAATGGAAAGGCACTTTGCTCATAATCTGCCTGATAACAACAATCACTGAAAAGAAGAAAATCTGATTCATAACTGTATCAGGTGATGTCAGAGTTGAGAAAAAGCAAACCCAAAGAATTATGAAATACTGGGACTTCCAAATTGAAATTGAATGCTTATGGAAAAAGAAATCAGTTGTTATACCAAACATGATTGGTGCCCTTGGAGCTATAACTATAGGGTTCCCTCAATATTTGCAAATTCTGAATTTGTCAGACCTGAACACCCTAATATTACAAAGAAATGCCCAACTTCGAATTAGCTGTATCCTCATTAACCACTTAATGATGGTTAGGACCTTGGTAGACTTGCATTATTACATTTCCACCTGTCCTTGACTGTGAATTTTATAGCTTACCCCAACAACAACAATGACAACAACAATAATAATATTAATAAGGTGAATAAAAATGCCAAATGCAGTCTCAACCTCTGGCTGTCTGGGCAACTAACCATAATGTATACTGGAAGTCCTTAATTTATCATCAGTCAGTAAATTACCTCAGAAAGGTATATTATAGATTGTATACAGTATGACTGTAGAGATTCTCAGTTAGTATTCCAAATATGCTTTTTTTTTGCTGGATTAATGAGAAGGAGAAGATCTTGTGGGATTTTTGAATACAGACAGATCATCATTTGGGACATAACACGCCAGATTATCAAAAACTGAAGTGTACAATTTATTGATATTGCTGTGGCAAGAGATGCCAGAGTTGAAGAAAAAGAACTTGGAAAAAAAATCACAAAATATCGTGATCTGGCCATTGAAACTATGCAGTTATAGCTGAAACATGTAACAGTGATATCCATCATCACTGAGGCACTTGGTACCATGTCCAAGAATTTTACAAAATACATCAAGAAACTGCAGCTTCCTGCAATAACACGAGAGGAACTGCAAAAAACTGTGCTACTCGGAACATCGTACATTTTAAGAAGAAACCCGTATCAACCATTAGCGCCAGTCAATTATATGATACATGAGTTTCATGTTTAATGAATAAAAGAGATAATAATAACAACAACAACAATAATAGCAGTAACAGCATCTTCTGTATATGTGTGTCTGATTAACATTCTCTCAGAGAGAAAGAGAAAAAATGATGAGAGAGAAAAACGTTGTTAAAAAATAAGAGAAAAAAGAATGCTAAAGATCCTGCAATTACTGGAGATATTCCCAGTGGATATTTCCAAGTCAGTCCAGGCAGTGACAGTGAGACCATCTGCAGCTCCTATCATTATCTGCCTTATTTTGAATGAGTGTTTTGCTCCAACTTTCTGAACTCTGGGTGCTGGCACAGAAATGTTACTTGGATGGATTACTTATCACTCCTGTTTTGGAAGATCCAGTTTTGGTAGGTGAACCTAGGTCAAGACCTGATAGTGTTTAACTGAGAGTGGGTAAGGAGAAGCTCATTTAGACTGCATTTAGTGTATATTTACTCAGTTGGTATGTCTCAGATCTATATACATATATGGCCTTAAGTTTACACCTTTCTGAAAGTGGCAACACTTTGCAACTCAGATAATGCATTTGAAATATATTCCTATTAGGGAATGGGTGCACAAAAATGCTTTACATTTTGGGAAATTGTTTTCAAAAAGGCACAGACAATGAAAAATGTCTGCAAAAATGCACATATTTATGGGGGAGGAGAGACCAAACTGCATACAGAAGTTCTGTGGGGTTTTTTCTTTTTTCTTTTTTTAACAAAAACCTGATGTGGAAATAGACTGGAAAAATGAAAGAAACAAAAATACCTAACAACAACCCTGAATGAAATCAAATTTGATAGATTTCCCCAAGACAACTTTGACAGTACATCTCATTGGATAAGCACAAATGTCAACATATTCACAGTTCCCTAGACCTAACAGATCCTGATAAAATCCCAATTTCAATGTGTCAGTGTTTATCTTTAAAATCCATCATGGGCCCCATCAACTTTGTCTGATATAGAGGCCTTCATAAAAGACCTATCTTTATATGTCATCAGAGAGCAGGGCTGCATTGATCAAAGTTTTCTGTATTTTGGAATTCTTCATGGAAAAAGATTATGTAAATAGAAACACTTTGAATTTATTGAGGTTTTGTTGTTGCTGTGAATGAACATTTTTGGTTGAGCAACATTAACAATACATTTTACTGTATTTATTACAATGCGTCAGTTGCATACAGTTGCGGCATCTAGTGCAACTTTACAGATTTCATACAAATCACTTGTGCATAAAATATGAAATTGGCTTTTCATTGAGAAACATGGTGAAACTATGATTACTGGTAATGTTTTGATCCTCTTTATGGGACAGCTGTCACCTATTCTTACCTGAAATGATGAATTTGGATGTATATTTACACGGGCTTGAAACCAATGTTGTCCTTTGTTCCCAGTTGTAGACCAGAATGGACTTTCTGGTGAAGTCTGACTTTTTAACCGCAAATAAACATTTAATGTGCCTTTAAAAAGAAAGAGCATAGACACACACATATACAATTAAAGAAAAACAAAGAAAACAGAAAGAATATCAGGAGGTTGAGACACACCGGCAGATGTGGAACAGCAATAACAAAAAAAAAATGTAAAATGCAAAAGCCAAAAGAGGTCAGTTTAATGAAGCACTGGAGTATGGATTTCAGCATAATGGAAGTCTCTGGAATGTTCTAGCTTTTTGTACCTTTCTTTACTGACTATCTCTCTGTGGCAAGCTCTGAGTTTGCATGCTGATTTTGCCTCATTTAAGTGGGCTTCCTATGTTTGGCTTTTCTTTCCACTGAAGGAAGTCATTGAAATATGGCCTTAGCAAAATGCTCCATTTCATTGTTCTCTGCCTCACCTCCGAGTCCTATGCTTTACCACAGACAATTCTGATGTTAAATTTAACAACTTGATAAATTTAGTTTGATGTAACCTTGCATGAATCACCCTCTACTAGGTTACATGCATGGAATATGATCCTGACAAAGGAGGATTACATATTCTAAGAAGGAGTAGAGTGGTGGTTACTACACATAGCTTTTCGGATTAGACAAGGTGATGATTCAAAATGGGCCAGATACGAGTTCTTTGCACTTTCCTGCATTTCAGTTGTGACATTTGGATAATTTTCTTTGGGAAAAAAAGTTCTTTCTCTCTTATAGAGCAAATATCCTGAGCAGCACTGAATTCTGCATGGCATATAGAGGGACACAATCCAACATGAGCCAAGTTTGGATATATTTGTGGTGGGTGGGTAGGTGTCAGGAGTGTTCAGAGGAGAAACATTTGAAATAAAGACCGTAAAAGCAACATTGAAGTTCTCTGGTCAGCATTAATTGCAAATATAGGCAGTCCTCACATTAGAATTGTCATTCTGCCCAGAATTATGGTCATAAATTGTTGCAGGCATTAAACAGGTTATATGTGACCAGACCCAATTTTATGATAATTTTTGCAGCATTTTTTTAAGTGAATAGCATGGTTATTAAGTAAACAGCACCTCTAAGTGAATAGTGCAGTTGTTAAGTGATTCTATGATACCCCAATAGGTGGAAACCAGAAGTAAATGGTGGATGCTGGCAAAAAGTACCAAAAATCATGATCATGTGACCACAGGATACTCTAAATAGCTGCAAAGACAAGCCAATTACCATGAGACCAAAGTGTGATCAGATGATGATGATGATGATTAGTGTTCGTGGATGCATGTGTGAACATTGTAAGTTCAAAATTGCTTCATAAGAAATTTCATGGGCATTCCACTAAGTGGCTGGTTAGAAGTTGAGAACTACTGTACCATGCAACTATAAGTGTATTGTATGTGACCAACAGAGGAAAAAAAGCCTTACTTCTATTACTCATGATGTAAGTAGCAAAAAGTCTTTAAACATATATTAAATAATAATTCATTGATTATGTCTATGGGGACATCGTAATAATTAGTTTTATGGGGAAACATTTAGTTTGCCAGGATTGTATTTCGTTTTCTTCAATCTAACTTAGAGAAAAAGACAAAACAATCAGTTGGTAAACCTGAAGAGACTTCACGGTGGCTAGATTCATACAAGATTTAGCCTGATTGCTAAATTAATCCACTGTCTGGGTTTAGGCAATATTTTCAATGATAGTCAACTGCCTCCTATACTTATTTTGGGGAGTATGACATGAGAGATACCTTCCAACTTATTAATGATAAGAAATGCAACCAAGGCATTGGGAAAAAAAACCATGTGGGTGGAAAGCCTTAGTTACAAATGTATTTATAATATGAAAGTTCTCAATGACATGCGTATATTGGCAGGAAGAATCCAACTCTTTGGTCCTGAACATTATAGGATCTCCAAAGGCTACATTTCAATGGCTTTCTGCCCACTGACTTATTTTCAAGACAATTATCTTGACCATTTATGTTCCCTCCTTCAGATCGGTAAAGAAAGGCATTCTCCAATAGAACCTCTCAATTACTGAACTGCTTCCCTCCCACATTTAAGATGGCTTGCTGACATTTCCAGAATGCACCATAAAATGTCTTTAGGTGAAATCCATTTTCATATCCGAGATTAAAAAAAGATGGATTTATTTTTAAAGCAATGTACTTTCTAATACAGCAGGAGGCAAGTGTGGAACAGCAAAAGTCTATTTCCCACCTCTTTTCATGTTGTGCTTTTGGTCATTTATGATCATCATTTAGTTTCCTAGAGTGATTATGATGTACGGAGAATAACTGTAGTGTTGTGGCACCATGCAGCAACTAGTTTCTGTTATGGTTTTTATTTCTGTTTGGTTTATTTTCAATTGACTTTTATTCTCTCTAATTGCTTTTACCAGCAATGTGATACAATTAATGATATTAAAAAGCACACACACACCCTAAAATGAAACAGATTCATGTTGTGCAGTGGCCAGAATATGAAAAAATGCAGCCAGCTCAAGGGAAGTAGATTTTCATATTTAATTATATATTTTTTTAAAAAAATACAGAATAAACTGTACATTGACATTGTGTTATAATACCCGCTTCCCAAATACCCTCCTGCACACTGGGGAATTTTTTTAGTTTGCCATGTTCAGCTCTGCCCTGATTTCTTTGTATGGTATATATTTATTTATATGAAACATTTATGTGACATCAACTCTCTTAATGGGTCTTGACAGCTTACAAGGTACAGTGAAAACCCCTATTAAAAACAACACTAAAATGTATGAGACATAAAACACTAAAGGTTAAGAGATACTAATGAAAGCGTAGGAAAAGAAAAGTTTCCAGTCTCTTCCTACATTGTGTTAAAGAGGAGACTTTGCTTCAACTCTAGTGTCAATTTATTCCATTTTTCTATTTTAGTGGAATACTTCTTTTGCACTAATTTAGGGAACTCATTTTTTAAATAAAAGATGTGAGTTTGGAAAATGTAATAACAACAGCAATAGCAGCATAACCAACAGTTGATGTTGTTTGTTTTGTTTTGAAACCAGAAAGAATTTCATCCAACAATTCCAAAGACCACAGAATATGTCCTTCAAACCTCAAATGTCTATGGGGACATTTGAGGAAAGCATAAAGACTCATCTTGACCATCTGTGCAATTTCAGGGTGAAATGTTCTATTCTAAAAAAAAAAAGCATTAAAAGGAACATGCCCATTTAGCAATGTTTTCAATTCCCCAACTGAATGTTTATGTATATGGTGATGTGGTCCACCAGCCCCAATGATACCAAGGTCTCAAAAGCTTGAATGAAGAAACACTGAGCTTATAGAAAACAAGAGAAGGCCTCCAACCAAAGCTAAAATGAAATCTTTCTAATGGGATATAAATTGTTTTTGGTTAAAGTTCTTCCTAACCTAATGGTGACCCTGGTTGGATAGTACAGATTGTAATTAATTTGCAAAGAATGAAAAAAATGCCAAACGTCTTGTGATATTATGATTGTTTGCTCCTGAGAGACACTTGTTTGAAAGTGATGGCCAAATAAAATGAATGAATGGATGAACGAGTGAATGATGCACTTTGTGGAAGATTTGCTTGATGGAATTATGTGTCATCCTCCAGTTTAATATCATAAAATAAGGAATGTGTAATTTCTTACAGCAGGGGGGAATGAACTTTAAAAATTCTGACTTCCACTTATACCTTTTTCCATTTCTGATGGTTGAAATCAGCATCTTAAATTTTGCAAAAGATTATGTTTTGTCATTCACTCTTTGGGAAAAACCAATTAACATTAGGGAAGTTGAGTTTTCTAAGGTCTAAAAGTTCTGTTAACCTTCTCTAAGATTTATAGCCCTAATTTTCCTTTAAAATTCTCAAACCTTCTCTCAAATGAAGAAATTTGATTTCCCAATTTGGGAATGGTCTGGAGAAATTTGGAGTAATTAGAAGGATCATTAACTAAGTATTGTGGACTACAGTGATAATGCAGTCCTTCCTAGACTAGAATTGTTTGGACTTCAGATCACAGGAAAGCATCTTACGAGAAGATATATAGTATTGAATTCATATGTGTCTCTCATCTAGAATCAAAGGCCAATTCTGAAATGTTTAGTAGAGGCTTGAATTGAATCAGGCTCTGATGAAGCAGACCCAATAACAATCTGATTTTTTTTCCCCTGAAGTTCATTAGAATTCAGGTGATTTGCTAGGACTAAGACATGCAGACAGTCATCTGATTGCTATCTTAAGAAAATGAAGAAACTCTCTTAACTTTTTTTTTAATCTTGCAACAGTGATGAAAAATAATGATTACTCACCTATGTGTTGACCATACATGTTGTAATAAAAACTGAAGCAATATGCAGTATTGGTGGTTCCATATGGGTTTTTGGGAGGGATGCTAAAAACTGGGCTAATGAGTCTTGCTCTATCACCTTCTTTTCTAGGACTGGATGCTTCAATGTACATGAAAAATCCTAGAAGGGAAAAAAATAACATGAAACTGTGATATGCCACATTTAACAAGGAGAAACATTTTCCTCTGGAGACTGGGGAATAGTGCCCAGACTTAAGAATACAAGCACATAAGTAAACTGAATACTGGTACAGCACTTTTCCAGATACCTATGGGAAACCCTCAAGCAGGACCTGAGGATCACAATGCTATTTAGCTCAAGTTCCAAGTTCCCTGGAAATATTATGAACTGATACTGCCTGTAGCAAGTTGCTGTAGCTGTTTCAAAGGTTGATCTGTCAAGGGCATATGTTTTTTGTACTCCTACTATTTATATGACTAATATTTTAAATCAGGGTGGCTTCTATAACAAAACTTATAAAATGTAGAAATGAATCAGGATGCTCAGACAGGTACAAATTAAACAGAAGGGATCTACCATTTTAAATATTTTTTCTTTAATGTTTTATTCATGTAGGAACTACTTATAGACCACCTTTTCATATCAGAATCAATCTATCAAACTCATACAACCCCTGGAAAAACTGACAATCATTTCTCCTTTTTGTGTGATTCTGTGTGTGTTGGTGAAGGACCACAGATACTATGTTCCTACTTTGTGCCTGCTTTGTGGAATAGTCTCCCTTCAGAAATTAGTTTAATAAAATCACTTTATCAATAAATGTTAAAAAGGTAAAGACACACATTTTTTTTCTTATATTTTGGTCACTATATAAAGAAAGACACTTTCTTTACGATTAACATGGAAGCATTTCACTATTGCCAATTTCCAAGATTTTTTTAAACTACCCCATCCAAACATTAGCCATACCTGAACCTGCTTAGCTTTTTTGAGATCAGCCAAGATAGCTTTTGTTTGAAGTTTGTTGTTATTTTAGTAACTGTCCACATTCTGAAGCATGTAACTATAGCTTTTAAGTTTGAATAAATGGAAAACTTAGGTTCATTTTTATAGGCTTATCTGTAGCTTGTACTCAAAGAAGAGTTAAGAGTCTGATATACAGGCAGAATCAGAAGTAAATTATTGATTGTTGAAGGGCATATCCTATTTTTCATTGCAAAACTCAGTTAAGAGTTACACGCTACCTTCCTTGGAACCTGACCGGTCAGCATTAGGTCCAGTGTTTGGGGTGTATTTTGTGTCTCGAAGGACAATGTTTTGTCTTGTCCAATCAAAGTTGTCCTTTTCATCTTGGGTGAATAAACAAATGTTGCCATCTTCAAAGCCACAGTGGAATTCTCCTGTCAACAAACCAATCACATGATCATATAAATAATCATTTCAAGTTAACAATTTACAAAGGCTTTAAGCTTTCTTCTTCTTCTTCTTCTTCTTCTTCTTCTTCTTCTTCTTCTTCTTCTTCTTCTTCTTCTTCTTCTTCTTCTTCTTCTTCTTCTTCTTCCTCTTCCTCCTCCTCCTCCTCTTCCTCCTCCTCCTCCTCCACTTCAGAAAACTATTTTGTAATTACAATGTTTCAGGTTAGATTTTTTAAATATATGGAATTATCTGATAAGTAGTCCCAGAGGTTAAAAAAACAGTGGTCAAAATGGTAACAATATGTAATAAATAAAACAATAAAAATCATAAAGCTTCATGACAACTTGTGATGGTAGCAGAAACCCAAGTTAATTCTCTTAAACTAAGTTGAGGCACCTATGAAAATATAGCTATCACTGAAGTGCTAGAATTGGATTAGAAACATGTTGGATCAGTATCATCAAGCATTTTAATACAACAAACATGAAAATGTTTGTGATGAGTCTCTTCATAAATATTGTCAAATTCAGTTTTAGGATGTGGGCCTGAAACTGGATTAGAATGGGAAAATTGTTAGACAGCTAATAGCTAGTAGCTTTTCTGAGAAGAACTAATAAAGATAATTAAATTATCTTTCTATTGAAACACTAGGAATGACATATGGGGATATATAAAAACAGTTGTGAGCTTGCCAGAGATTTTGCCTGAATAAAGGAATATTTGCTGAACGTAGTCTTAACCTCAAATTGACCTCTGTGTGAGTTCAAATGCATTAATAAGAGCTTCAAAGAGAGATGGACAACATGGTATTCTGGAAGTTGTCTTAAAAATTCCACCATTTCTTATCCCTTGCCATTCTGGCTAGAATTGATAGGAATTGGGGACAAACATATGGAAGGAACACACACTGTCTTTCTCTGCTCTTTATCTTTTAATCAACAAGTTTAGACTATACCTAGGTGGATCAGGGGCTCTAGTTATTTCCTCCTTTGCTTCCTGGAAGATTCATCAAACATTTGGAAGGAAACAGTATAGAGCAAAGGAGTCCTTTGTTAACTTTCACAAGCTGTCGGTCATCCTATCTACATATCTGGTTAAGTCTTTGCTTTCAGTCCTAATCTAGAGATGGCAACCTCTGAAAATAATTTGTGTGGCCCTCAGAAACATTTTCTCTTCCTCCCCAGATGAAAGGAAAATTAAGGATCTGAAGAAATGTTTGGTGTTTTTATTTATCTCTTGTCTGAGCTTTGTTGTTGTTGTTGTTCTTTCTTTTTTCAATCTATCCTTTTGTTCCTTTGTATCTTTTCAAAATTTATTTTGTGAAGTCCCCAGTTTATATTATAGTATTCTGATATATGATTCCCTCTTGCACAGTATACAGAGTCTATATAAAGGTAAGAAAGATCTAAATTTAATTTATATAGTGACAAGGTAGTTCCAATACTTACGTAAATGTGGATTCATTGGAGCTATAAAAGAAAAAGATAAGATCCTAAAATTAATAATTTTTTCTGTGCATACCGATAGCTGTTTTGTCTCTGATATTCCTACTATTTGTGCCTTTCCATCAGGATTGGACAACTATTAGGCTTATACATTCTGATAGATGAAATATTTGTAGCTCAGCGTTCAAATGAGGGGTCCCTGATATTCTCTGAGCTTGGCTGGGTTTTTTTGCAGACATTTCATTACTCAAACTAGGTAACATCATCAGTGGTAGTCCAGAGTGGGGTTTGTTCTCATTTTATATTCTAGTGGCTAGAGAACACACTCAGCTAAAGAATACACATGAAATCATCAACAATGTCTTCAAAGGTATCAAACTCACAAGGGAAGAAGAAAAGAAAAAGATGCTACCATTCCTGGATATCCTTATCAGCAGAGACTGTGATGGAAAATTAGAAACCCAAGTCTACTGACAAACTGCCCACACCAACCAAGTGTTCCACTACCGAAGTAATAATTTAATCTTCCACAACAGAAGCTGTGTTAGAATATTATTTAGTTGAGTACAAACAAATTTGCAGCTATGCTGAATGTTTGTTGTGGTTAGCCGGCAGTAGGTGTGGATGGCTGAGGAGAGCGAGGATTCAGATGAGGACCATTAGGGAGTGGACTGCTGCCTTCAGAGTTTGTGGGGGCTGGCAGCAGTGTTGAGAAGGTTCCTGAGGAGCCTGTGCCAAGTGCGCGTGTGCACAGGATTGCTCTCAGGAAAGAGCAGCTATGGGCAACTCAGGAATAAGGTTGAAAGGTAATGGCCTCTCCTTCAAGAAGATAAAAGCTAGGTGTGAAGCGAATGTTCTTTGCAGAAAGCAAAGACATTTTGAAACTCAGCCTCATGGACATCACAGTATTTTAAGTTGGTATTTGAAAACTCTTGTGTTGTGAAATAGTTCTTATCTGTGATTTTTGGCGGTCTCGTTTGTGCTTATCAAAGTAATTAGTTTGCAGCAGCCTTTTAACTGGAGATTTATAAGACTCATTAAAAGGTTTCTGTTCCCTTTGGTTATTGTTTGTCTTATTGGAAAAGGGTTTGGGTCAGAACAATGTTATAAAAGGAAACAGATCATCTATGCAACATCTTCCACCCCAAAAGAGAAAGGAATATCCACACAGCTTCATCAAAAAGGACCTGACTACTCAACCCAATATACCACAAGGAACACAAGCTATAAAAATGATAACAATGCCATAAATCAAAACCATCTCAGAAACCATCAACAGACCATCAGAATTACATGGCATCAGCACAGTCCATGAACCAACTAAAGCCCTTTAAAACAGGGGGTCTCCAATTCTGGGAGTTGAGGTCCACAAGTCTTAAAGTTGCTAAGGTTGGAGATGCCTACTCTAAAATATACTAAGTAAAGACTCAGCAGCCTCAAAAGAAAGAAAGAAAAAGAAAACAGGAGTAAATACAACATTTAGTGTTGTAGACTTCAACAACCACAGTGCAGGACAAACTGTGATTAGACCAGCAGAACACATCCATGAAGACCACTTAACAGTCAGAAAACATGGTGAAAACTCTTAAATTTCACAACATGAATAGACTTAACCATAGTTTCAAACTGTCACCATTCTAGACCAAATCAAGTCCTAACAACAGTGACAGGTTAAGCTGCTAGAATATAAAATGAGAGCAAACCCCACTCCCATTTAGCACTGATGATGTTACCTAGTTTGGATAATGAAACTGCATGGAAACAACGAAGCTGGAGAGTACCATGAGTAAACTCTATTTTGTATTGTAGCTAGTCATTCAGCTATTTAGCCCAGGTGAAAATCAATCCTTTAACAATTCCTAGAATTCCTCAAGGAATGTAACAGTGAAAACCAGTGTACTTTCCTGCAACAATTTTCTCCTGCTTATGCCTAGATTTCTTTATCCCACCAGTATAATAATTTACATTGGGAGAGTCTTTGGGTTGCAGATACAGTTAAATAATTAAGAGTTTAAAAAACATACAAATACATTTTCCATTCAGCTCTTATTTACATTTCAAATTATTATTCTCATATCTTAACAAATGGTATTTTAAATTTTCTAATTTGTCCCTTTTAGATTTTCCTTAAAATAAAACATGTAAAATTATTTATACAATTTTATATTTGTTGTGCTTGGTAAGAAGCAGGAAATATAAAATTATAAGGAAATTTAGGATATGTTTTAAGGGAAAAAACAAGAATAATAATGGTGTTAGCATAATAATAGCAAGTATACAGCTTATCTTTCAATATTATCAAATATTCAAAAGCTATATATTTAATCATTGATGGCAAAATATTGGCAGTGTGCAACTTATATAGGCATTTATTTTATTTTTAAAAATGCTGTACTTCTCTTTCAAGGAACAGAGTAATACAGCACATATAGTAATGATCCCATTTCTATCCTAGAAACGATCAGAAAAGAAGACATCAGAATGACTGATTGAAGGACATCCTGTAAATTATATTTCCATGTTAGAACAAGATGTCTTCATGATTCAAACTACAAGATATATCCCCCAAAGAGAGATGTTAGCACATTTGGAAAAATTCCACAATGTTGTAGGTAGGGAATAATTGGAGTAAGAACACAGGGATATCGTAGATCAGCAAGTTCCAAATATCCAGAAGGATTTCAGAATATTTAGCAGATACTGAATACAAGCTGGGTGTTGCAAGGAACAGAAGAAGAGAAAAATATCTAGGAGTTATATAACAAGGATATAATTGATGCATTAAAAACAAACACTACTTTTTTTGAACTTTTATTTTTTAGTGCTTTAGAAGGGTATTTGCTTGGTGGATGCTTGGTTGTGAGTGAGTGAGGATTTGAACAGGGAACTTTCTTTGTCAAGATCCTCATCTTATTTGATTCTTGTTCATCCAAAGGAAACAAAGAATCTATGGAATCTTACTCTACAGGAGTATGTATTGTTTATTTATTTAATTTATATGACATCCACCTCACTGTTACAACAGCTCTGGGCAGCTTACAGCATAAAAAAAGATAATACAAAGCAATTATAAAAAAGATTAAATAGTGACTAAAAACTAAGAGGACAGGTGATGAGAGGGTGGGGATCTTATCTCTAACTCATCAGCCACCTGTAGCACAGAGGCCTCCTGTTGGGGCCTCAGGCCAGCCAGCAGAGCTTGTTCTAAGGCTCTCCTGGAAGGCCAAAAGGGTGAGGTTTGATCTTATTCCCAGCCAGAGATTATTCCAATGGGAGGGCCACAGCAGAAAAGTCTCTTCTCTAAGACTCAGACAAAATTCTTTGGCAGATGGGATTCAAAATAGGAGTAAGTGGATTCCAAACCCAGAATCCAATCCTCCTGCCAGATCCTAATAGAGGAAAAGCTTTTTGGTGAAGTAAAACATTGTATACCTGAACAGTGCTTCAGAACTGATTCTAAAATACATTTATGGCAACATTCTAGGCAGTTTGAAAGAGTTTGATGACATGACTCTGCTAATTCCCATGGACCTCACAGAGTGAGACAGAATCCTGGGAGTGGTTAGTGCCTTGAAATCCCTCATCCCTTCCTTTTGACCCTAATATTTTTGTTTTCACCTGGCTCCTTTGATTGATGTATTTTTTTTTTCTATTTTTATGTTGTAGTTATACACAAAATCATTCCAAGATGGGATAGGCAGTATCTAAATTTGATAAATAATAAATAAATAAGTCCATGGTGAGCATGCTCCAACCTTGAGTAGCATAGGTGGGCCAACATTTAATTTATACAAAGCTATTTTGAAAGCATTCTGTAGCTTCACTTTATTGCCATTTTATCTTTTTCTTTTCCCTCTTATATTCCTTTATTTAAGAGGAATAATCAGTGACTCGATTCCTGTATAATTTGCCTTGAGAAAATGTATTTAGTTATTCAAGACAGACCTCCCTGTGTTTGCTAATACAATTACTTCTCATTTGCTGAGAAACATTTCATTTTTGGCATTCTTCTGACTCCAAATTGTGGGGAACTGCACTGAGTGACATTTGCTTTGTTGACAAACTTGGAGGCTTTGAGAGAAACTATCGTTAATGGCTAACCTTCAGTGCTGCAATGTTCATATTGTTTGCAGCAAAGCAACCAAAGCCAAATGGATGGGTTGGCAAGCAAGAATCAACTCCTGATGATTGATAGGGACAGAAAACAAATTCAACACTGGTTAGTTATATACATGTTACAGGCCAGTACCACAAGAGGAATGTAGGTGGGGAGCAACAACTCAGAAGTGGTAGTTTTGGAGAGCCTTTTGTCATCATTGGTCCAGGTTCAAGAATCACTCAGTGGGGAAAGTAGCAAGCAATAGTTGTCATGATGGCAAAACAAGAGTTGATGAAAGTGAGAACTCTTACTCTGACTTCCAAGGTCTAGAGAAACTTTTTAGGTTGTAGTTATCCCTGTTGGAATTGGCAAGCCTGGTTCTGTGATTCCACTGTTCCAGAGGGGGGGAGGGGGGTTTCATACGATTGAGTTGGGGTAAGAAAGCTAAAAATGGTACCAGGGGATTGTATTATTAAGAATTAAAGGTTTATAGGCCAGATAATAATGCAAGTCAAACAGGAAGCCATCGTGTCTAGGAGGATTTGATGGCCAACACAAATTAAATGGTTTTGTAAAGGGGCCAAAGGTGGCTCACTTCTAAAATAAGGAGATCTCTTCTTGCTTTATGTGCAAAATCCTTGGCATTTCCAAGTACAGCTGAAAAATTCATATCTGAAATCTCTAATTGCAGCATGTGAGAAATATCTAACCCTTGCAGCATGCTATGCGAACCTAGTCACAATGCTTTTTATTACTCGTAATTAGCTTTTGATTCTCCCTGTTCTCCATTTCAAGAGGCTGGGAAATAATAATGAGATCTTCCACTGCCCTGGTTGAGTCTAGCTGCCACTTGATTCTTTCCCTAAAAGTAGGGTTGGACAACCTTTCCAAGGTGGTAAAGCACACTTAACTTTGGGAAGGCCAAGGGCACTAGTGGGTGGGATAAATATGCAAAAGGATGGGACTATATTGTGTACACAGCTTGGTTGCATTTTTATTTCTTGCTTTGTGAGAGGAGGAGGAAGAGGAGGAGGAGGAGGAGGAGGAGGAGGAGGAGGAGGAGGAGGAGGAGGAGGAGGAGGAGGAGGAGGAGAAATATATTGTTCCAAGATTTGGGCAAAGGCTTGGAAAATGTTAAGCAAATAGGCAGCCAGCTAATGACAGCATACATTTATATGTCCACTCCTTTTCATTTCTCTTGTAAGCCTTTGCTGTTAAGTGATTTAGAAAAGGAAGCTATTTCAGTTCTATCCAGCTCTAGATACTTATCTGAAGTCAGCCTTCCTTAGCTTTTTTCTCTTTCACACCTAGCCTTCTGTTTATGGTGGAAGGAATTGGAGTGGAAGGAAGAAGAAGGAGAGAAAGAGCTTTCTACAATTTTGTAAAAAACAAACTAAAAGACTCAAGGTCCATCCCACCCTTGAAAGGACCTAATGGTAAAGACTGCAATGATAACACTATTAAAACCAAACTCTTCAACACATTCTTTGGCTCAGTATTTGTAAACAGCAATGGATCATGCCCAGTATTTCCTAGTCGAACCACAGACAACTACAATGATCTAATACATATTGAATTTACAGAAGACCATGTTTAAAAAGCACTATGCAGTCTGAAATCATCTCTATCTATTGGACTGGACGGAATATGTGCCTACTTCTTAAAAAAGCTATCCACTGCTATAGCCGAACCTCTCTGCATAATCTTTGAAAAATCTTTCAGGACCAACTCCTTGCCAAAACTATGGTCGCAAGCCACAGTCATCCCATCTTCCAAAAGAGAGACCCCAGCCTAGTTGAAAATTACAGACCAATCTCTTTATGCTGTGTCACCTGTAAAGTCATAGAATCAATTATTAACCAATCCATCATCCTCCACTTAGAAACAAACAACCTACTCTCTAATAAACAATTTGGTTTCAGGAAAAAACTATCATGTAATCTGCAATTATTACACTGCAAAAACATATGGACTACACAACTTGATCAGGGCAAAGCAACAGATGCAATCTACATAGACTTCTGTAAAGCCTTTGATTCAGTGGTACATGACAAACTACTCCTAAAATTAAAATCTTATGGTATCTCTGGACACCTGCATAACTGGATAGAAGCATTCCTGTCAAACAGACAACAAATGGTCAAAATTGGGAGCATCCTATCAAATTCTGTACCTGTCAACAGTGGTGTCCCCCAAGGTAATGTTCTAGGACTAGCTCTCTTCATACTCTACATAAATGACCTCTGTGATCATCTTAAGAGCAACTGCATTCTCTTTACTGATGATGTAAAGCTATTCAACACCACAGACAATACAGCTACCCTTCTAAAAGACCTTGACTATGTATCAGAATGGTCAAACAAATGGCAACTTCAAATCTCAATAAATAAATGCTCTGTCCTACATATTGGCAAAAAAAATCAGAAAATAAAGTGCAGGCTGAATAGTCAAGACCTTGTTGATGATCCAAACTCTGTCAAGGATCTTGGAGTGCTCATCTCTAATGACCTAAGTGCTAGAGCCCACTGTGACTACATAACCAAAAAGGCATTAAGAGTTGTTAACCTTATCTTATGTAGCTTTTTCTCTGGTAAGATTACACTAATAACTAGAGCTACAAAACATTTGCTAGACCAATACTCGAATACAGCTCATCAATCTGAAACCCACATTACGTATCTGATATTAACACAGTTGAGAAAGTCCAGAAATATTTCACAAGAAGAGTTCTCCATTCCTCTACTCGTTGCAGAATACCTTAATTGCACCAAACCTGATTGCAGGAAATACTACTTCAGCAACAGAGTGGTCAATGTTTGGAATACTCTACCTGACTCTGTGGTTTCTTCCCCAAACCCCAAAAACTTTAACCTTAGACTGTCTACTGTTGACCTCACCCCTTTCCTAAGAGGTCTGTAGGGGGCGTGCATAAGTACACCAAGGTGCCTACCCTCCCTGTACTATTATTTCTTTTATTGTTTATTTTTCTTATATGTATCCATGTATTCATAACTATGTTTTTACTTATATCTTGTAAGCAATTGACAAAATAAATAAATAAAATAAATAAATTATAGTAGTAGTAGTCCAGGAAAGGGAGGTTGCTCACTTCTTAAAACGGCTCCACAAATAGGCATTCTACGTGACTGCATCAGAAGCCTTTCCTCGGAAGTGTCCTCTGCTATTTCATTCTAAAAATTATTATTTAATACTAGAAAAACATTTGTACCAGCATGTACTTAAACTTCTCCCAACACCATTCTTTGTTCCTTTTGTGGCATCTCTTTGAGTATAACCATAGTTGTATTCTTTAAAGTGAACTGATTGCTTTGATGGAAGATGGTAATTCATTGAAGTGAATAACTAATCATATACATTAATCCACCTATTCTAGAATATATTCAGAAAGGATTTGATTCTATGACCCCCAATTGGAGAGATTGCAGTACTGCTGAAGAGATGATAGAAGGCAATATTTGGTTAACACCTGCTTTGCAGCAGAGAATCGACATAAACTCAGGTGATAGTATGAAAGTTTCCTGTGAAAGAATTCAAATGAAATGCCAGATGAAAGCAGAACTTCACTAAGTGTTTACAACCCAGTGGTGAATTTGAGTAATCTTTTTTCTTTTGCTGTTCTCTTTTAAATCTGTCACTCTAGAGCATGAATCAGAGCATTAATGTTCTGAAAAATAAACTCATAATTGCACATATAAGTGACACAACTAAGGTGAGTCATTTTGCAAGCAAGATAGCAACTTGTTTTGGAAGAGAAAAAGGAGAAAAAGAAACCCTGTAGGTAGAACATCACATTAAGTTCAAAGTTCTTTTGCAAACCCAAGAATTACCATGGGATTTCTTCAGTGTGTTTTAGCAGGTAAGTGTAACATTACAGGACCAAATATTACAAAGAATAAATTTAACTAACTTGGATGTGCTAAGAAATTGAAGAAGGTGTGTGTGGCTCTTAAAGGGATCTCTACAAAAGGCAATTGGACTGGGGTTTTTTTCCTTGAGGAAGAAGAATATATTTTGCTTTTCCTCCAAGAAGCTTCATCAGTTGTGACTGGATGGTGAGGGGATGGAAGGATAGGTACTGACAGGATGCTGGTGTTGGTGGGGAAAATGGAAGGAGTGTCTCTCTGAGAACTATTGTGGCCACTTGGGGATTTATCTGTGCCCTCAGGGTTACCTGAATCAGAGTTCAAATGGAAGTGGAATCTTTTTGAAACTGGTGAAAGGACTGCATTATAGACAGGAGATAGGTGGTGTCAATTCCTCCCCCTCTATTGAGAAAGGGCTGTTCAATTCTAACATCGATAGACTCTTTTATCCCTCTTTCAAACCAATGATCTCTATCTATATCTCTAATCCAGTTGCCTTTTGAAAAAAGCACCTTTGAGGCAACTATGACCTGGATGATTGAGATTCTCTATAGATATATACTGTATATTGTAAGAGCCTTGATGGCACAGTGGTTAGAATGCAGTATTGTAGCCTAATTGTGCTGACTACCAGGAGTTTGATTCCCACTGGGTCAAGGTTGACTCAGCCTTCCATCCTTCTGAGGTTGGTAAAATGAGAACCCAGATTTTTGGGGGCAACATGCAGACTCTGTAAACTGCTCAGAGAGGGCTCTAAAGTACTGTGAAGAGATATATAAGTCTAAATGTTATTGCTATTGCTAAATTTTTTAAAAAATCAGATCAAGGAGTTGCAGCTTCAAGATGTATTGCTTTAACGATTTTATGATTTTAGAATTTACAATCCAGTTATATAATGACTCAGATGTAAGCTATATTCCTTCCACACTTTTGGCTTATTTGTGTGTGTGCATGTGAGCACGCATGCACGCACCCATGTGTGGTTTTTGAATTTCAGCTGAACACAAATTCATTTCCATATGTCACTTTTTTGGAAAAAGGTCCCTAATCACACCACTCAGAACCAGATGAGGCCTTCAGCCTAGAAAATATTATATATCCCATCTGTAAAACAAATGGGATGGCATATCATGAGTATCAGAATCAAAAGCCTCACCTCAGAAGTTATGTCCCCCTGGGCATAAATTCCTCCCTTCTTATGCCACCAGGAATGCCTTTCGAAGATCAGAGAGAAAAATTGGAGCATGTTGGAAAACTGCTTGGTGTAGATGCTTGAAGACAACTCTCAAGGGCCCAAAGAGATATTATTAAATATCATGTTGTGTAGCTTTCAAGATTGTCATTATGTCTTTGTTTTTTAGCAAAGAAAACAAGTGAGAAAAAGTGTTCACTGATCTCTTTACCCATTCTTCTACCTCCCAATTATTTCCTCAGACACTGCAACGACAGTTCTATATTTTTTGAGTTCTTTGATCAAATGGGAGCAGTGGTAGGATTCAGCCAGTTCACAACACTTTGGGAGAAGCAGTTGTTAAATTTCTGAGCAATTTGGTGAACTGGTTGTTGGAAGAAATCATTAGGACAGAGAACCGGTTGTCAGATTATTTGAATCCCACCACTGAATGGGAGGCTTGGCTTAAGAACATGTAATGACTCCTCTTCTCCTACAGCGGAATCAACAATCTCAAAATTGTGGGTTTCACTGAGTAATCAAAATAACCCCTTTCTTATATATGTGCAGTGCATGTGCCCCATATTTTCAAAGGATGGGAGTTTGCTTAGTAGTGCCCAACATTTTGATATCACTCAACTCTGTTCTGCAACTTGTAAATGCTTCAAATCAAGAATATCATTAATCTCTTCTGAAAGCCAGCACAATTCAACTCACAATGTTGTTATTGTAGGAAAAAAGAAGGAGGAAGGAATATTGCATATATTCATTGCTGTGATTTATTTATTAAAAATAAATAAATAGTAATAAAGCTGGGATAGAAACAACAGTAGCTATGAAGGTACAGTGGTTAGAATGCAATATCACAGGGTACTTCTGCATTTTCACTGCCAGGAATTTGATTCTGACCAGCTCAAAGTTGACTCAGCTTTCCATCCTTCTGAGGTCAGTAAAATGAGGACCCAGATTGTTGGGGGCAATATGCAGTCTTTGTAAACCATTCAGAGAGGGCTGTAAAGCACTATTAAGAGTATATAAGTCTAAATGCTGTTGCTATTGCTAGATTTTAAAAAATCAGGAGTTGCAGCTTTAACAAGCATTGCCTTAACAGTTTTATGAAGAAGAAAAAAGGTTTAAAAAAGACAATTGTCCCCTTTTGTCTTCTCAAAACTGTATACCAAAACTGACTGCCTATGTAATGAGAGGATTCTCTTGGCTAACTAGCCACAGATCTCTTCTTCATAAATAGATCTGTCACTGATTGTGGCAATTCAAATTATAATATGCACCCAGTATTCCTCCATTTCTGCCATCGTTCCAGCAATGTTTAGACTGTATAGTTCATGGCTTGGATATATCAAAAGTTCAGAGACTCTGATTTTCTATAATGTTATAAAAGATGCATTCAAGAAAGTTTTCCTTTTTAAAATGATGCAGAAGGAAATCTTGACTCGGATATGAAATCTAACTCAGCTTGTAAACCTGAATCTCTCTGCTTAATATTCTGTGTCAGATGAAATTGGAAAATGCTGTAGTGTCACATGAATGGTTTCAGACATCTTTAGATATTTTTTTTAAAAAAACACAAATGTTCATTTCTTGCCATGATTTGTAGGCATATCCCTGTGGAATGGATCAATCCTGTTAATAGCTTGGGGATTATGCAAGCACACTACTTACTGTTTGGGAACATACATCTCTACTCTGACTCATGGCTCTTCCATAAAATATTAAGTCTTTGGCCACCAAAAATCTCTTTCCATAACTTTCTTAAAGACATAATGTTCATAATCTGTGTATTCGGTGAAGTCATATATATAGGCATATGAAGAGGTATGAATTTAAGGATGGAGTCCCTCCTTCAGTGATACTAGTAGAAGATGAATTGCACTTCCATATGTCTCATTTGTAAAGACTTTAAAATGTTCACCTGTATGGATAGTTATATATTTTTAAGGAAGAAATTAATGAGTTCATAATCTGAGAATATGCCAGTGCACTGCATGAACCTCCTCAATTGGTGGGATGTTGACAAAAATATGTTGGATTGCAATATAGTCTCTAGATTAGATATCCTGGTTTGCAAAAATAAATATAAAAAATTTGCTTCATTTTTATTTTGGGTATACTAGCCAGAATATGCCTTAGCTGATGAATACTATCTTTATATAGGGCTTGTGGTACACAAAGAAGAGGGGTTTAACTTACTTTCCAAAGCCTCAGAAAGCAAAACAAGAAAAGATGGATGGAAACTAATCAAGGAGAGAAGCAATCTAGAACTCAGGAGAAATTTCCTAACACTGAGAACAATTAACCAGTGGAATGGCTTGCCTTCATAAATTGTGGTTGTACTATCACTGAAGGCTTTTAAGAAGAGTCTGGACATCCATTTGTCTGGAAAGTTTAGGATCTCCTGCTTGAGCAGGGAGGTGGATTAGAAGACTTCCAAGGGTCCTTCCTACTGTGTTATTCTGTCAGGTATGATAAATCTCACAATGTAGTTTTACTTAATAGTAAAATACTTTGTGAAAACTTCAATGGACTCAAGCCATGATGGGCAGTCAATAAATGGACACTAAAAAGAAAGATACAATAGATCTGAACTAAGTGGCTCTGATCTTATGGAATGGAATGGGTATATATACATATAGGAAATGAAAGTTATAGGCTTAATTATAAAAAACAAGTAGAATTGAAACAAATTCTGTCAATGTCAGTGGCCAAAGAAAAATGTGTCGAATGGGAAGCTATGAGATTGTTGAAAAAATTGTAGGTCTGTAAGTTTAGATTACAGCACTTCAGAAATGGTAAAATGTAGTATAGCCTGCATATGGAGTGTTTGGGGTGGCTATTCAGTGCTGTCTGTTTTGTGAGAACTGATTATTAAATTACAGTCAGATTTTTCTCCCTTTTCTGTCTGGAAAGGCTGTCTTCAGGCAGAATAGAAAAGAAATCCTGGAGTGTAACAGAAAGGATTTTTACCAGTTAGATATGTATGAGTCGTGGTGGTGCAGTGGTTATAGTGCATTACTTCAAGCTACATCTGTTGCCTGCTGGCTGCCTGAAATTTGGCAGTGCAAGTCTCACCAAGCTCAAGATTGACTCAGCCTTCCATCATTCTGAGGTTGCTAAAATGAGTACCTATTGTTTGCAACAATAGGCTGACTCTGTAAACTGCTTAGAGAGGGATGTAAAGCATTGTAAAGTGGTATATAAATCTAAGTGCTATTGCTATTGCTATTGTTGTTATGGAAATGGCTAGTTTATATTATTATGTAAAAGGTTTTATGCTATTATCTTATTTTACTGCACCAAAGGAAGTTGGGGAAGATAACGCCTTTTCTTTCTTTCTTTTCCTTTTTCCTTATACTGCAAGTGTCAAACTCAATCATGTTATGTAAAGTATCATGACATGTTTTGCCTTTGTGGAGCTGGGGTAGGCGTGGCCTGTGTGTAATGCATCCAGCCAATGGGCCACCAGTTTGACACCACTGCACCCTTTTCCCTCCCTTACTTTCCCCTTATTTCTTTCGTATTTTATATTAAAAACTAATAAAAAAAATAGAAAGAAAAGTCTTGAGCTTATGTGCACCAGTAGATCCAGAGGCCCTTAATAGGATCACGATTTGAGCTTTGCAAAAATCCAGGTTTCTAATCAACATGGAAAAAAAATAGTAAAGTTTGTAACTTAGTTCCCATCAGTACTGAAAATACTAGGACTTAAACATCTAATGAATTCCTTTTAAATATAATGGATATGCACAATTGTGTTGTGATCAACATTCCTCTCAGTTTTTCTTTATTTACATAAAGCATGAGCTCTAAGCAGAAGATTGGAAAATTAAAATTGTAACCAATGTTTCTTAAGTAATAAAACCTTTAAGATTGTTCTACTTACTCATTTACGTCAGCAGTATTGAAAAGAGAGAAATTAAATTAAAAAGCAAATTCTCTCTAATCATCCATATTTTCACTATTCATACTCAAGAGGGATATTAAGTCAAGTCTTCTGTTCTTGGAATAAACCAACCAAGAACAAGTTTTCTAATCTTTTATTATCAAGTAATACACTAGCTCAAAGAATCTTATTTTTTGAAAGTTTTTTTTTTTTTCCCTTTGGGTCTGATTTGCTGGTGTTTTTTTTTTTTTTTGTTTGTTTTTGTTGAAGTAATATACTTTTGGATTCTTTCCAAAGAAATATAATGTGGAAAAGAAACTATGTAAAATTGTTCTGACTTTTGTTTCTCCAGAAATTGGAACAACAGGACCAGATTTGGTGTAGAGAGAAAAGTTCGGAAAAGCAAGAATTCAGAAATGGAGCAAAACTTGGAATTGTGAGAAAAACAGTTCCAGAAACACAATACCAAACACAAACACATCTATGTCTTTTTAGAGTTGCCACTATGGTTGGTGTTAAGCCTGGGTTCCCCAACCAGGGTTAGGTAGACAAGCTAAACAGAATGTGCAGCGTTAGTCAGATAGGCACACAGATAAATGAGTGAGCTAAGCTTGTATGTTTATTAACATACAGTAAAAATAACAGATACGCTTGTGCTATCAAGAATATATTTTATTCCAGTATAAGTTTATAGCATAGTCAAAAACAGTCCAATATTCATTTACCATGTAGTCAGTCCATTCAGGGATATTCAGTTAGCAAAGTCCATGTAGAATATCCTATTGTCAGTTCACATAAATCAGTCCGTTGTTGTCTCTCCCGTTCGAGCAATGCAGTCTTGCTTCCAAGCAGTAATCAGGGATCATCAAATCCAGAGAGAGAGAGAGAGCAAGCTGAAGCCTTGCTACTTTTATATGGTTTTCATAACCACACCCACAGTTGCTATTTTACAGTTAAAGCTGCATACACTAACTATGATTCATAGTTAGTATTTCACCTAAAACAGTTAGGGTGAACAATGTTATCCCTAACAGTTGGCTAATTGAGTAATGACCCAGACGGTCCACTAATTGCTTTATTCTAAGCCAGTGCTGTCAAACTTCTGGCCCCCGGACCAGATATGTCACATGCTGGCCACACCCACACCGGTTTAGTGAAGGGGGAAAAAGTCCTGATATGTCACATGACTTAGCCGTGACGACATGAGTTTGACACCCCTGTTCTAAGCCATCTTTCCTACTGGTCATGTCACCCAGAGTAGGATAAATGCTGTCTTATTCTGCATTTTGCACTATGGAGATTCACATTAACATAGAGATGCAACATGAGGGAAGAGTTGAAACAGACAGCTGCAATGCAGAAGCATCATGCATACATCCTAGTTAGGCTTTCCCAGATGCTTACATACACACATACAGATACAGACCTACTTCAAATTCTGATAAGTTCCTGGGGAGAAAGTGCATACCCAAACAAACATGGAATATGGCTGGCCATTTGCTCCCCCCCCCCCCATTGCTTAAGATGGGTTGAAATATTCTTGATTATTAACCACTGCAAAAATATCTCATTTTCAAGGGTTAACTCGATAATTTATTGCTGGAATCTGCTGTTACCTAATTTAGAAAATCACTTGTTTAATGTATGCATACAGATTGCCTTCTGTTCTTGACAACTGAAAGAATACTATTATTGTTTTCATAAACAAAGAGGAAAAATAACAAAATTGGAAACAAATTGTACAATGACATTAGCGATTTGAGCTGTTATGGAATGTGGTGGCAGAGAAATAGCAATGAAAAACAAATTTAAAAATAAATTCTTCCCAAGCATACTTGGGAAGAGGTCTGGCAAAAATTGATAAAAATGAGAGACAATAAGCTAACTTTGGGAAGAGCAATGCAGTTTTACGTTTGACAGACAAGGTGTAAACAAGATTTTTATTCTTTAGCAGGTCAACATCAAGAAGATGGCCAGTTTGTAATTATCAGTAACTTATTTCTTCCCATTGGAAGAGAGAAATATTTGACCTTCTCTGGTCATTTGGTACTAAATCCATTCTCACATAGTTTATTGGAGATTATAGAAAAGAACTCCAGAATGACATCCACCAGCCCCTTCAGGGCTGTCAGATGTAATTTGTTTCAATCTGGACACTTAGCCTCTTTATGGTACCAAAGTGTTTCCTAATCACTTTTTTATTTACCTATAATCCCCTACCATTTAATTTCATTTGAACACAGAACTACAGTATCTCCTTTGGGGAGAACTCTGAAACAAAATAGGAATTGCAAAAACATGTATGTTCTCTATCACCTCTTATTGTCCCATCATACTCTCCTAGCAGCATGCTCATTCCTTTTTTATATATTGATAGAACTAAAAGACCCTTTTTTGTTCCTTTTAGCTTCCCCTTTAAGCCTAAATTCCTTTCTAACTTACTTTCTGAAATATGTGCAATATCCTCTTGGCTATATAATAATGTTATGGTGATATTAAAGACATAAGTAGTTGGGGAAGTGAATGCTGAGAATCAAAACATGTTAGATTGCATGATGTAATGTGGAACTAAAAAATAATGTATCAAAGATAAAATCTGTGTTTAATAGGGAAAATGGGGTAACCAATTGCAAGTTTTGATCTGGAAGGACAGATGAAGTAGATGCAGAGGTGGTATGCAGCAGGTTCTGCCCAGTTCTGGAGAACCGGTAGTGGAAATTTTGAATAGTTCAGAGAACTGGGAAATACCACTTTTGACTAAAAAATTTACAGTATCCTTACCCTGCCACGTCCACCAAGCATGCCCATAGAATCGGTAGTAAAAAAAATTGAATCCCACCACTGAGTACATGAATTTCTGTAGAAGGTTTTATAAAAATAGCAATGTAGAAGGATAAATTTTAAAATGTGAAAGTGCTGTTAGAAAGTTAGCATGCAGAGTGTCTGTTCAAAGAAATGAAAAAGACAACGTTTAAGAGCATGTTTTGTTATATGGGAATGAAAGTTGGGTTTCTTTCCACAAACATAAAAGTAAATTGGATGCAGTGGGAATGAGATACTTAAGAAGTGTGTGTGGTAAAATAAGAATAAATTTGGTTAAGAATTTAATGTGTAATCGAAAAATATGAATTGAATACTAAAATAAGGGACAGTACAAAGATATATCTAGCAGTTTCCAATATAGACAAAATTAATGAGGACAGTAATGCAAAACAAATGAAGAAAGAATGAATGGGAGGATACAACAATAAAAACTGAGAAAATCAAGGTTGAATGAATTTCATTAGGTCCTAAAAAAACAAGGGAGAATTTTAGTGAACAAAAACAACGATAATGTATGAAACAGCATATGGTATAATGTACATTATATATAATATTTCCATATTTGAGCATTTTCCTGCCAGATAGTGCTTCAAAGACTGCTAGGAAATGTGAATTCCATGGACAAGTTTACATGTTTAATTCCCATTTTTTACTGAACAACTTATACTTTATTATAATAATAGACTTATGAATGATTTAATTGTTCACTCTGACATGAATATACATGTATGATTATAAGAGTTCCAGTTCATAAAAGACAAATTGTTCTAGAAATTGCTTGCTTCTGTTTTGCACATTAACAATATTAAAAAAAAAAAAAACCTAATAGGAGGGACAATTTTTCAGACTAGAGTAGAGCCCTGTAAGAATCCAAGATGTCCCAATCTCTCCCATCAAGGTTTGGAAGGCTGGAAGTCAGGCTTTGGGATTTATGTTCCCAAGCCCCCCCCCCCCCCCCCCCCCCCCCAAAAAAAAAAAAAAATATTCTGATTTCTCCCCTTACCACTGTACTTGATTACACGAATGGTTGCATCTCCATCTCCAAAAATAGTGACTGGTGTTAGGCGAACTTCATAAGCCTCAGGCTTGATGAGTTCTGTCAAGTTGTAGGTTATTAATTCTCCTTTCTGGATCTTCCCATTCACAGTAATTTCCTGTTCCCACCAGCGTTGCTGTCCAGCCTAGAAGAAAACACAGGAAAACAGGGGTTGGGTAATTTTGGGGGGGAACACATTCCATCATGCAAACTCCTAGGACAACAGGGATGAGACTATCTGATCTGAACCAGAGCAACAGTTATTAGTGCTGAACATATATCAGAAAGGTTGAATTAAATATAAGTAAATCAAAAGAACCACAATATGTTGTTGTTTTGGCAAACACCCTTTGAAATGAAGGAGGATTGAACATATATGTTGGGAAATAGTTATCATCATTTTAAGTACAATAACTTTACATACAAACATATTTTCTGGTTTACAAATTTTGATCTTCCTCCTGCTCTATATTCGTTCTTTTATATTGTTCTACCTAACCTGAATTTTTCTCCTTATTTCCAATCTTATTACAAATAGAAGCTTAAACATTGATTCAGAGCAGCAGTTTCTTTGTTCTATCAGTGTTGCTAGAAAATAAATGTGAGGTAACCCATTCAATATTTTTCATATATTTTAAGTGTTCTTGGCAGTTTTTGCCTTTCAGTGATGGAATGTTTTCTTCAGTCTGATAAAGGAAGAACACTAATGTAACTTATTATTATAGATTTGCCAATAAAGAAAGAAATGGCTGTGTATGTATTTTTTAAAAGAAATAAACTCATTCAGCAACTGCTTTATTCCATGTTAATTTATACAAGGAACCAAATTGCAAGCCAGACAAAACAATTCTATTTATCAAATTTGATCCATGAGAACAAAAGGCAGAGCCAATAAAATATTTCCATTCCATATCTTTTAGCTGGAAGGATCACTCTATAATTTAAAATAGATACATTCTTTCTACCTCCATATAGGTACTACAACTCAAAGTTCATTGTTGAAGATATGCAAAATACCACATATGACAGATATTCAGCTTCAACATGTAAAGGCCCTGTCACACTGCCCAACGGATGCAAAACGTTAGTAAAAAGGACACAATGGACGAGAAAAATGTTCCATCCGTTGTTATCTGCTCTCAAAAGGGGCAAATATTTGCATAACCAGAGCGGATAACACGGAAAGGAAAGGACAAGGGGAGGACGCAGAGCGGATGGAAAGCGGATGCGGAACGGAAGCCCAGCGGATGGAAGCGGATGGGAGAGGATGGCACATCTGCTAAGCTTCCGGGGGGCCTCACCAAAGTGGACGTGGAACGGATATAGCGGATGCACAGCGGATAAAGCTAATGCAGAGCGGAATCCTAGCGGATGCAGAATGAATGAAGCAGATTCACAGTGGAAGCCTAGCGGATGCACAGTGGAAGCCGAACGGATGCCGAGCGTTAATTGCGCATGCAGGGGGGATGCATTGTGATAGCCCCGTGGATATAAAGGGAAGCAGCTCCCAAGCAGGTCACCATTTGGAGGAAAGACCTGCTGCCGGATACATCGAGTCCTTGCCTGCCCTGCCTGCATGCCTGCCTGCAAGCCTTGCTGCAAGCCTTGCTGCCAGCCTGCCTCCCAGCCTCCTGGCCAGCCTCCCTGCCAGCCTTGCTCTCTGCCTGCCTGCCAGCCTCGCTACCAGCCTGCCTTCCAGCCTCCCTGCCAGCCAGTCTGCCTGTCAGCCTTGGTGCCTGCCTGCCTTCCTGCCTTCCTGCCAGGCTTCCTGCCAGGCTTGGTGCCTGCCAGGCTTCGTGCCTACCTGCCTGCCAGCCTTCCTGCCATCCTTGGTGCCAGCCTTTCTGCCAGCCTTGGTGCCTGTCAGCCTCCCTGCCAGCCAGCAACCCCACAACCATGGGGAAGAAGCAAAAGCCTCAGCAACCTGCCGCCATACCTGGCAAGAAGGACAGGGCCACCCTCCCGCCCCTTATCCCTGACTCTGCTTCTGCTGGGGCTTCTGCTCCTCGGGCTCGCTCTTCTGGTGCTGGAGGTTCTGCTGAAGCTGCTCCTGGCGGTGGTGCTTCTGCTGGTGCTTACTCTGCTGAAGCTGCTCCTGGTCCTGCTGGTCCTGCTCATCCTGCTGGTGCTCCTGGACTTGCTCGTACTGCTCGTACTACTCGTGCTACTGGTCTTGCTCGTCCTGCTGGTCCTGCTGGTCCTGCTCATGCTCCTGGTCCTGCTCATCCTGCTCATGCTCCTGGTCCTGCTGGTGCTGCTGGTGCTTACTCTGCTGCTGATGATCCTGGTCCTGCTGGTGCTGCTGCTGCTGCTGATCCTGCTGGTGCTGCTGCTGCTGCTGATGATGATGATCCTGCTGCTGCTGCTGCAGCTGCTGCTGCTGCTGATTATGATCCTGCTGGTGATGATGATGATGATCATGATGATGATGATCCTGCTGGTGTTGCTGCTGCTGGTGGTGTGGAGGAGCAGCCCCTACTACCTGGGAGCCCCTGTGATGAGGGCCCATCTGGTCCTGCCAAAGGGAGGAAGAGGCGTATGCAACAATGGGAAAGGAGGCAATACTCCATTGAGGAGGAACACGAGGATGAGGTGTTGGAGTGGCTGAGGGAGAATGAATATCTTTGGCGGAAGGGACACAGGCTCTATCGAGACACCAAGAGGAAGCAGGCTGCTTGGAGAGAGAAGGCGGTGAGTATGGGCTACACTTCAGAGGAGATCCTCGGCTGGTGGAAGCACTTGCACACCTGGTATAGGAAGCTGCACCTGAAGAAATCTGGCCAGGCCACGGTTAAGCTGACGGACAGAGAGACCTACGTCATGACCAAGTGCAGCTTCCTGGAGGGTGAGATCTGCCACCAAGGAGCAGCCCCTCTGTCTACGCTCTCTCTCCGGCAGCCTGCTGAGAGCCAGTCCTCTTCCGGCCAAGAGTCAGTTCCTGTCTCCAGGCAGGTTTCTGTGGAGCGTGACATGACGGAGAACCCGTGGACAGGTGTTGTAACCGTGGTGGAGCACGTGGAGGACTCCCTGGTGCGGTGGGAGAAAGGAGCCTGATCTACAAGACTGGGTAGCGGGTGCGCATGAGATTGTGCAGGATGCAACAAGCTTCCACGATCCTCCTCATGGTCTCTGGGTGATGCTGCATGGTGGTGAGAAGTACCTGGAATCTGTTGGCTCGGATGCCAAAGGCGATCTCCACCACCCGCCTTGCCCTGGACAGCCTGTAGTTGAAGATCCTCTCTTCACGGGTGAGGAGTCTGGAGGTGTAGGGCTTCATGAGGTAGGTGCTGAGGGAGAAGGCATCATCCCCCACGATAAAGTAGGGCACATCTTGCGTGTCGTTGAGCAGGGGGTCTGGATCTGGGAAGCCCACAATGAGGTTGCCTTCCAGCCCCTCCTTAAGGTCACTGGCGTTGTATACCTGGGCATCTGAACATGAGCCGTTGCCTGAAGCATCGATGTACATGAACTTGTAGTCAGCATCGACCATGGCAAAGAGGATGATGCTGAAGAAGCCCTTGTAGTTGAAATAAGTGGACTCCGACTTGGATGGAGCTTTGCAGGCCACGTGCTTGCCATCTATGGCTCCAATGGTGTGGGGGAAGTTCCACCTCTGATACCAATGCTCTGCAACTTTCTTCCATCCTTCTTCAGTGGAGGGTCACTGGAGGAGCTCCTCCAGGTATTCTTCGATGATGGCCTGCACCACTTTTTTGACCACAATGCTGATGGTGTTGTGTGGCACCCTCCAGCCGTACTGCATGCTCCTGTAGGTGGTCCCTGAGGCCAGGTGACGCAGAGTGAGTGCCACCTTGAGCTCAGGTTCCAGGCTGGGCCAGAAGTTGGTGCTCTGCTTGGTCACCCTGGGTGTCAGCCGCTGCACAACTTCGTTCAAACATGGCTGGAGGCATCCTCATGAAGTTCTGGAATGCCCGAGTGACTTCGTTCCTGAGCTCCACCATCAGCTTGTTGTACAGTCCGTACTCTGCTCTTCTCCCAATCCATCTTCGGACCCAGAGGCTTCTTGCCCGCCTCTTTTTCTTCCCGTAGTAGAGTTCACAGAGCCTGTAGATGGCTTCGCACTGTTGCAGAAGGATGGTGGCTGCCAAAAGGACTGTGTTACAATCCACAGTTGACATGACTGGATGCTGTGGAAGAGCAAGAGTCAGATGAAGACTGCAGAGGTCTGCACAGCTGGGCTGCTGGGCTGAAAGTGGGATCCAGGTGAGTTGATCCCCCTTTTTATAGGCAATATAGATTTTCCACTATGTATCCCTTTGCATCCTCTAGGCATCCTCTAGGCATCTTCTAGACATCCTTAATATCTGAGATAGGTCCCCTCTGCGAACGTTTTTTCCATTTTAAATGCTTTGTTTCCATGCTGCATCCGCTAGGCATCCGTTCTGCATCCATTCTGCATCTGTTCCGCCTCCTCCCTGCGTCCGAGCGGATGCGAGTTGCGCGGATGCGGAACGGATGCCTTGCGGATATAACGGATGCGTAACAGATGCCTAGCAGATGCCTAGCGGATGCAGAATGGACGAATTGGATACATTTTCCGCTCAAAAGTTTTGAGCACCTCAAAACTTTCTGAGCCGATGAAACGTCAATAAACAGATGCTGGACGGATAGAGAGGAAGCAAAACGGAGGCAGTGAGTACAGAATGGATACATCGCGTTAACCAATGGATGGCAAGCTTTTTTGTCCATTTTACATCCTCTTTCCATCCGTTGGTGCAGTGTGACAGGGGCTTAAATATGGTATTTCTAAATCAGTTACAGCATTTCAACTGGAGATTTTTTATATAACTGCTTTCTTTAGCCTGGCACGTTTCAGATATTTTGGACTACAGAACCCAGAATACATAGCCAGCATGACAGTAAGAACACTTGTAAAGATTGCCAGGTTTGGGAAGGCTGATGTACACAAATCCTATTAACAGTCACCCACTCTTCTCCAAATTACAAAGGTTTCTTGGCCCATAGTTTGGTTTGTTCATCCAGCTACTGTGTATAACTGATATACTTGCATTTACAGAAAGTTGACAAAATCCAAAAGTCATTATTTTCTTCTGGGGAGAAAAATTGATATAACTCCTTAAAAGTTTTCAAAATGGATTTTTATTAGCTTCCCCCCAGAGTTTATACTCTGGATCAACATGTTTTATTCAGTTTTTAAAATCACATGTGGTTATTAAAGGCCCTGTCACACTGTCCAACGGATGCGGGGAGGACGCAGGTTGGATGGAAAGCAGATGTGGAACGGAAGCCTAGCGGATGGAAGTGGATGGAAGCGAATGGGAGCAGATGGCACATCCGCTAGGCTTCCAGGGGACCTCAGCAAAGCGTACGCGGAACGGATACAGCGGATGCAGAGCAGATGCAGAGCGGATGCACAGCAGAAGCCTAACGGATGCCTAGCATTAATTGCACATGCGGGGAGGATGCATTGCGTAAGCCCCGTGGATATCAGGGAAGCAGCTCGGAAGCAGGTCACAATTCAGAAGAAAGACCTGCTGCCGGATGGATTGACAGCTTTGCCTGCCCTGCCTGCATGCCTGCCTGCAAGCCTTGCTGCAATCCTTGCTGCCAGACTCCCTGCCAGACTCCCTGCCAGCCTTGCTGTCTGCCTGCCTGCAAGCCTTGCTGCCAGCCTCCTTGCCAGCCTTGCTGGCTGCATGCCTGCCAGCCTTGCTGCCAGCCAGTCTGCCTGCCAGCCTTGCTGCCTTCCTTCCTGCCAGCCTTGCTTCATGTCTGCCTGCCAGCCTTGGTGCCTACCTGCCTGCAGCCTTCCTGCCAGCCTTGGTACCTGCCTCCCTGCCAGCCTTGGTGCCAGCCTTGGTGCCTGCCTTGGTGCCTGCCTGCCTGCCAGCCTGCCTGCCAGCCTTGGTGCATGCCTGCCTGACAGCCTTGGTACCTGCCTGCCTGCCAGCCTTCCTTCCAGCCTTGGTGCCTGCCTCCATGCCAGCCTTCCTGTCAGCCTTGGTTCCTGCCAGCCTCCCTGCCAGTCAGCAAACCCACAACCATGCGGAAGCACAGCAAGCCTCAGCCATCTGCTGCCAGCCCTTGCAAAAGGGACAGGGCTACCATCCCGCCCCCTGGCCCTCACTCTGGTTCTGCTGGGGCTTCTGCAGCACGAGCTCGCTCTTCTGGGGCTGGGGCTTCTGCTGCTTTTGCTTCTGAAGGAGCTGATGACAAGCACTCCAGCACCAGCCACCTCCACAGCGCCTGGACCCTTCACCCCTGAGACTGAGCGACCAGGAGGAGTGCCAGAGACTCATTTTTGTTTTATAGCTTGTTGTTAATAAAGTTTATTCTTGATTCACACACTTGCTTCATTTCTTTTTTTTAATAAAATCTTGCTGGAAACTTTTAGAAATGGTTTAAGCCTTTGCATGCTTGTGGGATGGTTTAAAATATCAGTGGGATGGCTTGAGATAGCAGTGGGATGGGCAGGTCTACCTTTGGCATGGGTAATAGCTGTGGGATAGATAAACCTCCAGTGCAAGCATACTGGGACTGGATAGTCCACCCTCCCAGGTGCCACACCTATGGCCCTTTATTATCAATAACAATGTAATCAATCACCCACACATGTCAACATAAACACAACTCTTGATTAAATGCCCCGTTCATTGCAGGCCCACCCAACATACATGGCCCAATATCATCCGTGTGATGAGACAGGCTGAAGGAAGCATCAATTAATCATCTATCATCCTGTCTTGCCACTCCACTGCTCCAGCTGGGGAGTTGCACCAGTGTTTCAGGAGGTTGCGCTGCTTCTTCCCTTCACGTGAGGCTCTGTTGGGGCCTTGCACATCCTGAGTGTCTATCAGGTTTCGCCCTTACCTCCATTCCCCAGGCTGCATGTCCCTATTGCCTTGTTGGAGGTCCACGAGCCTGTTCTGCAAGACTGGGTAGCGAGTGCGCATGAGATTGTGCAGGATGCAGCAAGCTTCCACAATCCTCCTCACGGTCTCTGGGCAATGCTGCATGGAGGTGAGAAGTACCTGGAACCTGTTGGCCAGGATGCCAAAGGCGTTCTCCACCACCCGCTTTGCCTCTCTTCACGGGTGAGGTATTTGGAGGTGTAGGGCTTCATGAGGTAGGTTCTCAGGGAGAAGGCGTCATCCCCACGATGAAGTAGGGCACATCTTATGTGTCGTTGGGCAGGGGTTCTGGTTCTGGGAAGCCCACGATGAGGTTGCGTTCCAGCCCACCCTTGAGGTCACTTGCATTGTATAACTGGGCATCTGAAGATGAGCCGTTGCCTGAAGCATCGATGTACATGAACTTGTAGTCAGCATCGACCATGGCGAAGTGGATGATGCTGAAGAAGCCCTTGTAGTTGTGATAAGAGGACCCCGAGTTGGCTGGCACTTTGCAGGCTACGTGCTTGCCATTGATGGCTCCAACGGTGTGGGGGAAGTTCCACTTCTGATACCACTGCTCTACAACTTTCTTCCATCCTTCTTCAGTGGAGGGGTACTGGAGGAGCTCCCCCTTGTATTCTTCGATGATGGCCTGCACCACTTCTCTGACCACAATGCTGATGGCATTGTGTGGCACCCTCCAGCCATACTGCATGCTCGTGTATGTGGTCCCTGAGGCCTGGTGGCGCAGAGTGAGTGCCACCTTGAGCCCAGGTTCCAGGCTGGGCTGGAAGTTGGTGTTTACCTTGGTCAACCTGGGTGTCAGCCGCTGCACAACTTCGTCAAACATGGCTGGAGGCATCCTCATGAAATTCTGGAATGCCCGAGTGTCTTTGTTCCTGAGCTCCACCATCAGCTTGTTGTACAGTCCGTACTCTGCTCTTCTGGTTTACCATCTCCGTACCCAGACGCTTCTTGGCCGCCTTTTTTCTTCCCGTAGTAGATTTCACAAAGCCTGTAGATGGCTTCGCACTGTTGCAGAAGGATGGTGGCTGCCAAAAGGACTGTGTTATGATCCACGGTGGACATGACTAGATGCTATGGAAGAGGAAGAGTCAGATGAAGGCTGCAGAGGTCTGCACAGCTGGGCTGCTGGTGCGAAAGCGAGATGCAGGTGAGTTGCTCCCCCTTTTTATAGGCAGTATAGGTGTCCCTTTGCATCCTCTAGGCATCCTCTAGGCATCCTCTAGACATCCTTAATATCCAAGATAGGTCCCCTCTGCAAACGTTTTTTCCGTTTTAAATGCTTTGTTTCCGTGCTGCATCTGCTAGGCATCCGTTCTGCATCCGTTCTGCGTCCGTTCCGCTTTCTCCCTGCGTCCGAGTGGATGCGAGTTGCGCGGATGCAGAACGGATGCCTAGTAGATATAGCTGATGCATAACGGATGCATAACGGATGCCTAGCGGATGCGTAGCGGATGCAGAACGGACGAATTGGATATATTTTCCACGCAAAAGTTTTGAGCAGCTCAAAACTTTCTGAGCGGATGAAATGTTCCTAAATGGATGCTGGACGGATAGAGAGGAAGCAAAACGGAGGCAGTGAGTACAGAACGGATACATCGCGTTAACCAACAGATGGCAAGCTTTTTTGTCCGTTTTATATCCTCTTTGCATCCATTGGTGCAGTGTGACAGAGGCTTAATTGTAGGTCTTTACTTAATAAAGTTTACTTAATAAACTTTACACTGCAATACACATGAAGTATATGGCTTATTTTTTCCTTTTAATTTGGCATTCAGCCCTCTTGTATGCATGATTAGAAATGTGAAAATATTGATTGGCACAGAACTGAGGAGGCTAGCTGATGCTATTATATATGGAAAATAGGTTGTTTAATCAGACAGAAACGATCTCAAATTTGTTATTTTATGTATGTCTGGTGTCCTGTCAGATTACTTTCTAAATCAGTGTCAGTAGTTTGATACACATAGAGACTAAATTAGAAATTATTCTTTTTATTTTTTTGTATAAAGATACCTAGGAAGAGTGTTGATCAGGATTCTGATAACCTGATGACTGGTTAAAAGATTCTTATCTTGAGATGGCAGAATTAAAGTTCAGTCCTTTGACTGTTTCCTAGTATGATTTGATTGCTTATTGTACTCTGTGACTATTATTAAGTGTTGTACCTTATGATTCTTGATGACTGTATCTTTTCTTTTGTTTTGTTCGGAAAACACACGAGGTAGACCGGGTTCCAACAACAAATACTTTATTCTTCAACTAGTTAGTAAATAGGAACATTTGGCTGAAGCTGAGGCCAGCCTTTTATACAGGCTGGCTTGCCTGCTTGCAGCCAATGGCAGTTGTTTAGATTTGCCGCCTTTTAGCAACTCTTTGGATTGGTTCCTAGTGAACCAATCCAATGTTATTTTATTGACCAATCAGGTTTGTAGATTTGGAGTCACCCACTTTACATATAGAACACCCCTCCCCCCTTAGTTCAGTCCTACGTGGTGACGTAGTCTCGCAGGTAGGCGGGGCTTTTCCGGACTCGACTTGACTTGCGCGGTTCATTCTTAGTGCAGACTTCGACCGGTTCGGATGGGGCTGCTGTGTCGTCCGTCCTTCTCCCTGGAACCGTCTGGAAGGGTGAGTCAGCCATTTTACTGCCGCCTGAGTTTCTTAGGCTGACGGTTTTGCCGCTCCCTCCCGTTTCCTCTGGGCAGGTCGAGCTGGCTTGGCTGGCCCCTTCCGATGGGCTCTTCACGCAAGTCTCTCCAAACAGTGAGTCTTTTATTTGCTCTTTTTGTTCGTATGTTTCATTGGGTTTGGTTTTAAACAGTTCTTTATTTATTTCTCGCCTTTCCCCCCCCACCTTGGTTTGCAATTCGCCGGTTTTTTCGGTGAATGTTTGTAAGTCTGTGGTTCTCTCTATAATTCGAGATCGAAGCTGGTCTATGTGCCGCTTCCATTCCCTGCCATCGTCTAATTTTAATTGGTAGGATTTGGAGCCTGTAATTTGGATAATCTGTCCTGGTAGCCATACCGGGTCCCCGGTGAAGTTTTTAGCGTATACCAAATCGCCTATTTCGAATTGTCTGAACCGTGTAGAGGAGTCAGGGGGGTTTTCTGGGGTAAAATTTGGGTGTAACCTATCAAGGTGAGATCTTAATTTTCGCCCCATAAGTAATTCTGCTGGGGACTTATTGGTTATGGTACTGGGCGTTATGTGCTGGAGTGTGAGCAAACGGTTTACTTTCTGTTGGACATCTCCAGCGTCCATTCGTTCCAAACCTTCTTTAGTAAACCGGACCATTCTCTCAGCCCTGCCGTTCGCAGCCAGGTGAGCCGGCGCGGTTAGGGCATGTCTTATACCTAGGGAGGCTAGGTATTGCTCAAATGGTATGCTGGTTAGCTGTGGCCCGTTATCTGAGACAAGAACGTCCGGTATGCCATGGGTGGCAAAAAGGTTGTCCAGCTTTTTAATTACAGTTTCTGTTGTCGTTGATGGCATAACTTTTACTTCAAGCCAATTTGAATAGGAATCAACGACAATCAGAAAGGTATGCCCCTTGGTAGGACCCGCGAAAT
>BLBF01000042.1:11758105-11798405 GCA_015471245.1 Laticauda colubrina | reverse complement strand
TTCTTTCTTTCTTTCTTTCTTTCTTTCTTTCTTTCTTTCTTTCTTTCTTTCTTTCTTTCTTTCTTTCTTTCTTACTTACTTACTTACATGTATGCTAAGGCTAAATCCCACTGGCCGACAGACGCAAAACGTATGCATAAAGGACACAGCGGATGAACAAAATTTCGGGGGTGGCTCCATCCGTTGTCATCCATTCCAAAAAGTGGTGAAAATTTGCATAAACAGAATGGAAAAGAAGGGACGTGGGTAATATGTAGCAGGGATGTTAAACGGATGTTCATAGGAAGCCTAGTGGATGACAGCGGATGGAAGCGGATGACACCTCCGAAGGGGTTCCGGGGGAGAATTGCAAAGTGGACACATAGTGGAAGGGGCGAATGCATAGCGGATGAAGCGGATGCATCACGGACGCCTATAGGAAACAAAGGGGATGCCGCGTGGATGTATATCACATGCAAAGCATTCACTGTGCATGCGGGGAGTATGAATTGCGTCAGCTCCGTGGATATAAAAGGATGCAGCACGCACGCAGTCAGCATACAGGGGAAAAACGTGCTGCCACATACATCTAGCAGGAACACCATTGTTTGTCAGTCAGGCAAGAAGAGGAAGCCCGTGCCTACCTGTTCAAGCCCTGACAAGGTGAAGAAGGCCAGAACCTGCATCCCACCCCCTGGCACAGCTGCTGCTGCTGTGGTGGACCAGCCCAAGGCCCTCAAAGCCCTGCTGCTGAAGGCCCTGCTGCTCAAGCCCCTGAAGGTCCTGCTGAAGCCCCTGCCAGAGGGAGGAAGAGGCAAGGGAAGGATAAGGGAGAGTGGAAACAGTACACCATTTCTGAGGAGTATGGGGATGAGGTGCTGGAATGGCTGAGGGAGAACGAGTACCTGTGGAGAAAGGGCCACAGACTGTATTGGGACACCAAGAAGAAGCAGGCAGCTTGGAGAGACAAGGCAGAGAGCCTGGGGTACACTGAAGATGTACTAGTGGGATGGTGGAAGCACATGCACACCTGGTATGGCAAGCTACACCTCAAGAAATCCGGGCAGGCCGCTGTCAAGCTCACTGACCGGGAGATATACATCATGGCCAAGTGCAGTTTCCTGGAGGGTGAGATCCGCCACTGAGGAGCAGCCCCTCTGAGACCCCTCTCCCTCAGACAGCCCACAGACAGCCAGTCCTCTTCCAGCCAGGAGCCAGCTATCCTGTCCAGGCAAGTGTCTTCAGAGGGCCCACAGCAGAGACCCTCCTGATAGCTGCACTCCCCATGTTGGTGGACTTGGAGGATCTCATGGAGGATGACGCCCTGCTGTCACAAATGGAGGAAGAAGCAGCAGCCACCAGAAACCAACCCACCCCCAACTCCAGAGAATGCAGGCAGAGAGGCAGACTGGAGGGCCAGGAACACAGTGTGCTGTTGGAGATCAGGGACACAATGAAGACCAGCACAGAACTTCTCTCTCAGCTGGTCCACTTGGACAGAGCATCCTCGGGCCGGAACACCTTCATCATCTACGTGAGCCAGACCCTGAGGGACCTGCCCAAGGCCCAATACCAGGTGATGAAGCAGAAGATCACAGCACTTCTGCACAACCCTCAAGGCCCAGCTGAAGCTGCTCCTACCCAGTCCAGGTCTGCTCCTCCACCCCAGGCAATGTCACAGCCCTTCCACAACTTTCAACAGCCCCTCACTTACCAAGGCTATGACTACCAGGACTTCCCACAGCAGAAGCAGACCTTCCCAGTCCAGGCCCAGGTTCATCGGACACCACAGACGCCAGTCCTCACCCAGCTGCAGACCAGACATATCCACTACACTCCTCCTTCCTCCACCCCACAGCCAAGCCCGTCAACAGACAATCTGTCATTAGTATTGGGCCTGACATCTCAAGTCCTTGATGAAGGGCCTTTCAACCTCATGGGACTGAATCAGCTCTCAGATAGCTTCCTGAACACACCACCACCTATTATACCCTCAGGGCCAAGCACCCCAATGGTGCCTCAGTCCAGCACTCAAGCCACAGCCACCTCCACAGTCCCTGCCTGCTTAACAGCTGAGACCATGGACATGACTCAGAGTGACTGAGAATAGTGTCAGAGACTGAGTTTTTTACTTGTTAAGTTTATCTTTGCTTAAGACACTTTACTTGGTTCATTTTGCTTATTTAATACAGTCATAAAGTTTACCTAAGAAAGTTTATCTTTGCTTAAGACACTTAGTTTACTTGGTTCATTTTTTTTACTTAATAAAGTGTTGGTGAAAACTTTGAAAAAATGGTTAAGCCTTTGCATGCTTGTGGGATAGATAAGGATAGTTCTGGGATAGATAAACTATCTATCCTAAATATATGAGATATATCCCAGATACAAACGTTTTGTCTGTTTTTAATACTTTATATACAAGATGCATACGTTTACATCCTTTCTATTTCCATGCTACTAATGCTGTGTAGATGTTCTGTGTACCTTTTGTTTCCTCCCTCTTTCCGTTTTCAGCTGCAGTGGATGTGAGTTGAGGGGATGGCCAGAGGATGCAGAGAGGATACAGCGGACGTTTAATGGATGATAATGGACATAGAACATTTGTTTCCCGTATATGTCACGGATGTACATCGTACATGGCGGAAAGTTCATCCGCTCACAAAGTTTTGTGCAGCTCAAAACTTGTTGCGCGTATGAAATCGCAGTGGACGGATGCTCGACAGATAGAGCGTATGAAACACGTATGCAGTGAGTACACAACAGATGCATAGTGTTTTCCAATGGATGGAAAGCTATTTTTAACATTTTACATCCTCTTTGCATCCGTAAGTGCAGTGGGACAGGGCCTTTATTCAGCTTTGTTCAGCTATTTTCCCATGACATTATAGTTGTGCTTTTAAAGTTGTAGCAACATTTTGGCAGAATTTCTTCTACCATCAACAGGCTTGTGTATTGTGTTTGTCTGTGAGTCAGGCTTTCACAGCAATTTCTGTTTTAAATTTGGTGCTAGCCTACTGTTGTGCCAGAATGGTGTTTTTTCTTCAACCTGATTGGTTGGGAGTCTTGGTCTATGTTTATTGGTCTTGGAGTTTGCTGTGTTCTGCTTGATTGGCATTTCTAATATCTTCTGTCTGTTTTGTAGCTTTTTTTTGGTCTTGATTGGCTAGCAACATTGTGTTTCCTATATTGGAGGTTTTTAGTGAGGCTTGGCTTCGAATAAACGGATGGCTCTAATTTATTAGGAAGCTAGGTTTCATCTGGGTGCCTGGCTGGGGTGTGTATGAGCTGGAGGTATCAGGGGGACTCTGTTTATGCCCAGGTGTTTGCCTGGCTTGGGGTGTGGAGATTTTTTTGTTTGAGAGTGCAGGCTTCCAGATAATTGACAGTCTGGTGGAGTCATCTCTTCTATTCATGCTTCCAGGTCTTTTTTCAATCTCTATAGCTTCTCTGATAATTCTGTAGCTAGGTTTTTCTATAGTGTCTAGGGTTTTGATGCAATTGAAGTCGATGCTATGACCTGTACCTTTCATGTGTTGGACTAGTGAGGAAGTATGCTCCAGCTTTTTTACTGCATTTTTCTGTTCTTCCAGGTGGGCACTTATTCTTCTATTGGTCTGTCCACATCCCACTCCTGGTTGGCCCCGTCCACCCCTCCGCTCTGCTCTCAGGAGTCCCCATGTGGCCCGTTTTGAATGGAGGTAAGTGCAGGGCACATGCAGAGGCTTGGGGAGGGCAAAAAACTGCCCTCCCAGAAGTTCAGGAAGGCTAGAAATGGACCCATTTCTGGCTTCCAGAGATCCTCCAGAGCCCAGGAAGGGCAAAAAGCCCCTCCCACCATGGTGCAGCAGACCGACTTGGCCATACCACCTTGGTCACACCCACCGGACAGAGAACCCTTTGCTAAAATTTTTGAAGTCCATCCTTGGATGCATTACTTGGAACCTTGACAGTTGTCTTCCAAAACAATTCATGCTGACAAGGATGGACTTGCAGATTTTAAAAAGAAAAAAGAAAAGGACTCATGTTATCTTAACTAATAAGAAATGAAAGTCCAAAGAGATCTCTCTATAGTTCTGAACATAGCTTTACACACAGAGTTCTTCTTGGAGAAGGGGCATATCCACAAAATGGTCCTCTTCAAATGGAAGGCAACTATTTTGTTGATGTCATCATCAACATCCATCACCATTTTCCTCTTAATTTTTGCCTTCTCTGATTTTTCTTGTTCTTTTTCCACAGCTCCATTTCCCTTTCCCATATGCAATGCTTCATTTCCCCCTTTAGTAATAAACGGAAGCTGTTCACTACTGGAGGCGAAAAACAAGCACCCCCATAGCGCTTGCTTGTCTCTTCTTTCATACTTGTGCTAAAATGCAGAACATTTCAATCCCACTTTGATGTACAAAGATGTTTGCTTTATTGCACTTTATGGATTATTAACCAAACGATCTTCAGGTTTCGTACTACATTAATTTGGCAATGATCACAATCGTGAGGAAGCCATTTTATACATTAATTTACACCACAACCAGCCAGCAAAAAAGCTTTGTTCTTGCTTGTTGATCTATTGGAGAGGATGCTGAAAATTTATAACTATGATGGATAAAGCTCAAGGGATAAATTCAGGTTGCATTTTACTTTTTCATGAACATCTGATTTTGTTAATATTAAACTAAATAATTCACAGGAGGACAAAGAGAAAGCATACATGCTGTTTGAAACAAGAAGAATATCCTGACAATCTTGAACTCAAAGAAAGAAGGAGTAGCTACAATGAATAGAAGGGAAACTCACTTCAGAGAGCCTCCCCCACCCAGGAGTTCATCTTTAGCACATACTCTGAAAAAGGGGAGCACACCAAAGCGGACGTGCAACGGAAGGAGTGGATGCAGAGCGGATGCCAAGCGGATGAAGCAGATGCAGAGCGGAAGCCTAGCGGAAGTCTAGCGGATGCCTAGTGGATGCCTAGCGGATGCAAAGCATTCACTGCGCATACGGGGAGGATGCATTGTGTCAGCCCCGCAGATATAAAAGGATGCAGCTCGCAAGCAGGTCACCATACAGAGGAAAGACCTGCTGCCAGATACAGCTCCAGCCAACAACCATGTGGAAGAAGAAGAAGCCTGTGCCATTTGCTGCCAGCCATGGCAAGAAGGACAGGGCCACCATCCCACCCCCTGGCCCTGACTCTGCTTCTGCTGGGGCATCTCCTGCTAGGGCTGACTCTTCTGGTGCTGGGGCTTCTGCTGATGCTGCTTCTGGAGGTGGTGCTTCTGCTGATGCTGCTTCTGGTGGTGGTGCTTCTGCTGGGGCTTACTCTGCTGATGCTGCTTCTGGTGGTGGTGCTTCTGCTGGTGCTTACTCTGCTGGCACTGCTCCTGGTGCTGGTGCTTCTGCTGGTGCTTACACTGCTGGCGCTGCTCCTGGTGCTGGTGCTTCTGCTGGTACTTACTCTGCTGGTGCTGCTCCTGGTCCTGCTGGTGCTTACTCTGCTGCTGCTGATCCTGATGCTGGTGGTGCTTACTCTGCTGCTGCTGATGTTGGTGCTGCTGGTGCTGCTGGTGTTGCTGGTGCTGCTGGTGCTGCTTTTGCTGCTACTGTTGTTGTTGCTGCTGGTGGTGGTGGTGGTGTGGTGGAGCAGCCCCTAGAACCTCGAAGCCCCTCTGATGAGGGCCCAGATGGCCCTGCCAGAGGGAGGAAGAGGCATACACGAGAACTTCGCGTGGAGGACCCCCTGATGCAGTGGGAGCAAGGAGAGGGCACTTCCACCAGAGACCAACCCACATCTACCCCGAGCTCCACCTCCACAGAAAGCAGGCAGAGAGCCAGACCAGAGGGGCAGAGCCACACTGTCCTGCTGGAGATCAGGGACACCATCAAAAGCAGCGTAGATCTCCTCTCTCAGCTGGTACACACCGACATACCATCCTCAAACTGCAAGCCCTTCCTCACCTACGTCAACCAGACCCTCATGGACATGTCCGAATCACAATACCAGGTGATCAAGGAGAGGATCACAGGTCTTCTGCACCAACCTCCAGGCCCAGCTGAACCTGCTCCGACCCAGTCCAGGTATGCTCCTCCACCCCAGGTGATGTCACAGCCCTTCCAAGGCTTTCCACAGGCCCTCACCTACCAAGGCTATGGCTACCAGGAGTTCCAGCAGCACAGGCAGCCCTTCCCAGTACAGGCACAGGTTCATTGTACGCCACCGACGCCATAGATGCCACCGACGCCACAGATGCCACAGATGCCACCGACGCCTCCCCTCGCTCACCTGCAGACGAGACAGCCCCACTACACTCCTCCTTCCTCCACCCCACAGCAAAGCCCGGCCTCAGAACATCTGTCATCAATGTTGGGACTGACACACCATGTCATGGAGGAAGGGGCCCTCAACATCACAGGACTGAGCCAGCTCTCTGAGAGCTTCCTCCACATACCATCCCCTGTTGTCCTCTCAGGGCCAGGCACCCCAATGGTGCCTCAGACCAGCACTCCAGCAGCAGCCACCTCCACAGCACCTGGATCCTTCACCCCTGAGACTATGGGCATGCCTCAGAGTGACTGAGAAGAGTGCCAGAGCCTGGGTTACTACCTGTTGACTTTATCTTTGTTTGGGACACTTTACTTGGGTCATTTTGCTTTTACATTTTGTTATTCATAAAGTATATCTTTGCTTCACACACTTGGTTTAGTTCTTTTTGTCAATAAAGTCTTGGTGGAAACTTTTAGAAATTGTTTAAGCCTTTGCATGCTTGTGGGATGGGTAAGGATAGCAGTGGGATGGGCAGGGATACCTGTGGAATGGGTAATAGCTGTGGGATGGGTTAAGATAGCAGTGGGATGAGCAGGGATACCTGTGGGATGGGTAATAGCTGTGAGATGGGTTAAGATAGCAGTGTGATGGGCAGAGATACCTGTGGGATGGGTAATAGCTGTGGGATGGTTAAGATAGCAGTGGGATGGGCAGGGATACCTGTGAGAAGGGTAATAGCTGTGGGATAGATAAACCTCCAGTGCAAGCATAGTGGGACTGTATGGTCCACCCTCCCAGGTGCCACACCTATGGCCCTTTATTTATTCACACATTTCAACATAAATACAACTCTTTATTAAATGCCCTGTTCATTGTAGGGCCACTCAACATACATGGCACAATCTCATCCATGTGATGAGACAGGCTGAAGGAAGCATCCATTAAGCATCTACCTTCCTGTCTTGCCACTCCACTGCTCCAGCTGGGGAGTTGCACCAGTGTTTCAGGAGGTTGCGCTGCTCCTTCCCTTCATGTGAGGCTCTGTTGGGGCCTTGCACATCCACAGTATCTATCAGGTTTCGCCCTTACCTCCATTCAGCAGGCTCCATGTCCCCATTGCCTTGTTGGAGGTCCACGAGCCTGTTCTGCATCGCTGGGTAGCGGGTGCGCATGAGATTGTGCAGGATGCAGCAAGCTTCCACGATGTTCCTCACGGTCTCTGGGTGATGCTGCATGGTGGTGAGAAGTACCTGGAACCTGTTGGCCAGGATGCCAAAGGCGTTCTCCACCACTTGCCTTGCCCTGGACAGCCTGTAGTTGAAGATCCTCTCTTCACGGGTGAGGCATCTGGAAGTGTAGGGCTTCATGAGGTAGGTTCTGAGGGAGAAGGCGTCATCCCTCACAATGAAGTAGGGCACATCTTGTGTGTCGTTGGGCAGGGGGTCTGGATCTGGAAAATCCATGATGAGGTTGCATTCCAGCCCCTCCTTGAGGACTGCCATTGTATACCTGGGCATCTGCAGCTGACTCGTTGCCTGAAGCATCGATGTACATGAACTTGTAGTCAGCATCGACCATGGCAAAGAGGATGATGTTGAAGAAGCCCTTGTAGTTGAAATAAGTGGACCCTGAGTTGGCTGGAGCTTTGCAGGCCACTTGCTTCCCATCTATGGCTCCAACGGTGTGGGGGAAGTTCCATTTCTGATACCACTGCTCTGCAACTTTCTTCCAGTCTTCTTCAGTGGAGTGACACTGGAGGAGCTCCTCCAGGTATTCTTCGATGATGGCCTGCACCACTTCTCTGACCACTTTGCTGATGGTGCTGTGTGGCACCCTCCAGGCATACTGCATGCTCCTGTACGTGGTCCCGGAGGCCAGGTGGCGCAGAGTCAGTGCCACCTTCAGTCCAGGGTCCAGGCTGGGCTGAAAGTTGGTGTTTGCCTTGGTCAACCTGGGTCTCAGCCGCTCCACAACTTTGTCAAACATGGCTGGGGGCATCCTCATGAAGTTCTGGAATGCATGAGTGTCTTCATTCCTCAGCTCCACCATCAGCTTGTTATACAGTCCGTACTCGGCTCTTCTCGTGATCCATTTTCAGATCCGGACACTTCTTGGATGCCTCCTTTTCTTCGCGTAGAACAGGTGAAAGAGCCTGTAGATAGCTTCGCACTGTTGTAGAATGATGGCTGCTACCAAAAGGAGTGTGTGATGATCCATCGTGGAGATGACTGGATGCTGAGGAAGAGCAAGAGCCAGATGAAGGCTGAAGAGGTCTGCATCGCAGGGCTGCTGGACTGAAAGTGAGATCCAGGTGATTTCCTCCCCCTTTTTATCAGAAATATAGGTTTTCCACTAGGTGTCCTTTTGCATCCTCTAGGCATCCTGCAGACATCCTAAATATCTGAGATACGTCCCCTATACGAACGTTTTTTCCATTTTAATGCTTTGTATGTGAGCTGCATCCGCTTTCATCCTTTCTATGTCCATGCTACTAATGCTGCCTGTCTGTTCCGCGTCTGTTTCAGTTCCTCCCTGTGTCCATTTTCTGCTGGAGTGGATGCGAGTTGCGCAGATGCGCAGTGGATGCCTAGCGGATATAGCGGACGCGTAATGTATGACAACGGATGTCTAACGGATGTTCCCCATATGCGTAGCGGATGTATAACGGACACATTGGATACATTTTCCGCTCAGAAAGTTTTGTGCAGCTCAAAACTTTTTGAGCGGATGAAATGTCAGTAGACGGATGCTGGACGAATAGAGAGTATGAAAAACGGACGCAGTGAGTACAGAAAAGATGCATCGCGTTAACCAACAGACGGCAAGTGTTTCTTCCGTTTTACATCCTCTTTCCATCCATTGGTGCTGTGTGACCGGAGCTTAAATTACTATTTTACATCACATTCTCTTATCAAATAACGCAAATATACAAATCTGTTGCCTGTCAATCAAGTCAAGAAGAGATTGGACTGCCATTTATCAGAAATGGTGTAGGATCTCCCGCTTGGGCGGGGGGTTGGACTAGATGACCTGTAAAGTCTCTTCCGAATCAAATTTTCTGTTATCTGTTAAGCTGACCCAATACCTGTTTACTGTAAGAAAGCTGTTAACTCCCCCCCTCCAAATAAATAAACTTCAAAGCCTTCTGTTAACAGTCTGGTATTATACTTAACTCACAGAAACTTCACAAATGGATTCCCATCGCTTTTTAACTTGTCCAAACCATTGTCTCTAAAAAACACACTTAATTTCACCATCACCCTCAGCTGGAAATCACAGGGGAAAATAATCTGTATGGGGTGAGTTATCTTCACAACACTATAATATTCAGCTACAGAAATACAGTCCCAGATAAATTGGAGATATGGAAAGCACGATTTGGTGTCTGGATAGTCTTAAGGCATGGAAGAGCAGGAAACTATGTAATTAATTTGGTCAGTGGAATTTTAATTTTGTATTTGCTGCTATCAAGCAGATCTCCTCAGCCTAATTCCTGTTTTTGCTTTTCGTTTGTTTCATAAAATGCAAATTTTATTTAATTTAGCTCTGTGGTATTTAATCATATTAGCTTCAGTCTTCCAGCCTGCAGGTATCCTACTTTTTTTTTCATCTTTTATGGTGTTCCTCAGCTTCTTATTATCATCAAAACTGAAAAACATCCCCTCAATGCCTTTATATCCCAAGTAACTTAATTTTTTTTTAAAAAAAGACAAATATACAATATTTCACATCTAACTAAAACTAAAGCACAAAGACCCTGACAACAAAGATTTTTAAGAATACCTAACAGATAAAAATTGTAGTAGACTCATAATGATGGCATTATTCACCTCACATTTTGCATCTTATCCATAAGGATCTTCTGGAGCCTCTTGTCAAATGCTTTCTGAAATCATGATATACTGTGTGTGCACATTTGCACAATCTATCTGATTTTATGAAAAAAGAAAATTATGGCTGATGTTGTCCAGTTCCAGAAATGATGGTAGCCCTTTGGCCCATAGGCCAGATTGTCTCTCCAGCCAACCAGCCCACTCAGCCATGAGACATTTTCTGCAAAATCCTGTTCTATCCAAAGCTTATCCTTTCTCCAACTATCCATAATGTAGAAAAATTGCAGGGCCATGCTCCTTCTGAAGGTGTGCAAGCTGTTGACTCCTGCTGAAAAAGACATCTGTAGCATAAAATAAGCAGCATGCACCAATTGACCTTAGAAAATTGTTCTACCTACTGCATTGCTTGACCTTTCAAAAAAGATTAAAGGTAGCTTCTGGTCACCAATAGATTATTTGTCTATCCTACTTTTTGCAAGCAAAAGAAGCAGAGTTTTTAAAATTTCTTTTATTTCTTTCAATTTTCTCAGCAATCTTGTCCATTAGGGCATTGATTAGAGCCTTGCCAAATTTAGCTTTTGCCAAATTATCTTCCTCATAGTCTTTTTATGAAAACACATGTTGGTCTAAAAGCCTATGTCACACTGAACCAACGGCTGCAAAGAGGATGTAAAACGGACAAAAAAGCTTGCCATCCGTTCGAAAATGCGATCTCCTCACTGCCTCCGTTTTGCTTCCTCTCTATCCATCCAGCATCTGTTTATTGATGTTTCATCTTCTCCAAAAGTTTTGGGCTGCCTAAAACTTTTGCGCGGAAAATGTATCCAGTTCGTCCGTTCTGCATCCGCTACGTATCCACTACGCATCCGTTCTGCATCCGTTACGCATCCGCTAGGCATCCGCTACGCATCCGGGGAACTCCATCTGCCCGGACGCAGGGAGGAAGCGGAATGGATGCAGAACGGATGCAGAACGGATGCCTAGCGGATGCAGAATGGAAACAAAGCATTTAAAACAGAAAAAAACATTCACAGAGGGGACCTATCTCGGATATTAAGGATGTCTAGAGGATGCCTACAGGATGCCAACAGGATGCCTACAGGATGCCTAGCGGAAAACCTATACTGCCTATAAAAAGGGGGAGCAACTCACCTGCATCTCACTTTCAGAACAGCAGCCCAGCGGTGCAGACCTCTGCAGCCTTCATCTGCCTCTTTCTCTTCCACAGCATCCAGTCATGTCCACCTTGGATTGTAACAAAGTCCTTACGGCAGCCACCATCGTTCTGCAACAGTACGAAGCCATCTGCAGGCTCTGTGAACTCTACTGCGAGAAGAAAAGGAGCCACCCAAAAGGAGTCTGGATCCGAAGATGGTTCGCCAGAAGAGCAGAGGACGGACTGTACAACAAGCTGATGGTGGAGCTCAGGAACGAAGACACTCGGGCGTTCCAGAACTTCATGAGGATGCCTCCAGCCATGTTTGACAAAGTTGTGCAGCGGCTGACACCCAGGTTGACCAAGGCAAACACCAGCTTCTGGCCCAGCCTGGAACCTGGGCTCAAGGTGGCACTCACTCTGTGCCACCTGGCCTGAGGGACCTCCTACAGGAGCACCTACAGGGTGCCATCCAACACCATCAGCATTGTGGTCAGAGAAGTGGTGCAGGCCATCATCAAAGAATACAAGGAGGAGCTCCTCCAGTACCCCTCCACTGAAGAAGGATGAAAGAAAGTTGCAGAGCAGTGGTATCAGAAGTGGAACTTACCACACACCGTTGGAGCCATAGATGGCAAGAACATGGCCTGCAAATCTCCAACCAACTCGGGGTCCACTTATTTCAACTACAAGGGCTTCTTCAGCATCATCCTCTTCGCCATGGCCGATGCTGACTACAAGTTCATGTACATCGATGCTTCAGGCAACGGCTCATCTTCAGATGCCCAGGTATACAATGCCAGTCACCTCAAGGAGGAGCTTGAAGGCAACCTCATCGTGGGCTTCCCAGATCCAGAACCCATGCCCAACGACACACAAGATGTGCCCTACTTCATCGTGGGGGATGACGCCTTCTCCCTCACAACCTACCTCATGAAGCCCTACACCTCCAGACTCCTCACCCGTGAAGAGAGGATCTTCAACTACAGGCTGTCCAGGGCAAGGCGGGTGGTGGAGAACGCCTTTGGCATCCTGGCCAACAGGTTCCAGGTACTTCTCACCACCATGCAGCATCGCCCAGAGACCGTCAGGAGGATCAAGGAAGCTTGCTGCATCCTGCACAATCTCATGCGCACCCGCTACCCAGTCTTGCAGAACAGGCTCGTGGACCTCCAGCAAGGCAATGGGGACATGGAGCCTGGGGAATGGAGGCAAGGGTGAAACCTGATCGACACTGAGGATGTGCAAGGTCACAACAGAGCCTCACATGAAGCGAAGAAGCAGCGCAACCTCCTAAGACAATGGTGCAACTCCCCAGCTGGAGCAGTGGAGTGGCAAGACAGGATGGTAGATGCTAAATGGATGCTTCCTTCAGCCTGTCTCATCACACGGATGAGATTGGGCCATGTATGTTTGGTTGGCCTACAATGAACAGGGTGTTTACTAAAGAGTTGTGTTTATGTTGACATGTGTGGATAATTATTACATTATTATTGATAATAAAGGGCCACAGGTGTGGCACCTGGGAGGGTGGACCATACAGTCTCACTATGCTTGCACTGGAGGTTTATCTATCCCACAGCTATTACCCATTCCACAGGTATCCCTGCCCATCCCACTGCTATCTTAACCCATCCCACAAGCATGTTAAGGCTTAAACCATTTCTAAAAGTTTCCAGCAAGACTTTATTAAAAAAAAGAAATGAAGCAAGTGTGTGAATTAAAAATAGACTTTATTAACAACAAGCTATAAGACAAAAATGAGTCTCTGGCACTCCTCTTGGTCGCTCAGTTTCAGGGGTGAAGGGTGCAGGTGCTGTGGAGGTGGCTGGTGCTGGAGTGCCTGTCATCAGCTCCTCCAGAAGCAGAAGCAGTAAAAGCCCCAGCCCCAGAAGAGCGAGCCTGTGCTGCAGAAGCCCCAGCAGAACCAGAGTGAGGGCCAGGGGGCGGGATGGTAGCCCTGTCCCTCTTGCCAGGGGTGGCAGCAGATGGCTGAGGCTTGCTGTGCTTCCGCATGGTTGTGGGGTTGCTGGCTGGCAGGGAGGCTGGCAGGAACCAAGGCTGGCAGGGAGGCTGGCAGGGAGGCTGGCAGGGAGGCTGGCAGGGAGGCAGGCACTAAGGCTTGAAGGGAGGCAGGCACCAAGGCTGGCAGGAAGGCTGGCAGGCAGGCAGGCAGGAAGGCTGGCAGGGAGGCTGGCAGGGAGGCAGGCAGCAAGGCTGGCAACAAGGCTGGCAGACATGCAGGCAGGGCAGGCAAGGCAGTCGATGTGTCTGGCAGCAGGTCTTTCCTCTGAATGGCGACCTGCTTCCGAGCTGCTGCCGTTATATCTGCGGGGCTGATGCAATGCATCCTCCCCGCATTCGCTCTGCGTCCTCCCCGCGTCCGTGTTATCCGCTCCGATTATGCAAATTTTTGCCCCTTTTGAGAGCAGATAACAACGGATGGAACATTTTGCTCATCCGCTGTGTCCTTTTTGCATCCGTTGGGCAGTGTGACATGGGCTTAAGATGTTTCATGTGAATTGGCATTTCAAGCATTCCAACAAATGGATCATTGTTACTATACAAATAAATGTTATTGTTCACTTGCTATGACGTATCTGACTCCTTGTGATCGCATGATGGATCATTGCATGACAGACCCCCTGTCCTCCACTGTCTCCTAGTTTGCCCAAATTCAAATTCATTGTATTAATGATATTATCTAACTATCTCATCTTTGCTGTCCCCTTCTTGTTTTGCCTTCAATCTTTCCCAAAGCCAGGGTCTTTTCTAATGAGTCCTCTCTTCTTAATTGGTGGCCAAAGTATTTGAGCTTCAGCATCTGTCTTTCATTTTCAGTCAGGTTTGATTTCTTTTAGGAATATGAATCCAAACCATCAGATGAACCAAAGTTCATAAGGAAATTCCCAACCTAGATTGACAGTCCCAAAGGTGTTTTTATTTTAAAGGTATCTTGACTTACTGGTTTTCTTTAAGATGTTTTGCTTCAAAAGTGAAACATCTTAAAGAAAAATAAAAAAGTCCTGTTGCCTTTAAAATAAAACACCTTTGGGACAACCATGACCTGAATGAATGAGAATCCCCATACACAAAACTGACAGTATGTACATCAGTCTGTGTTAACCTGGTTTTGCTGTCATATGTGAATAACTCATTAGCTGAGTGAGTTCACTGTTTTTTTTTAGACAATAGGAATACTGAAAGTTAAATTCCCAACACATATGGAGGGCAACAAGACTTCTCTAATTAGAGATGCCAGATACTACACTCAGTGTCTCTAAAGGAGGCATGCAATATATACCAAGCTTTCCGAATTAATTCCCTCGCTTTTTCAATAAATAAATCACTAATTCATGTATATCTTGTTTCTTTAGAAAGTCCAGCTGTGCCTGACATTACTTATAGCTGTGTTGATGTCAACTTTCTTAAGATGGGAAAATACAGATATGTTTTTTTGCAGATGAAAGCCAGGGTTACTCAACATGTTAACTTGATTGGAAAAGTGGATTGACACTGCTAACCTCATTCTTTGATCCAGGTTCACTTACTGTTGTGACAGTTCTGTAGACCGAAAGGGAAAGAAAGGCTTCTTCTTGGTCTCATGTGTAATCTAAAGGAAAGTTGCACATCATTTAAGGAGTATATTGGAAAAGCTCAGGAGGATCTTCAGTCAACATAACATATGTGCAACTTCTAACCCAAGAATACTCTAAGGCAGAGGCTTGGCCACCCTAATGATAAAATACCCAGACAGAAACTGAGCAACATGGTATATGCAGTACAAGGCAGTGAGCCATGTGCAGATCTGTATATTGGAGAAACAACCACTTCATAAATGCATTGCACAACATAGGAGAACAAACACATCAGGACCAGATTCAGCAAAACAAAGGCCACTCTTTTGAAGACAACAAAGTCCACATTTTGAACAGAGAGTATCACTGGTTTGAAAGAGGAGTTAAAGAGGCGATCTATGTCAAAATTGAACAGCCCTCTCTGAACAGAGAGGGAGGGATACAACATTGTCTGTCTTCAATCTATAACAGTCCTTTCAACAATTCCAAGAAGTCTTCACACCCATTTGCACCACTCAGGTGACTCTGATGACACTGATAAATCTCCAGGTGATATTAACAACCCTCTAAACAAGGATGTCAAACTCATGACCAGTGAGCTGGATGCTGACCCCACCCTTGCCCAGTCTTCAAAGAAAAACCAGAAAGTCCAGTTCCTTTTGAAAAAGCACCTTTGGGATGACCATTTAAAGATACACTGATAATAAATGCTTGTATGGGCTGTCCAGATCATCTTTTTTCCTTCACATGGAGATTTCTGCAAATTCTACTGGTTATGCTTCTTGCAAGCACACATTTCATTTCCTTGTGAAAGAGTTCTTTTCCAAGATAGATACATTCATGTAAACTTCCTCAGCATGTATTCTGAGTCAATGTTCCAATCACAAATAAAATCCTGATGCAACTGTGTACAAGTAGTTCTCAATTTACATCCATTTTTTTTTCGTGACCATTAAAGTTACAACAGCACTGAAAAAGGTGACTTACACTTACTGTTCAGAATTATGCCTGTTGCAACATCCTCAAGGTCATGTGATCAGAATTTGGTGCTTATAAACTGGCCTGTATTTATGATGATTGTAGCATCCAGAGTTGGGATTGCTATTTACAACCTTACCAGCCACCTCCCGACAAGCAAAGTCGATTGGAAAACCTAGATTTACTTAATGACCATGTGGTTCACTCGATGACCACATGACTCGCTTAGCAACTGCAAGATTTGCTTAATCACCAAAAAAGGTCGTAAAATTGAGTGCAATTCACTTAACAACTGCCTGGCTTAACAATATAAATTCTGATCCCAATTGTGAGTGAAAGTCAAGGACAACCTTTGTACATAAGGCCCTGACTTATTAAGGGCAAATGCATGCAGGAACTGCCTGGGAAATGTAGAAAACAGACACCCTGGAACTGAGTGGCAGAGTGAATTATCACAATCCTGTTTCTATTTTTTAAACAACAGGGATGTATCTGCATGGGGGTTGAGCAGCTTAATATGTTACCATAGCCCTACAGTAGCTATGGGTAGACAATGGATCACAACAATTACATCCCTTCAGCATCATCCAGAATAATAGCCTAACCATTAATTTGTTTTTCTTTGGAGACTGATTTCACAGGCAAAAACCTCCTTTGGTCCCAAAACATCTTGTTTAAGCTAATGGAATGGGACCAACACTTCCAGCCAAACCTGGATGTCAAGGTGCCAGTTAATTAACTATACCAACGGACCCAAAAAGGCCACGCTCTATGTCTGTTGTTTGTATTGCTTTTACAAAACACGCTAAATGGAAGTGAAACAGTTGCTGTGAGGAAATTGGGAAGGCTGCAGCTTTCTTTCTCAAGTCAAAAAAAAAAAAGTGCTACATTAATTGAAAACTTTCATGAGAGGCTAAGAAGGGATTAAACTGACAGTGATTTAGATGGCTGCATATAATATACGAGTCTTTGGAAGCCTGTTTTGTTCCGTCCGGAAAAACGCGAGGTAGACCGGGTTCCAACAACAAAGTCTTTATTAGTTAACAGTAGTTGCGAAACGGAACATTGGCTCAAGCCGCGGCAGCCTTTTTATAGGGTTTTGTCTGCCGGCTTGTAGCCAATGACAGGTATTTAGTTTTGTCGCCTTTTGGGCAGCTTCGTGGATTGGTTCCTATTGAACCAATCCCCATTCAGGTTTTTAGCCAATCAGAATCCTGTATTAGGAGTCTACTATTCTTTATACAGAACACCCCTCCCCTCTTGGTTTAGTCCTACGTGGTGACGTAGTTGCGCAGGTAGGTGGGGCTTCTTTTGACTCGACTGGACTTGCGCGGTTCATTTTTGCTGAAGACTTCGACCGGTTCGGATGGGGTTGCTGTCTCTCCGGTCCTTCTCCATGGAACCGCCTGGAAGGGTGAGTCAGCCATTTTAATGCCGCCTGAGTTTCTTAGGCCGGCAATTTTGCCGCTCCCTCCTGTTTTCTCCGGGCAGGTCGAGCTGGCCTGGCTGGCCCCTTTGAGTGGACTCTTCTCGCAATTTTCTTCTAACTGGTCTATGTGCTGCTTCCATTCCCTGCCGTTGTCTACGGTTAGTCGGTAGGACCGGGGGCCTGTAATTTGTGTGATTGTTCCTGGAAGCCATAATGGGTCCCCGGTAAAATTTTTTGCATAGACTAGGTCGCCTATTTCAAATGTCCTGAAATGGGTGGAGGAGTCGGGGGGGGGGGGGTTCTGGTGTATAGTTTGGGTGCAATCTGTCTAATTGCGACCTCAGTTTTCTTCCCATTAGTAATTCCGCTGGGCTTTTGTTTGTTATAGTACTGGGTGTGATATGCTGAAGGGTGAGTAGGCGATTTATTTTATCTTGGACATCCCCAATGTCCATTTTTTCTAACCCTTCTTTGGTAAACCTGACCATTCTCTCTGCCCTACCGTTTGCAGCTGGGTGGGCCAGCACGGTTAGGGCATGTCTTATACCTAGGGAGGCTAGGTATTGTTCGAATTGGATACTCGTTAATTGTGGCCCGTTGTCGGACACTAGGACATCCGGCAGGCCATGGGTTGAGAAGAGTTTGTCAAGTTGTTTAATAATGATTTCAGTTGTCGTAGATGGCATAATTTTAACCTCCAGCCAATTTGAGTATGCATCTACGACAATTAGGAAAGTATGCCCCTTAGTAGGACCCGCAAAGTCAATGTGGATTCGTGACCAGAGGCCTTGTGGGGTTTCCCAGTCCTTTATGGGTGCTTTTGGTGGGGAAGGCCTGGTTCTTTGGCATTTGTTGCAGGAATTTACCCAGTATTCGATGTCCCTATCTATACCCGGCCACCAGACATAGCTTCTAGCAAGGCTTTTCATTTTAACAATTCCAGGGTGGCTTTCGTGAAGCATACCCAGTACCTTAGTTTGTAATTTGGAAGGGATAACTACCCGATCACCCCACAACAAACAACCTTTTTGAATCGAGAGTTCAGTTTGTCTGGTCCTGAAAGGTTTAAAGTTCTCAGTTTTTTTATTTTCTGGCTAGCCTTTACCTACCCAGTTCAGTACACGGGCAGTCAATGGGTCCCTTGCAGTGGCTCTAGTGACATCATTCACAGATATGGGTAGATCGGGGCATGTGTCTATCTGCAAGGTGGTCATCGTCGGTGTCGGGTCTTCCTCTATAGTCGGTAATGGTGTTCTGCTCAACGCGTCTGCATGGGAAATTTGTTTCCCGGGGCGATGTGTCAGAGTATAAGAGTAGGCTGCTAGGAATTCTGACCATCTAGTCATTCGCGGGGACAAAATATTCGGTGTTGGCTTGTTTCCCGCCAAAATTCCCAGTAGCAGTTTATGGTCCGTTACTATCAGAAATGTTCTTCCATATAGATACTCGTGGAAGCGTTTCACTCCGGCGACGATTGCCAGGGCTTCTCTGTCCAATTGACTATAATTACGCTCGGTTTTAGACAGAGTCTTTGAATAGTATGCAACGGGTGCCTCTCTCCCATCTGGCAATTGGTGGCTCAGGATGGCACCTACTCCAAACGGTGAGGCGTCGCAGGTCACCATCAATGGAAGTGTGTTACTAAACTGGATAAGAACGGTGTTTGATGTTAATAAGTTTTTTATTTTTTGGAAGGCTTTCTTTTCTCTATAACCCCAAGTCCAAATTGTTTTTTTATCCAGTAATTGGTGTAATGGTTCCGCTATTGTCGCTTTGTGGGGTAGGAACACGTTATAAAAATTTATTAGTCCCAAAAATGCCTGTAGTTCAGTTTTGTTCCTTGGTTCTGGTGCGTCTTTAATAGCTTTGACTTTTTTGTCAGTAGGGTGTATACCCTCTCCCTCTATTAAGTAGCCCAGGAATTCGACGCGATCAGTTATTAAACAGCATTTTTCTTTTTTTACTTTAAGGCCAGATACTCTGAATTTAGTTAGTACCTCTTTTAGTCTTTTTTTTAGCTGGGCCGAAATTAGGACGTCAGCGAAGTATGGTACGACCCCTTTTACACCATTCAATAGGTGTTCCATGAGGCTCTGGAAAACGCCTGGGGCTACACTCACTCCAAATTGGAGTCTGTTGCATTTGAATGCCCCTTTGTGGGTCACTATTGTTTGTGCTTCAGACGTTAAGGGATCTACTGGGAGCTGTTGGTAAGCTTGCGCTAGCTCTAGTTTAGCGAAAACTTTTCCTCCCCCAAGAGAATGTAATAAGTGTTGTACGACTGGTACCGGGTATGCGCTTTGTTGCAATGCGTGGTTCAGGGTAGCCTTGTAGTCACCACAGATTCGAACCGACCCGTCTGGTTTAATTACTGTTACGATTGGCGTTTCCCACTTAGCATGGTCAACAGGTTCTAAAACCCCTTGGTCTATTAGTTTATTTAGTTGTTCCTCTATTTTTGCTTTCAGAGCAAAAGGAACTCGTCTGGCCTTTAGTCTCCTAGGGGCTACCTGGGGGTCTAGACTAAAGGAAATTGGGGTCCCCCGATACCTGCCTAGGGAGCCGTCGAAAATGTCCTGGAACTCTTGGATCAGGTTTTCTTCCCAGTCGGTTGCGGCCACCCGGTCTACTCCAGTCATCCCGATGCCCAATGGTGCGAACTATTCGATGCCCAGGAGGCTTGGTCGGTCTCGGTCGACTATTGTCAATGGTAGTACTTCGACATGTTGTTTGTAGGCAACTCAGAAATGTCCTAAGCCTACTATAGGAATTCAGTTTCCTTGGTAGACCTTGAGGGTTAATTATTGTCTCTGGAGTTCTTTGAGTTTGATATCTGGGACCAGTTGTTTGATGGTGTCCCATGACACCATTGATAGGAATGACCCAGAGTCTACCTCCATTTCGCAGGGATTGCCTTCTATTTTTACAATTATTTTTACTTTCTTCCCGCTTTCCGTCTGAGCGCTTCCGATAGTGAAAGTCTGATGTATTTTCTCTCGGTTAGTGGCTCGCTTGTTCCGCTGCCACTTTCTCTCAGTTTGTTTTGGCTCAGCTTGTGCAGGGGAGTTGCTGCGTCTGTTTGGGCTGTAATTTTTTTTATTTCTGCAGACTTTCTCGATATGCCCCCTTTTCTTGCAAGCTCTGCAAATGGCATCGAGGAATCTGCAATCGGCTCGAGGATGGTTTCCTCTGCAGCCAGCGCATTCCCACCAATTTCTTTTTTTGCGCCCTTTCTTGTTGGCGTATAGGCGGTGGACTTCGTCGTCTTCCTCCCTGGATTCTGACGTCTCGTCAAAATCTTCGTGGTGAGTGGTGGTGGGAAATTGTTTCTTCCCTCTGGCCAGGCTCATTTCGTCATTGTTCGCGTTCATCTGTTTCATTTTGACCGCCAATTTTTTCGCGGCTTCAGCGGCTGTAGCTTCTGTGATGGTTTTGGCTATGGTTATGTTGGGTTTATTTAGCAGCTTGCTCTGTACATTAGAGTCTCTCAAACCCAGTATTACTCGATCCCGCATCGCTTCATCTAAATTCAGAAACTCGCACGCTCCCCCTATTTGTCGGAGGGCTGCCACAAAATCAGCAATGGTCTCGCCTTCTTTCTGGTCTCTTAGATAAAATTTGTGCCGCTTGATAAGGTTTGACACCACCGGTGCATAGTGAGCCTTTAGCATTCTTTGGAGCTCTGGCCAAGTCAATTGTTTCACATCTCGGGGCTTCGCCAAAGCCTTGGCCATTTTGAAGATTGTGGGCCCGCAGTGTATCAAGAAAACAGCTCTCTTACGATGGTCTGAGATCTCTTCCATCTTGTTACTTTCCAAATACATCTGGAAACGGTCTACGTAGGATTCCCAATCCTCTTCATTGAGATTGAAGGGTGCGGGCGGCACGTTATTTCCAGCCATTGTTCTTCGTCTGGTTTTATTTGTCGCCGCGTGCTCAGTCTCGCGTTTAGGACGATCCCACCTTCATCGCCAGCGTTCCGTCTGGAAAAACGCAAGGTAGACTGGGTTCCAACAACAAAGTCTGTATTAGTTAACAGTAGTTGCGAAACGGAACATTGGCTCAAGCCGCGGCAGCCTTTTTATAGGGTTTTGTCTGCCGGCTTGTAGCCAATGACAGGTATTTAGTTTTGCCGCCTTTTGGGCAGCTTCGTGGATTGGTTCCTATTGAACCAATCCCCATTCAGTTTTTTTAGCCAATCAGAATCCTGTATTAGGAGTCTACTATTCTTTATACATAACATGTTTCTTTTCAGATGATACCATGCCTGTTCAAAAACAGCTCTGAATCTGTTATTGGCTGATTTTGAAAGCAGAGTAATTTTTTTCCGGCTCTGCAGAGGTTCCTCTGAAGCCAAAGCAAGGTTGGTTTTTTCTCTGAAATACTGTGACTCTTGGACCATCTGTTTTTCTCACTGCTGTGATTTTGGATTCACCCGATTTCATATGTTACTTCCACCTGCCATAGAGAGTCAGGATCCTATTTCTAGAAACTGTCTTCATCATCATTTAAGAGATCAAGAATAGGCACTATGGGTTGCACTATAACCTTTGTTACTAGACTTCCCCATTTGATGCTTGTTTTGAAAGCGCACTTATTTGTCTTAAAACCATGAAAACTGTAAGTGGTCAGCTGGGGTGGTAGAAAGTACAGGCTGGGCCAAATTTTGGTTTGACACTAGTTTGAGGAAAACATAATTCTGAATATGCTTTGTGCATGCACACATGCATGCATATGTGTACACTCACCCATCTACCAACCTACCTACATATCTAAAAAAAAACAAACAAAGCTAAACTAAGCTGATATGATATTTTGTGACCCTCTTTCCCCTAGCAATTCCTGTGGCTAAACCCATCAGGACAAGATTCAGCAGCCCATCTGCATTTAAAAGACAAAAGCCACTCTTTTAAAGACAGCAAACATTTTGGGCAGAGAGGACCACTGGTTTGAAAGAGGAGTCAAAGAGACCATCTATGTTAGAATTGAATAGCCCTCTCTCAACAAAGGGGGAGGGGTATGACATCAACTATCTCCAGTCTACAACATGGTCCTTTCAACAGTTCCAAGAAGGCTCCACACCCATTTACACTACTCAAGTGACCCTGATGACAGATAAACCTCCAGCTGGCCTCAACGACTCTTTAAAATAATGCAAATGACCAGCTATGTGCACCATACAGTCAGAGCTGAAGAAGCTTCTTGGATGAGAAGCTAAATGTTTTCTAAAAAAAACCCAGAAAGTCCAGTTGCCTCTTGAAAAAGCAGCTTTGAGACCATCATGACTTGGATGACTGAGAATCTCCATAGACATCCTGTGGCCAAACAGCTTTCAGCATTCAGTATATGTGCATACCAGAAAGAGACATTTTTTGGCAATTGAAACAATCGATCAGGTGAGACCTTGGAATGATATGAAGTATTTCAACAAGGTTAAATGCATTGCTTCTGCATCTTGATGAGATGATTCTCTTTACTATAATAGCAGATAGTGCTTTATGAGGCAAAGCAGGATGGCCTTGTACAGGCCTAGGAGAGACTTTGGGGGATGGGTGAAGATGGTAGTAGAAAGCAACTTCATTATGATGTTTTCTGATAAATCAATTTGTGTCATTGTTCATGCCTACTATGGACACTAATGCTAACCCCATAGCAAAATTCCCTAATGTGTCCATTTTAAAACTGACTGAACTTTAGGGAAGTACTGATGCTGATGTTTGGTTATGGTGAGTTGATAGTTAGATCACATATACTCTACCTGAATATAAATTAGAGAATGAAATGTCTTATTCTGGAGAGCCAGCAATACTGTATTGCAGTAGTAAAGATGCTGGACAAGAACTGGTGATATACAGGTTCAAATACATCCATAGCCATGGGAACATTAGATGATTTTGGGCCAGGTATTTTCTCTCTACTCAGTCTAATGTCACAAATTTATTGTATGAATAAAGTGAGCAGGAGAACCTCATGTAAAGCCACCTTGAACTTCTAAAGGAAACAGAATATAAAACAAATTAAACCAATAAATAATTAGTTTACAAAGTTCTTGTGAATACCTCTTTTCAGGATTTTTGGTCCCTAACATTTTGTAAAGGCCTTTATAAATCTACAATTTTTACTGAAATTGCTGGTATTTTCCTTTTCCCCTTTGCATGATGCTATTTTAGTTGTATGAGGTCATAAAATTCTTTATTTACAGAACACAGGGCTTGAAACCTTTGACTCCATGATGCTATTGAAGTTCTGTCAATCATAGCCAACTATCGGAGATGCTGAGATGTGCAATTCAGCAATATCTGATAGGCTCTACCAACTCTGAAATAGAGCATATATTTATATATCTACAGCTTCTAGCAGGTCTTCATAGATCTAAGACTTCCTCATTTCTAAGTAAAAAGAACATTACTGGAGCAAAAATCTTAATGGAAGACACTTTAAAAGCAAAATAGCATGAGGCTTGCAGTTATCAACATCACAAATTGAAGAATAGTGCCACTATTTCCACAATTTACCTAATAAAAAGCCCCACCAATCCCAGAATTAATAAGAATCACATCACAATAACCAAAATAGGGATGTCTAACTGACCAGAGCCTTTTTTTTTTGCTCTCAAAATCCTTATAGTGACCAATCATTAACAGACAACTTATTAGTTTAATGTTAAAAAATAAGATGGCATAATAAACGATATCTATTAGAGGCAATTTGAATGTTTCCAGGAAAAAACAACGGTTTCACTGCTTGCTTAGCAGGTCTCACAGTCAGAAATTCTGCCTTATTTCAAATTTGGATTGTTCACTGTAAAGCTTCCACTTACCAATTTCTCCACCTTAACTCATGGATGCTCCAGGGAATAAATTCACACCCTCTTTCTGTGACAAACCTTCAAATATTGGAAGACTGTTATTATGTCTCCCTTGACCCTTTTCTTCCTTAGGATAAATATACCATGTTCCTTTAATTGTTCTTTGTCAAATTTACTTTCCAAGCCTCTCCCTGTTTTGTCACACCTCTCTATACCCTTTTTATTTCCTCACTTCTTTTTTTTTAAATTGGTACAATGGCATCTGGACATAACATTAACAGGTCTTAAGGCTAGGTCACATCAGCCAATGAATGTAAAACGTATGTAAAAAGGACACAGCGGACGAGCAAATTTTCCATCCGTTGTTATCCGCTCTCAAAAGTGCCCCAAATTTACATAAAGAGAACGTACAACGGAAAGGAACGGACATGGAGAGGATGTAGCAAGGATGTTAAGTGGATGCTCAATGGAAGCCTAGCGGAGGGAAGCGGATGGAAGTGGATGACACATCCACAGGGCTTCCGGGGGAGAACAGCGAAGCGGACATGCAGTGGAAGGAACGGATGCCTAGCGGATGCCTAGCGGATGACGCGGATGCATCACGGATGCCTAGCGGATGCCTAGCAGATGCAAAGTGTTCACTGCACATGTGAGGAGGATGCATTGCATCAGCCCCACAGATATAAAGGGAAGCAGCTTGCAAGCAGGTCACCATTCAGAGAAAAGACCTGCTGCCAGACACATCTTCAGCCAACAACCATGGGGAAGAAAAGGAAGCCTGTGCCTACTCCTGCCAGCCCTGGGATGGGACTACCATCCCACCCCTTGGCGCTGACTCTGCTTCTGCTGGGGCTTCTGCTGCTGCTGCTGCTGCTTCTGCTGCTGGTGCTGACTCTGTTGGTGCTGGTGCTTCTGCTGGTGCTGACTCTGCTGGTGCTGCTGGTGGTCCTGCTGCTGCTGGTGGTGCTACTGCTGGTGCTGCTGGTGCTGGTGCTTCTGCTGGTGCTGACTCTGCTGCTGCTGCTGCTGGTGCTACTGCTGCTGGTGCTGCTGCTGCTGGTAGTGGTGTGGTGGACCAACCCCTAGGACCTCAAAGCCCTGCTGATGAGGGCCCAGAAGGCCCTGCCAGAGGAAGGAAGAGGCAATCGCGTGAAAAGGGGGAGAGGAGACAGTATTCCATTGCAGAGGAACATGAGGAGGAGGTGCTCGAATGGCTGAGGGAGAACGAGTACCTCTGGAGGAAGGGACACAGGCTCTATCGAGACATCAAGCAGAAGCAGGTAGCTTGGAGAGAGAAGGCTACACTTTGGATGTCCTCCTGGGGTGGTGGAAGCACATGCACACCTGGTACGGGAAGCTGCACCTGAAGAAGTCTGGCCAAGCCGTGGTCAAGCTGACAGAACAGGAGACCTACGTGAGGGCCAAGTGCAGCTTCTTGGGGGGTGAGATCTGCCACCGAGGAGCAGCCCCTCTGACAACCCTCTCTCTCAGGAAGCCAACAGAGAGCCAGTCCTCTTCTGGCCAAGAGTCAGCTCCTGTGTCCAGGCAGGTATCTTTGGAGCGTCCGATGACGGAGACCCCCCCAACAGCTGCACTCCCCATGGCGGAGCACGTGGAGGACCCCCTGATGCAGTGGGAGCAAGGAGAGGGCACTTCCACCAGAGACTAACCAACATCCACCCCCAGCTCCACCTCCACAGAAAGCAGGCAGAAAGCCAGACCGGAGGGGCAGAGCCACACTGTCCTGCTGGAGATCAGGGACACCATCAAAAGCAGTGTAGATCTTCTCTCTCAGCTGGTACACACCGACATACCATCCTCAAACTGCAAGCCCTTCCTCACCTACATCAAACAGACCCTCATGGACATGTCCGAATCACAGTACCAGGTGATCAAGGACAGGATCACCGGTCTTCTGCACAACCCTCCAGGCCCAGCTGAACCTGCTCCGACCCAGTCCAGGTCTGCTCCTCCACCCCAGGTGATGTCACAGCCCTTCCAAGGCTTTCCACAGGCCCTCACCTACCAAGGCTATGGCTACCAGGAGTTCGAGCAGCACAGGCAGCCCTTCCCAGTCCAGGCACAGGTTCATCGTACACCACCGATGCCACAGATGCCACCGACGCCACAGATGCCACCGACGCCTCACCTCGCTAAACTCCTTCCTCCACCCCACATCCAAGCCCGGCCTCAGAACATCTGTCATCGGTGTTGGGACTGACATCCCATGTCCTGGAGGAAGGGCCTCTCAACATCACGGGACTGAGCCAGCTCTCTGAGAGCTTCCTGCACACACCACCCCCTGTTGTCCTCTCGGGGACAGGCACCCCAATGGCATCTCAGACCAGCACTCCAGCCACTGCCACCTCCACAGCACCTGGACCCTTCACCCCTGAGACCATGGGCACGCCTCAGAGTGACTGAGAAGAGTGCCAGAGATTGGGTTGTTACCTGTTGACTTTACCTTTGCTTGGGACACTTTTCTTGGTTCATTTTGCTTTTATAATAAAGTTCTACAGTTTGTTATTAATAAAGGTTATCTTTGCTTCACACACTTGGTTCAGTTCTTTTACTTAATAAAGTCTTGGTGGAAACTTTTAGAAATGGTTTAAGCCTTTGCATGCTTGTGGGATGGGTAAGGATAGCTGTGGGATGGGCAGGGATACCTGTGAGATGGGTAATAGCTGTGGGATGGGTAATAGCTGTAGGATGGGTAATAGCTGTGGGATAGATAAGCCTCCAGTGCAAGCATAGTGGGACTGTATGGTCGACCCTCCCAGCTGTCACACCTATGGCTCTTTATTATCAATAACAATTTAATCATTCATCAACACATTTCAACATAAACACAACTCTTTATTAAATGCCCTGTTCATTGTAGGGCCACTCAACATACATGGCACAATCTCATCCGTGTGATGAGACAGGCTGAAAGAAGCATCCATTAAGCATCTACCATCCTGTCTTGCCACTCCACTGCTCCAGCTGGGGAGTTGCACCAGTGTTTCAGGAGGTTGCGCTGCTTCTTCCCTTCACGTGAAGCTCTGTTGGGGCCTGGCACATCCACAGTGTCTATCAGGTTTAGTCCTTACCTCCATTCACCAGGCTCCATGTCCCCATTGCCTTGTTGGCGGTCTACAAGCCTGTTCTGCAACACTGGGTAGCGGGTGTGCATGAGATTGTGCAGGATGCAGCAAGCTTGCACTATGTTCCTCACAGTCTCTGGGCAATGCTACATGGTGGTGAGAAGTACCTGGAACCTGTTGGCCAGGATGCCAAAGGCGTTCTCCCATCTTGCCCTGGACAGCCTGTAGTTGAAGATCCTCTCTTCACGGATGAGGTATCTGGAAGTGTAGGGCTTCATGAGGTAGGTTGTGAGGGAGAAGGCATCATCCCCCACGATGAAGTACGGCACATCTTGTGTGTCGTTGGGCAGGGGGTCTGGATCTGGAAAGCCCATGATTAGGTTGCCTTCCAGCCCCTCCTTGAGGTCACTGGTGTTGTATACCTGGGCATCTGAAGATGAGCCGTTGCCTGAAGGATTGATGTACATGAACTTGTAGTCAGCATCAACCATGGCAAAGAGGATGATGCTGAAGAAGCCCTTGTAGTTGTGACAATTGGACCCTGAGTTGGCTGGAGCTTTTCAGGCCACGTGCTTCCCATCTATGGCTCCAATGGTGTGGGGGAAGTTCCACTTCTGATATCAATGTTCTGCAACTATCCTGCAGCCTTCTTCAGTGGAGGAGCACTGGAGGAGCTCCTCAGGTATTCTTTGATGATGGCCTGCACCACTTCTCTGACCACAATGCTGATGGTGTTGTGTGGCATCCTCCAGGCGTACTGCATGTTCCTGTACGTGGTCCCAGAGGCCAGGTGGTGCAGAGTCAGTGCCACCTTCAGCCCAGGGTCCAGGCTGGGCCGAAAGTTGGTGTTTGCCTTGATCAACCTGGGTCTCAGCCGCTCCACAACTTCATCAAACATGGCTGGTGGCATCCTCATGAAGTTCTGGAATTGCACGAGTGTCTTCGTTCCTCAGCTCCACCATCATCTTGTCATACAGTCCGTACTCAGCTCTTTTCACGACCCATCTTCGGACCCACACAATTCTTGGATGCCTCCTTTTCCTTGTGTAGAACAGGTTAAAGAGCCTGTAGAGGGCTTTGCACTGTTGTAGAATGATGGCGGCTACGAAAAGGAGTGTGCAACGATCCACGGTGGAGATGACTGGATGCTGTGGAAGAGCAAGAGGAAGAGCAAGGCTGAAGAGGTCTGCACACTAGGGCTGCTGGACTGAAAATGAGATCCAGGTGATTTCCTTCCCCTTTTTATAGGAAATATCGGTTTTCCTCTTGGTGTCCTTTTGCATCCTGGAAACATCCTCCAGACATTCTAAATATCCGAGATACCTCCCTTATATGAACGTTTTTTTCCGTTTTCATGCTTTATATGTGAGTTGCATCCGATTTCATCCTTTCTATGTCAGTGCTACTAACACTGCATGGACGTTCTGCATCTTTTTCGCTTCCTCCCTCTTTCCATTTTCTGCTGGAGCGGATGCGAGTTGTGCAGATGCACAGCGGATGCTCGGCAGATACAGTGGATGTGTAACAGATGACGATGGACGTAGAACGTTTGTTCCCTGTATGTGTCACGGATGTAGAATGGACGCGGTGGAAAGTTCATCTGCTCAAAAAGTTTTGTGCAGCTCAAAACTTTTTGAGTGGATGAAATCTCAGTAGAGAAATGCTGGACGGATAGAACGTATGAATCACGCACGCAGTGAGTACAGAACGGATGCATCGCGTTAACCAACGGATGGCAAGTGTTTCTCTCCGTTTTCACATCCTCTTTCCATCCGTTGGTGCAGTGTGACATGGGCTTTAGTGTGATCACTGTAGCTGATGCGCTCTGCATTTTTTCTCACAGCCAAACAATGCAAACCCAGGGTGGGAGGAGGAATGATTGAAATATGTGAGTGGCCGGGAGGGAATTCCTGGGCACCATCTGTAGCTTGGGAGAATCTCAACACCTCAGGGAGCCTTCAAAGTTGAGCAGGCCATTTCCCAAAACAAAGAGATTGCATTGGATTGGTGGAAACTGGAAAGTGGGTGGCCCAGATAGGAAAAGGAGGGTTTTAACTATACAGGTTTTCACTCCAAAAGGCAGAACTGACTTTGCTTTCTACTATGCTTATCTATGTATCAGTAAAGACCCTGTCACACTGCCCAACGGATGCAAAACGGACACAACGGACAAGCAAAATGTTCCATCCGTTGTTATCCACTCTCAAAAGGGGCAAAAATTTGCATAACCGGAGCGGATAACACAGACGCGGGGAGGATGCAGAGCGGATGGAAAGCGGATGTGGAATGGAAGCCCAGTGGATGGAAGCGGATGGGAGCAGATGGCACATCCGCGAGGCTTCTGGGGGGCCTCAGCAAAGTGGACGCGGAATGGATACAGCAGATGCACAGCGGATGCACAGCGGCTGAAGCGGATGCAGAGCGGAAGCCTAGCGGATGCACAGCGGAAGCCTAACGGATGCCTGGCGTTAATTGCGCATGCGGGGGGGATGCATTGAATAAGCCACGCGGATATAAAGGGAAGCAGCTCGCACATGGCCAGCATTCGGAGGAAAGACCTGCTGCAGGATAGATCGAGTCCTTGCCTGCCCTGCCTGCATGCCTGCCTGCAAGCCTTGCTGCCAGCCTTCCTGCCAGCCTGCTTCCAAGCCTCCTGGCCAGCCTCCCTGCCAGCTTTCCTCTCTGCCTGCCTTCCAGACTCCCTGCCAGCCAGTCTTGGTGCCTGCCTGCCTGCCTTCCTGCCAGCCTTCCTGCCAGCCTTCCTGCCAGCCTTCCTGCCAGGCTTCCTGCCAGCCTTGGTGCCTGCCAGCAACCCCACAACCATGGGGAAGAAGCGAAAGTCTCAGCAACCTGCCGCCATCCCTGGCAAGAGGGACAGGGCCACCCTCCTGCCCCCTGTCCCTGACTCTGCTTCTGCTGGGGCTTCTGCTGCTCGGGCTCGCTCTTCTGGTGCTGGAGGTTCTGCTGAAGCTGCTCCTGGCGGTGGTGCTTCTGCTTCTGTGTACTCTGCTGAAGCTGCTCCTGGCGGTGGTGCTTCTGCTGCTGCATACTCTGTTGAAGCTGCTCCTGGTCCTGCTGGTCCTGCTGGTCCTGCTGGTCCTGCTCATCCTGCTCATGCTCCTGGACTTGCTCGTACTGCTTGTGCTCCTGGTCTTGCTCATCCTGCTTGTCCTGCTCATGCTCCTGGTCCTGCTCATGCTCCTGGTCCTGCTGGTGCTGCTGCTGCTGCTGCTGCTGGGGTTGCTGAGGCTCCTGGTGCTTACTCTGCTGCTGCTGATCCTGGTCCTGCTGATCCTGCTGCTGCTGATGATGATGACGATGATGATGATGATGATGATGATCCTGCTGCTGCTGCCACTGATGATGATGATGATGATGATGATGATGATGATGATGATGATTATGATCCTGCTGGTGATGATGATGATCATGATCATGATGATCCTGCTGGTGCTGCTGCTGGTGGTGGTGTGGAGAAGCAGCCCCTACCACCTGGGAGCCCCTCTGGTGAGGGCCCATCTGGTCCAGCCAAAGGGAGGAAGAGGCGTATGCGGGGACGGGAGAGGAGGCAATACTTCATTGAGGAGGAATGCGAGGATGAGGTGCTGGAGTGGCTGAGAGAGAATGACTATCTGTGGCGGAAGGGACACTGGCTGTACAGGGACACCAAAAGGAAGCAGGCTGCTTGGAGAGAGAGGGCGGAGAGTATGGGTTACACTTTGGAGGTGCTCCTTGGCTGGTGGAAGCACATGCACACCTGGTATGGGAAGCTGCACCTGAAGAAATCTGGCCAGGCCACGGTTAAGCTGATGGACAGAGAGACCTATGTCATGGCCAGGTGCAGCTTCCTGGAGGGTGAGATCCGCCACCGAGGAGCACCAGGAGCCCCTGTCACAACCCTCTCTCTCTGGCATCCTGCTGAGACCCAGTCCTCTTCCAGCCGAGAGTCAGTCCCTGTCTCCAGGCAGGTTTATGTGGAGCGTGCCATGGCGGAGAACCCGTGGACAGGTGTTCTAACCATGGTAGAGCCCATGGAGGACTCCCTGGTGCGGTGGGAGAAAGGAGACATCGAGTCCACCACAGTCGTAGCTACATCCACCCCCCCCCAGCTCCGCCTCCACAGAAAGGCAGAGAGCCAGACAGCAGGAGGGGCAGAGCCACACTGTCCTGCTGGAGATCAGGGACACCATCCACACCAGTATAGATTTCCTCTCTCAGCTGGTCAGCACCGACTCCTCATCCTCCAACCGCAAGCCCTTCCTCACCTATGTCAACCAGACCCTCAAGAACATGGAGGAACCCCAGTACCAGGTGGTGAAGGACCGGATCACCGAGCTGCTTCACAACTCTCCTGATCCAGACAAACCTGATCCCACCCAGTCCAGGTCTGCTCCTCCACCTCCACCACAGGTGATGTCTCTCCCATTCCAAGGCTTCCCACAGGCCCTCACCTACCAGGGCTACAGCTACCAGGAGGTCCAGCAGCACAGGCAGCAGCCCTTCCCAGTCCAGGCACAGAGTCATCGGACGACACCGTTGCCACCGGTTCCACTGATGCCACCGATGCCACCCACGACAATGATGCCACCGACGACAGTGATGCCACCAATACCAGTCCTCACCCAGCTGCAGACCAGACAGCCCCACTACACTACTCCTTCCTCAACCCCACAGCCAAGCCCGGCCTCAGTACATCTCTCATCAGTACTGGGGCTGACACCCCATGGCTTGGAGGAAGGACCTCTCAGCATCACGGGTCTGAGCCAGCTGTCTGAGAGCTTCCTCAACACATCGTCCCCTGTTGTCCTCTCAGGGCCAGGCACCCCAATGATGATACAGACCAGCATTCCAGCACCACCCACCTCCACAGCACCTGGACCCTTCACCCCTGACACTGGGGACACCTCCGAGTGACCAATAAGAGTGCCAGAGACTGGGTAGCTGGCTACCTGTGGACTTTATTTGGACACTTGACTTGGGTCATTTTTTTTTACAGCTTATTGTTCAAAAAAGTTTATCTTTGATTCACACACTTGCTTCATTTCTTTTTTTTTGTAATAAAGTCTTGGTGGAAACTTTTAGAATTGGTTGAAGCCTTTGCATTCTTGTGGGATGGGATAAGATAGCAGTGGGATGGGAAGGGATACCTGTGGGATGGGTAATAGCTGTGGGATGGGTAAGGATAGCAGTGGGATAGATAAGCCTCCAGTGCAAGCATAGTGGGACTGTATGGTCAGCCCTCCCAGGTGCCACACCTTTGGCCCTTTATTATCAATAACAATGTAATCATTGATCCACACATTTCAACATGAACACAACTCTTTATAAAATGCCCTGTTCATTGTAGGCCCACCCAACATACATGGCCCAAGCTCATCCATGTGATGAGACAAGCTGAGAGAAGCACCCATTAATCATCTATCATCCTGTCTTGCCACTCCACTGCTCCAGCTGGGGAGTTGCACCAGTGTCTCAGGAGGTTGCGCTGCTTCTTCTCTTCACGTGAGGCTCTGTTGTGGCCTGGAATCTGTTGGCCAGGATGCCAAAGGCGTTCTCCACCACCCGCATTGCCCTGGACAGCCTGTAGTTGAAGATCCTCTCTTCACGGGTGAGGAGTCTGGAAGTGTAGGGCTTCATGAGGTAGGTTCTGAGGGAGAAGGCGTTATCCCCCACGATGAAGTAGGGCACATTTTGCGTGTCGTTGGGCAGGGGGTCTGGATCTGGAAAGCCCATGATGAGGTTGCCTTCCAGCCCCTCCTTGAGGTCACTGGCATTGTATAACTGGGCATCTGAACATGAGCCGCTGCCTGAAGCATCGACGTACATGAACTTGTAGTCAGCATCGACCATGGCAAAGAGGATGATGCTAAAGAAGCCCTTAGTTGAAATAAGTGGAACCTGACTTGGGTGGTGCTTTGCCATCTATGGCTCCAACAGTGTGTGGGAAGTTCCACCTCTGATACCACTGCTCTGCAACTTTCTTCCATCCTTCATCAGTGGAGGGGCACTGGAGGAGCTCCTCCTTGTATTCTTCGATGATGGCCTGCACCACTTCTCTGACCACAATGCTGATGGTGTTGTGTGGCATCCTCCAGGCGTACTGCATGCTCCTGTAGGTGGTCCCTGAGGCCAGGTGGCGCAGAGTGAGTGCCACCTTGAGCCCAGGTTCCAGGCTGGGCCGGAAGTTGGTGTTTGCCTTGGTCAACCTGGGTGTCAGCGGCTGCACAACTTCGTCAAACATGGCTGGAGGCATCCTCATGAAGTTCTGGAATGCCCAAGTGTCTTCATTCCTGAGCTCCACCATCAACTTGTTGTACAATATTCTGCTCTTCTCCCGATCCATCTTCGGACCCAGACACTTGTTGGCCGCCTCCTTTTCTTCCCGTAGTAGAGTTCACAGAGCCTGTAGATGGCTTCGTACTGTTGCAGAAGGATGGTGGCTGCCAAAAGAACTGTGTTATGATCCACAGTTGACATGACTGGATGCTGTGGAAGAGCAAGAGTCAGATGAAGGCTGCAGAGGTCTGCACAGCTGGTCTGCTGGTCTGAAAGTGAGATCCAGGTGAGTTGCTCCCCCTTTTTATAGGCAGTATATGTGTCCCTTTCCATCCTCTAGGCATCCTCTAGGCATCCTCTAGGCATCCTCTAGACATCCTTAATATCCGAGATAGGTCCCCTCTGCGAACTTTTTTTCCGTTTTAAACGCTTTGTTTGCGCTAGGCATCTGTTCTGCATCTGTTCCGTTTCCTCCCTGCGTCCGAGTGGATGCGAGTTGCATGGATGCACAGCGGATGCCTAGCAGGTATAGCGGATGCGTAACGGATGCAGAACGGATGCGGAACGGATGCCTAGCGGATGCAGAACAGACGCATTGGATATATTTTCTGCACAAAAGTTTTGAGCAGCCCAAAACTTTCTGAGCGGATGAAACGTCAATAAACGGATGCTGGACGGATAGAGAGGAAGCAAAACGGAGGCAGTGAGTACAACGGATGGCAAGCTTTTTAGTCCATTTTACATCCTCTTTGCATCCGTTGGTGCAGTGTGACAGGGGCTTAAAATTATACTTTTTGTAAAATAATGTCCCAGAAGTTGGGTTTTTTTTTTTTTTTTGCTAGATTTGCCAATGGGATGGCTGACAGATACTATGATTTCCTGTAATCTTGGCCCTATGCCTCTGCTGATGCAGCCCAAAACTTCATTGACTCTTTGGCATCTGTAGCACATTGCTGGCTCCCACGTTATCTGTGGTCTACCAAGACATCCAGTTTCTTCTTGCAAGTATACTGTCTAAATCAGATACCAGCTATCTTCTAGTACCACACCTGGTTTTTTTCCCTTCAGAGCAGAATCTTAATGTTTTTCACCACTGAGTAACATTTTTTGGACAACATCAAGATTTTCCAGATCTTTTTGAAATTTAAACCTGTATCTGGATGCTTAGTCATTAATAAATTTTATAAGCATAACTTCTCTTCTGTCATCTAAGTCATTTATAAATATGTTGACCTGCACAGGGCCCAGGTAAGAACCCTGAAGTACCCCACAGCATACCTCTCCCCATGTGTACATGGTAATTAAGGACCATACATTGGATATGGTTATCCAGCCAACTGTGAATCTATCTGTGGTATTTCCTATTTTGGCCATCTGATTTGCAAAGACCACCTATATCTGGGAGGCCTGTATTATCTACTTCTATTTCCTTTTCCCTTAATGCTCACTAGACACTTTCTTCATTGTGGTCATTAATTTACATAAAGGTGTAGTTGTCCTTTTTTATGTATTCCAACTTCCCCTCCTCCTTTTTTGGATCTGTTTCTTTTGAACTATTCATATCCTTCCAGTACTATATTCTAGTCATGGGATCTATTCTATTAAGTTTCACTTATAGCCACACTATCATACTTGGGATCTTGTCCTTTGAATTTACATCATTCTTGTTTATTGCTCATGTTCTGCATAATGTTATACAGGTATACCATTTTTCATGGTATACCTTTTCGTTGTTGTAAGATTTATTCTTTGGTCTTTATGTTCCATATTCCTTCTTTTTTTTCTGTGACAATATCTTTTTTCATATGGTGTTTTTTAAAGACATGCTTCTGCATTGTCCAGAGACACCTCAGAGAAAATAATGATTAATGGTTGCCTTTATTAATTTTTTCCACCAGCCATGGATTTGAGTTTTTTTGAGTGTGTGGTTCTAGGTGATGTCTTATCCTATATCATGTTTAGTTTAAAGTCCGCTGGCTGACCTTAGCAAGATGTCCTCTAAAGACATTCTATCCAGTCTTTGTGAAATGCAGTTCGTCTCTTGACCTTCCCAAAGGTCATGAAGACTGTTATTCAAGAATCCAGTTTTCTTGACAATACCATCTCTTAAACAAGCAATTCTCCTCCAGAATCTTCTACTGGATGTATGGATACAAACACCACCTTAACTCTTTTCCTTTCAACGCAGCTTTTCTAAGTCTTTAGATATTCTTCCCAGCTCTTTCTGGCACTGTAATTTGTTTCAACATGAAACAGAAGAAAGGGATAGTGATCAGTATGAAGAAAAATCAATAGAAAGGCTGACTACTCTGATCAGCCTCTTAGTCACATCTTGGATCTTCACATCTAGAAGACAATGTATTTCCCCTGATAGCATGTCTGATTTGCAGATTTCCAATTCTGTTCCTCCGAGCAGTGAGTCACCCATTGCTATTTTATGCCTTTTCCTTTTGGAAAGGAATGTCATTGAATTGCTTATCTCAGGGACAATTCGACTTTTCTCCTTCCTATTACTGGGACGCTGGGTGAAATCCCTTCTCTACAAGTCTATGAATCTTTTTCCAGTAGATCAAACTGTCTACCATGGACATTACCCCATTCTTAAGAGGTCCATTAATGGGGCATGCATAAGTGCACCAGCTTACTGTCCCCATTTATTTGTATTTACTTCTTTTGTTCATATTTATGTTCATACCTATACTTGTTATCTTGTTCATGTTTGACAAACAAACAAATGAACAAATAAAATGTCTGAAAATGATTGTTCAGCTATCTGCAGTCAGATTGTTTCTGAAATAAGCACGGGACCATCTCCTGGTTTTCTTAGTCCTCTTCAGTTATATCCATATTCCTCCAAGGCTGTTCTTTTCTTTATGGTAATATCTTCCTTCATGTGTTGCTGTTTTTTTTCTTTTTTTGAAACATGCTTTTGCTTTGTACAGAAACTCTTCAGGAAAGATAATGATTAATGGTTGTCTTTTTTGATTTTTTTTCCTCAGTAGCTAGGGGTTTTGTTTTTGAGTTATTTTAATATTGTGAACTACCCAGAATCATGTCTTTCAGATAAGCAGACATATAAATGGATATAAATTAAATATTAAAGTCTAAATGTAGCTTAACAGGCCTCAATCCTCTCCTCTTCCTCTCCCAGGAATTCAGTCAGGTTTTAGTTGGTGGTCCTCCTTAGGCAGAAACACAAGCATGACACCTACTTGGGACCAATTTTACAGGTCACACAGTCCTTGCCTCCTTTTCCATTTCTATATGTCTCTTGGAGATTGTACAGATCCAAAGAATTTTTTTTCTAAATGAAATTCCATATTTCTTCTGCTTTTGTGAACTTCTGCTCACTTTCCAAAATGTTTCCTGAGAGACATTTCCCATTTTCAGCAGATGGGACAGTACCCTGTTTAACATTCTTTTTAACATGACTTCCTGTTTTATTTATTTATTTATTTATTTATTTATTTATTTATTTATTTATTTATTTAGATTTGTCAATCGTTTACAAGATAATAGGTATAAGTATATACATAGTTATAAACACATAAAATGGGTACATATAAGAAAAATAAAAGAAGCAATAGGACAGGGATGCGGTAGGCAAGTTGGTATACTTATGGACGCCCCCTACAGACTTCTTAGGAAAGGGGTGAGGTCAATAGTAGACAATCTATGGTTAAAGTTTTGGGGTTTGGGGAAGAAACCACAGGGTCAGGTAGAGCATTCCAGACATTGACCACTCTGTTGCTGAAGTCGTATTTCCTGTAATCAAATTTGGTGCGGTTTACCTTGAGTTTGTATCTATTGTTTGTTCTTGTATTGTTATGGCTGAAGCTGAAGTATTCACTGACAGGTAGGACATTGTAATATATGATTTTATATGCCATGCTTAGATCAGACTGAAGACAGCATAATTCAAGATTTTTCTAGGTGTAGAATTTCAAGACTGGTGGCATAAGGTATTCTACAAAGAGAAGAGGAGTAGAGAACTCTTGTGATTTTAATTTTCACCATTTACCTGACTCATTTGTCAGTGATTTTAATAGAGCAGGGATATTTTCTTTTTTAAAACCTTAAGAAAGTGTTAGTGGCTATATGCTTGTAAACTGTCTCCTTGGAATTTACAAAAAAAAAAAAAAAGTTTTCTGTTTCTATAGATCAAAGCAGATCAGAGCCTGGAATTTCTTTGGGCAAGAAGCTGAGAAATAGTTTTAATGAGAATGGCTGGCCTTCAGAATTTCAATGACAATTAGTAGACGTAATTTCTAATTTAAATGATTAATAGAAATAAATTGCAACAGTAATTCCCAATGATATACTGAATGCGCCCGGAAAGGCATGAATCTTATTGTTTAGATAGTAATCTGCCCTGATTTTAAGAGAAACCATTCCACAGCTGCCCCATACTATATGATCAGAGTAAGGATTTTGGGAAAGGGATACAGAGAAAGACATGGTTAAATGTATATTTATTTACTGTACACCAGAGAGAATACATATGAATACACTGTGTGAAAATCATACCAGCTTAGATTTCATCTTAACTCCTCAGAATTAATGTAAACTGTGATGAGGAATATTTTAAAAGTTGAAAAGTAGGAATATATAAATAAAAAATAAAAGAAATGATAGTATCTGCAGTTTCTTCCTGAATTGTTTTGGTAGATATCTAGCCAACATGATAGCTGGGGAATATGTGAGTTGAAGCTCACATATCTTAAAGATGCGAAGACGCTGAGGTTGAGTAACACTGGCTTAAAAAACAAATTACTGTAAAACCTTAGGTTTTAATCCAGTGACACGCTTTGCATACAAGAAGTTCTAGATTCTAGATGCTCACCTGAGCAACTTCTAGACCAGGACTGTCAAACTCATGGCCCATGGACAAGATGTGTCATGTGGTGGCCACGGCCATGCTTGGTTTAGCGAAGGGAAAAATAGTTGCAATATGTCACATAATGCCGCTGTGATGATGCGAGTTTGACACCCCTGTTCTAGACCATTTTTTAAACTGAAATTTGACAGCTTCATTCGCTGCTACTTATGTGGTCTACAGAATCTTGCTCCTTGAATCTGCTTTGTTCTATTACTAAGTTTTCTAGTCTGGCCTCTTTTTTCTCTCCAGAATTTTTAAAGCTGAAAAAAGAATGGCTAGATCAGATAGAAGCAGAGGTAGGAAAGCAATCTAAGGTGGAATAGAGTCATGTGAAAAGCTGGTCATTCTACAGAAGAATTATTCCATCTGCAAGAACCCAAGGCTGTTGAAAATACGCTAAGGCTGAAAAGGTTCAAGTTGAAAGAAAATGTAATCCTGCAGCCTTCTGTGGATTTTTTTTTTGTGTGTGTGTCTTTTCTTTGACTCAAAGAATGTATGACTGCTGGTTGGACTGCGAGCATTTGTCCTTTTTTTTTTTTCTAGGATGAAAAATCAGCTCTACTCTCAAAGGAATTGCTAGTGGAGTAGTTTTACAACCTTAGAGCCACCATGATTGGGGGGAAAAAAACAATACTAAGAATTCACACTGTGCACATGAAGAAAAAGGCAGGAATCCCATATCTGTGTAAAGGACTGTGTCTGCAGAAGCTAAGATTGATTTGCCAGTTGGGTGACCTTGGCTCCTTTTGATAACAAAAATATTTGAATAAAGTACTGAATTTATTCATTTATTTATTAAATGAACAGAGTTCATTTATTTGAATGAATACATGTTCAAATGAATATGTTCATATGAACATATGAATATGTTCATTCAGTCACATATAACTGATGAGAAGTCCTTTACACTTTCAGAAAAAAAGAAAGAAAGGAACAATTCTCAAGTAAAGTATGCTGTATATCAAATGAAGTATGCTGACAAAGGAAAACAAATGGAAAAATTACTAAAGAATACCATTTTTTTAAAAAAAAAAAAAGAACTTGGATTCATTTGAAAAGAGTAGAAACATCAAATAGACCAAGCTCACAATTGGATAAAAATATATCTGAAAAACATTTTCTAGTTGTAGATACCTAACAGTATCTACAGCCAATAGGAATGATGTCTTCCACAGAATGGCTCAGGAGATAGATTAAGCCCCTGTCACACTGCACCAATGGATGGAAAGAGGATGTAAAACAGAGAAAAACACTTGCCATCCATTGGTTAACGCGATGCTTCCGTTCTGTACTCACTGCCTCCATTTTGCTTCCTCTCTATCCGTCCAGCATCTGTCTATTGCCGTTTCATCCACTCAGAAGGTTTTGAGCTGCTCAAAACTTTTGAATGGAAAATGTATCCAATGCATCCGTTCTGCATCCTCTAGGCATACGGGGGACATCCGTTCTGCATCCATTACGCATCTGCTATATCCGCTAGGCATCCACTGTGCATCCACGCAACTCAAATCCATTCCAGCGGTAAACAGACGCAGTAGGAAGCGGAACGGACACACAGTGTTAGTAGCACGGATGGAGAAAGGATGAAAGCGGATGAAAATCGCATCTGCATCATCCGCTACGCATCCGCTCTGCATCCTCTACGCATCCTCTACACATCCACTCTGCATCCTCTACGCATCCTCTACGCATCCTCTACACATCCTCTACACATCCTCTACGCATCCGCTCTGCATCCGCTCTGCATCCGCTCTGCATCCGCTTTCATCCGCTAGGCTTCTGTTCCGCATCCGCTTTCCATCCACTCTGCGTCCTCCCCCCGTCCGTTCCTTTCCGTGTTATCCGCTCTGCTTATGCAAATTTTTGCCCCTTTTGAGAGCGGATAACAATGGATGGAACATTTTTCTCATCTGCTGTGTCCTTTTTACAAACGTTTTGCATCCGTTGGGCAGTGTGACAGGACCTTTAGATAGATAAACAGACAGACAGATAATAGATAGATAGATAGATAGATAGATAGATAGATAGATAGATAGATA
>BLBF01000042.1:11731370-11758095 GCA_015471245.1 Laticauda colubrina | reverse complement strand
ATAGATAGATAGATAGATAGATAGATAGATAGATAGATAGATAGATAGATAGATACATGAAAGATAGATACACACATATACAAATTTAAACATTCGATAATAAAAGTGAGCAGGTTTATATAAATCTATTCCTCACTAGAGAATTCCTTTCAGCTAGAAAGTTTATTGACAGCATAAATGGCAATGATGCAATAGTTCATCACTTCCTTTTAATTCTTCTAAGATGGGTACTCATGTCATCACGTCATCATCACATGATGTATTGTGACTTTTTTCCCCTTTGCTAAATCGCATGGATGTGGCCAGCATGTGACGCATCCAGCCTGCAAGTTTGACAGTCCTGTTCTAAGGCAAAATTCCTAATGTTTTGCTCTTCAGATTTCTTAAGACTCAAGTTTCCAGTTTTACTGCCAGGAAGTAGGGGATATATATTTTTGGTGCAAACCATTGAAGGGCACCCAATTGATGCCTACATATGTAAACCTGAAGCAGCCAGTCTAATTGGGCTAAAAGATAAGGATAAGAAGGATCCACTCCAATAAAATATTTTCATAATTCCTTCTGAAAACAACAAATTAAACTCCGAATGGACTGTATATAGTGAATTGATAAGGTGGTCTAAAAAACTCAGGGGTGGGATTCAACTGGTGTTACTACTGGTTCAGTGATTAGGTTTTGCACGTGCCTGATGTGTACTAACGACCTTAGGCTGTGCCACCTGGACAGCTGATAAGCACTGTGCGCAGGTTTGCAGCATTTGAAAAGCCTCTTTTTTTCCCACTTTTTCAACTGCAGCTGTGCCGTGCAAAGCAGCTGAGGTTGAAAAAGTAAGAAATAAAGGACAGGTAAAAGCCCAGGTGGGCGGGTGGGCCAAACAGCAGCAGACACAGAACTGGTTTGATATCTGCTACTCTTTAGAGCTACTGGCTCTATAGAAACAGGCAGAACCAGTAGCATCCCACCCCTGAAAACACTGCTTCTATATCAATCATAAGGAATGCAATAAATTTTTAAGCAGATACATAGGAGCAAAGACAATCCCAATAAATAGCAATATCTACCTGATGATAACTGATTTTTTTTTAAAGTAACTAGTGTCTGAACTGGTGTGTACTTAGATGGAGACTACTGGGAAATTTCAGAGCTATAAAATAAATTAGAAAGTTATAAAAAAAACTTCAAAAAAGTAATGGCAAACTATTCCATACTGTTATTAAGAAAACTATGTGGACAACATCAGAGTTTAAATTTATTTCAAGACAGACTTTAGTTTTAAACATAACCAACTAAGAGAAAGAGATTAAGAAGACAAAAATGTGAATAAATAAGTTAATGTTCCTGAAGGGTTTGTTCATAATAATTGAAATGGTTTGAATAATTGAAATTAAACTTCCCACATGTAGTTCTGTCTGTAATAGTTGAATAAGACAATGCAGCTGAATGTTACATAGAGTTCTCTAATCCTAATGCTGTGCCATTAGCATTAGATAACAGCACCGAGTTGACCTTAGGTGATCTTGCAAGACCAACAAGGGATCAGCACTGGTTAGTGCAACTTCAGAATTCCCATCCAGCATGTTGGATGGAGAATTTTGGGGAGTTAAAGTCCATGTGTCTTAAAAATGCCAAAGTTGAAAAACACTATACTAGATGGTCTTCAATGCATCTTCCTAGTCTTACTTTCTCTGTTTTCATAAAGTAATGGAAAACCCAGAAAAAAACCAATGATAAGTTGTTTTCAACCACCTTGTCATCACAAATTCATATTCAGTATCGGAAAATGTTTTTTTTTCCTTATAAGAAGCTTGTTCTCTACCTTATTCCTTGAAAATTTAAGCTTTTATTGGTAATGTTTTGAAGTTTAGTTAAGATATTAAAAGTGAAAGAGACAGCGATTATACTTCACAATCTTAAAAAATGTTTTCTCTGGGGTTTAAACTGAAGTGGGAATCCAGATAAGCTGCAGATTGCTGAATAAATTATTGTAAAATGCCATAAAAGACAGGACAATCCTACATATTCTATGGCTAATCCCAAACCCAGTAGCATTTTATTGAGATTCTATTCTTTTTTTTTTTACACAAATTTTATTGGTTTTACAATTAAAAACACATCGACAACACATACACAATTGAAAAAGCAGAAAAGAAAAGAAAAGAAAAGAGAGGGAGAGAGAAAAAAGGATGGAAAACAATTAAAAACATTTTCATTTCTGACTGTAAGATATTTTCTTCCCTTAATTTATGTCATATATGCACCATTGTCCTTACATGTGTTTGTATATCACTCATATAAGTTTATCTTATTCTTTTTTGACTTGTAATGTGAAATCTATCTTTGTTCTAACCAATTATACCAACTGTTCCAGCTATTATAATATATTGAAGTATCCTTATTTTTTAGTGCTAGGGTTAGTCTATCCATTTCTCCGCAGTTGGAATTTTTTTGGATAATCATCTCCTCTGTAGGTATATGGGGGTGCTTCCATCCTTGGGCATAAGCTAATCTGGCCATTGTTAGTATATGTATTGTTATATACTTTGCTTTTTATGATAGTTGTTTATCAAAAATCCCTAACAGGAAGGATTCTGGTTTATACTTGATCTGTTCTTTTGTTATAACTTCAAACCAATTTCTGATTTTCTGCCAGTATTTTTGGGCTTCTGTACAGGACCACCACATATGAAAAAAAGTTCCCTCTTTTTTTTTTTTTCATTTCCAGCACTTCGGACTCATATTGGGGTGCATCTTCGCCAATCTCAAAGGAGGAAGATGCCATCTGTAGATTATTTTATAAGTATTTTCTTTATATACTGCAGATTTTGTAATCTTATTGTTTCTACCCCAGACCTTTTCCCATTCTATTAAGGTGATACTATGACCTACATTCCTACTCCAGGATATCATATTCCCTTTGACCGTTTCTTCTTCTAATTCTACTTCTAATAAATAATTATAAAATTTCGTTATATTTTTTTTGCCTGGTCCTAATAAAATTCTGTCTAATTGCTGAGGTTTATTGTTAATTCCAAATTCTTTCCTATCCTGTTTGTATCTACTATGGATTTGGAGGTATACCCATTGATCAATTTTAAATCCCCACTCTTGCAATTCTTGTCGCGATTTCAAATTTCCTTGTATATCCAATAAATCCTTGTATTTAATCATTTTAGTAATATCCAAATTGTTTGGGTGGATCATTGCCTCCATTGTCGATATCCAAATCAGTACTTTTAGAGAGTGTTTTTTCCGTATTTTTCCCAATTAGTTAATAATGAGTCTCTAATTAAGTGTCTATGGAAATATTTCTGACTGACTTTCCCTACATCTCATAAAAAGTGTGCCACCCCCCTCTGCAGATCATGGCCTTCTAAGAATAGAATTCTCTTATTAATTAAATTCACTCACTCTTTTAAATTTAGGCCCGGTCCTACTGGCCGATGGACGCAAAACGTATGCATAAAGGACAGAGCAGATGAGCAAAATTTCGGGGGTGGCTCCATCCATTGTCATCTGCTCCAAAAAGTGGCAAAAATTTGCATTAAAAGAATGGAAAAGAACGGACGTGGGTAGTATGTAGTGGGAATGTTAAGCGGATGTTCATCGGAAGCCTAGCGGATAAAAGCAGATGGAAGCGGATGACACTGCCAAAGGGGTTCCAGGGGGATAATTGAAAAGCAGACGCATAGCGGATGAAGCAGGTGTATCACGTATGCCTACAGGAAAGAAAGGGGATGCCGCGCAGATGTATATTGGATGCAAACCATTCACTGCGCATCCTTTCTATTTCCGTGCTACTAACAATGTATAGACGTTCCATGTACCTTTTGTTTACTCCCACTTTCTGTTTTCAGCTGCAGTGGATGTGAGTTGCGAGGATGCCCAGAGGATGCAGAGAGGATACAGCGGACGTTTAACGGATGATAAATGGACATAGAATGTTTACTGCTCGTATGTCATGGATTTACATAGTACACGGCGGAAAGTTCAAAATTTCTTGCGCGGATGAAATCACAGTGGACGGATGCTTGATGGATAGAGCATATGAAATACGTATGCAATGAGTACACAATGGATGCATAGCGTTTTCCAATGGATGGCAAACTTTTTTTAATGTTTTACATCCTATTTGCATCCATAAGTGCAGTGGGACCGGGCCTTAATTAGCCATACTAAAGAGGCAGCAATATAAAACAATTCGCAGTTTCGAAGTGCCAACCCTCCCCTGCTCTTCAAATCTTGCATTGCCTTTAAATTTATTCCAGATTTTTTCCCTTGCCAAATAAATTTCAGAGTTGTTTTGTTAAGTTCTTCAAAAAATTTTTTTATGTAATTTGATTGGTGTTAAGCCTGGGTTCCCCAACCAGGGTTAGGTAGACAAGCTAAACAGAATGTGCAGCGTTAGTCAGATAGGCACACAGATAAATGAGTGAGCTAAGCTTGTATGTTTATTAACATACAGTAAAAATAACAGATACGCTTGTGCTATCAAGAATATAGTTTATTCCATTATAAGTTAATAGCATAGTCAAATAACAGTCCAATAGTCATGTATCATGTAGTCAGTCCATTCAGGGATATTCAGTTAGCAAAGTCCATGTAGAATATCCGATGTCAGTTCACTTACAAATCAGTCCTTTGTTGTCTCTCCCGTTCGAGCAATGCAGTCTTGATTCCAAGCAGTAATCAGGGATCATCAAAGCCAGAGTCAGCAAGCTGTAATCTTGCTACTTTTATATTGTTTTCATAACCACTCCCTTAATTACTTTTCCACAGTTAAAGCTGCAGACACTTTAACATACACTAACTATGAATCATAGTTATTATTTCACCTAAACCAGTTAGGGTAAACAATGTTATCCCTAACAATTGGGATCGTCTGAAATAAGTATAAAAATTTTGGAAGAATACTCATTTCAATGGCAGCAATCCTACCCAATAATGAGAGTTGCAATCTGTCCCATGATTCTAAATCTTTCTTTACCTGTAGCAACAGTTTGTCATAATTATTTTCTTTAAGTGTCTTGCAATGTGCTGTTAACCATATTACTAAATATTTAACTTTCTTTGTCACTTGTATTCTCATAGCTTCTTCTAAAGGCCCTGTCAAACTGGCTGACTGATGCAAAACGTTTGTAAAAAGGACAAAGTGGACGAGAAAAATGTTCCATCCGTTGTTATCCACTCTCAAAAGGGGCAAAAATTTGCATAACCAGAGTGGACAACACGGAAAGGAACGGACGGGGGGAGGACGCAGGACGGATGGGAAGCGGATGCTCCATGGAAGCCTAGCAGATGGGAGCAGATGGCACATCCGCAAGGCTTCTGGGGGACCGCAGCAAAGCAGATGCGGAATGGATACAGCAGATGCAGAGCGGACGCCGAGCGGATGAAGTGGATGCAGAGAGGATGAAGCAGATGCAGAGCGGAAGCCTAGCAGATGCCTAGCGGAAGCCTAGCGAATGTCTAGCAGATGCCTAGCATTCACTGCGCATGCGGGGAGGATGCACTGCGTCAGCCCCGTAGATATAAAGGGAAGCAGCGCCCAAGCAGGTCACCATTCAGAGGAAAGACCTGCTTCCAGACACATCGCCTGCCTGCCTGCCTGCCTGCCTGCCTTGCCTGCCTGCATGCCTGCCAGCCTTCCTGCCTGCCTGCCTGCATGCCAGCTTGCCTACTAGCCTCCCTGCCAGCCTGCCTGCCTGCCTGCCTGCCAGCCTTGCTGCCAGCCTGCCTGCCAGCCTTGCTGCCAGTCTGCCTGCCAGCCAGCAACCCCACAACCATGGGGAAGAAGAGAAAGTCTCAGCCATCTGCTGCCAGCCCTGGCAAGAGGGACAGGGCCACCCTCCCACCCCCTGGCCCTCACTCTGCTTCTGCTGGGGCTTCTGTAGCACGGGCTCGCTCTTCTGGGGCTGGGGCTTCTGCTGCTTCTGCTTCTGGAGGAGCTGATGATGCTGCTTATGGTGGTGGTGCTTCTGCTGGTGCTTACTCTGCTGATGCTGCTTCTGGCGGTGGTGCTTCTGCTGGTGCTTACTCTGCTGATGCTGCTTCTGGTGCTGGAGCTTCTGCTGGTGCTTACTCTGCTGGCGCTGCTCCTCGTCCTGTTGGTCCTGCTGGTACTCCTGGTCCTGCTCGTGTTCCTGGTCCTGCTCGTGCTCCTGGTGCTACTGGTGCTGATGGTGCTGATGGTGCTGATGATGCTTACTCTGCTGCTGCTGATCCTGGTCCTGCTGGTCCTGCTGGTGCTGCTGGCGCTGCTGGTGCTTACTCTGCTGCTGATGATCCTGGTCCTGCTGCTGGTGCTGCTGGTGCTTACTCTGCTGCTGCTGATCCTGGTCCTGCTGGTGCTGCTGCTGGTCCTGCTGGTGCTGCTACTGGTGGTGGTGTGGAGGAGCAGCCCCTACAACCTGGAAGCCCCTCTGATGAGGGCCCATGTGGTCCTGCCAAAGGGAGGAAGAGGCATATGCGAGAATGGGAGAGGAGGCAATACAACATCAAGGAGGAACATGAAGATGAGGTGCTGGAGTGGCTGAAAGAGAATGAGTATCTATGGCGGAAAGGACACAGGCTCTACAGGGACACCAAAAGGAAGCAGGCTGCTTGGAGAGAGAAGGCAGAGAGCTTGGGCTACACTTCGGAGGTGCTCCTCGGCTGGTGGAAGCACATGCACACCTGGTACAGGAAGCTGCACCTCAAGAAATCTGGCCAGGCCGCGGTCAGGCTGACGGACAGAGAGACCTACGTCATGGCCAAGTGCAGCTTCCTGTAGGGTGAGATCCGCCACCGAGGAGCAGCCCCTCTCACAACCCTCTCTCTAAGGCAGCCTGCTGAGAGCCAGTACTCTTCCAGCCGAGAGTCAGCTCCTGCCTCCAGGCAGGTATCTGTGGAGCGTGCCACGACAGAGAACCCGCCGACAGCTGTTCTAACTGTGGCGGAGTGCGTGGAGGACTCCTTGGTGCAGTGGGAGAAAGGAGAGGGCACTTCCACCACAGTCCAACCCACATCCACACCCAGCTCCACCTCCACAGAAAGGCAGAGAGCCAGACCGGAGGGGCAGAGCCACACTGTCCTGCTGGAGATCAGGGACACCATCAGGAGCAGCATAGATCTCCTCTCTCAGCTGGTCCACACCAACTCCTCATCCTCCAACCGCAAGCCCTTCCTCACCTATGTCAACCAGACCCTCACGGACATGGCGGAACCCCAGTACCAGGTGGTGAAGGACAGGATCACCGATCTGCTTCACAACCCTCCAGATCCAGATGAACCTGCTCCCACCCAGTCCAGGTCTGCTCCTCCACCCCAGGTGATGTCCCTCCCATTCCAAGGCTTTCCACAGGCCCTCACCTACCAGGGCTATGGCTAGCAGGAGGTCCAGCAGCACAGGCAGCAGCCCTTCCCAGTCCAGGCACAGGTTCATCGGATGACACCGTTGCCACTGGTTTCACTGATGCCACTGATGCCACCCACGCCACTGCTGCCACCGACGCCACCAATGCCACCCACACCAGTCCTCACCCAGCTGCAGACCAGACAGCCCCACTACACTGCTCCTTCCTCCACCCCACAGCGAAGCCCGGCCTCAGTGCATCTGTCATCGGTACTGGGGCTGACACCCCATGGCATGGAGGAAGGAGCTCTCAACATCACAGGGCTGAGCCAGCTGTCTGAGCGCTTCCTCAACACACCGTCCCCTGTTGTCTTCTCGGGGCCAGGCACCCCAGTGGTGCTTCAGACCAGCACTCCAGCAGCACCTACCTCCACAGCACCTGGACCCTTCACCCCTGAGACTGGGCACACCTCTGAGTGACAGAGAAGAGTGCCAGAGACTGGGTGGCTGGCTACCTGTGGACTTTATTTGGACACTTGACTTGGGTCATTTTTCTTTTACAGCTTGTAATTCATAAAGATTATCTTTGCTTCACACACTTGCTTCATTTATTTTTGTAAATAAAGTCTTGGTGGAAACTTTTAGAAATGGTTTAGCCTTTGCATGCTTGTGGGATGGGTTAAGATAGCAGTAGGGTGGGCAGGGATACCTTTGGGAGGGGAAATAGCTGTGGGATGGGCAGGGATAACTTTGGGATGGGTTAAGATAGCTGTGGGATGGGTTGAGATAGCAGTGGAATGGGCAGGGATACCTGTGGGATGTGTTAGGATAACTGGGAAGGGTTAAGATAGCTGTGGGATAGATAAACCTCCAGTGCAAGCATAGTGGGACTTTATGGTCCACACTCCCATCAATAATAATGCAATCAATCATCCACACATGTCAATATAAACACAACTCTTTATTAAATGCCCGGTTCATTGTAGGGCCACTCAACATACATGGCCCAATCTCATCAGTGTGATGAGACAGGCCGAAGGAAGCATCCATTAATCATCTATCATCCTGTCTTGCCACTCCACTGCTCCAGCTGGGGAGTTGTACCAGTGTCTCAGGAGGTTGCGCTGCTTCTTCCCTTCAGGTGAGGCTCTGTTGGGGCCTTGCACATCCTCACTTTCTTTCAGGTTTCGCCCTTGCCTCCATTCCCCAGGCTCCATGTCCCCATTGCCCTGTTGGAGGTCCACGAGCCTGTTCTGCAAGACTGGGTAGCGGGTGTGCATGAGATTGTGCAGGATGCAGCAAGCTTCCATGATGTCCTCATGGTCTCTGCGCGATGCTGCATGGTGGTGTGAATTACCTAGAACCTGTTGGCCAAGATGCCAAAGGCATTCTCCACCACCCGCCTTGCCCTGGACAGCCTGTAGTTGAAGATCCTCTCTTCACGGGTGAGGCATCTGGAAGTGTAGGGCTTCATGAGGTAGGTTCTGAGGGAGAAGGTGTCATCCCCCACGATGAAGTAGGGCACATCTTGTGTGTCGTTGGGCAGGGGGTCTGGATCTGGGAAGCCCATGATGAGGTTGTGTTCCAGCCCCTCCTTGAGGTCACTGGCATTGTATACCTGGGCATCTGAAGATGAGCCGTTACCTGAAATATCGATGTACATGAACTTGTAGTCAGCATCGACCATGGCGAAGAGGATGATGCTGAAGAAGCCCTTGTAGTTGAAATAAGTGGACCCTGACTTGGCTGGCGCTTTGCAGGCCACGTGCTTGCCATCTATGGCTCCAACGGTGTGGGGGAAGTTCCACTTCAGATACCACTGCTCTGCAACTTTCTTCCAGCCTTCTTCAGTGGAGGGGCACTGGAGGAGCTCCTCCAGGTATTCTTTGATGATGGCCTACACCACTTCTCTGACCACAATGCTGATGGTGTTGTGTGGCACCCTCCAGCCGTATTGCATGCTCCTGTAGTTGGTCCCTGAGGCCAGGTGGCGCAGAGTCAGTGCCACCTTGAGCCCAGGGTCCAGGCTGGGCTGGAAGTTGGTGCTCTGCTTGGTCAACCTGGGTGTCAGCCGCTCCACAACTTTGTCAAACATGGCTGGAGGTATCCTCATGAAGTTCTGGAATGCACGAGGGTCTTTGTTCCTGAGCTCCACCATCAGCTTGTTGTACAGTTCATACTCTGCTCTTCTCCCGATCCATCTTCAGACCCAGACACTTCTTGGCCGCCGTCTTTTCTTCCCATATTAGAATTGAAAGAGCCTGTAGATGGCTTTGCACTGTTGCAGAACGATGGTGGCTACCAAAAGGACTGTGTTACGATCCATGGTGGACATGACAAGATGCTGTGGAAGAGGAAGAGCAAGAGCAAGGCTCTAGAGGTCTGCACAGCAGGGCTGCTGGTCTGAAAGTGAGATCCAGGTGAGTTGCTCCCCCTTTTCATAGGCAATATAGGTTTTCCACTATGTGTCCTTTTGCATCCTCTAGGCATCCTCTAGACATCCTTAATATCCGAGATAGGTCCCCTCTGCGAATGTTTTTTCCATTTTAAATGCTTTCTTTGTGAGCTGTATCCGCTTTCATCCTTTCTCCGACCGTGCTACTAATGCTGTGCGTCCGTTCTGCGTCCGTTCCACTTCCTCCCTGTGTCCGTTTACCGCTGTAGTGGATTTGAGTTGCGCGGATGCGCAGCGGATGCCTATCAGATGTAGCGGACGCGTAACTGATGACGACGGATGCAGAACGGATGTTCCCCATATGCCTAGTGGATGCAGAATAGACGCTTTGGATACGTTTTCCGCTCAAAAAGTTTTGAGCAGCTCAAAACTTTTTGTGCGGATGGAACCTCAGTCGATGGATGCTGGACGGATAGAGAGTATGAAAAACGGACGCAGTGAGTACAGAACGGAAGCATCGCATTAACCAATGGATGGCAAGTGTTTCTCTCCATTTTACATCCTCTTTCCATCCATTGGTGCAGTGTGACATGGGCTTAAATCTTTTTTCTGTTTTTCTGATAAATTTTTAGTCATTAATTTTGTTTTCTTCCTATTAATTTTGAGTCCTGCTACCGCTCCAAATTGTTCTAGTTCATTTATCAATTTTTGTCCCCTTTCTATTGGTTCCTCAATAAAAAAAGACCATGTCATTGGTGAACGCTTGAAACTTGTATTTTTCTTTCTTAACTTTTAATCCTTTTATCTCTGAATTCTGTCTAGTTCGTATTAATAGTGTTTCTAATGAATATATGAAGAGCAGGGGTGAGAGTGGGCACCCTTGTCTGACTCCTTTTTCAATTTTTATTGGGCGAGTATATTCCCCATTTACTATAATATTGGCCTATTTTGAATCATAAATAGTCGTTATAATATTTTCAAATTTAGTGCCTAAATTCATATTATACATTTTTTGAATTAGAAATTGCCAATTTAAATTGTCAAAGGCCTTTTCTGCATCTAGAAACATAAGTGCAATTTGTTTTTCAGGGTGGGCTTCATAAAATTCTAAAACATCTACTACTGTTCTTAAATTATTCCTAATCTGTCTGGTCGGAAGAAATCCATTTTGATCTTCATGTATATATAGATTTAAAATTCATTTTAATCTATTTACTATTATGGAGGTGAATATTTTGTATTCGATGTTTAGCAGTGAAATTGGCCTATAGTTGTTAATATGTCTGGGATCAGATTCCTCCTTTGGGATCAATGAAATCAATGCTCCCCTCCATGAATCCGGCATCCTGGCTGCTAATGAGACATCGTTAAAACTTTCATCATAAGAGGTCCAATTTGTTCTGCAATTGCTTTGTATAGCTCTCCTGGAATCCCGTCTGGCCCCGGGGCTTTATTATTTTTCTGATTCTCTATTGCTGATTTCTGTTTGGACCAACTAATGTCTTTATTTAATAATTCTACCATTTCTTCCCCAATTACTTTATCTTTAATTTCATCTGAGTAATTTCTTATTTTATCCTCATTAACTTCTTCCTTTTTATATAGCTCTTCAAAATATTTATGTACAATTTATTTTTTCTGTTTTATCTCTTGTTGTGTGTCGCTGTTTCCATCTATTAGTTGGTACATCAGTCTCTTTTCTTTCTTTTTTTTAGTTTGTAAGATAACCATTTTCCTGGCTTATTAGCATGCTCAAAGTAAGTTTGTCTAGTCATGTTCAAATTTATAATCATCTTCTCTTGATCGATTAAATTCAATTTATGTTTAGCAGTTATGATCTGATTTTGCACTCTTGAGATTCTATTTTAATCTGTATCAAAAAGGCAAATCCACGTTCATCAAATTCAATTCATTCAATTGAATTAAAAATTGAAAATTGAAATTCACTCATTGAATATTTCATTAAAAAGGTCTTGTTCAGGGCCTTGAATTTGCCCCATATTCTGTTTCACTTTTCTTGGGAGTTGTAGGGATCCACTTTTGGAGAATGCAAATTTCCTAATGTATTAGTGTGATGGTGTGAGTTAGAGCAAGCAACCTGTTTCTTCAAAGAAAGTAAAATTGTGGAGAATCTTGCAAAAATCCTTAAAGCTATGCAGTTTTATGCATCTATATTGTTCCATTACATTTCATGGGATTTTATTCCAGTGAAATGTATCTGGCAAAACAGTTTTTAATCCATTTTCCCCATAGAAAAAGTATACAAAGCAAACATAGCTCTTTGTACATTAAGTGTGTAATCATTGATAGATGATCACTGCAAACTGGTGAAGTGGGCACAGCAACGCCAGCATTTTCTACATGAGAAAAGTTCATGTCGTATTGCATGCCAGTCTGCTTCAGAGAATGGTAAGGATGGCAGAAAAGATCATTGGTAGTTCACTTCCCTCTAACCAGGACATAGCACATAAGTGATGCTGAAGCAGGGTCTACAGGATTGTCTGGGACACTATACATCCTCTTCATGTCTTGTTTTTCTTGTTATCTTCTGGGAGGAAGCTTTGTGGTATCATGAGGTGGAGATCTCACTGCACAATCAGGAGGCTGTAAAGCCCCTGTCACACTGCACGGACGGATACAAAGAGGATGTAAAACAGACAAAAAAGTTTGCCATCCGTTGCAAAACGCGATGTACTCACTGCTTCCGTTTTGCTTCCTCTCTATCCGTCCAGCATCCGTTTATTGACGTTTCATCCACTCAGAAAGTTTTGAGCCGCTCAAAACTTTTGTGCGGAAAATGTATCCAATGCGTCCATTCTGCATCCGCTAGGCATCCGTTCTGCATCCGTTCTGCATCCGTTACGCATCCACTATATCCGCTAGGCATCCGCTGTGCATCCGCACAACATGCATCTGCTCAGACGCAGGGAAGAAGCGGAACGGATGCAGAACGGATGCAGAACGGATGCAGAACAGATGCCAAGCGGAAACAAAGCATTTAAAACAGAAAAAACGTTCACAGAGGGGACCTATCTCGGATATTAAGGATGTCTAGAGGATGCCTAGAGGATGCCTAGAGGATCCCAGAAGATGCAAAGGGACACCTATACTGCCTATAAAAAGGGGGAGCAACTCGTCTGCATCTCACTTTCAGACCAGCAGCCCAGCTGTGCAGATCTCTGCAGCCTTCATCTGACTCTTCCTCTTCCACAGCATCCAGTCATGTCAACCGTGGATCGTACACAGTCCTTTTTGCAGCCACCATCCTTCTGCAACAGTGCGAAGCCATTTACAGGCTCTGTGAACTCTACTATGGGAAGAAAAGGAGGGGGCTAAGAAGCGTCTGGGTCCAAAGATGGATCGGGAGAAGAGCAGAGTACGGACTGTAAAACAAGCTGATGGTGGAGTTCAGGAACAAAGACACTTGGGCATTCCAGAACTTGATGAGGATGCCTCCAGCCATGTTTGACGAAGTTTTGCAGCAGCTGACACCCAGGTTGACCAAGGCAAACACCAACTTCCGGCCCAGCCTGGAACCTGGGCTCAAGGTGGCACTCACTCTGTGCCACCTGGCATCAGGGACCACCTACAGGAGCATGCAGTATGGCTGGAGGGTGCCACACAACACCATCATCATTGTGGTCAGAGAAGTGGTGCAGGCCATCATCAAAGAATACCTGCAGGAGCTCCTCCAGTGCCCCTCCACTGATGAAGGATGGAAGAAAGTTGCAGAGCAGTGGTATCAGAGGTGGAAATTCCCACACACCGTTGGAGCCATAGATGGCAAGCACGTGGCCTGCAAAGCACCACCCAAGTCGGGGTCCACTTATTTCAACTACAAGGGCTTCTTCAGCATCGTCCTCTTCGCATGGTCGATGCTGACTACAAGTTCATGCACATCGATGCTTCAGGCAGCGGCTCATGTTCAGATGCCCAGGTATACAACGCCAGTCACCTCAAGGAGGGGCTGGAACGCAACCTCATCATGGGCTTCCCAGATCCAGACCCCCTGCCTAACGACACGCAAGATGTGCCCTACTTCATCGTGGGGGATGACGCCTTTTCCCTCAGAACCTACCTCATGAAGCCTTACACTTCCAGACTCCACCCATGAAGAGAGGATCTTCAACTACAGGCTGTCCAGGGCAAGGCGGGTGGTGGAGAACGCCTTTGGCATCCTGGCCAACAGGTTCCAGGTACTTCTCACCACCATGCAGCATCGCCCAGAGACTGTGAGGAGGATCATGGAAGCTTGCTGCATCCTGCACAATCTCATGCGCACCTGCTACCCAGTCTTGCAGAACAGGCTCATGGACCTCCAGCAAGGCAATGGGGACATGGAGCCTGGGGAATGGAGGCAAGGGCGAAACCTGATAGACACTGAGGATGTGCAAGGCCCCAACAGAGCCTCACGTGAAGGGAAGAAGCAGCGCAACCTCCTGAGAAACTGGTGCAATTCCCCAGCTGGATAGTGGAGAGGCAAGACAGGATGATAGTTGATTAATGGGTGCTTCCTTCAGCCTGTCTCATCACATGGATGAGATTGGGCCATGTATGTTGGGTGGGCCTACAATGAACAGGGCATTTAATAAAGAGTTGTGTTCATGTTGAAATGTGTGGATCAGTGATTACATTGTTACTGATAATAAAGGGCCAAAGTTGTGGCACCTGGGAGGGCTAACCATACAGTCCCACTATGCTTGCACTGGAGGCTTATCTATCCCACTGCTATCCTTACCCATCCCACAGCTATTACCCATTCCACAGGTATCCCTTCCCATCCCACTGCTATCTTATCCCATCCCACAAGAATGCAAAGGCTTAAACCAATTCTAAAAGTTTCCACCAAGACTTTATTACAAAAAAAAAGAAATGAAGCAAGTGTGTGAATCAAGATAAACTTTTTTGAACAAGCTGCAAAAAAAAAATGACCCAAGTCAAGTATCCAAATAAAGTCCACAGGTAGCCAGCTACCCAGTCTCTGGCACTCTTATTGGTCACTCGGAGGTGTGCCCAGTCTCAGGGGTGAAGGGTCCAGGTGCTGTGGAGGTGGGTGGTGCTGGAGTGCTGGTCTGTATCGTCATTGGGGTGCCTGGCCCCGAGAGGACAACAGGGGACGATGTGTTGAGGAAGCTCTCAGACAGCTGGCTCAGACCCGTGATGCTGAGAGATCCTTCCTCCATGCCATGGGGTGTCAGCCCCAGTACTGATGAGAGATGTACTGAGGCCGGGCTTGGCTGTGGGGTGGAGGAAGGAGTAGTGTAGTGGGGCTGTCTGGTCTGCAGCTGGATGAGGACTGGCGTGGGTGGCATCGCTGTCGTCGGTGGCATCATTGTCGTGGGTGGCATCGGTGGCATCAGTGGAACTGGTGGCAACGGTGTCATCCGATGACTCTGTGCCTGGACTGGGAAGGGCTGCTGCCTGTGCTGCTGGACCTCCTGGTAGCTGTAGCCCTGGTAGGTGAGGGCCTGTGGGAAGCCTTGGAATGGGAGAGACATCACCTGTGGTGGAGGTGGAGGAGCAGACCTGGACTGGGTGGGATCAGGTTTCTCTGGTTCAGGAGAGTTGTGAAGCAGCTCGGTGATCCGGTCCTTCACCACCTGGTACTGGGGTTCCTCCATGTTCTTGAGGGTCTGGTTGACATAGGTGAGGAAGGGCTTGCGGTTGGACGATGAGGAGTCGGTGCTGACCAGCTGAGAGAGGAGATCTATACTGGTGCGGATGGTGTCCCTGATCTCCAGCAGGACAGTGTGACTCTGCCCCTCCTGCTGTCTGGCTCTCTGCCTTTCTGTGGAGGCGGAGCTGCGGCGGGTGGATGTGGCTACGACTGTGGTGGACTCGATGTCTCCTTTCTCCCACCGCACCAGGGAGTCCTCCATGTGCTCCACCACGGTTACAACAACTGTCCGCGGGTTCTCCGCCGTGGCACACTCCACAGAAACCTGCCTGGAGACAGGGACTGACTCTCGGCCGGAAGAGGACTGGGTCTCAGCAGGCTGCCAGAGAGAGAGGGTTGTGAGAGGGGCTCCTGGTGCTCCTCGGTGGTGGATCTCACCCTCCAGGAAGCTGCACCTGGCCATGACGTAGGTCTCTCTGTCCGTCAGCTTAACCGTGGCCTGGCCAGATTTCTTCAGGTGCAACTTCCCGTACCAGGTATGCATGTGCTTCCACCAGCCGAGGAGCATCTCCGAAGTGTAACCCATACTCTCCGCCCTCTCTCTCCAAGCAGCCTGCTTCCTTTTGGTGTCCCTGTACAGCCAGTGTCCCTTCCGCCACAGATAGTCATTCTCTCTCAGCCACTCCAGCACCTCATCCTCGTGTTCCTCCTCAATGAAGTATTGCCTCCTCTCCCGTCCCCGCATACGCCTCTTCCTCCCTTTGGCATCAGAGGGGCTCCCAGGTGGTAGGGGCTGCTTCTCCATACCACCAGCATCAGCAGCACCAGCAGGATCATCATCATCATCATCATCATCATCATCATCATCACCACCAGCAGGATCATAATCATCATCATCAGCAGCAGCAGAAGGATCATCATCATCATCGTCATCATCATCAGCAGCAGCAGGATCAGCAGGACCTGGATCAGCAGCAGCAGAGTAAGCACCAGGAGCCCCAGCAGCCCCAGCACCAGCAGCACCAGCAGCACCAGCAGCACCAGGAGCATGAGCAGGACCAGGAGCATGAGCACGAGCAGGACGAGGAAGACCAGGAGCACGAGCAGTACGAGCAAGTCCAAGAGCACGAGCAGGACGAGCAGGATGAGCAGGACGAGCAGGACGAGCAGAATGAACAGGACCAGTAGGACCAGCAGGACCAGGAGCAGCTTCAGCAGAGTACGCAGCAGCAGAAGCACCACCACCAGGAGCAGCTTCAGCAGAAGCTCCAGCACCAGAAGAGCGAGCCCAAGCAGCAGAAGCCCCAGCAGAAACAGAGTCAGGGACAGGGGGCGGGAGGGTGGCCCTGTCCTTCTTGGCAGGGATGGCAGCAGGTTGCTGAGGCTTTCGCTTCTTCCCCATGGTTGTGGGGTTGCTGGCTGGCAGGGAGGCTGGTAGGGAGGCTGGCAGGCACCAAGGCTGGCAGGAAGCCTGGCAGGAAGCCTGGCAGGAAGCCTGGCAGGAAGCCTGGCAGGAAGCCTTGCAGGCAGGCAGTCACCAAGGCTGGCAGGCAGACTGGCTGGCAGGGAGGCTGGAAGGCAGGCTGGCAGCAAGTCTGTCAGGCAGGCAGAGAGCAAGGCTGGCAGGGAGGCTGGCCAGGAATCTTGGAGGCAGGCTGGCAGCAAGGCTGGCAGCAAGGCTTGCAGGCAGGCATGCAGGCAGGGCAGGCAAGGACTCGATCTATCCTGCAGCAGGTCTTTCCTCCGAATGCTGGCCACGTGCAAGCTGCTTCCCTTTATATCCGCGTGACTTACGCAATGCATCCCCCCCGCATGCGCAATTAACGCCAGGCATCCGTTAGGCTTCTGCTGTGCATCTGCTAGGCTTCCGCTCTGTATCCGCTTCATCCGCTGTGCATCCGCTGTGCATCCGCTGTATCCATTCCGTGTCCGCTTTGCTGAGGCCCCCCGGAAGCCTAGCGGATGTGCCATCCACTTCCATCCGCTGGGCTTCCATTCTGCATCCGCTTTCCATCCGCTCTGCGTCCTCCCCGTGTCCGTGTTATCCACTCCGGTTATGTAAATTTTTGCCCCTTTTGAGAGCGGATAACAACGGATGGAACATTTTGCTCGTCCGTTGTGTCCGTTTTGCATCCATTGGGCAGTGTGACAGGGCCTTAGGTTTTATATTTCTCTCTCTGGGCACAAAGGGAATATATCTGCTTAACAAAATTCCACATTGGCAACAGGAAGGGCATCTGGCCAGTAAACACTCTGCTAGCTCTATTCAATTGCCCAGACTCTACCCAGCAAGCGATTATGGGCTCATTAAAAGAAGATGATACATGTATGTGTGTGTGTACATGAGTGTGTGTATGTATCTGTATGTGTGTGTCTCATACACATGCCCCCACACATGTATATATATGTATGTATGGAGCAGGAATATATTTATGTATGTATATACCATGTCTATATGTGTATTATGCAAGTGTTTGAGTAGATATATAATTTCTCTAGAGAGCAGGCAACATTTTCAATGTGGGCCAGTGTGCTCACAGTAAATAAAGACAACAAAATTATCTTATATCTCTCAAGCTTAAATGTTACGTGGAAGGCTTTGGAAATGCTTGCAGTCATGGAGCAAGAGAAATTCTTTCCTATAAACAGATCAAGCTGTTATCATTTAGCATACATCCTGTTATTTTTCTGGCTTCCATCAGTGGGGAAGATAGAAGGGGAAGAAGTTGCTTTTCCCCCCAAATGTGTCTGCAATTAGAGACATCTTGAACACATCACAGAGCAAAACTATCTTTCAGCAAATGCTCAGCAGGTGTTAACAGGAAAAAGCATCTAATTAACAACCCGACTCTGGAAGATATCGCTGCAATAAAGCCACCTTTGAAATCAAGAATGTTTGTATTGTGAAGTGGCAGGAAATGATCACTTTCTGCCTACAGTTTGTCATGCAGCTTCCTAGGCTGTCACTGCGGGGACTTGACTGAAAGGCCCGGCAGGTACTGAAGAAGGGTATGATTTTCTGCCACTTTTTGGAACTGCCACTTGACTGGCAATGTCACAAAAATCAGCCAAGAAAGCTGGGGTGGGAGGATGTCTCAACTCTTCAAAGAGTCTGATGTTACTATTAAGTAAGCTTTGGAAAAGTTAAAAGAAAAAAGACAGATGAGAATGAATACTTCATCACCTTAGGTGTTTTAGAAAGTTAGTGGCATCCCTCACCTTTTTTTTTTTTTTTTTTGAAAGGACCAATACTAGCTCAACTTTCTTCTGCCTAGTATTTATTCCATTCTGGATTAGGATTTCCAGCAGGTTCTATGGCTACATGTTTTTTTTTAATGGCTATTTACTAATGCAATAATAGGGATTGATAGGAGGTCCTACAAGCTCTTAAACAGAGATAATATTTACCTGCTACTTTGAAAACACACTACAATTAATTCTGGCCTTTGTGATATGCTGAGCAAGTTATCTAATCACACTGAATCATGACCAGATGACACAGACAAATTCTGTTTGGCCCACACTTAATTTGACTTGCTGACACATTTCAGACCTTGAAATGAAGTTTGCATATTTTAATGGCCTCATCAACAGAATTTTAATTAACTGCTGATGACATTTGATGAAGATATGACTACAGACAGAAATTAGTAAAGATGTGAAAATAAACAACTCAATGCAAATCATATTAATTCAATTCTGCCCAACACATGGATTAACTCTCTGAAAAGGTACTCCAAAAGAGAACATTCTTGATTCCTAACTGATAAACCACTTTTAATGCTAGATTTCTCTGCCAAGAAACAATTAATACCAACCTCCCTTTCCTCAAGGACCTGTATACTGCACGAGTCAAAAAGAGGGCTGTGAAAATATTTATAGACCCCTTACATCCCAGACATAAACTGTTTCAATTCCTTCCCTCAATATGACACTATAGAGCACTGCACACCAGAACAGCTAGACCAGTGGTGGGATTCAAAATTTTTACTACTGGTTCTGTGGGTGTGGCAGGGAAAGGTTACTGCAAAATCCCCATTCCTGGAGGAAGGTTACTGCAAAATCTTCATTTCATCCCCACCCCACTAACCTGCTTTCCAGCTCCATTTTCCAGTGCAGGGCCACAAAAGAAGACACAGCTGATCAGCTGGGACTCGGGAGGCAGAGAAGAGATGGGGGCAGAGCCAGTCAGAGGTGGTATTTGCCGGTTCTCCAAAACTACTCAAAATTTCTGCTACCGGTTCTCCAGAACTGATCAGAACCTGCTGAATAGCACCTCTGAACTAGACACAAGAACATTTTTTCCCAAACACCATCACTCTGCTAAACAAAGTATTTCCTCAACATTGTCCAACTATTTACAAAGTCTGAACTACTATTACTATTAACCTTATCATCACTCCTTATCACCCATCGCCTCCCACTTGTGACTGTATGACTGTAACTTTGTCGCTTGTATTCTTATGATCTATATTGACTGTTTCCTAGTATGATTTGATTACTTATTGTACCCTATGACTTTTATTAAGTGTTGTACCTTATGATTCTTGACAAATATATCTTTTATGCACATTGAGAGCATTTGCACCAAGACAAATTCCTTGTGTATCCAATTCACACTTGGCCAATAAAGAATTCAAGTCAAGTCAAGCCTAGCCTAGCTTAGCCTAGCCTAGCCTAGCCTAGCCTAGCCTAGTCTTAGTCTAGTCTAGTGCAAAGCAAATTTGATTGTGGCTGTTGGAAAGTCTGAGGTTGAACATTCTCAAGAATGAAAGCTTTTCTGGGTTTATGCTACCCCAATAAAAGAGAAACCATCTTTTGTATTGTCTAGCATACCAGAATGTGGAGTTCTTGGTGCTCTCTGAGCTTGGTTGTTTTCCTGCAGGCATGTCATTACCCAACTAGGTAACATCATCATTATTATCTAGTTGAGAAACAAAACATCTGCAAAAAAGCAATCAAGTTCAGAGAGTACCAATGACTTTACAGTTCAACCTGAGCTATAAATATTCTCTTCTACTGATACCAGAATGTATTTATTCTTCTAATTTCTCTCTCATTAATATTTAGATGCAGAACAAACAGCCTCAGCTGGTAAATATTTGCCAGATTGCTTTTCCTGCCTCTCTGAAATCTGAGTTTCACATCTGGAACACAACATCATGGACATCTGAGTAAAGAATGGGGCAAGCTTTCAGTTTGCCTTGTCACCTTATAAGGGCAGATCACTTTCTCCATAACTGGAACTGGAAGTCTAACAGTTGTTATGGATCTTATTTCTCTCAAGGATGATGGAATTTCAGCTGAAGTAAAAGTTTTATATTTATTCAGAGAGTTATTCTCACCTAATCACTGCATTTCAATTTAATTAATTAACCAGCTCAAAAAACTCTCGCTGAAAATCAATAATTCTAGTTGTTATGGAACTGAATAATGTTAACCAAAGGCAATGGTTTCTGGATAAATGAACCATCAATATCATTTGATGCTTAGAGCATATCACCAGTTTCAGTGAATCTCACAGATGGCTATTCTGCCCTGCAGCTGTCTATTCTAGAAAATGCTGTTTCTGACAAGAACACACAGCTAGTCCATTATTATTTTTTTTGCAATGTGGATTGATTAGAAGACCAAACAATTTGCTTCTCCTTTTCAACCAGCCCCATTTAAGAGCTATATATCATTAGCAGCAAGAAGCACACATTGAACTATTGCAAAATTCCTACAATTTCATACCAGATACCAAGTAACCCAAATCCTGCTGTGCTTTTTGAATCTGAGCTTGCCTTAAGAACCAAGGTAAGCCAACTTCCCATCATGGATATGTCAGTTCATTCAAAAGCTTCTTATCTTTACAAGTGCTGTTTGATAATGCCTTGTAAGCTTTGCCTGGGGACCTATTTTTCAAACACAAGCTTCAGTTAACATTTAGCATGTCCCACCATTATAGAAAAAGGAATTCTCAGGTATCACTTGTGAAGTCTTTATGATCAATAAAAAAAGAAAGAAATCAAAGTACTCATGTTGCTCCTTAGATATGGAACGATTCATTTACCATGTACACTTGCTCTGGCTGATAAGGTAGATTCAAAAGGCATCCAAATGCAAACTTTATAACCCAGTTAGTAACAACAAAACAGCTCCTCTTGAGTTTCTGCCTAACAATTCATACAGTCTTCTCATCGCAAAGCTGCATTTTATACATTCAGTTTGCCTTTTGTTTATCTAGCTCTAGGATGACTAAGGAAACACAAAACCTTATAGTTGAGGCAAAGGACCATTTCATCCAGCCTATTGAGTCACACCTCCTGCCTACCTAGCAGAACCTGATATATTAGGAGATAAAAAGGACTTAATATGGACTAGCTAAAGTGGGATATGTATGGAGAAAATGGTCATTTGCTAAAAGAAGCAAGGCTATAAAGGAACTTCAGTGCTTTGCTCTGTATTCTAAGCTGCTTTAGTGCACGGTATTTTTTTCTTAAAATGGTTATTTTGATATGTATATGGACTGCAGTTATTAGATTTTCTTTGGAGATGTTGGTAAGGATTCCTGAATTGGAGGTCTTAACAAACTGGAGAGCAGTAGATGGTGAAGCACTGTACTAGACCAACCTAAGAAAAAAATTGAGTGAATTAATCAAGTCTTTTTAGAGTAGCCTGCTTTCCTGTACTTCTCCAGCTTCCAATTAGTCAGGTACCTACTTAAGATTTTAAAGATTGCAGTACCATTGCCAAATACATGTTGTATCACACAAGCAACCTTATACAAGGTTTAGCTTTTTTATTCAAGCAGTCTGATAAATAAAGGATGGATGATGGCTTTTGGGTGATTTATTTTGTTTCTGTGCAAACTTCCCCATTGACTGGAAGTTAGAACAAGAAAAAGAACCAAAACAGTTCTATGTTGCTGAACTGAACTCATTTGGATACTACTTTAAGGAATAATTTAAATGTATGATGTCCCTTTTCAACTGGGAGTAAAAGCAAATAAAAGTTTGGGCTACCATAAGGTGCATGACCATTGTAAAATATTTATTGCTCACAGTAATCCTAAATTCATACCATATTCTTCTATTAGCTTTTGTTCCCAAAAAGAAACTTTTGTCTTGCTTGGTCAAAAAAAGCTCATTTCAAAAGCACTGAGGTAAGAATGTCTGTGTTCTAACATAGGATCCAAATATTTTCTTGTAAATAAATATTATGCTTAACACTGACATTTCAAAATACCAGGTTCCCTCTAATTTCTGCCTGTTTTGACTAGAAGCTAATTATGGATTTAGCAACTACACAAAGAGATGTAACTTAATATCCTTCATTCTTAACCGAACAATAGGAAGATATCCAATGCAAGAATAGTAATGAAATATGTCTGTTGAGGCCAAACAATTTCTTATATAAAATCTTCATTTGGGCATCCTTCTATGTAAGTCTTAATATCTGTTGGGATGCAACCCGCCCCTGCACCATCAAGACATTCATTATATACTGGGCCCCAAAGAGAAGGCTTTTTTCCCTTACAGACTTCAGTTGAAAGTTTGTAAATGGCAGGCTTTGTAGGCAGTTGGCATTATATTTGTACCTTGCTTGTTGCATCTCTATGTTGGCTGAACAACGGAAGTACAATTTGTCCCCCACTTCTGATCTGCATCCTAGCAAATGCAAATTGATTTTACAGATGAGTGAGCCATCTCTTCTATGCCACAGCAAAAATACCTCTGTCTAACTGCCACTCCGATTGAAAGCCTCCGTGAAAAATAAGTGACAGAAGCAGAGCAATATTGGTTAGCAAGAAAACCGTCCTTCGGAAAAGCACCTGAAGTTCTCACCTGCCGGATCCCCAGATGATAGGTGAGGATGCGGTCCACAGCATCAGGATTCATCTGGGTCCATTCTAGGCTGTAGGCATACACACGGGCTCTGTTCTGCCACAATGGATTGTAGGTGTCATAATAGAATTCTGGAGCATATGCTTTGCCTATATTGGATAAATTGGATGTACAAGTATAAGTCAAGAAGGGGAAGTACAGAGAACAGCGACAAACATTCTTTTCAAGTGATATGTTGAATAACTGCTAATATTCTCCCCAGCTGTTCTTAATTTGCCTTTGCCTGAATATCTGAAGCTGATTCTTCATTTCAGTATTCAATAAAAACAAATTAAATAATCACAAAACAATATTCTCTTGCCATTTTTCACGATGCAACAATATAGAAATGTTCTGAGATGGGATGAGGCCAACCACTTACCAAGTCTATCTTCTGCATCACATGTTGTTCAACCAGATACATTTAGAAATGTCATAACACATCAATAGAGAATAACCATTTTTTCCCATTGCTGCTTCTCAGCAGGTGATATTTATCAGCCCTCCCAGACAAACAAGAACAGGAGACAGGACTAGATGAACTAATTCTACTTTATGGTAAGGCTATACTAATAGAATCTTGCAAGTCTGAAAGTACAAAGTTCTTGCTATTACTTTTAAATGCTTTATCCATTAGGGTGGCTCCTTCTTAAATTTGTTTTACTGGCCATTAAGCCAGAGGCCTCCAATCTTTTAGGCAACAGGGATGTTTTCTTATGCTGCCAAATCCCACACATGTGCAGATGGGACTTTGCTCATATGAGTGGGCCAGTTTCTGGCACACTGCAGACACTGCAGAAAAACACTGCAGTGCTTTTCTGCGGCCCAAAATGTGAGGACCTCTGTGTTAAGCCACTAGGCACTGCTGCCTCTCTTTTCCAATTGTTTCCTAAGCAGCATCTCTTTCATTCTTCAAAGTCACCCACACATTCCATTATATATTTAATGCACAAAGCCTGCAACTCAGGAGGTACAAACAGCCATTAAAACTAGTAGGTATGGGTAGTTTGAGCTTTGAATTTGTCCAGTTATTTTCAAATATCTCCTAAATCTATAAGCCTAACTTTAGCAAATGCTAATCCATCAAACCAATGGCAGCAAATCCATGGTAGCACCAAGTAACATCAGGCCGTATGCAAAGTATACCAGGAGTTGGTTGATCAATAACCTGTTTTCTTAAATTTAGGGATGGTGCCAAAGAAATGTCTACATAAAATATTTTTTGATGGGATGGCAAGAAAACACAGAATATGCATGAGTTGGAAGATAAATGGCTGGAAAATGCAGTAACAATGGGCAAGAGAGAAGGAGATAGGTGCAGGGGAAATAGACTTGAAGGGCAGTGGGAAGATCCATTGCCAAATCAACAATCAGAAAAAATACAGCTTAAACCTAGTCCAAGAATCAAACTTCAGAAAATGTCTTAGATACGTTCTCCCCAATTTATACAAAGGGGTGGACAGAAAACCATGAAGATTTAAAAAAAAATCTGTAACTATAGTTGTTCTGATAAAAATAGTTTTAGTCTCATTTAGATTAATTTCTTAATCTGTTTTAAAGGGCTCACAATATGGGCTGATAGTCAAGGCAGCTGTCATGAAGACAGAAGAGGAATATAAAAGATGGAAGAAGAAGAAAGAAGGATGGAGGGATATAAGAAAGGGTTATTGGACAATCACAACCAGTAATGACAAAATTCAGTGGCAACATTTTAGGAGTAGGTTCTAAAGGTTGAAACTAAGCCCTTTATTATTTTTGTGTATAATTTTATTAAAAATGTTTAAAAAGATAAAAACTAGGAGAGGGGGTTCTAAAGGTTGCAACTAAGCTCTTTATTATTTTTGTATCTAATTTTATTAAAAATGTTTTTAAAAATATGAAAAGTCAAAAGTGCAAAAAAAGGAAAAAGAAAATAGCAAAGAAAAAAGATACAAAGACATAGCTTCTGATCTTCTTTATAGCAGTTATAAGTTCTATGGGGTCATCGGTGCTCTCTGAGCTTGATGGTTTTCTTGCAGATACTTCATTTCCAAACTAGGTGATCATCGGTACAGTTATAAGTTCATACAACCTATCAATTATAAGTCAAATTATAAATTTTATAATTTATAAATTTACCTCTTGCTCTGAAGAAGCTTCTTGGATGAGAAGCAAAACATCTTCAAAGAAAAAGCAGAAAGTCTAGTTGCCTCTTGAAAAAGCACCTTTAGGACAACCATGGTCTGGATGACTGAGAATCTCCATAGACACTCTTGTTCTGTGGGTACAACATAACTCTCTTCTTTTTCTATGTACTGTCGAATCCTCAGAACCATAAATCATACATTCACTGTTTTTCTGGTTCACACAAAAAGCCTGTAAGAGGTTTCCAGTCAGCAATAAATGTAGAAAGCCATGAGTCATGTGTCTTTGCCAGATTTTATACTACATTAATTGTTGCTGGCTAACAATTTTGTTTATGTGATCAGTACAAATTAAGAGTGATAGATTACAGACACATATTGGATGGACCGTTTGGTGAAGAAAATTTGTGAGTTTAAAGAGGATTGGGAATGCATTTCCAAAGTTACACACAGACATTCTCTCTATATTGATTGAAAGTTCTGGTAGGCCTATTGACCGAAAAGAAATCTAAGCATATTACCAGCCAATCTGTCATGGTTGCTTCACTGAACAGCCCTACTCGCAACCAGACAATAGCAATGGGAGTGTGGGAAGGAAGACATTGGAATGTAAGGGAGGCCTGGGAGGGAAATTTGGAATGCAAGTGGGTCAACTGGAAGCATGAAATGGACCCAATAACTGAGGTCATCAGCTGGGATCATCTGAGTCAGACAGATTTTTCCCAAAACAAAACGAGTAAAAATGACTGGTGGATATTGGACAATAGGAGGTCCAGGAGAAGAAAAAGTAAGTTTTCCTATGCTCTTTGCATGGAATTGTTAGAACTGGATTTTCTGCTTCTGCACCCATATGAAATCTTCAGTAAAGTTGTACTCTTAGTAAAAGAATGTTCCAGGAGTTTCTTTTGCTGCTGAATTTCAGGAGAGATAAATGGCTCCATGAAATAGCAAGAGAAGGAGCACTTAGACTTACATACCGCTTCAAAGCCCTCTCTAAGTGGTTTACAGAGCTAGAATATTGCCTCCAAAATCTGAGTCTTCATGAAACTAGTTGATATCAGATATATGGGTGGATACCTAAGGTACCTTTTGGTTATTTGGGTTTTCTCCTGCGTAAAATTGGAAGTATTTTGGCTTCCATATTCTATATTGCCAAAATACTTCCAATTTTACGTGGGAGAAAACCCGAATAACCAAAAATCCACACACAAATACCTGCAAAAACCTCAGAAAACATCAAGACTGCCTTCAAAACAGACAAAAAAATAGCAGCCATCCTTAGAAACCCCAAAGACAAAATTGACCTGGAAAACCAAGGCATATACGAAGTTCCCTGTGCATCATGCCCGGCCACATACATTGGACAGACCAATAGAAGAATAAGTACCCGCC
>BLBF01000042.1:11690850-11730970 GCA_015471245.1 Laticauda colubrina | reverse complement strand
TATGTTTTCTTAGGCTTTCGTGGGTACTTACATGTGTGCTGTTTAGCTTCCTTCGGGTATTATCCCACGTCATTGTAGTTCTGTTAAAGTTGTAGCAACGTTTCAGCAGAATCTCATCTGCCATCATCATTAGCAAGCTGCTATTCATTAGCAAGCTGGGTTTCACCTGGGTGCCTGGTGAGGGGGTTGGGTTGGAGCTATCAGAGGGAATCTGTTTTTGCCCAGGTGTTTGCCTGGCTTGTGGCATGGAGATCTTTCTATCTGAGAGTGCAGGCTTCCAAATGATTGACAGTCTGGTGGAATCATCTCTTCTATTCAATATATTCAATATATATTCTATTCAAATATATATATATATATTTGTTTTTTTAAAAAAAATTTCGCAGGTACTTACATGTGTGCTGCTCAGCTTCCTTCGGGTATTATCCCACGTCATTGTAGTGCTTTAAAAGTTCTAGCAACGTTTCAGCAGAATCTCATCTGCCATCATCAGGCTTCTGTATTGAGTTTGTATGTGGGTCAGGCTATCACAGCCATTGGTTTTAGTCTTTGGTTGTTCCGGTTTTCTCCCACGTAAAATTGGAAGTATCTAGGCAACGTTTCAATGAAGTCTCATTCATCATCTTCAGGCTTGTTTCTTCGGCTCTGTGTTTCTCAGAGTAATGTGAGCTTGCAGCTGCTTCTTCTTTCTAACTGCTAGTGGGGGTGTGACTTGATTGGGTGGGGGCTTGGCTGTGTTCTGATTGGGTGAGGGTGTGTTCTCATTGGTTGGGGGTTTGGCTGTGTTCTGATTGGTAGGGGGTTGGCTGTGTTCTGATTGGCTGGGGGTGTGTTCCGATTGGTGGGGGCTTGGTTTTGCTTAGGTTAGTCTTAGTTGCTGGGGGATTTGAGCTGGTGAGCTGTGATCCTGTTGTTTGATTTCACGTTCGTGGTCGTGCCACATCTTCATGGTGGGTGTCAGTTCGCTTCTTGTATGGGTCAGAGGGGTTTGAAGCAGGTAGTGGTGCAGCTGCGGTATGGCTTCTGGTCCATGGTCGTGTCTCATCTTCTGTGTGGGTGTGAGTCTTTTTTCTACGTGGAAGTGTGGTGGTAGCATCTTGTGTGGCACTCGTGGGTGTGGGTCTGGTGTCATTCTTCATGTTAGGTACTCGTTTATTAATGAGGGCAGGTTTCCAAATGGTTGGTAGGCGGGAGGTATCATCTCGTTTATTCATGCTGTGTGGGCGTTTTTCTATTTCTATGGCTTCTCTGATTATTCTGTTGTTGAAGTGTTCAGTTTTGGCATTAGTTCAATAAAGTCAATTTCATGTCCTGTGGCTTTGAGGTGTTGGACCATGGAAGACGTTGGTTCTTCTTTTTTGATTGAGTTCTTGTGTTCTTCAATCCGTGCACTTATTCTTCTGTTAGTTTGTCTGATGTATGTGTGAGGGCAGGCAGTGCAATTTCGTATACTCCTTGGTTTTCTATCTCGATTTTGTCTTTAGGGTTTCTTAGGATGGTGGATATTTTTCTGTTTGTGCAGAATGCTGTTTTAATGTTGTGTTTTTGGAGGATCTTGCTGATTTTGTCTGTACTGCCTTTTATATATGGGAGGAGGACTTTGCCATTCTCTTGTTCTCTGTCTTGGCTTTTGGTTGGGGTTTCTTTTTGGATTCGGTGGGTAATCTTTTTTTGGAATCCATTGGCTGCAAGTACATTAGTGAGAGTGTGTAGTTTGGTTTTTAAGTGTTGTTCGTCGGCTAAGCATTTTGTTCTGGAGATGAGTGTCTCGGCTATGGAATTGATCTGTGCTGGGTGGGTGGTGTGAGAGTGCACACCTGCACTCTCAAATAGAAATATCTCCACACCACAAGCCAGGCAAACACCTGGGCACAAACAGATTCCCTCTGATACCTCCAGCTCAAACACACCCCAATCAGGCACCCAGATGAAACCTAGCTTCCTAATAGATAATAGCCATCTTTTCACGCGAAGCCAAGCTGCACTGAAAGCCTCCAATACAGGAACACAGTGTTGTCAGCCAATCAAAGCCACAAAACAGACAGAAGAAACCAGAAACACCAATCAAGCAAACTCCAAGACCAATAAACGCAGACCAAGACTCCCAACCAATCAGGATGAAGAAAAAACCATCCTCGCACAGCAGTAGGCTAGCCTCAAATTTAAAACCAACAGCTGTGATAGCCTGACCCACATACGAACTCAATACAGAAGCCTGATGATGGCAGATGAGATTCTGCTGGAACGTTGCTACAACTTTAAAAGCACTACAATGACGTGGGATAATACCCGAAGGAAGCTGAACAGCACATATGTGTGTGTGTGTGTGTGTGTGTGTAAACTACCCCTGATGTGAAAATATCATGGTCATGCTTGGCCTTGAATGGAGACCTACAAGGCCATTTGTCAGCAGAGACAGGAGAACTTCAATTGCTATTTGGTTCAGAAGATTTCTTATCTTTCTCTGGCATCTCATATTGATGATGAATGTGCAATCTCCACAGGACAAGGGAGAAAAAGCATCACATTGCTCAAGTAACAAAGCTGTTACCTGAACTGTCAGGAGAATCAATATGGAACAAGGCTGGTTGTGTTCAACAGAATAATGCAAATGAAAGGATGTGAGATGGGGTGGGGGTGGGGAAGAGAGAAACCTATATTTCTAAAAGAACCATGAAACAAGGAAGTATTATACTCAACTAGGCAACCCATGTTCCTTTGGGCCATTGTTTCTGAGATATTTCCTTACCTAAACAGAGAAACAGAGTGATCACAGGTGGTGGTGGTGGGGAAGCAGTGGGAGTTGATTTCCAAATTATTGCTGGCTTCCACACTGAGCTTCCTTGTGGGAAGCTGACAGCATTGAATATCTCCCCCCTCCCACATATGCATAAGGCTCAGTCAAATCTCTGAGTCCACTAGATGTTGTGGAGAAGTCTACTTGGGATGATGATTCACATCTCCCCACCTTACAAACCTTTCATTTTATTTCTTTCCACCTCAGATAGTGATAATTTTAACATGTACCTGAACATGTGATTGAAAACACATAATATCTACATGCTAACTTTCCTAAACTTCTTGTTGGGTAGTTCACTGCTGTTGTACCTCACTACAAAGAGATCTGAAGCTGGAGGACAGAAAAAAGTTACCTTTCATGATGTATCGAAATATTTTACTTTTATGTTATTTTAGTTTAGTTGACTTTTCACAGCATTTCATTGCCTCTGTTCTCTTTTTGACTTATCTCTCCTATTTATCTGTATCTCTAATTTCTTAATTCATATTTTTTTCTATTTGCATTTGTTTTCATTGTCGATGCCAGGAGTCTTCAAACTTGACAGCTGTAAGACTTGTAGACTTCAATTCCCAGAATTCCTCCTCTAGTCATGTTAACTCAGGAATTCTGGGAATTGAAGTCCACAATCTTACAGCTGTTAAGTTTGAAGGCCCTTGGTCTGTTCTGTTCTGCAAATATATAAAGAAAGGAAAAAATGGAGAAAACAAATTTCCTCAGTCTCCTTATTTAATCCATGAGCGAAATTTTAGTCACTTGAAGCTGGTCTCTCAATCATTATAGTGTGAACTCTCTCTAAGAGCTCACCAAGTTCCTTCCCCCACTTGTAAACCTCTTTGGTGTAGATGGGAACTTTAAAAAAAGTTTAATAGATGTTATGAGTGTTTGTTTCACACTCGATGCATTTGCCATAAATACAGAGAGACATGCAGCAATTACCATGACAGGGTGCAATAGAGGAAATGAACTGAGGATGATATTCTAGCAGATGGCGGGAAACCATTACCTTCTCCTGATGGATAAGAAGCTTCAAGTCTCAAAGCCTCCTTTGTTCCCGTAATTACCAATTTGGTGAAGAATCTGCAGGCGGAGAAATAAGACTCCACTGTTTATGTTTTTGTCTGTTAAATGGCTCAGGGAAGATACAGCATTTGCATACAGTGAGAAACTCAGTAAGAAAGATATGATTAGGTTCCATGGAGAATAAAGTATTGGACAATTTCTCTCTCTCTCCATGCCTTCAAAACCTGAGCTTGGAAGAAAATTAATCTTTAAGGATGCACAGTCTTTTCTGGGTGTGTTCCAGAGTGTAGCTTCATTCAAGAGAAGAAGTGAGAATTCAGGGACTATTGGTTACAATGCCTCTGAGGCACCTTCATGTTTAGAGGCATCCTGCCCCCATGTCAGATGTATTGACACCCTGATGTAGAAGCATGATATTCAGAAAGTGAAATGGGAGAGAGTCAACCAGACCTTCCTCAAGAGAAGAGGTCTCTAAACTTGGCAACTTTAAGACCTGTGGACTTTAACTCCCAGCTGGCTGGAGAATTCATGAATTGAAGTCCACAAATCTTAAAATTGCCATGTTTGGGCCCCCTGCTCTCAAGTAATAGGGCTTATGGATTTCACTGTCTTGCAGCGAGCACAATAAATTGCTTCCCTCTTTCATGTTCAAGGCAGAACATCCAAGGCTAATCATGTTTCTCTGCAACTTGACACAATACGCTCTCCCTCCCTGTTAATACAAGTACAGTAAATTAAATAATTGACAATTGGCTATCTCTTTATAACGTCTCCTATGAAAAGTTCACCTTAACCAAAGAAAGGACTGGCCCTTTTCATTCTCATGGATTACTGTACAGGTCACGTCACACAAAACCAACTTAATAAAGCCTAGAGAGCCCAGAGGCATGGTTCTTTGGATGTTTTTCAGTATGCGTATGGCAAAATGAATATCAGCCAGACTGTGTGGCTTATGGCAGCTTCTGCATCTGACAGTTTAGTTGATCCTGAGCAATTAAAGCAGCAGTCTTTAGTTGCCAAGTTTGAAGACTCTTGAATTAGAGCTATCATGAGTAAATTGGTGTACCTGTTAAACAAAATTGTGGGAATTCAGGTGTATAGCATTTGGAGAGCAGCAGGATAAGGAAGGTATGTACAGGGCATAGTCTCAAAAGACATGCAAGTGGGTTAGGAAGTAAAGGAAGAGTCGCAAATGTACAACCTCATCACTCTTTTTTTAAATGGGACACTGATAGAAATTCCCTTTATAAGGTTAAACAGCTTGTCAGTGTGTATAAAGAGCCCCAAAAACTGGTTCAGAGACCCAGACGGTTAATATCTTGGAAAGCCGAAACTATTCTCAAAGGATTATAAATCTTTCTTTTATGAGTTCCTGTCCTTGCTATATACTTTCCTCACAAAAACTCTGTCGTGGCAAATATGCACATCGAAGGTTTGCTATCAAAGACAGAATTGCTCAATAGAAGGTTGCTGTGATTCCCTCAACACTGTTCACAAAGTGTACACTACTATTACTGTTAATCTTCTCACCACTCCTTATCACCCATCCCTTCCCACTTGTGATTGTAGGACTGTAACTTTGTTGCTTCTATCCTTAAGATTTATATTGACTGTTTCCTAGTATGATTTGATTGTTGATTATACCCTATGACTATCATTAAGTGTTGTACGTTATGATTCTTGATTCTTAATGAATGTACCTTTTCTTTATGTATACTGAGAGTATTTACACCAAGACAAATTCCTTGTGTCCAATCACATTTGACTAATAAAGTATTTCTATTCTATTCTATTCTATTCTATTCTATTCTATTCTATTCTATTCTGTTCTGTTCTGTTCTGTTCTGTTCTGTTCTATTCTATTCTAATTGCAATCTTAGAGATGTGAAAAAAATTATGGCTGTCTTTTCTCTAATGTTACTTTCTTTCTTTATGAAAGCAAGCACTCAATTTATAGATCCTAAGCACACTGTCTTTAGCCAATAAGCCATCACCAGTTGCAGCTAGTCTGAAATATGCTATTTAATCCATTGCCCATTGTTGTACAATATATATTTTATAAAGAGGAATATAATTTAGAACAGAATAGAGTTGGAAGGGACCTTGGAGGTCTTCTAGTCCAACCCCCGGTACAAGCAGGAGAACCTATACAATCTCAGACCAGTGACTGTTCAGTCTCTTCTTAAAAGCCTCCAGTGATGGAGCACCCATGATTTCTGAAGGCATGTTCTGATTAATTTTCCTTACTGTTGGGAGTTTCTTCTTAATTCCAGGTTACTTCTCTCTTTGATCAGTTATCATCCATTGGTTCTTGTCTGTCCTCTGACCTCTATTGCAGAATAATTTGAATAATTTGTGGCAGCCCCTCAGTATTGAAATACTGCTAACATGTTACCCCAATTCTTCTTTTCTTTAGACTAGCCAGTCCCAAAACCTGCAGCCGTTCTTCATATGGTTTAGTTTCCAGGCCCTCCAAGAGATAACAAATGAAACTGCTGTTTCTGTTTTTCTTGCTTAGGTACTGGGGAAAAAAAGGGAAATTCATAGTTCCAGAATCCAGATGATCTGTAGAAAGAATGATTTCTGTATCTTTAGGCTCAATTTAGGAAAATAATTAAGACTGAAAATTAGTTTCTGTTTTCAACTACTGTATATTTTTGGCACTACCAATTTTCTTATTATCTAACATAACATATACATAATGGAAGATCTTTTGTACAAGTAGTAACCAGGCATGGATCACTCTTTCTACCTTTCTAATTTTAAGTGATCTATAACAACTAAAGTATGAAGTTCATGTCAATCACAAAAGAATGTGCAATATTCAGGGTCAAAGCTAAGCAAATGTGACGCCTGCTGGCTGACAAGCAGAAAAACACTCACTGTGCTACCTTTTCTTCTGAATCTTTTAACATCATTCTATCCTTTTGCGGCAACACATTGTCAGATTTGTCACTAGTTCCCTTCCCTCTCTGCCATTCTCTCTTATTTCTGGAGCTTATATCGACATCTTATTTTCTGAAAGATTTCAGCGCACTCGTAACATTTACACCATCAGCAAGACAGATGCTGCAATGTCATTACTCACTCACTTCATAATTAGCCTTACAACATACTTAGTCTGGATTCAAGTCTACATGAAAAAGTGCATACATGGACTGTATCTGGATAAATAGTATTTTGAACAACTGCACAATTCCATTTTTCATGCATTCATACAGGTATACACAACAAAATTGTTCAAGCTCAGCAAATATCCACACACAAAAAATCATAGACTTGAGAATACAATGGAACACAGGTATAATATTTTAAAGGGGAAAATGCAGTCATCAGGAAAAGTAGCTACAACTATGCATATTTATAAGGAATGTACATAAAACCACACAGATTTTCAGGCAGTTTATTTTCTGAGGAATTTGCAGAATTGATATTGAAATACACCTATGGCTGAAAAAAGGTCAACTGGCAAACTGAGGACAAATGAAGAGCATAGTTGATAGAGATGTTCCCATCTCTAGCTGGCTCTATGTATCTCCTCCAACATGCAAGATATTTATTTGTCTTTTGAGTTTTGGGAGGAGAAGAAAGTGTAGCAGGCTATTTACAAGGAGCTTCATGGCCACCTGTACAAATTGCACAAATGTTGGTACTAATAGATACTGGGTACATATGTTTTCCAATTGCTCCTCAATAATCTTTATTTCCAATCCTGTTATCTTCTTATTTGTTCTGTTCTGACATATTCCTGGTCATCAATACCCTTCCTAACGCGTCATACCTAGAACTGGATGCTATATTCCAAGTATGAGCTGATAAAGGCAGGAGAGAAGAATACACTAACTTATCTTGATTTTGGCACACTTTGTACTTTCTTCTCCAACTTGCTATGCATGTACACACACACACACACACACAATGTGTGTGTGCCTTGGCTGACCCACCATCGGTGGCCCTTTGGGATCCTGACCGAGAAGTTTGGTAGAGGCGATGCCCAAGGCCGATTCACAATGGAACATATTCCTGGGAGCAAGGACAACATAGTCCTTCATTTTGTTTGTTTGTTTGTTTGATTGATTTGTCAATTGCTTACAAGATAATAGGTACAAATATATACATAGTTATGAATACATGAAATGGGTACATATAAGAAAAATAAAAGAAACAATAGGACAGGAATGGTAGGCACATTGGTGTGCTTATGCACACCCCCTACAGACCTCTTAGGAAAGGGGTGAGGTCAATAGTAGTCTAAGGTTAAAGTTTTTGGGGTTTCGGGAAGAAACCATAGAGTCAGGTAGAGTGTTCCAGACATTGACCACTCTGTTGCTGAAGTCGTATTTCCTGCAATCAGGAAATTTGAAGTTTGGTGCGGTTAACCTTGAGTTTGTATCTATTGTGTGCTCTTGTGTTGTTATGGTTGAAGCTGAAGCATTCATTGACAAGTAAGTCATTGCAATATATGATTTTATATACCATACTTAAATCAGACCAAAGATGGCGTAATTCAAGGTTTTCTAGGTCTAGAATTTCAAGTCTGGTGGCATAAGTTATTCTACAATGAGTAGAGGAGTGGAGAACTCTTCTTGTGAAATATTTCTGGACTTTCTCAACTGTGCTAATATCAGATATGTAATGTGGGTTTCAGACTGATGAGCTGTATCTTCATAGATCAGATCTTATTGACTGCTGTTCTCTGCTTTTTCAAAGAAAGAGTGGGCTGCACCTCTGTGCATTGTATTAGAAGTAACCTAAAATGGAAAAAAAAGGGCAAACAAAATGCATAAGATTTTTCTCTGGATGAATGGCAGGGAGCAACCATAACAGTTTTCCTTCTCATAATTCTGTGGCTGGCCAAGCCCATTCTGATATCTACTGTGTGAGGTCCCCTCACTTAGGCAGAAAAAAATCTGAAGGTACAAGGACAGATTAGGCAAAACCTGGCTCAAAAACAATAACTGTGAGAGAGACCTTGGAGCCCTAATGGATGATCACTTATATATGAGTCAGCAGCATGTGACAGCAGCCAAAAAAGCTAATACAACCCTTGGTTGTACAAACAGAGGCACAGAATCAAAATCACGTGACATATTAGTATGTAATATATAAAGCCATGATAAGGCCACACCTGGAATACTGCATCCAATTTTAGTCACCTCATTACCAAACAGGTATTGAGACTTTAGAAAAAGTGCAAAGAAGAGCAACTAAGATTATTAAAAGCCTAAAGACAAAAACATGTGAAGATCAGTTGCAGGATTTGGGTTTGTCTGGTCTGGATAAAAGAACGAGGGGTGACATGATAGCAGTATTCCAATATTTGAGAGGTTGCCACAAAGAGAAGGAGGTCAAATTATTTACCAAAGCACCTGTAGGCAGCACAAAAAACAGTGGTTGGAATCAAGGAGAGAAGCAACCTGGAACTAAGGAGAAACTGCCTAACAGTGGAACAGCTTACCCTCAGAAGCTAAAGGTGCTTCATCACTGAAGGTTTTTAAGAAGAGACTGGACAGCCACTTGTCTGAAATCACATAGGGTCTCCTGCTTGAGCAGGGAGTTGGACTAAAAGTCCTCCAAGGTCCCTTCCAGCTCTATTCTGATTGATTCATAATACTCCCACCTCTCCTTAAAATTTCAAAAGTGCTCATATTTTGGTGTGTAATGGATCTCCAAGAAGAGATGGAATAGGCCTCAAAATGATAGGAAAGGATAGGAAATTCCCAGAGGTTGTGGGAGGAGCTGCTGGCTGCTTGTGAAGGAAGCAGAGGGTGAGTAGAAAAGAAAGAGGCAGTTTGAATTGCTTCCATTGCATTTCAAATTCCCAGAGGTTGTGGGAGGAGCTGCTGGCTGCTTGTGAAGGAAGCAGAGGGTAAGTAGAAAAGAGTCAGTTTGAATTGCTTCCATTGCATTTCAAATTCCCAGAGGTTGTGGGAGGAGCTGCTGGCTGCTGGCTGCTGGCTGCTGGCTGCTTGTGAAGGAAGCAGACGGTGAGTAGAAAGGAGAAAGATTGGTTTATATAACTATAAACCAAGAATATGAATAAGACATTTTGGGTAAATGCGCTCGAGATTTGTGATTTTATTTTATTTCAAAATGACCAGCTTAGTTCAGTGCAATACTTGTTTTGCAACTGTCTTTCGCAGTACTCTTTTCAAACTGTCCTCTTTGTAAAAAAAAATTACCAGTCTTCATGGACAGATTACCTATCTAGAATCTCTAATCTGTGCTCTCCAGGCAGAAATTAGGTGCCCAATCCAGCCATCTATTGAGCTGCCATGCTACCAGCCCCCACTACCACAAAGATTCTAAAGGAAAGGGGCAGTATGGACAACAGTGGGATCTTGCAGGGTGAGAGCTGTGGACCATAAACACAAAGCTTTTGCTGTGTCCCAGCATAAGAGATACAGTGCCCTTGCTGATCTTAATAAGAACACTAAAGTGACAGGTCGAGGTAGTTGTGATAATGATAACTCAAGTAAGCCAGGGAATATGGTCCTAGAATAACTTACTTTGGAAAGGAGAAAGTGTGAATCAGGTTTTACACACCAGTCACACAAGAAGAGCAAGACATCCAAAAAGAGAAGCCACCTTCTAGTTGGGGACTCAGTTGTAAGGGATGTAAATTTAGGAAAGGATACTGAGGTTTTGAAAGAGGTCAGGTGTCTACCAGGTGCTACTGCCAGCAGAGACAAGAAGCGTATTCTTAAGATAGTCAAGAATGCCAGCAAGGACTGTGATGTTGATGCTGTTATACATCTTGGTACAAATGATCTGTCCCAGAAGGGTATTCTTTCTGTTCAGAAAGACTTCCAGAGCTTGGGGTATGAACTGAGTAATATGGGCTGTAGGCTTATCTTTTCAGAGGTTCTACCAATATACAAGGAATAAAAAGGGAAAGGGCAGCATGTAGCAGAGTTTAATGTGTGGCTGAAGGAGTGGTATAAAAAGGAAGGCTTTGGTTTTATTAGTCATGATGTCTGCAGCTGGTCCAATGAAAAACTACAAAAGAGATGTTTTGTTCAGAAAACACATGAGGTAGACCCGGTTCCAACAACAAATACTTTATTCTTTAATTAGTCAGTAAATAGGAACACTTGGCTGAAGCCGAGGCCAGCCTTTTATATAGGCTGGCTTGCCTGCTTGTAGCCAATGGCAGTTGCTTAAATTTGCCGCCTTTCAGCAGCTCTTTGGATTGGTTCCTAGTGAACCAATCCAATACTTAGTTATTTGACCAATCAGGTTTGCAGATTTGGAGTCACCCACTTTACATATAGAATACCCCTCCCCTCTTAGTTCAGTCCTACGTGGTGACGTAGTCTCGCAGGTAGGTGGGGCTTTTCCGGACTCAACTTGACTTGCGCGGTTTATTCTTAGTGAAGACTTCGACCGGTTCGGATGGGGCTGCTGTGTCATCCGTTCTTCTCCCTGGAACCGTCTGGAAGGGTGAGTCAGCCATTTTACTGCCGCCTGAGTTTCTTAGGCTGGCGGTTTTGCTGCTCCCTCCTTTTTCCTCCGGGCAGGTCGAGCTGGCCTGGCTGGCCCCTTCCGATGGGCTCTTCACGCAAGTCTCTCCAAACAGTAAGTCTTTTATTTGCTCTTTTTGTTCATATGTTTCATTGGTTTTATTTTTTAACGGTTCTTTATTTAATTCTCGCGATTCCCCCCCCACCTTAGTTGGCAATTCGTTGGTTTTTTCGACGAATGGTTGTATGTCTGTGGTTCTTTCTATATTTCGGGATCGAAGCTGGTCTATGTGCCGCTTCCATTCCCTGCCATCATCTACTGTTAACCGGTAGGATTTGGGGCCTGTTATTTGGGTAATTTGTCCTGGTAGCCATGCTGGGTCCCCAGTGAAGTTTTTGGCGTAGACTAAATCGCCAATTCCAAATTTTCTAAACCGTGTAGAGGAGTCGGGGGGGGTTTTCTGGCCTGAATTCTGGGTGCAGTCTATCAAGGTGTGACCTTAGTTTTCTCCCCATGAGTAGCTCTGCTGGGGACTTGTTGGTTGTGGTACTGGGTGTTATGTGCTGGAGTGTGAGCAATTGGTTAATTTTTTGCTGTACATCTCCAGTGTCCATTTTTTCTAACCCTTCCTTTGTAAATCGGACCATTCTCTCTACCCTACCATTTGCAGCCGGATGGGCCGGCGCGGTTAGGGCATGTCTAATACCTAGGGAGGCTAGGTATTGTTCAAAGTGTAGGCTGGTTAGTTGTGGTCCATTATCGGACACAAGGACGTCCAGAATGCCATGGGTGGCAAAAAGTGTGTCCAGTTGTTTTATTACTAATTCAGTTGTTGATGCCATAATTTTTACTTCTAACCAGTTAGAATAGGCGTCCACAACAATCAGAAAGGTATGTCCTTTAGTTGGACCAGCGAAATCGATGTGGATTCGTGACCAAGGGCCCCGTGGGATTTCCCAATCTCTAATGGGTGCTTTGGGTGGGGATGGTCTAATTGTTTGACATTTGTTACACGAGGTTACCCAGTATTCTATGTCCCTATCAATACCCGGCCACCAGACATAACTTCTAGCAAGGCTTTTCATTTTTATAATCCCCGGGTGACCTTCGTGTAGCATACTAAGTACCCTAGGTTGTAGTTTGTTAGGAATAACCACCCGATCACCCCACAGTAAACAACCTTTTTGAATAGAAAGTTCGGTTTGTCTGGTCCGGAAAGGTTTAAAGTTTTCAGTTTTTTGATTTTCCGGACAGCCTTTACCTACCCAGTTAAGAACACGGGCAGTCAAAGAGTCTTTTGCAGTGGCTCTGGCGACATCATATGCTGATATGGGTAGATCGGGGCAAGTCTCTATTTTTAGTGCTGTCATCGCTGGTGTCAGGTCTTCTTCAGTCGCTGGCAAGGGTGTTCTGCTTAAAGCGTCCGCATGTGAAATCTGTTTCCCCGGTTGGTGTGTCAGAGTGTATGAGTAGGCTGCTAGGAACTCTGACCATCTCGTCATTCTTGGGGAGAGGATATTTGGTGTAGGTTTGTTTCCTGCCAAAATTCCTATTAGCGGTTTGTGGTCTGTTATAATTTGAAAAGTCCGCCCGTATAGGTACTCATGGAAACATTTCACTCCTGCGACAATTGCTAGTGCCTCTCTGTCCAATTGGCTGTAATTCCGCTCGGTTTTAGATAAAGTCCTCGAATAATATGCGACGGACGCTTCTCTGCCATCAGGTAGTTGGTGGCTTAGGATGGCACCTACTCCGAATGGGGAGGCATCGCAGGTCACTCTCAAGGGCAGTGTGTTGCTAAATTGAATGAGAACGTTTGAGGATGTTAGCAAGCTTTTAATTTTTTGGAAGGCTTGCTTTTCTCTGTAACCCCAAGTCCAAATTGCTTTTTTGTCTAAAAGACGGTGCAATGGTTCTGCTATAGTGGCCTTATTTGGCAGGAATACATTATAGAAGTTGATTAGTCCTAAAAAGGCTTGTAATTCGGTCTTGTTTTTTGGTTCTGGTGCATTTTTAATCACTTTAATCTTTTTGTCTGTAGGGTGTATACCCTCTCCGTCTATTAAATAGCCCAGGAATTCGACGCTATTCTTAATTAGGCAACACTTTTCTCTTTTTACTTTGAGGCCAGATTCTCTGAACTTAGTTAGTACTTCTTTGAGTCTGTTTTTTAATTGGGTTTCAACTTTGGCTGAGATCAGGACGTCGTCGAAATATGGTACGACTCCTTGTATGCCATTTAGGAGGCGTTCCATTAGACTCTGGAAGACGCCTGGGGCCACACTCAATCCAAATTGGAGTCGGTGACTTTTGAATGCACCCTGATGTGTGACTATAGTCTGTGCTTCAGCAGTTTCTGGGTCCACTGGGAGCTGTTGATACGCTTGTGCTAAGTCAAGTTTAGCAAAAACTTTTCCTTTTCCCAGGGAGTGAAGCAAATGCTGGACTAGAGGCACCGGGTATGCGCTTGGTTATAATGCGTGGTTCAGGGTAGCCTTATAGTCACCACAGATTCTAACGGACCCGTCGGGTTTGACCGGTGTGACTATAGGTGTTTCCCACTTGGCATGGTCCACAGGTTCTAACACCCCTTGGGCTATTAATTTGTCCAGCTGTTCCTCTATTTTTGCCTTTGGTGCAAAAGGAACTCACCTGGCTTTTATTCTTCGTGGGGCTATTTGGGGGTTTAGACTGAAAGAAATGGGATTTCCCCGATACTTGCCAAGTGAGCCGTCAAAAACGTCTTGGAATTCTTGGATGAGGTCATCTTCCCAACCGGTTGTAGTCACTCGATCGATCCCGGTCATCCCGAAGCCCAATGGCATGAACCATTCGATGCCCAGGAGGCTTGGTCTGTTTTGGTCAACTATGGTCAGTGGTAGCACCTTGATGTGTTGTTTGTAGTCCTTGAGAGTTAGGTGCTGCTTCTGTTATTCTTTGGGTTTGTTACCTGGGACTAGCTGTTTTATTGTGTCCCACGATACCATGGAGAGGAAAGACCCTGAGTCCACTTCCATCTTGCAGTGTTTTCCTTCGATTTTTACAATGACTTTAACTTTCTTCCCGCTTCCCATCTGAGCGCTCTTTAAAGTGACAGTTTGGTGTGTATTGGCTCGCTTCTCTTGTTGCCACTTTCTCTCAGCTTGTTTAGGCTCAGCTCGTGTTGGAGAATTTCTGCGTCTCGTTGGGCTGTAGCTTTTTTTGTTCCTGCAGACTTTCTTGATGTGCCCTCGTTTCTTGCAATGCCTGCAGATGGCATCGAGAAATCTGCATTCGGCTCAGGAATGGTTTCCTCCGCAGCCAGCTCACTCCCACCAATTCCTTCTTTCGCGCTCTTTTCTGTTCGTGAGCAAACGGTGGATCTCGTCATCTTCTTCACTCGATTCGAATGTTTCACCAGACTCTTCGTAGTGGGTTACGGTGGCAGGCTGCTTTTTGTCTTTGGTTGGGTTTGTTTCTTCGCTGTGTGTGTTCATCTTTTTCATTGCGACGGCCGATTTTTTCGCTGCTTCAGCGGCTGTGGCTTCCACAATGGCTTTGGTCACGGTGATGTTGGGCTTGTTGAGTAATTTACTCTGTGCGGTCGAGTCTCTCAGACCCAACACCACGTGATCCCTCATCGCTTCGTCAATGTTCAGGAAATCACACTCACCCCCTAGTTGTCTCAGGGCAGCAATGAAATCAGCGATGGTCTCTCCCTCTCTCTGGTCTCTGCGGTAAAATTCATGTTGCTTTATTAAGTTTGACACCATCGTAGCGTAGTGTGCTTTGAGGATTCTTTGCAATTCTGGCCACGTTAGTTGTTTAACGTCTCGGGGCTTCGCAACGGCCTTTGCCATCTTGAAAACCGTTGGCCCGCAGTGAGTCAGGAACACAGCTCTCTTGCATTGCTCTGAAATGTCTTCCATTTCATTCCTCTCCAAATACATCTGGAAGCGGTCTGCATAGGAATCCCAATCCTCTTCGTTGGGATTGAAGGGTGCGGGCGGTGCGTTGTTTCCAGGCATCTTGGTTGTCATCTGGACTTCTTATCACCGCGTGCAGGTTTTTTCGTTTAGGACGATCCCATCCTCGTCGCCAGTGTTTTGTTCAGAAAACACATGAGGTAGACCGGGTTCCAACAACAAATACTTTATTCTTTAACTAGTCAGTAAATAGGAACACTTGGCTGAATCCGAGGCCAGCCTTTTATACAGGCTGGCTTGCCTGCTTGTAGCCAATGGCAGTTGCTTAAATTTGCTGCCTTTCAGCAGCTCTTTGGATTGGTTCCTAGTGAACCAATCCAATGCTTAGTTATTTGACCAATCAGGTTTGCAGATTTGGAGTCACCCACTTTACATATAGAACAGTTTGCATCCATCAAAGAAAGGGACTGAGTTACTTGGCATTAAATTCACAGATTTCCTGGATAAACATTTAAACTGAACAGTGGGGACAGAGAATTAATGGATTCAGAAGATTTCTGTCCCCAGAAACCTAAAACTAATAAGGATATCAGTGCATTCAAAATAGATGTTTGTGCAGGTAAGATTATCAACTTTGATGCCAACCAAAACCAAGCATTTAATAGTGAGTGACAAACCATATGCACTAATCAAACAGGTGGCAAGAAAGGGGCAGGCAGGCATAACACAGGTTATGTTGACAGTAAACACAGTGTCAGAAATAAAGAACTCAAGTGCCTATATACAAATGCACAAAGTCTGGGGAACAAACAGGGTGAACTTGAACTACTAATACATGAAGGTAAATATGATATAGTTGAAATAACAGAAACTTGGTGGGATGAAACCCATGACTGGAATTTTCTGGTAGGATTCAAACTATTCAAAAAAAAAAAAAAAAAAAACCAGACCCCATAAAAGAGGAGGTAGAGTTGCACTGTATGTAAAGGACCACTACATTGCTACAGAAATGCATGAAACCAAAGATGAAAACCTCCTAGAATGCATATGGGTCAATATAAAAGAAAAAAAACCACCCAATCAAGCAGAAAATATGGATGTCCTTTTTGCCAGCCAACTAACAAACATATGCAGGAAACACACAACAGTAGTCATGGGAGACTTCAATTATCCTGATATCAATTGGAAAACTAATTCTGCACCAAGTGAGAAATCAAATAAGTTCCTAACCAACCTAGCTGACAACTTTGTTATCCAAAAGGTAGAGGGTGAAAACTAGAGGGACAGCCATACTGGACTTAATTCTTGCAAACAGAGAAGAAGTGATAAAGGGAGTTGAAACTGCAGAAAACTTGGGTGAGAATGACCACATCCTACTAGAATTCAGCATAACACAAACACAAGCAACAGAACATAATAACACCAGAGTCTTGGATTTTAAAAGAGCTGATTTCAATAAACTCAGAGAGAATTTGGGAAAGATTCCATGGATGAAAATCCAAAGGGGAAAACAACTCAAGAATCTTGGGAAACTCTAAAAAAGTGTGATCACAGAAGCCCAGACCAGCACAATACCACTGAGAAAGAAAAACAAGAAATCCAAGAAGAAACCAGCATGGCTGCACAAAGATCTCTCTGGCAAATTGAAAGAAAAAAAGGACAAGTACAAAAAATGGAAAGAAGGACATACAACTAAGGCAGAATATCAGCAGATAGCCAGAATCTGCAAAGATGAAGTCAGGATAGCAAAGGCTCAGAACGAACAAAGACTTGCAACAAAAGTCAAAGATAATAAAAAATATTTCTTCCAACATATAAATAACAAGAAAAAAATAAAAGAAACAGTCCACTAAAGAGAGAAGGTGGCAAGGAAGTAACAGGCAACAGAGAGAAAGCAGAACTGCTGAACTCATTCTTTTCATCTGTCTTCACACAAAAAGAAACGATAGCTCAATCCACCAAAAACACAACTGTAAAAGACAGACCAGAAATAAAAGTTAAAACAAGCAAAAAATAGTAAGAGAACACCTGTCTGATCTTGATGAAAACAAATCACTGGTGCCTGATGGATTACATCCCAGAGTTTTAAAGGAGCTCGCAGAGGTCATTTCAGAACCACTGCACCATATCTTTCAAAAATCCTGGAGCACCGGGGAACTACCAGAGGACTGGAAAAGAGCTGATGTGGTTCCCATCTTCAAAAAGGAAAAAAAAAAAAAACAGACCCAGGAAACAAAAGACCAATCAGCCTAACATCAGTACCTGGGAAGATACTGGAAAAGATAATAAAAAAACAGACCTGCCAACATCGACCATGTTTCTCCAACAATACGGCCTCCACCAATAGGAAGGCCCAGCATGATTTCAAGGCATGAGGTGAAATTAAAACCATGGTTTTCCCTGCCATTTCTCACATCGTTTATTAGAACTACACGAGGTGAAGAGAAATAGGTAGGGGAAGGGCGGGCGGAATGGGGAGAAAACTTGCCTTTAGGAGTGTCCTGCAGGTAGCCTAGGCTAGAATACCCCGATAGCCGATAGAAGCTCCCTGAAGGCAGAGTCCCCAGCCACTTCAGGGCGTGGCATGGCTACCCGTATCCCCTTGCCTTTACGCAGTCTCTTTTGGGTGATGGAAGCTCCCCAAGTGCAGTCACCAGCCACTTCAATTGGCCAGTAGAAGCGGCCTCGGGGTGAGCGCACACACACACTCCCCTCGCCACGAGACCGCTTCAATCAGCAGATGAAAGCTCCCTTGAAGGCAGAGTCCCCAGCCGCTTCAGGGTGAGGCGTGGCTGCCCATGTCCCTTCGTCTTTAGGCAATCTCTTTCGGGCGATGGAAGCTCCCCAAATGGAAAGCTCCCAGGGAGCTTTCGTCGGTCGATAGAAGTGGCCTTGCAGCGAGGTATGAGCGTATGGGCTGCTTGAGGTGGGGGAAGAAATTAAGTCACCCCCAAAAACATGGGCTAGCTGTTTTTTCAGGGGTCAAAAAAAAAATAAGGCCCGGCCTTATTTTGTGAGAAACATGGCAGAAACAAGTAAAGTAATAACTAGCAGTCAGCATGGCTTTGTTAAAAACAGATCATGCCAAACCAATCGCATTTCATTCTTCAACACAGTGACTAAATTAGTAGACCAGCAAAATACTGTGGACATAATATATTTAGATTTCAGCAAGGCATTCGACAAAGTAGACCACAACCTGCTTCGTAGTAAGCTAGAAAAAAGTAGAATAGATAGCACCACCACTAGATGGAGTTGCAACTGGCTGGCAAACAGTACTCAATGAGTAGTCCTTAATGGGTCTAAGTTTACATGGAGGGAAGTAAGCAGTGGGGTGCCACAAGGTTCCGTCTTAGGCCCAGTACTCTTCAATATCTTCATTAATGACTTAGATGAGGGAATAGAAGGGGAACTTACCAAATTTGCAGATGATACCAAGCTGGCAGGAATAGCTAACACCCAAGAAGATAGGCTCAAGATCCAGATGGATCGTGACAGACTAGAATACTGGGCCATATCTAACAAAATGAAATTCAATGTAGAGAAAAGTAAAGTCCTACACTTAGGCAAGAAAAACCAGAGGTACACATATAGACTAAGTGAAACCAGGCTCAATAGCAGTAACTGTGAGAGGAATCTTGGAGTCTTAGTGGACAACCAGCTAAATAGCCAGCAGTATGCAGCAGCAGCCAAAAAAACTAATGCAATCCTAAATTATATTAACAGAGGGATACAATCAAGATCAAGGGAAGTACTAGTATCACTTTATAAAGCCCTAGTAAGACCACCCCTAGAGTACTGCATCCAGTTTTGCTCACCACATTAAAAAAGACGTTGAGACTCTAGAAAAAGTACAGAAGAGCAACCAGGATTATGAGGGGACTGGAGACTAAAACTTATGAAGAAGGGTTACAGGAGTAGCTGGGCATGGCTAGTCTAGTGAAGAGAAGGACCAGGGGAGACAAGATAGCAGTCATCCAATATTTGAGGGGCTGCCACAGAGAGGAAGGGGTCAACCTATTTTCTAAAGCACCTGAAGGCCAGACAAGGAATAATGAATGGAAACTGAACAATGAGAGATTTAACTTGGAAATAAGGAGAAACTTTCTGACAGTGAGAAAGTCAACCAATGGAACAGCTTTGCCCTTGGAAATTGTGGGAGCGCCATCACTTGAGACTTTCAAGAAGAGATTAGACTGCCATTTGTCAGAAATGGTGTAGTGTCTCCCGCCTGGGTGAGGGGTTGGACTAGATGACCTACAAGGTCCCTTCCAACTCTGATTATGTTATCTGAGGCTAAAATAAGAAAGTCTATGAAAATCTTCACTTCTTTTTTCACAGCATTCTCCAGCTTTCAAGCACCACCCATCACACCCCAGGGAAAATGAGCATTTTTCTTCTAGCTTAGCAAAACAAACAATCCCAGCTGTTTCTGTGCTTGTTTGTTTAAGGAACAGACAGGCCTTCTCCCTGCAGGAAATCCCCTCTCCCTGATCTTTTTTGCATTTGAAAACTTGTCATCCTAGCACTACAAGGCTAAAGGAAAGGAGTGGTAAAATGGTTAAAAAGAAAACCACTTAAAGAAAAAACCCTGCCAGAAATGAGCTAAATAATAGTCCTCCCCTGTGTTCGCCCCCTTCTGTTCCCCTCCTGCATGCATTACTATGGTTTTCTTGTGTAGGTCATAGTGTTTAACAGATTAACAGAATTGGAAGGACCTTGGAAGTCATCTCAGCCAATTGACCTTGTAAGTCATCCCTCCCCCACCCAAGCAGGAGACCCTACACTAGGGGTGTCAAACTCAATTTCATTGAGGGTTGCATCAGGACTGTAGTTGACCTCAGGGGGGTATTGTGCTTTTGTGGCTGACTGGCTCAGTGTGACCGATTGAGTAAGCATGGCCAGCTTGAAACCACTGCCCAAACTACTGGCAAGTTTCCTCTTTGCATTGGGTAGACCGGGCTGAAGCCATGCTGGCCCAATCTTTCTTATTCACAATGGGAAGACTATGATGGCTCTGTGGGTCAGATCTGCCCACATCATGGGCCAGATGTGGCCCACCCCTGTCCTACATCATTTCTGACAGATGCCAGTCCAGTCTCTTCTTGAAAGCTTCCAGTGATGAAGCTCCCCCAACTTCTGAAGCCAAGCTGTTCCATTGGTTGGACAGCTGTCGCTGTCAGAAAATTTCTCCTTATTTTCAGATTGAATCTCTCCTTCAGTTTCCATTCTTTATACCTTGTCTGGCTTTCGAGTGCTTTGGAAAATAGCTTGACCCTCTGTGTGTCAAGGGAAGTGTGACTTCACTTCCCTCTTTAAGATGAAATCATCCCTTTTATGGCCTCTTCTGCTGGGCAGAAAGAATTAGGCTCAACATGAACTCATAAGTAATAGTGAAGACTCCTTTAAATATGATTCAGGTCCTAGTGACTGCTTCTCCTGGTGATTCTTCTTATTCAGAAACAGAAGAATTGTTCTTTATTATTTTCTCCTTGCAGATTTTTCCAAATTCCTAGTCATGTTTACATCTCTTGACTTGGCTGGTTGTTTTCCCTCCAAATATTAACAGGGTCCAATCCCTCTCATCTCTTTGCGATCAATCAGAATTTGAGACAGATCCATCCAGAGACATGACCCACCTAGTTGGGCAGATATACTGTTAAGCAAACTCATAGACTGGCAAGCCACACAACAAAAGCAGACAACCAAAATGTGTTAGCCAAGTATCTGCTCAGACATGATACAAAAAGTCTTGCCCAAATCAGAACTGTAAGGAAGAGTTAATGAGTCAGGGAAAGGGCTGATGATCAGAAGGCCTAATTCTTTCTGTATTGATGGATTTCAAATGATACGGCAACTGCAGAACATGAATGCAGTCACATATTCTCACTGTTAATTAATTAGTCTGAAATCACACTTATATTTAATTAAAACCTGTCAGTAACAAAAGGCTCTTAATACAGTACTCTCATTTTGTATTGGCAGGGACTGGAGACCTTTGAGCATCTTCATCTGATTCACCAGCTTCAAATCTACCAAAAGGAAGAGGTCAGTGACCGTCGTTTGGATAATATCAGATTAGGATACCGTAACAAACAGCAGTGTGGAAATTTCAGCTGCTACAAAATTCACCCACAAGACATTACATGTGGACAAAATAGTCTGTAGCAAAGTAAAAACTGAAGTACGGCTGCCCATCTTTCAACCAATTCTGGCTGGCTCCCAAGCAAAAATCAAGAACATATAAAATCATTTCAAAAACTATAAATCACAACCAATTAAAACATTAAAAAATTAAAAAATCAAAAATATGGTGCCAATCCGTTCTGACATGCCATCATCTTTTCTTTTCCTACATGGGTGGGGTGGTGGGAAGGGGGAAAAGCCAGATCTTTAAAGTTTTATAGAATATTAAGAGGATGGAGACCTTCGGGGGAAGGGTGCTCCATAAGGCAGGGGCTCCCACAGAATGCTTCATTGTTTCCATCAGATGACAACAATTTAGTGGTGAGATTCAAACATTTTTACTATGGTTCTGTGGGCATGGCTTGGTGGCATGGCATGGCTTGGTGAGCATAGCTTGGTAGGCATGGCAGGGGAAGGATATTGCAAAATCCCCATTGCCTCCCCACCACATTAACCTTCTTTCCAGCTCCATTCTCCTGTGCAGGGCAACAAAAGAAGCTCCAGCCAATCAACTGGGACTTGGGAGGCAGAGAAGAGATGGGGGAGGAGCCAGTCAGAGGTGGTATTTGCCGATTCTCCGAACTACTCTAAATTTCTGCTACTGGTTCTCCAGAACTGGTCAGAACCTACTGAATGCCACCTCTGGAAAACATTTGGGCGAAGAGACTACCAACTGGACAATAATATAGAAAAAGTAGTTTTTCAAGTCCAGTCTTTATCTTTGGATTCTTCTAGTGGTCTTCTGTCCAAATAATTGCAGGTTAAGCCCTGTTTGGGTTTTTTTTTCAAATCAGCTCAGATTTGCTGGGTGCTGCTACTTATTATGAGAAACAGATGCAACTATTATGTCATGGTTGCTCTGACTGCCTATTTGATTCTGTATCCTGCCTATTTCAAATGTTAAGTTTGCCAGTGAAGTCCTAAATCATTGCAGATCATGTCACCTGAAAGATCATGTGCATCCAAATGAGCCTGCTTGGATTTAATCCAATGAAGGATCCCTGCTGTTTACTGAGCAAGAGATAGTAGATTGAGGTTGTTGTAAATGATCTATTTCTAGCAATGACCCCACATTGATGAAATGCACTCCTTAGGAAGAATAAACAGGCAATTCAATAATTGCTTTAAACTGGTGTTTTAAGAGTTTCTTTTAATTATATACTTCGTAAAATGCTACATATTAACAATGCTCGTTTTAAAGAGGCCAGTGTGGATGTACTTTGATGAAGATGGTAATTATACCATCTTCCAATGATAAATTGCCATGAAAGTCAATTTACAGTATAGATCCTCTAATAGGAATGAATAAATGAACCTGGAATATTTGCTGATTAAAATGATGTCTATTTTAACACATAGCAATACACTTAACCATAGCTTGCTGAATAAATGACAATGGGCCAAATACAGACTTAAACCGTAATTAACAGGTTACAATGGGTTGATTCACATAACACAATCAGCATGATTAAAGTATTTTGTAAATTTTTAAAAATGTACATTATGCCCATGCTTCCTAACACCTTTGTTTTGTCAACTGTGCTTGGAATACAATTAGTCCTCATTTATTTATAATATATTGATTATAACTTTATAATCAATATCCATTTTGTCACTTCTGCAGGTCTGTAAAATCAAGAAAAGTTGAAGTGATATCTGTAAACTCATAAAGCATTTTGCATACATATTTTATAGTGGTCAACAGAAAGAAGAGGGGGAGTTTCAAAGAGCAGGCAGCAGTGTGGAATTGAAAGTACACTCCATTCATATTTTCTTCAGAGATTTATTAGATGACTGCAGCTTCAGCTGCGCAAAAATCTAATTGGAGAGCATGATTGATGACTCTTGGCTATGGATGTGTTTCATTGGATGATGCACCCACAGTGGGGGCAGGGGGGAAGCAGGATCAAGGGTGACAGTGAATTACGTATCTCAGAATCACCTATCTGTCAGGATTCCAGCAGTTACTCCAATTAAATTATGACTCTCGAGCCACATTCCCCAAACTTGAAAGGCTTTATTAGAAGTTAATTTGCTGGCATTAGCCTGGGTGTAGCCGAATGTGAGACACGTAATTCATTGTCACCCTTGATCCTGCTTTTCCCTACACCCCTTTGGGTGTATCATCCAATGACAATATCATAATATTGTGATGTTTCATTTAGCAACAATTTGCTTTGTGACCAATTTGCTATTCTCAATTGCATATATACAAGGACTAGCTGTACTAAAGGCCCGGTCCCACTGGCCAACGGATGCAAAATGTATGCATAAAGGACACAGCGGATGAGCAAAATTTTGGGAGTGGGTCCATCTGTTGTCATCCGCTCCAAAAAGTGGCGAAAATTTGCATAAACAGAACGGAAAAGAACGGACGGTGCTAGTATGTAGCGGAGATGTTAAACGGATGTTCATAGGAAGCCTAGCAGATGAAAGCGGATGGAAGCGGATGACACCTCCGAAGGGGTTCCAGGGGAAAATTTTGAAGTGGATGCATAGCGGAAGGGGCGGATGCATAGCAGATGAAGTGGATGCATCACGGACACTTATAGGAAAGAAAGGGGATGCCATGCGGATGTATATCAGATGGAAAGCGTTAACTGTGCATGCAGGGAGTATGAATTGCATCAGCTCCATCTATATAAAAGGATGCAGCACGCACACAGTCAGCATACAGGGGAAAGACGAGCTGCCACATACATCTTGCAGGAACACCATGGTTCATCAGTCAGGCAAGAAGAGGAAGCCCGTGCCTACTTGTTCAAGCCCTGGCAAAGTGAAGAAAGCCAGAACCAGCATCCCACCCCCTGACACTGACTCTGAAGCTGCTGCTGCTGTGCTGTGGTGGACCAGCCCCAAGGCCCTCAAAGCCCTGCTGCTGAAGGCCCTGCTGCTGAAGGCCCTGAAGACCCTGCTGCTCAAGCCCCAGAAGGCCCTGCTGCTCAAGCCCCTGAAGGCCCTGCTGAAGCCCATGCCAGAGGGAGAAAGAGGCAAGGGAAGGATAAGGGAGAGTGGAAACAGTACACCATTTCTGAGGAGTATAGGGATGAGGTGCTGGAATGGCTGAGGGAGAACGAGTACCTGTGGAGAAAGGGCCACAGACTGTATCGGGACACCAAGAAGAAGCAGGCAGCTTGGAGAGACAAGGCAGAGAGCCTGGGGTACACTGAAGATGTACTACTGGGATGGTGGAAGCACATGCACACCTGGTATGGCAAGCTACACCTCAAGAAATCCGGGCAGGCCGCTGTCAAGCTCACTGACCGGGAGATATACATCATGGCCAAGTGCAGTTTCCTGGAGGGTGAGATCCGCCACTGAGGAGCAGCCCCTCTGAGACCCCTCTCCCTCAGACAGCCCACAGACAGCCAGTCCTCTTCCAGCCAGGAGCCAGCAACACTGCCCAGGCAGGTGTCTTCAGAGGACCCCACAGCAGAGACCCCCCCAACAGCTGCAGTCCCCATGCCGGCAGACTTGGAGGATCCCATGGATGATGATGCCCTGCTGTCACAAATGGAGGAAGAAGCAGCAGCCACAAGAGGCCAACCCATCCCCACCCCCACCCCCAGCTCCAGAGGATGCAGGCAGAGAGGCAGACTGGAGGGCCAGAACCACAGTGTGCTGTTGGAGATCAGGGACACAATGAAGACCAGCACATAACTTCTCTCTCAGCTGGTCCACTTGGACAGAGCATCCTCGGGCTGGAACAACTTCATCACCTACATGAGCCAGACCCTCAGGGACCTGCCTGAGGCCCAGGACCAGGTGATGAAGCAGAAGATCACAGCACTTCTGCACAACCCTCAAGGCCCAGCTGAAGCTGCTCCTACCCAGTCCAGGTCTGCTCCTCCACCCCAGGCGATGTCACAACCCTTCCATGGCTTTCAACAGCCCCCCAAGGCTATGACTACCAGGACTTCCCACAGCAGAAGAAGAACTTCCCTGTCCAGGCCCAGGTTCATTGCACACCACAGATGCCAGTCCTCACCCAGCTGCAGACCAGACAGTCCAACTACACTCCTTCCTCCACCCCACAGCCAAGCCCGTCAATGGACAATCTGTCATCAGTATTGGGCCTGACATCTCAAGTCCTTGATGAAGGGCCTCTCAACCTCACGGGACTGAGTCAGCTCTTGGATAGCTTCCTGAACACACCAGCACCTGTTGCACCCTCAGAAAAACGTTTGTATCTGGGATTTATCTCAGATATTTAGGATGTCTGCAGTATGTCTAGAGTATGTAGAAGGACACCTAGCGGACAACCAATATTTCCTATAAAAAGGGGGAGAAATTACCTGGATCTCAGTATGAGTCCAGCAGCCATGGTGTACAGACCTCTTCACCCTTGGTCTTGGTCTTCCACATCATCCACTGTTCTCCACCATGGATCATGACACAGTCCGTATGGTAGCTGCGCTCATTCATCACCACAACCAAAACCTGTTCAGACTGTTTCACCTTTTATACACAAGGAGAAGAAGGAGACGTCCAAGAGCTGTGTGGGTTCGAGGATGGATCATGAGAAGAATGGAGTTTGGACTGTATGACCAGTTGATGGTGGAGCTGAGGAATGAAGACCTTCGTGCATTCCATCACTTCATGAGGATGCCACCAGCCATGTTTGACAAACTTGTACATTATCTGAGACCCAGGTTGACCAAGCCTAACACCAACTTCCATCCCAACCTGGACCCTGGACTAAAGGTGGCACTGACTCTGCGCCACCTGGCCTCTGGAACCACATACAAAAACATGCAGTATGAGTGGAGGGTGCCACACAACACCATCAGCAAAGTGGTCAGAGAAGTGGTGCAGGCCATCATTGAAGAATACATGGAGGAGCTCCTCAAGTGTCCCACCACTGAAAAAGGCTGGAGGAAACTTGCAGAAGAGTGGCACCAGAGGTGGAACTTTCCCCACACCATTGGAGCCATAGATGGGAAGCACGTGGCTTGCAAAGCTCCAGCCAACTCAGGGTCCACTGATTTCAACTACAAGGGCTTCTTCAGTATCATCCTCTTTACCATGGTTGATGCTGACTACAAGTTCATCTACATCGATGCTTCAGGCAACGAGTCAGCTTCAGATCGCCAGGTATACAACGCCAGTGACCTCAAGGATGGGCTGGAATGTAACCTCATCATGGGTTTTCCAGGTCCAGACCCCCTACCCAATGACACACAAGATGTGCCCTACTTCATTGTGGGTGATGACACCTTCTCCCTCAGAACCTACCTCATGAAGCCCTGCACTTCAAGATACCTCACCCGTGAAGAGAGGATCTTCAACTACAGGCTGTCCAGGGCAAGACGGGTGGTGGAGAACACCTTTGGCGTCCTGGCTAACAGGTTCCAGATACTTCTCACCACCATGTAGCATCACCCAGAGACCGTGAGGAGCATCGTGGAAGCTTTCTGCATCCTGCACAATCTCATGCGCACCCGCTACCCAGTGTTGCAGAACAGACTTGTGGACCGTCAACAAGGGAATGGGGACATGGAGCCTGGTGAATGGAGACAAGGACGAGACCTGTGGATGTACAAGGCCTCAACAGTGCTTCACGTGAAGGGAAGAAGCAGCGCAACCTACTGAGACACTGGTGCAACTCTCCAGCTAGAGCAGTGGAGTGGCAAGACAGGATGATAGATGATTAATGGATGCTTCCTTGAAGCTGTCGCATAACACTGATGAGATTGTGCCACGTATGTTGAGTGGCCCTTCAATGAATAGGGCATTAATAAAGAGCTTTGTTTATTTTGAAATGTGTTGATCAATGAATAAATTGATAATAAAGGTCCATATGTGTGGCAGCTGGGAGGGTGGACCATACAGTCCCACTATGCTTGCACTGGAGGTTTATCTATCCCACAACTATCCTTATCTATCCCAAAACTATCCTTATCTATCCCACAACTATACTTATCTGTCCCACAAGCATGCAAAGGCTTAACCATTTGTTCAAGGTTTTCACCAACACTTTATTAAGTAAAAAAAATGAACCAAGTGTATCAAGCAAACATTACCTTTATTATCTGTCTTAAGTAAAGTGTATGACTTTATTAAAAAAGCAAAATGAACCAAGTAAAGTGTCTTAAGCAAAGATAAATTGAACAAGTAACAACTCACTCTCTGGCACTATTCTCAGTCACTCTGAGTCATGTCCATGGTCTCAGCTGTTAAGCGGCCAGGGACTGTGGAGGTGGCTGTGGCTTGAGTGCTGGTCTGAGGTGCCATTGGGGTGCTTGGCCCTGAGAGTACAACAGAGGATGGTGTGTTCAGGAAGCTCTCCGAGAGCTGACTCAGTCCCGTGAGGTTGAGATGCCCTTCATCAAGTACCTGGGATGTCAGGAACAAGACTTATGACAGATTGTCCATTGATGGGCTTGGCTGTGGGGTGGAGGAAGGAGGAATGTAGTGGGGCTGTCTGGTCTGCAGCTGGGTGAGGACTGGCGTCTGGGGCGTGCGATGAACCTGGGCCTGGACTGGAAAGGTCTGCTTCTGCTGTGGGAAGTCCTGGTAGTTGTACCCTTGGTAGAGGAGAGGCTGTTGAAAGCCGTGGAAGGGCTGTGACATCACCTGGGGTGGAGGTGCAGACTTGGACTGGGTTGGAGCAGCTTCAGCTGGTCCTTGAGGGTTGTGCAGAAGTGCTGCTATCTTCTCCTCCATCACCTGGTACTGGCCTCAGGCATATCCCTCAGGGTGTGGCTCATGTAGGAGATGAAAGTGTGGCGGCTGGAGGATCCTCTGTCCAAGTGGACCAGCTGAGAGAGAAGTTCTGTGCTGGTCTTCATTGTGTCCCTGATCTCCAACAGCACACTGTGGTCCTGGCCCTCCAGTCTGCCTCTCTGCCTGCATATTGTGGAGCTGGGGATGGGGGTGGGGGTGCGTTGGTCTCTGGTGGATGCCGCTTCTTCCACCATTTGTGACAGGGGATCATCCAAGTCCTCCTGCATGGGGAGTGCAGCTGTCGGGGGTGTCTCTGCCATGGGGCCCTCTGAAGACACCTGCCTGGGCAGTGTTGCTGGCTCCTGGCTGGAAGAGGACTGGCTGTCTGTGGGCTGTCTGAGGGAGAGGGGTGTCAGAGGGGCTGCTCCTCGGTGGTGGATCTCTCCCTCCAGGAAGCTGCATTTGGCCATGATGTACATCTCCTGGTCAGTGAGCTTGACAGCGGCCTGCCCAGATTTTTTGAGGTGCAGCTTGCCATACCAGGTGTGCATGTGCTTCCACCATCCCAGGAGTACATCTGCAATGTCGCCCAGGCTCTCTGCCTTGTCTCTCCAAGCTGCCTGTTTCTTCTTGGTGTCCTGATACAGTCTGTGGCCCTTCCTCCAGATGTACTCGTTCTCCCTCAGCCATTCCAGCATCTCATCCTCATGCTCCTCGGAAATGATGTACTGTTTCCTCTCTCCCTTCTCCTTCCCTTGCCTCTTCCTCCCTCTGGCAGGGGCTTGAGCATCAGAGCCTTCAGGGGCTTGAGCAGCAGGGCTTTGAGGGCCTTGAGGCTGGTCTACCACAGCAGCAGAAGCAGAACCAGCAGCAGCAGCACCAACAGCACCAGCAGCACCAGCAGCTTCAGAGTCAGTGCCAGGGGGTAGGATGCTGGTTCTGTTCTTCTTGCCAGGGCTGGAACAAGTAGGCACCGGCTTCCTCTTCTTCCCTGACTGATGAACCATGGTGTTCCTGCTAGATGTATGTGGCAGCACGTCTTTCCCCTGTATGCTGACTGCGTGTGTGCTGCATCCTTTTATATCCATGGAGCTGGCGCAGTTCATACTCCCTGAATGCGCAGTGAATGCTTTGCATCTGATATACATCCGCGCGGCATTCCCTTTGTTTCCTATAGGCATCCGTGATGCATCTGCGTTATCCGCTATGCATCCCATCCTTCCCCTATGCTTCCGCTTTGCAATTCTCCCCCAGAACCTCTTTGGATGTGTTATCTGCTTCCATCCATTGTCATCCGCTATGACAATGGCTTCCTATGAACATCCGCTTAACGTCCTCGCTACATACTACCCCCATCCGTTCTTTTCCGTTCTTTTCCATTCTGTTTATGCAAATTTTTGCCACTTTTTGTAGCGGATGACAATGGATGGAGCCACCCCCAAAATTTTGCTCGTCCGCTTTGTCCTTTATGCATACGTTTTGCATCCGTCGTCCAGTGGGACCTAGCCTTAAGCCTTTGCATGCTTGTGGGATAGATAAGGATAGCTGTGGGATAGATAAATATTATGTTCCACCATCCCAGTGATCCAGATGATTTTCTCCCCCTTTTTATAGAAAATATTGGTTGTCCGCTAGGTACATACTCTAGACATACTGCAGACATCCTAAATATATGAGATACATCCTAGATACAAACATTTTGTACGTCTATTTCCATGCTACTAATGCTGTGTAGACGTTCCGTGTACCTTTTGTTTCCTCCCTCTTTCCGTTTTCAGCTGCAGCGGATGTGAGTTGAGGGGATGGCCAGAGGATGCAGAGAGGATACAGTGGATGTTTAACGGAGGATAACGGACATAGAACGTTTGTTGCCCGTATATGTCACGGATGTACATTGTATGCAGCAGAACGTTCATCCATTCACAAAGTTTTGTGCAGCTCAAAACTTCTTGCGCAGATGAAATTGCAGTGGATGGATGCTTGACGGATAGAGCGTATGAAACACGTATGCATTGAGTACACAACGGATGCATAGCGTTTTCCAATGGATGGCAAGCTTTTTTTAACATTTTACATCCTCTTTGCATCCGTAAGTGCAGTGGGACCGGGCCTTAAATATGCTTTTTGAAAAGGTAACTGGCCTTTTTTTTTTGTTTTTTAAACACAGTCCAGTTGCCTTTTTGAAACACACCTTTGGGACAACCATGACCTGGATGAATGAGATTTCCCATAGATAAAGATCAGCTGTGGTTTCGTGCAATGTGTAAATCCAGTACATTACCTTATAATAACAACTCTAGGATAAGACTGCCAGATCTGAGCTACAAAAACCTAGAAGACCCTAGATGGTAGTACAGTGAAAAAAGATGATCATTATTTGGTAATCCTCATCTGCTTGCTAATATTTGCTAATTTTCTGCTTGAAACAGCATTGTATAATAGGACTTCTTTTAAGCATGAAACTCCATAAATCTGCAGAAACCTGCACACATAATTCCTCATAATGCTGTAGCATGCTGGCATATTTTATCTCATTCTATGTGAATACCTAGCAATGAGAGGATTAAGCATAAGCTTGTAGTGTAGCTGGAAAGTTCCTGAACCAACGTAACTCATAACTCATATTTTGCCCAGTCATACTAGCCTGTCTGTGAACTGTAGAATTAGAAGGTGTGTTTAGATGATCTGCTATTCAATGCAATTTCATTTTGTTCTGCTAATGAAAAAAAAGCAATATAACAATATTTTCCTGTGATTCCAATGGGAAAATCAAGCCCCATTTTAACACTTGTCAAAATCTGGGCAATGATTAAGACTAAATCTCATTACCCTATTTCAGAAGCAATCCACAAGAGCACGACAGAGGTGGTATTCAGCAGGTTTTGACCAGTTCTGGAGAACTGGCAGTGGAAATTTTGAGTAGTTCAGAGAACCGGTAAATACCACCTCTGGCTGGAGGTTTTACAGTATCCTTCCCCTGCCACATCCACCAAGCCATGCCCACAGAACTGGTAGTAAAAAAAATTGAATCTCACCACTGGAGCATAGGTATTAAACTCGTGGCATCACATTGCTGTCACCTGAAATTTGTGACATTTTTTCCCCTTCGCAAAGCTGGGTTGGGCATGGCCTATGCATCTGGCCCATGGGCCATCAGTTTGACACCGTTGCACAGGAGGAAAGGCTATTTTGCAAGATCTGGTTCAGGTGCTCAGTGCAGAATCAGGTGATTTTTACAGTTGTCTATGTCAATACACCAGACAATAGAACTGTTGGAACCAGCAGCTGATACAAACATCACAGAAAAATTAATCACCAATCTGGACCCCTGTTGGAGGTCACTCCTGTGCTATACAATGCTGTTGAGGAGTCCACCAGATCCACTTTTCTGATTTAGCATGCACAGACATGAAACCCTGTAATTGGTATATCAGCAGCATCCAAGCTGTTGCAACAAAGCACTTCTGAAAGAACTGTAGCATCAATTTAGTGGAAGCTTTAAAGTCTTAAAGCAGAATTTTGAATACAGGGAAAGATTTAAGGGGCAAGAGATTAATCTAATCCTGTCATTTCAGGGCAGTGTCTGGGTTGGCAAGATGATGGAAGTGAAAGGAACAAAACAAAACAGATGCAACTCTGTTAAAACTGAAGCTTGTAAGTCTAACAAGTTCATGGATGGATCAAACACTTTAATAACTGATAAATAAGGAACTGACAATGTTATATCCGGCAGTTAATTAAGCGGGGTTTTCTTATTCTTTTTGTATGGGATTAATTGAATTGGGTTTTCCTTCTGCTTTCACGTCATTTCTTGTCATCTCCAAGAGGCAAAACTTGTGAGATGTGTACTTTGTAATAGGCTACAGTCCGTTCAACATCCTTCCTTTCTTTATGTATCCTAGAGCAGTCTCCATCTGTGGATGGAGCTTTGGAGACATGTCTTTTCACCCTATAAATGAAGAACTGGAGATCTTTATTCTGTGGAGGGTCAAAAATGTCAGGGGTTAATCTGTAGGGAAATCTGTATGGGGTTAAACTGTATGCCTATCAGTGAGTAGGACTGAAACAAACTGTGGGTGAAGTCTGAACAATCAGGGCATCCATTTTCTCTCCTTTGGGAACACCCTTTTCTTCAGAAACTTCTCAGCCCATCCTGACCAAACTCATCTAGATTTGAAGGCTCTCAACCAACATTTTTTGTCTCAGAACATTTTTTGGTTCTTCACAGCTTTTGCCTATGGCATGTGCTCTGTGAAAGTTTGCAAAAGTTCCAAAGCAAACTGAGGCCAAGGGATATGCTACTTTGTTCTTAGAAGTGAAGGGGTTATGATTAAGAAACATTGAGAAGTTCCTTCACTCAAATCACTGTCAAGCCACAGTCCTGCTTTGAAGATTCATGTTGCCCAGCTTGCTAAAGGCCAACTGTCACTGGAAATTGGGGTAAGAGCTGCATGTGGACAAAAAGTCAAAAGTTGCCAACCCCTGCTATAAAAATGAGGGGAAAGGCTGGATTTGTTTCTCATACCTCTCAGATTTGAATAAAGCAGAACAAAACTATTTGTTACCTTCATATTTCTCATTGTCTCATTGTCAAAATGATTGATGTTTGATTGATTTACTTTATCATGCAAAACTGAACTAATTTATGGATAATACCCCACTAATATACAGTGTCAGCCACTTTTACATGGCATTTGAAAGATGAAGAGTCATGGATGCATCATGGATCTATTTGCTGCATTAGCCATAATTAACTATAGCAATAGTGCATCTCTGAATGCTTAATGGAGATAAAAAATAAAGACAGGACAATGCTATTTCTCAGTCTGTGAGATTCCTGAAATGACCTCTTAGAACAGGATGGGAGAACAGATGGAAAATAGATGGTCTAGAAATCTAATTATGTTCTTAACCTGCTTTCCTTAGATTTATAAAGAGGAGCATAATAAAAGCAGAGAGAGAGAGGTTTCTGATATTTTTCTGAGGATGCAAAATGAGGAAAAATAGCTCCAATGTACTATGTGGAACATCAAAGGAGATGAAAAAATATGTAAAATAAAAGGTGAATAGGAAAAGGGTAGAGTCATGCTGTCCTGCTGTAACAAAAATTGCTAAGAGTCAAAAGACTAATGGATTTATTGCAAAAGAAGGTTTTCTTGGCTGTAGTCCACCTTGTCAGATGAAGATGGGGAAAAAAATGTTGCAAAAAAAAAAGGATTTTGGAGAATGGCCAGATTTAAAGTACCAGCAAAATACTGCTCCCTTCATTGCGTGGTTCCCTAACGGAGGACCATCCTCAAATACAAAGAACTGCAGACCAACTCTACCCTTGGCAAAAAAAAGTGCACCTGGGGCAAAGGCTAAGCAAAAGTTTCCATGGATTGATGGTAACAGTCACTTTTTGTTCCCCTCACAGCAAGACTAACATTCACTTTAAAAATAAATCCTTCATGAAATGCAAAGAAGTTTTAAAGCATGTAGAGAACTGAGAATGAAAATAACCTCTTAGAAGAGAAATATATTTTTCCCAAAACTGGAGGTCCAGTTATTGGTGTGATAGTCTCAGAAACTTTCCTTTCAACCTGCAAAATCACCACCAATCAATAATAAAGGATGTGGAACATTCTGTCCTGGGAGAATGTAGGACTTGTGTTTCCATTACCCATCATAGGAAAGAATATTCTATGTATAATTCACAATTAAGCAGAATTTTAATGGCTGCCTAGAAGGCAGGTTTTGGCAAGCCACCAATTTGATGCTTTGAGTGGGAGTCAAAGAAGGATTGAGGAAGGTAAGATGGAGAAAAGAACAAGATCCAATTTCAGACTGGATCCAGTAAGATGCTGGACTTAATTTTATGAACAGGGTAACTCAACATGCTTGATAAGATCACCTAATGACCCAAGAACTGCCTTCATGTTGTGTTGTAAACTTGGTTTATTTTTAAGTTTTGGTTGCTTTTGGTAACTTCATTTATTTTTAAAATTTTTGTTTGTTTTTAGTATCTTAGGGCAGGGGTCTCCAACCCCTGGGCTGAAGCCTGTTCAAAACCAGGCTGCATGAGCGGTGGGCAACCACATGTTCATGCACAGCTCTACTCACATCAATAGTGCAAAGCTCCACTCACACAAATGGAGTTGTGCGTGCTTGTGTACATGTATCTGCCACTCACGTGAAACCATTCCCCTCCCCTCTGGAAAGGTTGGGGACTGTTGGGAACTGTTAGGGTATTGTATAAAACCTACTTTGGTGTGTGTGTTATTTTGTGTAAAATATTCCATTGACTAAGTTAAGCAAACCCTTTGAGGCAGCTACACCTGAAGTTCCTATTGAAATTACTCATATCTGAAGTAACTGTTGTTTCTCTAAACTGTATTCTGTCCTATAGATGAAAGTGTTGTTGTTGCTAGGGAGAAGTTATTCACCTAAAATAAATAAGGAACAATAAAATTCTACTCTTTGGTGAATAGAAGTAGTTTAGAACTGGGAGATGATGAAATAAAATAAAATAATAAAATAAAATAAAGTAAAATAAAATAAAATAAAATAAATAAATGTTTCCTTGACATCTAGATGTCTAGAGACATAAATTAATTTTAACAGGAGGCAGAACTGAAACCTACCCACTTTCCTCAGTATGGGTACCCTTTCGATATGTGGACTTCAACTCTCAGAATTTTCAATCATGACAGTTTGGCTGGGGCTTTGTGGAAGCTGAAATCCCTATTTCTGCTAGATTTCAAAATCTAGCAAAAATGTTTATTACAGAGATACACCATCTGTAGCCCTACAGATATATGTAGCTCCCCAAAGCCTTAAATAAAACCCACAGCTCTCCTGCAGACTTTGCTGCAAATCATAATTTTTATAGTACAAAGGGAAAATAATTAAATATGTGGAGGCCGATTTTTAAAACCCTAATGGTTTTAAATCCAGGCTTAAAATTAACATTCAACTCGTCATGCATACTTTTACTTTGTTGACTGATTCTTGCTCATTTTTTAAATATTACTAGGGTGCATCATTTAAAGGTCAAGCAAGGCCTTAATTCAAGAATGCTGGCCCTTCTGATTTTCCTTTGAAGATAAAACTCTTGAAGAGAAACCGTGGCTTCAATAAGGCACCTCAAATGTAAAGAAATATTTGTGTATTTTTGTACATACATTCATACATACATACATACATACATACATACATACATATATACATACATACATACTGCCCAAAAGTTATGTGACAAAAAGACTAGGCAAATTGGTGCCTATTAAAGGTAAACTTTGAAAACTTTAAACCAAATAAGTATATCTTAAAAGAACGTTTAACAGACTTTAATAACAAGAGTTGGAAGGGACCTTGGAGGTCTTCTAGTCCAACCCATTGCTCAAGCAGGAGACCCTATACCATTGGAGATAAGTGGCTGTCCAGTGCTGAAGTTAACAGTTTCATGGTTCAGGGAGGAAGATGTAAGATGCTGTCCTCAGAAAAAAAGAAAATAATGCACTGAAGCTTCAAATCCACATAAATATGTAACTTCTCCTACCAGTTTATAGCCAGAATCTTTCATTTACTCTGAAAAATGGAAGCTAATAACTTGCAGACAAATCTTCCTTTACAAAGATGTCATCAATGGCCAAGAGATTTACAGGGCAATCAATGCATCTGTCTTCACAAGAAGATACAATTTATATGCAAAGATGAGCCATGTTGGATTGTCAGTATGCTTTTGCATTTAAAGAAGATGTGGTTAATGCACAGTGCACTTTTCCTTCATTTTAACTTAATTGTCAACTTATTGTCAACAAAGTCAGCTGAAAAAACAAGAAGTGTAAACTGAATTGACTCCAGAGATAATCTGGGATTAGTTACTCAGAAATCTGAGATTAATTCAAGCTCTAAACAGGTTAATGATTGTGTATGACCATTTCAAAATTTTCCAATACAATGAATATGGAAAAAAGAGGAGATAGCTAGCATGCATTGCCCCATGTATCTTAAATACAGTTAAATGCCTTGTTTCGGCAAATGTCTGGACAAAGCTTAGCACTAGCACCAGCACTAGCACTAGCACTTAGACTTATATACTGCTTCATAATGCTTTACAGAGAGTTAGGCAGTTTACAGAGTCAGCATATTGCCCCCAATAATCTGGATCCCCATATTACCAACTTTGGAACAATGAGTCAACTTTGAACCAGTGAGAATCAAACTGCTGGTAGTCAGCAGAATTAGCCTATAATACTGCATTCTAATCTCTGTGCCTCCATGGCTCTCAGGTATAAGAATTGAAATAAGGTATTTTATTGTAAAAAATGTAACAGGATAAAATGTGTCTTTGTATGCAAACATGAGACCAACGTTCCCTTCTTTATTATCATGTTACAAAGTAGTTCACCATCATGGATGATATATAAAAGATGGAAATAGTACAGGGTAGCTGTTGAAACAAAATTAGCACCATCTGATGCTTCTGTTTGGATGAGAGAAACATAACCTGATGAAAATACATATCAGAATATTTACAGTACTGAAACCTGAACAATGTTCAAACAGAAGCTAAATATATAGCCTTGAGGTGCTCTTCTTGGTTGTATTAAATTTGTTAACTGAATGCTTAGTTTTAAGCTGTGAAGGAATCATAGCTGTTATAGAAGTAAAAGTCTGACGGGGTTCATGAGCACAAACCCCAGGAAACAGCATGGAAGTAATCTTTGAATTCCAAATAGTGAAAATTTGACAATTCCAAAATTTACTTCTAGGAATATTTGTACAGAGGGTAAGACTTAAAGCATGTTCTATAGCTATATCAGTATTTTAACTAAGGGAAGATAACATAAAAAGTTTTGCTGGAATAAAATCAAGGACACTTAACTGGAGAAAGAGGTTAATAGAATAAGTTTGAATTTTTGAATCTGCATTGCACTGAAAGAAGTAAAGTAAAATGTCATTGGAGCAACAAACCCCAGAAATGAAGGTATTCCAAATAAATTGATATGTGTGTTGAAAATAGGATGAAATAAATGGTAAATTATGTTGCTGCTCTTGAAGTTATCCTTAAGTGCTAATTTAATGCAGTCAAGTTTTATACACCATCAAACAGAAAACTGAAATTAATCTTCATTTAGATTCCTCGACAATAATGTCATTTAATCGATGATCAAAATATAGAGGAGACAGAGGAACTGAAATCTTCATGGATCATACTATCAAGGACAACAGCTATAAACTTTGTCACAAGGGAATGATTGTTTCAAACAGTTAAATTGATCCAAAAGGATCTATTAGCAGATGGTGCACAGAATAATAAATACATAAAGTGGACAAAGAAGGAAGCAGAGGAGGAAGAATAGCAATCATATTTATGTTATAGATTAGTGAATTATCTTCCTTGTTCATCATAATAACTGGATTTGAATAGAGGAGCCAGATTGGCTCCAGCCAGGAGTGATATGCATTTATTGCTCTTTTTAGAAAAAACATGAAAATATCAGTCACCCTTTTTAAGGGGAATAGGTGGGGTGGAGTCATCTACTATGTTCAATTTGAATTGACATTTTTTCCCCTTTTTTAATAAAGGATCTTGAGAGTTTTCACACAAAACACATGTGATCATTCTCAAATTATCATTATTTTGGACACATTATACAAAAATCTATCTGGTGAGATGGAAGGAAAGGGAAGGAGAAGACAACCGTTGTCAGGATGGGTGGGCTTAATTATTGCAGCACTCGGTGCACCATTGGGAGATCAGAAGGATCAAATCACCCTGAAAAAAGCTTTATATGTGAATCATTAAGAGTCAACATTGATGGGATGATGTATAATCAAATTAATCAGTCTATCAACCATTCAATAAATCAGTAAAATGTGATGGCAGCACATAACATGCTAAATCATGCACACACAAAAATGAAAACCAACCAAGCGTGTACAACATTAGTTCTGCAAATGCAATTATTAATAGTTTTTAACTGTTTTGGATAAAATGTATTGCATGAATTTAAACTGGACTGCTAAACACAAGGATGCTATTAAAAGAAATGCAAAATGTTTTAATGCTTTGATAGTAATAGTAACTTTGGTCTCCAGAAATGGAGATCTTGCAGGGATTTACAAACATAGCAAACATACAATAGTTGTATACAGAGAAAGCTTTATTTTATTCTTTTTTTCCTTCTCTTTCCATAAACACACACACATATGTGACACCACTGCTTGACTACAGAATAATACATGGACCTCATGCATCCCAGTGGTAGCATTACCACAATTCACCTCATGCAAATTGAGATGCATGGACTTCATGCATCACAACTTCTATATTCCTGATGGCAAACCGATGGCACACATGCCACAGATGGCACGCAGAACCATTTGTGCAAGCACATAAGCCCCAGCCAAACTTACTTGCACCGTGCATGTGCACATCTCTAAGCTGATTTTCAGCCCATTTTCACCCTCCCAGGGGCTTGAGGGAAGCATCTGCAGTCTTGGGAGGGTGAAAAATGGGCCTTCTGGAAATACAAGAAGTGCCCGTTTTCAGCCTCTGAAGGGCCTCTGGAGCCTGGGGAAGGCCGTTTTCACCCTTTCGGAGGCTTGAGAGAAGCCTCTGCAGCCTTGGGAGGCTGAAAATGGGCCTTCCAGAAATACCAGAAGTGCTGAAATGGACCCATTTTCAGCCTCCCAAGGCTTCAGAGGCTTCCATAGAACCTCTGGGAGGCCAAAAACAGTCTCAAATGGGTTCAAAATCAGCTGGGAGGCATGCACATGTGCAGTGTAGATAAGGGGATGGGGTGGGGATGTTGCACACACATATGCAGGGGGGGCAGGGCGCATTATGGGTTGTGGATGCTGGCGCTTTCGGCACACCATAATAAAAAGTTTCACCATAACTGTTCTATATGGTGTCAACAGTAACTTGGGAAGCATGTAGAAGGCCTACCTGTCACAAGAAAACTGCAGCGGCCAGCCCCTGCCTCGTTGATGATGTTGCAACTGTAATTTCCATAACTGTCCCTTGATAGGCTCCTGATTATATACTCTGTGGAGTCTTGAGCATCAAATCTTCCTGTCCGAAGAAGCTTGCTGCCCAATCGCCACTCAAAGGTCAAAACCCGAGTTGGATAAGCCCTCAGCACCCGGCAGCTCATGGTCACACTTCGGCCTTGGCCTTGTCGAATCTCAAGGAATGTTGGTTCAACAGCAGGTGGGTCTGCAAAAGAAAAGAATGAGGGGGTGGGTGAACAAAAGGGGACACAGCAAACATACACCTCCTCCTACCCTGATTCCCTCATATCTGACTAATTTTGCACTGAAAATAAAATCCCGAGTTAATCAGTTTGCCAATCATTTCACTTCAAAAGATTAGTTAAAGAGCTGCTTTTGAAAACCATTTAAAAGTTACATTTGGTCCAGCAGTGGAACCTATATCTGTTCCACTACTGATTTGGTGATCGTGCACGCGCACCTAATACACATGCACAGCTTTCCACACACCAGCTGAGGCCTGCAGTGCCAATCAGCTGAGAGGATAAAGAAGAGAAAAGCACAGGGGCATGTGGGGGGGGGGGAGTTGAGTATCCAAGGGACCATTGATTTCCAGTTGTCTCTGCCCTCTGAGTATGTTCTGGCAGAGTGAGTATGCTCCATGTATTAAACCCATGGGGCTTGTAAGATCTGCTTGTAAGTTTCGATGTGGTTTCACTATTCACTCAAGTCCCCAATAAAAGAAACTCTTGAAATCATCAAAAATAAATACCAACCAGCCAAAGACCTCATGGAACTTCTTCTTATTTCCAGGTTATTTTTGATGATTTCAAGTTCACCATGGAAACGGAAATAAACAAACAACTACCATTCCTAGATGTACTAATCTACAAAAGAACAGATGGCACACTGGGACACACCATATACCAAAAGAAAACACACACCAACCGCTACCTCAACGCCCAATCCCACCACCACCCAGCACAGATAAATTCCGTAGCGAAAACACTAATTACCAGAACCAAATGCCTGGCAGACAAGACACATACAAAGACTGAACTATGCACCCTGACTGAAGTATTGACAGCCAATGGCT
>BLBF01000042.1:11662805-11685850 GCA_015471245.1 Laticauda colubrina | reverse complement strand
GAGAGAGAGAGAGAGAGAGAGGGAGAGAGACTCATGGCATCATTTCCTATAAAGCTCAATGAATAGTTTCACAGTCTTTCACACATGATTGATTGATTTTTCTAAAGGTGTATTAAAAACAAGTAATACCCTTTATTTTTATCAGTGTGTTGACCCCACAGATAGATTTACTCCCCAACAATCTAAATCTAAATCTAACCTGTCCTTTTGAGTTTCTTAATGATGTACTCATCCACTTTGCTTTTGGTGCTCCTTTTCTTCTTTTTCTTCCAAGCATTGGAGCCTTTTCCAGAACTGAGCCTTTTCATACTGTTTCTGAAGTAGGATAACTTGAGTCTGGTCATTTGTGCCTCAAGTAAAAACTCTAGATTGATTTGTTCAATGAACCATCCATTAATTTTCTTCCGGTTTGAGCTTTGGTGACAGACCAAAATCTGTGATTGTGTGCAGTTTCGATCTGTGCTCGCTGCTGGAGTGCCCCGAGCTGGCTGGTTTTGGGGCTAAGCCACCCGATAGAGATGGTGAAGAGGGGGGAGACTGCCAGCAGGGTTGAGGAGAGTCGCATCTCTCCTCCCCAACTGGCCATTACTCCCTTTCCTGAAGGCAGTTGCAGTGGTGGTCAGAAATGGCCACCTCAAAGAAGAACTTGACTGGAAAAGAATATACAGGAGGAAGATAAGAAGAGAAAGTTTTGGCTGAATGGGTCGAACTGAAAAAGCAACAATATAAGGTACCCTGGAATTTGAATTATAAAGAACAACAATGTTCCCAAAGAAGACTTTGAAGTGGCAAATGAGAGATGGAAGGGAAAGGATTTGCTTTTTTTCTTTTCTTCCCTATATTGACAACTAAGAGATTTAAGCAAGAAACTGGCAAAAATTCACTTTGACATTAACAGGTTTTTAAGCTGAAAATAAATTGTCAAAGGGATAATAAAGATTTCTGGATTCTCAAAAACTTTTAAAAGAAGGAAAAAAACAAAAGGGTGGGATCTGGATAAATGGAGGAGACCATCTGGAAGAGAAAGGAATTAACAGTGAAAGTTTAACAAGATTCCTAAATGATACATTTTAACTGAAACTTTGTAACAAGATAAGAGAACCTGAGGAAGAGAAAGTGGAAAAAAGAAGCAAGAAGGTAAAGCTTTGGATTATTTTGATTACTTAGTGATTTTTTGATTTTTTGGCTATCAGATCTAAAGGACTAAAATTAATCAGGTGGTTGTTTAAAAGTTTTTTAAAATGGTATCACTCTTGGAAGAATTGAGAATGGAACTTAAAAACAGAAAGAAGATGCATGAGAAGGAAGAGGTTCTTTTGGCTTCATATTTCAACTTTTAGAAATGGAGATCCTGAACTATGAGAAACAACAAGAAATGCCTGTAGAACAAGAAAGGCAGGACAAAGAAGAAGCCATCTTCAGTGACCAAGTATTTCTATGTGGGGAAAAGAAAGGAAAGGGGGGGGGGGGAGAGTGAAAAAATTAAGATTTGAAAAAACAACCCCAAAAAAGAATAGTTTGAAAAGTGATTACAACATTGGGAAGAAACAGAAGAGAGGATTACAGAAAAGAGAATCAGAATTAGAGAGAGAAGAGGTCAAAAAGGGAAGGGAGGAGAAGAGGGGGAAGAGGGAAAGGAAAAGAAATTATAAAGGACAGAAACAGGACATAGAGAAACAGGGAAAATGTACAAGGATTAAGGGTATAAGCCTATTTAGAAGACACAGAGATAATGGGTGAAAACTTAATTGAAAGGGGGATTCTGCAAGGGTACATAAGATAGTATTGTTATATTAGAAATAGAAATGAACTTTGAAAATATGAAACAAATGTGATTAAAATGATAGATAAAATATTCATTGTAATGTAATGGAATGTTTGTTAAATAAATGAAATAAAGAGAATGAGAATGAAACTAGGAAAGGAGGGGAACATTTTAATTATTATAAATGTGTTATAAAAATTTAAGTGAAGAGGAATATGAAAGAAACATGAAAAAATATGGAAATATTGTAAGTATTCTGAGAAGTATGAAAAGAAATATTAAAGATGTCAAAGATTATGACTAATATTAATGCCGGAGCTGAATAGAACAAGTATTTTATTTATTATTGTTATATATATATTTTCTCTTTAAGAACTTAGTGCGTATTTTAAGAATGTACCAAGCAGAATTCAACTGGAAGTTATGTGTTATATTGAATATGATAATTGTAAAGACATAAATTAAAGTTTAAATAAGAGTTGAATTGATAAAAATTAAAAGATACAAAGGTATCGTATGCCAATTAGTAACTACAGGGAAATTTTTTGTTTAATGAGAAAAGAAAATATGAAATTGAAACAGGACAGACAAAAGTATAAATATGATGATTAGAAAGATATTGAAACTTAGAAAAAGATATATATAATTGAATTTAGAAAGGAATGAGATAATTAAAAGTAAGATTGAGAAAACTAAGGGAAGGGAAAAATTATTGAGAAAATGTTAAAATAGTAATAAGATATGGAATAGGACACAAAGATGAATATGAAATTGAATTTGTGTCTGTATGGAGAAGTGATAACCCGGGACCATGCTATTCTCAAAAAAAGAAATTTTACTTGTATTATGTTTTGTGAAAATTCAAATTAAACATTTATTTCACAAAAAAAAAAAAACCTTTCTTGGCTGCCCACTAGACTCCCAGGAGTCTTCTCCAACCCCAAAGTTCAAAGGTATCATTATTTTTTCTATTCTTGAAAGTCCAAATGTCACTTCCATAGTATCATAGGGAATACTGTGGCTTGCAAAACCCAAAGGTCCAAATCTCAAATGATTTTTTAATAGATTAACAGAGTTGGAAGGAACCTTGCAGGTCATCTAGTCCAACCCTTCACCCAAGTAGGAGACTCGACACCATTTCTGACAAATGGAAGTCCAATCTCTTCTTGAAAGTCTAAAATGATTGGGTCTGGCAGCTCTAAATAGAATAGAATAACACAGTTGGAAGGGACTTTGGAGGTCTTCTAGTCCAACCCCCTGCTTAGGCACGAAACCCTACACCACTTCAGAAAAATGATTATCTTTTAAAAAAAATTCCAGTGTTGGAGCATTCATAGCTTTTGGAGGCAAGTTGTTCCAATGATTAATTGTTCTAATTGTCAGGAAATTTCTCCTTAGTTTTAAGTTGCTTCTCTCCTTGATTAGTTTCCACCCATTGCTTCTTATCCTGGCCTCATGTGGTTTGGCAGCTCCTGAGATATCAGAACACTGCTCCCCTAGTCCTTCTTTTCATTAGACTAGACATACCCAGTTCTGGGGGTGGGATTCTACCTGGTTAGACCAGTTCTATAGAACTGGTTGTTACGATTCTGCGCAGTTTGGAGAACTGTCAAATCTGGCAGCCCCACCCCCACCAACTTACTCCTTACCTGGCATGTGCACCATCAAACTTGCCTGTGTTTGTTAAGTTGCTGTTTTTCCTCTCCCCCCCAGCCATCAGCTGTTCTGTTGTGCCAGGAGATTTAGATTAGCTAGAAAGCAGTGCAGACTCAGGCAACAGATTGCAGAAAGGTAGATCTCTGAATGAATCTGTGATTCTGTGAGCAACTCAATCTGCCTGCCTGCTTTGCCTGATTTTGGGCAAAAGTTGCTCTTTTTTATTAAAAAAAATCAATATTTACATATATGGTGTGTTGTGAATTAATTTTATGAGTTTGCTTGCAAGCAAATTTTATGTGACAGACTCAGGTATCAGATGGCAGAAAGATAAATCTCTAAGTGAATCTGTCATTCTGTGAGCAACTCAATTTGCCTGTCTGATTTGCCTGATTTTGGGTAAAAGTTGCTCTTTTTTTATTAAAAAAAAACAATATTTACATAAATATTTATAATATTTACATACAAGCCACACCCAGCCAGTCACATGATTACCAAGCTATGCCCAGTCAGCAAGCCATGTTGAACCAGCCACATGACCACCAAACCACACCCAGCAGCATAAAATACATACAATAGATTTCTTTGCTATGTCCTATTATGTAATAATGGATCTATAAATACTACCTTTTGCTACATCCTGATTAATCATTACAGCTGTGTACTTGCTTTTCATATTAACATACCATAAAAAGCCATTTATTCTGTCCAGGCCCTATGATTTATACTTACTACAGAGAAACAAAGACCTACAGTAAATAATCAGAAATGTCTCAAACTGAACAAGTAAAAAAAAAGTAAATTGTGGTTTATATGGTTCTCAGGAACAATCTACCAGAAGACAAATGAAGAAGTGCAAGACAGCAAATCATTTGTTTTTAATCTACTGCTTACAGTTAAAAGCACTCTTATATAAGACTAGCTCTATACCTGTGGTTCTCTATGAAACTATGTGATTGGGCTTAGTTTCTGGAGCGGAAAATAAGGGGGAAAATTATGCCTCTGCCAGCATCCACCAGTATTCATCTGACTAGCATCCTCTTAATGTGTGAGAGAGTTGAGGGCTGTTTGGAAACTGAAACAGTATTTGTGGTATGAGCAAGAAGGAGATAGCAAGGAACTTGGATGTGGCTTAGCTCAACTGTTCTGTACAAAAGCTGGTTGCTGCTGTGAAACTAAAATTGAAATGAAAATTCCTCTCCTCTGCTTATGTTTTGTATTTGGAAGAGATTTCTTTTCAGGTGGGGAGGGGAAGTAGAACTCCTTAGCATCAGAGCGTATTAATAACAATATAGGAAAACCTAATGCTCTGAATGTCATTTTGAAAAATCCTTTGTTATTGAGCACCTAGAAACCAAGAGGAGTGCATGAGTGGTATTTTAATTTTATATTGGTGATGACCAATATACAGGTGAAACTCGAAAAATTAGAATATCGTGCAAAAGTTCATTTACTTCAGTAATGCAACTTAATATATGAGATAGACTCATTACATGTAAAGCAAGATAGTTCAAGCCATGATTTGTCATAATTGAGATGATTATGGCTTACAACTCATAAAAACCCCAAATCCACAATCTCAGAAAATTAGAATATTGTGAAAAGGTTCAGTATTCTAGGCTCAAAGTGTCCCACTCTAATCAGCTAATTAAGGCATAACACCTGCAAAGGGTTCCTGACCCTTTAAAGGGTCTCTCGGTCTGGTTCAGTAGGAAGCACAATCATGGGAAAGACCACTGACCTGACAGTTGTGCAGAAAACCATCACTGACGTCCTCCATAAGGAGGGAAAGCCTCAAAGGGTAATTGCAAAAGAAGTTGGATGTTCCCAAAGTGCTGTATCAAAGCACATTAATGGAAGATATGTGGAAGGGAAAAGTGTGGAAGAAAAAGGTGCATAAGTAGCAGGGATGACCACAGCCTGGAGAGGATTGTCAGGAAAAGGCCATTCAAAAGTGTTGGGGACTTTCACAAGGAGTGGACTGAGGCTGGAGTCTGTGCATCAAGAGCCACTACACACAGACGGATCCTGGACATGACCTTCAAATATCGTATTCCTTTTGTCAAGCTGCTCCTGAACAACAAACAACATCAGAAGCGTCTTACCTGGGCTAAAGAAAAACAGAACTGGTCTGTTGCTCAGTGGTCCAAAGTCCTCTTTTCTGATGAGAGCAACTGTTGCATCTCATTTGGAAATTAAGGACCCAGAGCCTGGAGGAAGAATGGAGAGGCACACATTGCAAGATGTTTGAAGTCCAGTATGAAGTCTGTGTTGATTTGGGAAGCCATGTCATCTGCTGGTGTTGGTCCACTGTGCTTCATTAAGTCCAGAGTCAATGCAGCCATCTACCAGGAGATTTTGGAGCACTACATGCTTCCTTCCACACATAAGCTTTATGGGGATGCTTACTTCATTTTACAGCAGGACTTGGAACCTGCCCATACCGCCAAAAGCACCAAAACCTGGTTCAATGACCATGGCATTATTGTGCTTGATTGGCCAGCAAACTTGCGTGACCTGAACCCCACGGAGAATCTATGGGACATTGCCAAGAGAAAGATGAGAGAAATGAGACCGAACAATGCAGGAGAGCTGAAGGCCGCTATTGAAGCATCCTGGTCTTCCATTACACCTCAGCAGTGCCACAGGATGAGAGCTTCCATTCCACGGTGCATTGAGGCAGTAATTGCTACAAAAGGGGCCCAAACCAGGGACTGAGTACATATGCATGCTTATACTTTTCAGAGGTCCGATATTGTTCGATGTACAATCCTTGTTTTATTGATTGCATGTAATATTCTAATTTTCTGAGATTGTGGATTTGGGTTTTCATGAGCTGTAAGCCATAATCATCTCAATTATGACACATCATGGCTTGAACTATCTTGCTTTGCATGTAATGAGTCTATCTCATATATTAGTTTCACCTTTTAAGTTGCATTACTGAAATAAATGAACTTTTGCACGATATTCTAATTTTTTGAGGTTCTAGAGTAACCTGGATGACCAAATAATCTTCTTTTCAAAAAGTTTCTGGTGGTAGGAGGATACAGGCCTTCCAGCAGCTGCCCAGTCTAAAATACAGTACCAGGATATAGAGAGGTCCTTGGTACTCTCTGAGTTTGGTTGCTTGCATGCAAATGTTTCATTCTGCAATTTTGTAACAACATAAGTGTAATGAGCATAGGATTTTCTCCCTGTTTATATCCAATAGCTTTCCCTGCCTGTGGGGTATAGTTTTACCCTTGGTAGTTTCTGCTTGTTTGGTGTTAATCCCTTCTTATCTGGATCAGCTGTTGGAGGCGATATGTTCTCTTTGTTTCCTTCTTGGCTTCTTTTTATCTCTCTTGAATTGTCTCTTTTGAATAAAGAGCAAGAAAGATGATTAGGAGACTAGGGACTAAAATGTATGATGAATGGTTACGGGAAGTGGGTATGTCTAGTCTAACAAAGAGAAGGAATGGGGATGACATTATAGCGTTTTTCAAATATTTGAGGGGCTATCACAGAGAAAAAGGGGGAAATCTAATCTCCAAAGCCCCTGAGGGCAGGACAAGAAGTAACTAATGGAAACTTATCAAGGAGACAACATAGAATTAAGAATAAATTTCCTGAAAATAAGAACAATTAATCAATGGAACAGGTTGATTCCAGAAGTTGTAGATTCTCCATCATTGAAAGTTTGAAAGAGGAAATTGGCCAGCTATTTGTCTGGAATGTTATAAGGTCTCCTGATTGAGCAGGAGGTTGGATTATAAGACCTCCAAGGTCTCTATGGAGGTTTGCTGGAACGCTGACACTGCTATTTTATAATTCTGATGTGTAAATATGTTTACTTCTATGTGTCTATTTAATGGCTGATTTGTCTTAATGACAAACTTAATTCTTTAGTGGTTTTGGGAAGTCGCCTTCCCCTCAAGGCAGACCAAATCAACTTTAAAAAATGATCTGAAGGAAGCATATGGCTTCCTGAATGAAACATAATGTCTTCCATGGATGAAATAATCATGTTGCTTCACTTCCTGTTTTGGAGCCCCATTTCGCCTTTTGTAAGAAGAAGGCTATGATAATTTAAACTGCGGGATCTGTTTTCTTCTACGTGTTTCATTTCCCAACTAGGAAATATCATCGGGAGTTACTTGGGTAATGAAACATCTGCAAGAAAACACCAAGCTCGGAGAGCACCAAGGACCTCACATTTCAACCCTGAGCTACAAATATTCCCTTCAGTTAGGACTTAAACTACTTTCAAGCTAGATATCTTTGACAAACAGAGTTGTGAGCAAAAGGCAGCCACTCTGTAGTCTCCTCTAGATCACTTGCCAACAGGCCTGACAAGCACTGTGGAGGAAACAAAACAAGATATAGAACATAGAATAACAGAGTTGGAAGGGACTTTGGAGCAGTGGTGGGATTCCAAACTTTTTACTTCCGGTTCTGTGGGTGTGGCTTGGTGGGCATGGTGTGGCTTGGTGGGTGTGGCTTGGTGGGCATGGCAGAGGAAAGTTACTGTAAAATCTCCATTCCCTTCCCACTCCTGTGGGAAGGTTACTGCAAAATTTCATTCCCTCCCCACCCCACTAACCTGCTTTTCAGCTCCGTTCTCTTGTGCAGGGCAACAAAAGAAGACCAAACTGATCAGCTGGGACTCAGGAGGCAGAGAATAGATGGGGGCGGGGCCAGTCAGAGGTGATATTTGCCAGTTCTCCAAACTTCTCAAAATTTCCACTACCGATTCTCCAGAACTGGTCAGAACCTGCTGAATATCACCTCTGCTTTGGAGGTTTTCTAGTCCAACCCCCCCTGCACAGTTAGGAGACCCTATCACCCTTCCAGAAAAGTGCTGTCCAATCTCTTTTTAAAAACCTCCAGTGATAGAGCTGTCAGGCAGAGCTCCATTCAAAATCCAGGAAAGAAATACTTAGACTCTTTAGTTTAGAGAAAATATATCTTTTACTGAAAGTGAAGTGGTAGCAACCAAAGAATTCTGAATCTGAGAAATTAGGCGCGCAATTCACATATACAAAGTGAGGGAAATGTTCCCACCCCCAATAGTTCAGATGAAACTTCCAATTAGAAGTAGTGAATATGATCATGTGGGCATCTTCAGGTGATGATGAGGCCTCTGTCCGTTGACCTTGGCATATATTGATAACGGGTTGCAGTTGCACAGAGAAAAGAAAGCAAAGCGAGAAATAGAAACCTAACTCTATTGTATGCTCCCCCCCCTCATTTACACAACAGAAGAATGTAACACCTCCATCTCACTTCTCAGACTTATCCCTACCTCCCCTTCCCCCCGTTACTTATGGCAGCCAAAAGATGCAAAGCGATAGTAGAAGATCTTGAAGGCTGACATTCGGCCCTCCTAGAAAAAGGAAAACCATCAGTCCTAAAAGAGAGAGAGGAGAAAATATAAAGACAATCATTAATCATTAAACAATTAAAAAATAATACAATCCTAAGGCTTATCAGGATACTTGGAACGAAATGCGCTGACCAACTTAGCGGCTTTAACATTGGTTTCGTTAACCCATTCGGCTTGTGAAGAAGGGAAATGTTTCCAGGCTACAAGATACTGGAGTCGACCCCTCCATTTGTGAGAGTCCAGAATTTATTTAACTTCAAAATGTTGTTCGCCTTCAATCAGTATTGGTATGGGAGGGTCAGCCTGGATGGGTCTTAAGTCAGAAGTACGTTCAGGTTTTAGCAAACTAACATGGAAAACCAGATGAATTCGTCGAAGAGTTTTGGGTAAGTTCAGCTGGACTGTTACAGGATTGATAATCCGTTCAATCGTGAAAGGACCAACATACTTAGGACCAAGCTTCTTTGACTTTTGAGTGGTCTGTAGGTATCTGGTGGACAGGAAAACTTTATCGCCCACTTTATATTCTTTCTGTGGAGATCTTTTCTTGTCTGCAAACTTCTTATGAGCTTGATGGGCCTCATCTAATGCTTTGTGTGTCACTGGCCAGTTAAGTTGGAGTTGAATTATCCATTCATCCAATGAATGGATGTTAGGCTTTTCACAAGGAAGTTCAGGTATGGGTACAAAATCTTGTCCCGAAGCCACCTTAAATGGAGTAAATCCAGTACTACTGTGTACGGAGTTGTTATATGCCACTTCGGCAAATGGTAGTAAGTCGGACCAGTTGTCTTGTTGATAATTTATGTAACTTCTGCGATACTGTTCTAACACTGCATTAGTGCTCTCACCGGCCCCATTGGTTTGAGGGTGGTGGGTGGAGCTTAAACCCTGGGTGGAGCCTATCAACTTCAGGAACTCTTTCCAAAAATTTGAGGTAAACTGGACCCCTCTGTCAGAGATTATGCGTTTTGGAACGCCATGTAACCTATAGATATGTGAAATAAACAGTTTAGCCAGCGTCTTAGCAGACGGAATCTTGGAACAAGGGATGCAAGGTACTTGTTTGGAAAACAAATCGGTTACTACCCAGATGACTTACCAGGAGGTCTCTTTGCCGAAGCACAAATTGGACAGCTAGCTACATAAGCTTCAATGTCCTTCTTTAAAGTAGGCCACCAGAATTGCCGCTTAACCAGATGTAAGGTCTTCACAAATCCAAAGTGGCCAGTTGCTTTAGAATCATGTGCCTGTTGTAGTATTTGGGCCCTCAGCACCTGCGGCACATACAACTTGGTCCCCACCCAAACCAAACCATCTCTAACTGTATAGTCACTTGAATGAGCCAGGAACCATTCGTCCGGTTTTAAAGCTTCTTTTAATTGTTCAGTTAGGTCATTTGATAAATCCACTTCTTGTTTCTTCTTTTGGGCTCTGGTGATCACTGGGGTGGCTAGATGTTTGGTTGAGACAATTGGGCTTATCACCTCCTGGAGCATACTATTATATTGGGGTAGTCTAGAGAGAGCATCCGCCATGAAGTTCTTCCCTCCTGGAATGTACTTCAATGAGAAATTGAACCGCTTGAAGTACTGGCCCCAGCAAACTTCTTTAGGGGACAGCTTCTGGGGCGTTTTTAAGGCTTCTAAATTCTTATGATCAGTCCATACCTCAAATGGATGTTTTGCTCCTTCCAGGAAATGTCTCCAGGTCAGTAAGGCCCAACGAACTGCAAAAGCTTCTTTCTCCCAGACGGCCCACCTTCTCTCTGTTTCAGACAGCTTACGGGAGGTATACGCACAAAGCTGTAAGGTCCCTTTCTCGTTGATTTGAAGTAGCACCGCTCCAATAGCCACATCACTTGCATCGGCTTGAATCATGAAGGGAGTTTCCATATCCGGGTGCTTCAGCACTGGTTCTGCAGCAAACAGTCGTTTTAGCTTTTCAAAAGCTGCTTGGCACTCCATGGACCACTCCAGCGGCTTGCCTGGCCTTGGCTTCACCTCCCCTTTTGTTTTTAAGAGATTTGTGATGGGCATTGCTATCTTTGCAAACGTCGGGATGAATTGCCGGTAAAAATTTGCAAATCCCAAAAAGCTTTGAAGTTGTTTTCTGGTGCATGGTGGAGCCCATTCCTAAATGGCATGCACCTTCTCTGGATCCATTTCTATGCCTTCAGATGAAATGCGATATCCCAAATAGTCAATTTTGTCTTGGTGGAATTCACACTTTGACAATTTAGCATACAACTTAGCGGCACACAGTTTCTGTAGAACCAACCACACTTTTTTCATATGTTCATCCAGAGTTTCTGTGTAGATAAGGATATCATCAAGATAAACCAGAACCCCCCTGTATAAATGTTCATGTAACACTTGATTGATCATCTGCATGAATACAGCTGGGGCCCCTTGTAAACCAAAAGGAAGAACGTTAAATTGGAAGCAACCCATCGGGCAGTTAAAAGCAGTCTTCCACTCATCCTCTTCCTTAATTTGAATTTGGTAGTATGCTTGTCTCAAATCCAACTTCGTGAAAATTTTCCCCTTCACTAGATGGGCCAACATGTCTTTCATCAAAGGAAGGGGGTACACGTTTTCCACAGAAATAGCGTTCAAATTTCTGTAATCCATCACCAAGCATTTGGAACCATCTTTCTTTTCACGGAACAACACTGGGGCCACTACCCGGGGCCTAGCAGGTTGAATGAAACCACGTTCCAGATTTTTATCTATAAACACTCTTAGCTCTTCCAATTCCCATGGGGTCATTGAGTACAACTTTGGTTTCGGGAGCTTCATCCCAGGCAAAATCTCAATAGCACAGTCTGTTGGCTGGTGAGGCGGAAGCTCATCCGAGGCCTTCTCACTGAACACTTCTTTTAAATCCCAATATTCTTTGGGAATTTTCTCCTCCCCTTTCAAGGGCTCAGTACCTGTGGAAGCTATTTCAATCGGGTCCTCAGGCTTCGGCTGGCCCTCTTTTCCCAGTTGCTGCTTGGTGCTAATGCGCAACAACCTCTTTCTCCAGTTAACCTGGGGGTTCCATTTCCAGAGCCAGGTCAATCCCAGTATTAATGGTTGCTCCATTACAGTGACCACAATAAAATGCAGAGTCTCATCATGCTCTCCCATGATCATTTCTATAGGTTCCGTGACAAAACGGGCAGGGCAACCTCCAGCTACTGAACCATCTAGTTGGCAAAAGGAAATGGGCATCTTCAAAGGTTTTAGTTTTAGGCCCATTTTTTTCACTACTTCTGTGTTGATTATACATCTTGTGCACCCAGAATCTAACAGGGCTAGCATTTCCCCTTCGACCCCTGAATTGGGTACCCTCAACTTCACCGGAATGGTCATAGGGCCCACGCTTGGACTTACCAGGAAGTCATCTTTCGAGTCGAAATCATCCTCCTCAGGGGTCACTGGGGTTTCTGATTCATCTCCTGTGGGAGGGGTGACCTCTGCTGTCACTTTCAACTTTAGTGCTGCTTTGTGAGGCTTCGCTGGGGACTTTTCGGGTTTCTTCCCTTCTTTTGGTGCCCCCTTTGGTTCCAGCTTGACTCTGCAGTTACAGCCCGGTGACCTTCCTTCCCACATCAAAAGCAGGCTGAGGGGTTGGGTCTTGCCGCCACTCCTTCCCTCTGAGGTTTGGGGATCTCTTGAGGACGTGGGGGGGAAGGCTTGCTCCACCCAGAACCTCCCCGCCGTCTGCTTCGGGTTAGATCAATCTCCACTTCTTCTGCCAGCAAGTACCACATCTGCAAGTCATTGTGGTCTCTTCTAGCAATGCATCTCTGATACACATCTTCATTTAAACCATCTTTAAACGCTTCTATCAGAGCTTCCTGGGACCAGCCTTGGATATGACCGGTTAACTGTCTGAATTCTTGGGTGTAGTCAGCCACTGACCTCCGCCCCTGATTTATGGTCTTCATCTTAATCTGGGCCTTGCGCTCTCCCTGTGGGTCCTCAAACCTAGCCTGCAGTGCAGTCATGAACAGGTTATAGTTCAGCAACTGGTGAGCATTATCATTATGCAAGGTCACCATCCACTCTGCAGCTGTTCCCTCCAGGGCCCTGGTAACACACCTCACTTTGGCTGCTTCTGAGGGAAAATCCTCCCCGTATTCTTCCATATAGCTCCAAACTTGGGTGAGGAAAAATCCCAAGGTTTTGGGATTTCCCCCGTATCTTACTTCTAATGGAGGCAGCCTAGGAGCTCTACGCCTTCTAGGAATCACACCTCCTGCTGAGGGCCCCGGGGCTGCTGCTGGATCGGATTGATTTATGGGAGAGGGGGATGCTCTGCTTCTTCTGGCTGGGGTTGCTTCCCCTCCCCCTTCATACCTTTGTGCAGCTTGGAGTTGTTCAAAGGCTTCATCAAGGAGTTTCCTGGCTTGATTCAGTGAGAGTTCTCTCTTTTCCTTCTCTTGCCATGGCTCCTCTTTTCCACGCCAGTGGGTAGTTGTGACTCCGGGGGGGGAGGAGTCCTTCTCCAGATCTTTCCAACCAACCCCCACAGACCATCTGGGCTTCACAGCTGGATCCTCTTCCAGACTGAGCTCTGCTAGCGATTGGGCTTCCTGTACCAGCAGAGAATCTTGCCCTCCAATGGCTCCCAGGTCTTCCTGATCACTAGTTGAAGATGACATGATGTCCAGGCCCCCTCAGAAGAAGATTGGGTATTCTCTCTGGGTGGGCTGGTAGCAGAGATTCAGAATAACGTCAGGTGGAGCTCCATTCAAAATCCAGGAAAGAAATACTTAGACTCTTTAGTTTAGAGATAAGACATCTTTTACTGAAAGTAAGTGGTAGCAACCAAAGAATTCTGAATCTGAGAAATTAGGCGCGCAATTCACATATACAAAGTGATGGAAGTGTTCCCATCCCCAATAGTTCCAATGACACTTCCAATTAGAAGTTGTGAATATGATCATGTGGGCATTTCAGGTGATGATGAGGCCTCTGTCCGTTGACCTTGGCATATTTTGATAACGGGTTGCAGTTGCGCAGAGAAAAGAAAGCTAAGCGAGAAATAGAAACCTAACTCTATTGTATGCTCCCCCCCCTCATTTACACAACAGAAGAATGTAACACCTCCAGCTCACTTCTCAGACTTATCCCTACCTCCCCTTCCCCCCGTTACTTATGGCAGCCGAAACATGCAAAGCGATAGTAGAAGATCTTGAAGGCTGACAGGAGCACTCACAACTTTTGGAGGCAAGCTATTCCAGTGGTTAATTGTTCTCACCATTAGGAAATTTCAGAGATCACCAAAGTTGCTTGACAAGCCCTTTGGAGGAAAAAAGATGGCTCTCTTCCAAATGTCTCACCAATGGCTTCATGCACCAAGGTATACTCTGTGGGGAATCCCAAAGCTGCCAAATCTAGAAGCACTTTGATAAGCATGGAGAAGAAGGGTAAATGAACCTTCTCCTGCAACAGTGACTTGAAACAGCTGGAGACCATTGTATAATTTCAGTAAACTGGTGACCTCTCTATTTTGGAAAAAATGAATCTGCCTCCAAGGTACATATTGGTTCAATGAAGCAAACCTAAGTCACTTTGTGCAACCTAGTAAATATCATACTGAAAACAGTCTGGCTCAGCAAAAGTAATTTACAGTTGTGCACTACAGATATCCCCTCGAAACTAATTTGTGTATGCCTTGCCATTCTAGAAGACCAAACTATTACAAATAATTTTGTTTCATTCTATATCTGCTGCTACAAGGTAAAGTAGATAATATGAATTATGCTATGAGATGAAAGTCAATAGCCTATGAATTGGAAAACAAAGCAGAGACAGGAAAAATTCCTCCTAGGTGAAACCTGAACTCTCCTTATATGAACTATTTTATATCTCTACAGGACTTAAACTTGGAGCCACAATGGAAAATGAAAAACCAGCCAATTCTTTGTCCTGTGCTACCTCTACAAGTTATAAATTGAGGGAGGGGCTGTGAGATATGTCTCAACAAAATATTCTATTCATACGATTCCAAGTTTTTGAGTTGCAAAACCACAAAAGACCTTTTGTCTACCTCAGATTGTAGACAGAAAATGCTAACCTAATCAACCAATCTTCACTTAGGATAGGAATATCCATACATTTATTCATGTGCTGTTTCCATAGCAATTTGCAATTCATTTTTGGAATATACCTGCATTTATGCATGGAAGAATCTACATCTCCCTGTCGTAGCACCCTTTCTCTCTCTCTCTTAATCATTTTACCTTGTTCTTCCTCTTAAGTAAAAGTTGCTGTTCTAAGCCTACCCACGTGATTCATATTTTGAATCACCTTTTACCTATTATTTTCTTCTGAGTCATCTCTGATCCCATTCTAGGTTTGATCTCCAGATTTCCCCCATCAACTCTGCTTGGTTACATTTAGGATATCACCTTCACATTAATTTTTGAACAACCGTAGAGGAGATTAGCTTGAAAGGCTGTGGCTGATCAAACAACTGCCAATGATCCTCAAGAATGAATAAGAATTTGAATCAGAATCATCCTATTTATACAGCATTGTTCAGCTGAAGGATGCATAAAATTTTAGTGGAGGAAGGCTACTTTAACTTCTGAGAGCAGCAAAGAATTGCAGGGGGTTGATATCAGCAGGTATGCATGAAAGTTTTGTTTTCCTGAGTTTTGGAGAGTTCTTTTCTCTATTCAAAGCTACATCATTCCCATTTTGTTGATATATTGCTCTTCTTCTGTAGATCATCATTCTGATGTCAGACCTCTTCTCAAATGTACTGTAAAAGAACCTGTGATGTGCATGAAAACTAAACTAGTACTTTCTCCAAATAATAGTTACTTTTTAGTTCAAAAGATACACATCATACATTTTTAATTTAATCAAATATGAACATTCCTTTTTAATGAAGTAGGAGAAGGAGAAGGAAACTGGACTGCATTGTAAGCAAAACAGTTTCTGAATACTTTCTCAGAACAGCATTGTACAGGTAGTCCTAAACTTACATCAGTTCATTTAGTGACCATTAAAAGTTACAACGATACTTAAAAGAGTGACTTATGACTGTTTTTCACACTTATGACTATTGCAGCATCTCCATGGTCACACAATCAAAATTCAGATGCTTGGCAAGTGGTCCATATTTACAACTATCTATGTCCTGGGCATGTGATCAGTTGTTGTGACCTTCTGATAAGCAAAATCAATGGGGAGTGCAGATTCACTTAAGAATCATGTTACTAATTTAAACAAGTGCAATGATTCAGTTAATTGTGGCAAGAAAATTAGTGAAATAGGACAAAACTCACTTAACAAATGTTTCACTTGGCAGCATAAATTTTGGTCTCAATTGTAGTTATAACACAAAGACCACCTGTAATTGAATCCATTTACAGGCTGGAGAAGGCTGATAGTGGTATTATTCGTCGCACATTCAGCCTGATGTTCAGACCGGATTTGGCATTTTTATCCACCTATCAAATCTTTCCCAAGCACCTGGGATAGACAGAGGTGTTGATGCTTGATGGTTTTAGCGGTATCATGCAGGATGTAAGCCATTCTGAGTGAATTTGCCTTTTGCAATTGACTGGTGGCAATTTTGTCAACACTGATGATATTCAAGCAGTGTTCCAGTTGTTTTAGGATCTCACCTAAGACACATTATTATTATTGGTACTGCCTTTGCCTTTTTTTGCCAGTGTCATTCTACTTCTATTTACAGGTCTTTGTATTTTGTTCTCTCTCTCATTCTTTCTCGTCTCTTCTTCTGTCCATTATTATTTCTATTAGTGTTGTAATTAGTAATTTAAGGATGATAAAAACTTAGTCATGGGGAAAAAGTCTATTACTAAATGGTGAGCCTGAATCTCCCAAGATTTACTTTCAAAGAAGAAATAAATGGCTAAGAGCCAATGAGAAACACATAAAAAGCAGATAACCTGCTACCAATATTGCTCTCAGTCTGATATTTTGGAAGTGATAGCACAGATTATAATCACTGGTTTCCTGGCCTCAAAATATGAAACATAGAAGTATGTAGGAGGAGAAAAAACAAAATCAAAATCTCCTTTTAGTCCCTTACCTTCCCCTTCAAAAACATTACTGTACAGTGATTTCAGTTTCTCAGCTGCTCATTCTTCAGGCAACAGGGTAATTTCAGGTCTGCTTCAATCAGAGGTTACACACATTGCTGTTGATATCAGAATAATCTCAGCTAAGAATTGCATTTGACTATTTCTCTGAAGCTGTACTATTTGATATCTTGCTCTTTTGCAAGACTCATTCTTGTGCCAAATCAACAGCTACTTTATTTAAAATAATGCTGGAGAATGTCTGTGCTTTCTTCCCAGTAGAAAACCTCACTCCCAACAACTGTGACTCAGCTTTAAAATGGCAAGCAGGCAGCATACCTACCTCACAGGGAGATTTGCAAAGGTGGAAGATATAATGATCAGGTTCAAACATTGTCCTAAGTTTGTAAGTGACCTATTTTCGATTAGAATGGAGGTGGAAGGACTTTCAAGGTCTTCTAGTCCAACCCCTTTGCAAACCACTTCTAAAAATTTTCCAAGAAACCTATAGGTGCTTGTGTAGACAATTCCTAGGAAGTCATGTGTACACATGGACATATACACAATGTGAAGTATTCAGCAGGTACAGATTTTCTATTTCAACAATCAAGTTTGTGATATAAATAATAGATAATAACCCTAACTATAAAATGGGCTTTCTATAATAAAGATAAATTTACACCTTAATAATGCCTACAAACCTTTGAACAATGATACTCAACCACAGTGTCCTACAGGTGCATGGTCTTTGCCTTTTGCTTGCCATTACCATCAACCGTGACCCTTAAAATAACATGTTAAGAGACTCTGAAACAGGATTTGCAAGCCTATAGTCTATTTATGCACTAAACATGGGGGTGGGTAGAGTGAATCAAGACTGCATCTCTGACCATTGGAAAGCAGGCATGCTTAGAACTTCTCAGTACAATTTTCAAATGCTGAATGCAGAAAATAATTTTCCAGAACATATATCATGTTCTTCCCAGTTCTTTAAACTGATTTGTTCTATAAGTCCCCGCAAGAACATAATTGCTTCAGGATCTAAACAAAAACAAAAAAAAATTGCTCCTTTCTAAATTGTGTTAAATGCCAGCTAAGCTCTGGGTCCATATTTAGCTTTTTTAGCTTTTTTATTTTTTTTTTTGCTTGAAAAATTTAAAACCTAGCTGTGTTCACACAGCAGCTGTAGAAAGCATTGGCTGGGCATCTGGAACCAGCTGCAATTTCTACACCTTTTGGAAATGCTGTTCCAGAAGTGTGAATCAACAGTATAAGCACATTGGGTGGATGTAGGCACATTGTCTCTAATTTTAAATGCTTGTAAGAGGAATTTTTCTCATTTCTATCAGGTACAAAAAAATTGTAGATTTCTCTTTGAATAGGAGAACAAAAGATTCTGTCCATCTCAGTTTAGAATTTTATTTTTCACAGTAACCTATCTGATGGTTCTTGGGTGTCCAGTTCCAGGGAAGAAGGACAAACTATAACTTAGCTAATCCCGATGAAGATGGTTATATACTGACAAAATAAATTATTTTCCCCCTCCCAAAGTAATAATGAAATGTGATTCTCTTGAATGTATGCACATTACAGCTTCATCCTGCATGATAATAATTTTTTCTAGAAATACAATGCATGGTCAGAAGTTTAGCTATGGAAGATTCAAGGATGAGTGTCAGGTACATAAAATGCTTTTACTGCAGATGTGGAGAAAAAAAGCTCTTATTAAAGCCCATGTCCCACTGCACCAATGGATGCAAAGAGGATGTAAAACATGAAAAAAAGCTTGCCATCTGTTGGAAAACGCGATGCATCCATTGTGTACTCACTGCATGTGTTTCATATGCTCTATCCCTCCAGCATCCGTCCACTGAGATTTCATCCACCCAAGAAGTTTTGAGCTGCACAAAACTTTTTGAACGGATGAACTTTCTACCGCGTACGATGTACATCCGTGACATAAATGGGCAACAAACGTTCTATGTCCATTATCATCTGTTAAACGTCCACTGTATCCTCTCAGCATCCTCTGGACATCCTCGCAACTAACATCTGCTCCAGCTGAAAATGGAAAGGAGGAGGAAACAAAAGGTACATGGAACGTCCACACAGCATTAGTAGGATGGAAATAGAAAGGATGTAAGCAGATGCATCTCGTATATAAAGCATTAAAATGGACAAAACATTTGTATCTGGGATGTATATCGGATATTTAGGATGTCTGCAGTATGTCTAGAGTATGAAGAAGGACACCTAGCGGAAAACCGATATTTCCTATAAAAAGGGGGAGAAAATCACCTGGATCTCAGTATGACTCCAGTAGCCATGGTGTACAGACCTCTTCACCCTTGGTCTTGCTCTTCCATTGATCTCCACCATGGATCATGACACAATCCGTATGGTAGCTGCGATTATTCATCACCACAACCAAACCCTGTTCAGACTGTTTCAGCTTTTATACGCAAGGAGAAGGAAGAGACATCCAAGAGCTGTGTGGGTCCGAGGATGGATCGTGAGAAGAATGGAGTTTGGACTGTATGACCAGTTGATGGTGGAGCTGAGGAATGAAGACCCTCGTGCATTCCATCACTTCATGAGGATGCCACCAGCCATGTTTGACGAACTTGAACAGTGTCTGAGACCCAGGTTGACCAAGCCTAGCACCAACTTCCGGCCCAGCCTGGACCCTGGACTGAAGGTGGCACCGACTCTGCAACACCTGGCCTCTGGAACCACATACAAAAACATGCAGTATGCATGGAGGGTGCCACACAACACCATCAGCAAAGTGGTCAGAGAAGTGGTACAGGCCATCATCGAAGAATACCTGGAGGAGCTCCTCAAGTGTCCCACCACTGACCAAGGCTGGAAGAAAGTTGCAGAACAGTGATATCAGAGGTGGAACTTCCCCCAAACCATTGGAGCCATAGATGGGAAGCGCGTGGCCTGCAGAGCTCCCCCCAACTTGGGGTCCACTTATTTCAACTACAAGGGATTCTTCAGTATCATCCTCTTTACCATGGTTGATGCTGACTACAAGTTCATCTACATCAATGCTTCAGGCAATGGGTCAGCTTCAGATGCCCAGGTATACAATGCCAGTGATCTCAAGGATGGGCTGGAATGCAACCTCATCATGGGTTTTCCAGATCCAGACCCCCTACCCAATGACACACAAGATGTGCCCTACTTCATCGTGGGTGATGACGCCTTCTCCCTCAGAACCTACCTCATGAAGCCCTACACTTCAAGACACCTCACCTGTGAAGATAGGATCTTCAACTACAGGCTGTCCAGGGCAAGACGGGTGGGAGAGAATGCCTTTGGCATCCTGGCCAAACAGGTTCCAGATACTTCTCACCACCATGCAGCATCACCCAGAGACCATGAGGAGCATCGTGGAAGCTTGCTGCATCCTGCACAATCTCATGCGCACCCGCTACCCATTGTTGCAGAACAGACTTGTGGACCGTCAACAAGGGAATGGGGACATGGAGCCTGGTGAATGGAGGCACGGATGAAACCTGACAGACACTGTGGATGTACAAGGCCCCAACAGAGCTTCACTTGAAGGGAAGAAGCAGCGCAACCTCCTGAGACACTGGTGCAACTCCCCAGCTGGAGCAGTGGAGTGGCAAGACAGGATGATAGATGCTTAATGGATGCTTCCTTGAAGCTGTCGCATAACACTGATGAGATTGTGCCATGTATGTTGAGTGGCCCTTCAATGAATAGGGCATTAATAAAGAGCTTTGTTTATTTTGAAATGTGTTGATCAATGAATAAATTGTTATTGATAATAAAGGTCCATATGTGTGGCAGCTGTGAGGGTGGACCACACAGTCCCACTATGCTTCCACTGGAGGTTTATCTATCCCACAACTATCCTTATCTATCCCACAACTATCCTTACCTATCCCACAAGCATGCAAAGGCTTAATCATTTTTTCAAAGTTTCACCAACACTTTATTAAGTAAAAAAAAATGAACCAAGTGTGTTAAGCAAAGATAAACTTTATTAATAACTGTCTTAAGTAAACGGTATGACTTTATTAAAAAAGCAAATTGAACCAAGTAAAGTATCTTAAGCAAAGATAAAGTGAACAAGTAACAACTCAGTCTCTGGCATTATTCTCAGTCACTCTGAGTCATGTCCATGGTCTCAGCTGTTAAGCGGCCAGGGACTGTGGAGGTGGCTGTGGCTTGAGTGCTGGTCTGAGGTGCCATTGGGGAGCTTGGCCCTGAGAGTACAACAGGGGATGGTGTGTTCAGGAAGCTCTCAAAAATCTGACTCAGTCCCGTGAGGTTGAGAGGCCCTTCCTCAAGGACCTGGGATGTCAGGCCCAATACTGATGACGGATTGTCCATTGACGGGCTTGGCTGTGGGGTGGAGGAAGAAGGAGTGTAGTGTGGCTGTCTGGTCTGCAGCTGGGTGAGGTGTGGCATCTGTGGCATGCGATGAACCTGGGCCTGGACTGGGAAGGTCTGCTTCTGCTGTGGGAAGTCCTGATAGTCATAGCCTTGGTAGGTGAGAGGCTGTTGAAAGTCGTGGAAGGGCTGTGATATTGCCTGGGGTGGAGGAGCAGACTGGGTCGGAGCAGGTTCAGCTGGGCCTTGAGGGTTGTGCAGAAGTGCTGTGATCTTTTCCTTCATCACCTGGTACTGGGCCTCGGGCACATCCCTCAAAGTGTGGCTCACGTAGGTGATGAAAGTGTGGCGGCTGGAGGATCCTCTGTTCAAGTGGACCAGCTGAGAGAGAAGTTCTGTGCTGGTCTTCATTGTGTCCCTGATCTCCAATGGCACACTGAGGTGCTGGCCCTTCAGTCTGCCTCTCTGCCTGCATCCTATGGAGCTGGGGTTGGGGGTGGGGGTGCATTGGTCTCTGGTGGCTGCTGGTTCTTCCTCCATTTGTGACAGGGGATCCTCCACATCCTATAGCATGGGGAGTGCAGCTGTCGGGGCGGTCTCTGCCGTGGGGCCCTCTGAAGACACCTGCCTGGACAGGGCAGCTGGCTCCTGGCTGGAAGAGGACTGGCTGTCTGTGAGCTGTCTGAGGGAGAGGGTTGTCAGAAGGGCTTCTCCTCGGTGGCGGATCTCACCCTCCAGGAAACTGCACTAGGCCACGACGTACATCTCCTGGTCAGTGAGCTTGAAAGCAGCCTGCCCGGATTTTTTGAGGTGTAGCTTGCCATACCAGGTGTGCATGTGCTTCCACCATCCCAGGAGTACATCTGCAGTGTAGCCCAGGCTCTTTGCCTTGTCTCTCCAAGCTGCCTGCTTCTTCTTGGTGTCGCGATAGAGTCTGTGGCCCTTTCTCCAGAGGTACTCGTTCTCCCTCAGCCATTCCAGCACCTTATCCTCATGCTCCTCGGAAACGGTGTACTGTTTCCTCTCTCCCTTCTCCTTCCCTTGCCTCTTCCTCCCTCTGGCGGGGCCTTCAACAGCAGGGCCTTTGAGGGCTTGAGCAGCAGGGCCTTCAGGGGCTTGAGCAGCAAGGCTTTGAGGGCCTTGGGGCTGGTCCACCACAGCAGCAGCAGTAGCAGTAGCAGCAGCTGGTTGCTCTTCTCTGTACTTTTTCTAAAGGCCTGGTCCCACTGGCCGACGGACGCAAGACATATGCATAAAGGACAGAGCAGACGAGCAAAATTTCGGGGTTGGCTCCATCCATTGTCATCAGCTCCAAAAAGTGGTGAAAATTTGCATAAACAGAATGGAAAAGAACGGAAAAGAAGAGACGTGGGAAGTATGTAGCGGGGATGTTAAATGGATGTTCATAGGAAGCCTAGTGGATGAAAGCGGATGGAAGTGGATGACACCTCCGAGGGGGTTCCGGGGGAGAATTTCAAAGCAGACGCATAGTGGAAGGTGCGGATGCATAGCGGAAGAAGCGGATGCATCAAGGACACCTATAGGAAACAAAGGGGATGCCGCACGGATGTATATCAGATGCAAAGCATTCACTGCGCATGTGGGGAGAATGAATTGTGTCAGCTCCGCGGATATAAAAGGATGCAGCACACACGCAGTCAGCATACAGGGGAAAGACATGCTGCCACATACATCTAGCAGGAACACCATGGTTCGTCAGTCAGGCAAAAAGAGGAAGCCTGTGCCTTCTCATTCAAGCCCTGGCAAGGTGAAGAAAGCCAGAACCAGCATCCCACCCCCTGGCACTTACTGTGAAGTTGCTGCTGCTGCTGCTG
>BLBF01000042.1:11641359-11662795 GCA_015471245.1 Laticauda colubrina | reverse complement strand
GACCAGCCCCAAGGCCTGCTGCTGAAGGCCCTGCTGCTCAAGCCCCTAAAGGCCCTGCTGCTCAAGCTCCTGTAGGCCCTGCTGCTCAAGCTCCTGTAGGCCCTGCTGCTCAAGCCCCTGAAGGCCCTGCTGAAGCCCCTGCCAGAGGGAGGAAGAGGCAAGGGAAGGAGAAGGGAGAGAGGAAACTGTACACCGTTTCAGACGAGCATGAGGATGAAGTGCTGGAATGGCTGAGGGAGAATGAGTACCTCTGGAGAAAGGGCCACAGACTGTATCGGGACACCAAGAAGAAGCAGGCAGCTTGGAGAGGCAAGGCAAAGAGCCTGGGGTACACTGCAGAAGTACTCCTTGGATGGTGGAAGCACATGCACACCTGGTATGGCATGGTACACCTCAAGAAATCTAGGCAGGCAGCTGTCAAGCTCACTGACCGGGAGATATACGTCATGGCCAAGTGCAGTTTCCTGGAGGGTGAGTTCCGCCACCGAGGAGCAGCCCCTCTGAGATCCCTCTCCCTCAGACAGCTCACAGACAGCCAGTCCTCTTCCAGCCAGGAGCCAGCTACCCTGTCCAGGGAGGTGTCTTCAGAGGACCCCACAGCAGAGACTCCCCCCCCAACAGCTGCACTCCCCATGCCGGCAGACTTGGAGGATCCCATGGAGGATGACGCCCTGCTGTCACAGATGGAGGAAGAAGCAGCAGCCACCAGAGGCCAACCCACTCCCACCCCCAGCTCCATAGGATGCAGGCAGAGAGGCAGACTGGAGGGCCAGAGCCACACTGTCCTGTTGGAGATCAGGGACACAATGAAGGTCAGCACAGAACTGCTCTCTCAGCTGGTCCACTTGGACAGAGGATCCTCCAGCCGCCACACTTTCATCACCTACATGAGCCACACCTTGAGGGATATGCCTGAGGCCCAGGACCAGGTGATGAAGGAAAAGATCACAGCACTTCTGCACAACCCTCAAGGTCCAGCTGAAGCTGCTCCTACCCAGTCCAGGTCTGCTCCTCCACCCCAGGTGATGTCACAGCCATTCCACGGCTTTCAACAGCCCCTCACCTACCAAGGCTATGACTACCAGGACTTCCCACAGCAGAAGCAGAACTTCCCAGTCTAGGCCCAGATTCATCACACGCCACAGACACCACACCTCACCCAGCTGCAGACCAGACAGCCCCACTACACTCCTCCTTCCTCCACCCCACAGCGAAGCCCATCAATGGACAATCTGTCATCACTATTTGGCCTGACATCTCAAGTCCTTGATGAAGGGCCTCTCAACCTCACGGGACTGAGTCAGCTCTCAGGTAGCTTCCTGAACATACCACCACCTGTTGTACCCTTGGGGCCAAGCACCCCAATGGTGCCTCAGACCAGCACTCAAGCTACAGCCACCTCCACAATCCCTGGCCACTTAATGGCTGAGACTATGGACATGACTCAGAATGACTGAGAATAGTGTCAGAGACTGAGTTGTTTACTTGTTAAGTTTATCTTTGCTTAAGACACTTTACTTGGTTCATTTTGCTCATTTAATACAGTCATAAAGTTTACCTAAGAAAGTTAATCAAGGTTATCTTTGTTTAAGACACTTAATTTACTTGGTTCATTTTTTTTACTTCATAAAGTGTTGGTGAAAACCTTGAAAAAATGGTTAAGCCTTTGCATGCTTGTGGGATAGATAAGGATAGTTGTGGGAGTGCAACCATAGTGGGTGTCAGCCTTCAAGATATTCTACTATTGCTTTGCATCTTTCGATTGCCATAAGTAACGGGGGGAGGAAGGGAAAGTCTGGGAAGTGAGCTGGAGGTGTTAAATTCTTCTGTTGTCTAAATGGGGGGGGGGGGGGGGGGAAGAAGCATACAATAGAGTTAGGTTTCTATTTCTTGCTTAGCTTTCTTTTCTCTGCGCAACTGCAACCCGTTATCAAAATATGCCAAGGTCAATGGACAGAGGCCTCAACATCACCTGAAGATGCCCACATGATCATATTCACAACTTCTAATTGGAAGTGTCATCGGAACTATTGGGGGTGGGAACATTTCCCTCACTTTGTATATGTGAATTGCGCGCCTAATTTATCAGATTCAGAATTCTTTGGTTGCTACCACTTCACTTTCAGTAAAAGATATCTTTTCTCTAAACTAAAGAGTCTAAGTATTTCTTTCCTGGATTTTGAATGGAGCTCCGCCTGACAGTGGGACTGTATGGTCCACCATCCCAGCGATCCAGATGATTTTCTCCCCCTTTTTATAGAAAATATCGGTTGTCCACTAGGTGTCCTTCTACATACTCTAGACATACTCCAGACATCCTAAATATACGAGATACATCCCAGATACAAACATTTTGTCCGTCTATTTCCGTGCCACTAACGCTGTGTAGACGTTCCGTGTACCTTTTGTTTCCTCCCTCTTTCCATTTTCAGATGCAGCGGATGTGAGTTGAGGGGATATCCAGAGGATGCAGAGAGGATACAGAGGATGTTTAATAGATGATAACGGACATAGAACATTTGTTGCCTGTATATGTTGCGGATGTACATTGTACGTGGCGGAAAGTTCATCCGTTCACAAAGTTTTGTGCAGCTCAAAACTTCTTGTGCGGATGAAATCGCAGTGGACGGATGCTCGAAGAATTGAGCATATGAAACACGTATGCAGTGAATACACAACGGATACATACCGTTTTCCAATGGATGGCAAGCTTTTTTTCACATTTTACATCCTCTTTGCATCCGTAAGTGCAGTGGGACTAGGCCTTCAAGTCTCAATATCTTTTTTTATAATGTGGTGAACAAAACTGGATGCAGTACTCTACCTGTGGTCTTACTAAGGCTTTATAGAGTGGTGTTAGTACCTCCCTTGATCTTGATTGTATCCCTCTGGTAATACAATTTAGGACTGCATTAGCTTTTTTGGCTGCTGCTGCACACTGCTGGTTCATAATTAGATGGTTGTCCACTAAGACTCCAAGATCCATCTCACAGTTTAAGTTGTTTTCTTTCACATTTAACAATTTGTGATTTTTCATTTTTTTTTTGGCAAACTCATCTACTTTGATATCTGTACTTTCAGACCTATATATTTTTAAATTTCATAATACACATAAGTTATAAATAGGTGTTTTATTTCATAATACACATAGGTTATAAACTTAAATTAGGTTTTTACAGGTGGTCCTCGAATTATGAACCCACAATTGAGCCCAACATTTATGTGGCTAAGTGAGACATTTGTTAAGTGAGTTTTGCTCCAATTTAAGACCTTTCTTGCCACAGTTGTTAAGTGAATCATGACAGTTGTTACATTAGTAACCCAGTCATTAAGTGAATCTGGCTTCCCCACTGATCAGAAGATCACAAAAAGTGATTGCATGACTCCAGGACATTGCAACTGTCATTAATATGAATCGATTGTCAAGCAGCTGAATTTTGATCCTATGCATGGGGATACTGTAATGGCCATAAGTGTGAAAAATTGTCATAAATCACTTTTTCCTGTGCGGTTGTAACTTTGAATGGTCATTAATGAACTGTTGTAAGTTGAGGAGCACCTGTACTTAAGAACTCAGGATTGTCTGCAATTCATATGAAATTCATTTCTCCAATAAGTTGGATCTCTATGTCACAACAATGATTTTTGAACATTCATCGATAAATACATTAAACAATCAAACAGGACATCACATATGCTTGCTACAATGTGCTCCCTCTTCGGTATTGTAACATTTGCTAAGCACTTCATTCATATTCATACATGCGTTGCTATATATATGTGTGTGTGTGTGTTTCTGTGTGTGTGTCTGTGTGTGTGTGTGTGTATATCTGAGATAGCATTTACCAACAGTCACAAAAATATTCCATAATAGATAGTAATAAACTATTCATTGCATCAAACATTCGCTAAACTAGCAAACATACAATGAATATTTCTTTTCTCACATTTGTTCATTTTTCAGTGGCCTCTGAAGATCATCTGAACACCCCTGCATGGCATAAAACTGCATTGGGCTTCCAAAATTTTGCTCATCAGCTTCTGTTTACTTTTCAGTCAGAATGCTGCCAAATACATTTCAAGGCATACTTAACAAACAGCCCCTTTATAATTATACAACATAAATGTTGCATGGCTGCTATTTATTGGTAAATTAATTTCTGGCTAATATAATTTGAATGGTTACATTTCACTGCCTATGCTCTAGGTTCTTCATAGCAATTCTGAAAGTAAATGTGGCAGCAGATCCTTGCAAACTGATTATGTGAACATCATTCCAAAGCATAATTTTTCATACTTCCTAATTACTGTTAATACAACTCTTTTTGCCGATTTCAAAGTAGTTTCCATGTCCTTTTTATGTCAACGTTCCAGAAAACTTCCGTTCTATCCATTAACTCTGAGAGAGACATCTCTCAAAAGTTCCTTTCATTTGGATAGTAACTGGAACAACTGGAATCCCGAATCTGAAAGTTCAAGGCTTCCTTACAATAAGTAAAACCTACAAATCCATCTCCTGCACCCATCACCACATCATGTGGCCCAATCACCATCCATCCCAAAGTAAGACTTCCTTTCACTATGTGCAACCCAACCCAACCTTGAATAAGAAAAAGAATGTTGTTATGTCTAACTAGATATACTCCAATGAATTCCCCCCTTCCACTTTCCCAGGCTCAGTTATGGCAGTGTGGGAGCATTGGATCTCAATATGGCTTCCAAAGCTGATATTTTCCTTATGTCCACTTTTACTTTTATTCTGTTGGGATCTTCTAATATATTTTTGTTCAAGATTTACACTTCTTCTGCATTCTAGTTTCACTTTTCTTTCCCCTGCCAACAAATGGTCTGCTCCATATTTGGAACTTCTCTTCATCCCTGTCTTCTTCACTCATTTCCTCCAACTTTCATCATAAAAATCCAATAAACTATGCTATTTTGTAATTTCTCCAATGTGATAGGAGTATATTTTGTAATTTCCTCTACGTAAATCATTCATTCAAGGAAAACAGATATTTTTTACATAGATGCCCATTATTCATGTTCATGAATGCTTCATTCCTCATTCTTCTTCTGTATTTATCATGCCCCAACATACAATCTTTATGTACTGTTGATGCTCTCTAGCCCCATCTAGTGGCCTGAGGGACAAATATGCCCCAACATATGATATCTATATCCTGTTTTAGCTCTCTAGCCCCATCTAGTGGCCAGAGTGACAAATACCAAGTATATTTTTTGAAACTGACCCCATCAGCCCACAGTCTCAAAACAAGTGCATGCTGGGAAACCAGACTCCAATTCTTTTAACATTTGGAGAAGGCAGAAGCACAAGGAATAATCCATCTTAATCTGTGGCACATGGTCATCTAAGGACAAACCCACATACCATACACAGAGCATTGCTGGTGAGATTTAAATTGCTTGCATTTATTAATTGTTATGTTCAGCAGTAACTCATAACTGTCTATCTTGCATTTGGTTCTCATTGCATGTATCCCTATTTTTCCCAGTTTCACCATATCCTGTTCTTTAAATAAAACATTCAGATCTATGCACACAGTCTGTTTTATTGTAGGATAGTGGATTTAGTTGCATGTCGAGCTACACACATGTAGTCAAGACAGAACAGAATTTCTCATCTCATTCTTATCTATCTACTTAACAAAATCATTTTTCCTCTGCATCACATTTATTCTGAATTTTCCAAATCTACCCACTCTGGAAACTGGATATTGTGGGAGAAAGCTTTTGGTCTAATTCAGTATAGTCCTCCTGTTCTTTATCTAGAATAACAGAAGGACTATGGGGAATTAGACCAAAACATCTATTAAAGGAACAAGATTGGCTGCGTTCTTCAGGCTGAAAAGGAATAGTATGGCCGTTTGTATATTATTGGATGGTGGGTGATTTGCTCTCAATAGATTTTTTTTTTTTTTGCTGTGATTGGCTGTCCTTGTTAATCTATCAGTATTGCAAAGTGTCAACAGCCATATGGACTGCTATGATTCCCATGGGAACTTCCCCTTATGATGACAGCAGCCTTCTGTGCCCAGGTGATCTAATGGCCAATTTCAATGCAAATATTTTGACAAGTTACCTAATTGCATGTAAACCAAACATGAGGAAGAAGCTCTGTGGTTAAAGATACACCAGAAGGATAATGACCTACGCCGTCAGATTACATACAGCATGAATATTTTATCTGACTAAATATATACTCCTCAGAGTATCATGAGATTGTCCATGTGGTGTTGCTCCTGCACTCTCAAATTATTTGAACACACCAAAAGATCTAAGAAACTTCCTTTGAGTCAGTGTGCATCTTTTATTTGCTGAATTAGCCACAAACCACAAAGGGACATGTATGTATTAAGATGTGTGTGTGTGTGTGTGTGAGAGAGAGAGAGAGAGAGATCTTTGTCAAGATACTATGATTTGCCACAATGACAGAGTTCTTTAAAGTTCCATGAAGCCTGCATAATTCATGGCTCTTCAAAATAGCTCACTCCATAGCCCATGTTTTATGCATTATTTCTCCATCCATACTTCATACTTTGGTTGAGGTAGTTTGCATAGCGGAGACATATTGCTTTAAAATAGTAATGCATCATTTGATGCTGCTATAATGCGTTCTTGGCCAGAGTCAGTGATGGTCAAAAGAAAATAAAAATTAAACTTTTACTGGATAGGGGGGGAAATGATTTTTAAAAATAAAACAAAAACCATGTTTCTATAATACAAGTAAACCCATGGATTGATGTATTCCAACATGTAATGAAGGCATGCAAATAAAAATGAAAGAATGTAGACAAAGGGTGAGAGAGAAAAAATGACAGCCTTATGTAAGCATTGCCAATGGAAAAATACTCAAAAACTGTTTCCTAACTTTTACGGACTTTCTACAAACTCAAAGAAAATAATGATGATATCATCTGAGGAGAAAGTGCTACATCAGGGTTGTCAAACTCAAGGCCCGGGACACCTGGGTTGCTTAGATCTGGCCTGCAGGCCTGCCCTCGAAACAGTGAAGAAACACCACAGTGAAACTGTGGTAACTCTGCCAGTGAAAATGGAGTTCGGGGAAGCTGCATGCAGCCCTCCCAGGCTCCATTTTCAGCCCTGAGGGCCTCCTGCAACCCTCTGCCAGTGAAAACAGAGCTTAGGGAAGCTTTGTAGCCCATTCAGGCTCTGATTTAGGCTGTGACTGCCTCCTGGAGCCCTTCGCCAGTGGAAACAGAGTCTGAGCAGCCTCCCTGGGCCCCATTTTCACTGGCAGAGGACTCCAGGAGGCTGTCACAGCTGAAAATGGTGCATTGATGAGTGACATTGAGCTGGCCACACCCATCTGCCCCCTTGTCCCACCCTGAGGTCAAACACAATCCTGATACTGCCCTCAATGAAATTGAGTTTGACACCCCTGTGCTACATTATTCAGCCTATTCTTTCAGAGGAATATTAAGAGCAAAACAGATGCATTAGCCTTGTTAACTTGCTATTTCTACTTTTTCAAAACAATGGAAAAAAAATACAGCTGTGATTCAACGATTTCTTACTCAATATTGGTGAAGTGACTTCAGGGACAGAAGAGATTTAAAAGAAAAGATCTGGAAATAGTTTGCTGCTGTTATTCCATACCATCTCCAATTATAAAAAAGGTAAGTATTAAATAAAAGCAGTTGATCAATTCATTGAAGACTTATTGTCAGTTGTTTGTCCGAGATTGAGGGGGTGAACGATAAGTTATCAACTCACTTGTATAGCTTCAGTGAAATTTTTTATTCGTCTCCCATACCACAACAACAGGTAACAGCGATCAAATTATGTTTGAAGTCAGCTCTGGGTTTCGTTGCAACCCAGAGCTGTATTTATACATGTTATACTTTGAATAACATGTATTACTATAACCACCGTCTTGACTGCATAACATCCGGCATCCTTAATTTAAAGAAACATGGTAACTGCACCTTTCCCCTGCTCGATGAGTCCATGGACCCCCATTTGTCTCATATCTTTATTATAACACCACCCCCTTGACATCCAGCCATGAATCATTCTTATTGCACCACTTCTTATTAGGAAGCCAATGTCAGTTATTTGAAGAATATTCATCATAATGTCCACGTAGTAACACAAGTCAAGTAAAAGACTGATCGTATCACATCCTGGGTCTCAGCTCCAGTCCATTCTTTATTAGAGTCATGACAGGGCAGCCCCCTCTACCAAGATTCTGCCTAGAATACAAGAACACATTAGACAAAAGGGATAATGGTGTATAGAGGTTATACAATGGTTCCTGGCTTATCGGGATGATGGTTGTGCAATTTTTTCCTCAATCTATCTGCACACATATCCGACTCATTCACCCAGGATGCCTCTGATTCGGGATACCCTTTCCATCATACGAGGTATTGAATAGTATGTTTTTATATTCTAGAATCTAGTATTCTATCTATTTCAAATTGTTCTGGTTCTCTATGTACTGGTTTCACAGGTATCTCATCGTTTCTAGTGACACTTGTTTTAAGTAAATTTGTATGAAAAACAAGATGAATCTGCCCTAGCCATGACAATAATTTGAGTTTAACTGTCACAGTGTTAATTACTTTTACTATATCAAAAGGGCCTAAATATTTTGGACCCAGTTTCCAGCTGTTCAATTTTAATTTGATATATTTGGTAGAAAGATGCACTTTATCTCCCACCTGGAAGGGTTTAATACCCTTCCGTTTTTTGTTTGTTTGAATTTTATATTGCCTGGAAGCTTTTTCTAATGCTTTTTGTACGTTATTCCAACAACCTTGTATTTTTTTTGCCCATTCTTTAACACCAGGTGGATCTTCTTGACAGATGAATTCCGAACTTGGGCTGAATTCCATACCATGCACTATATAAAATGGACTGTACCCGGTACTGCTATGCAGTGTGTTATTGTAAGCAATTTCAGCGAACAGTAATAAATCTACCCATTCTCTTTGTTGATGTGAGATATACGATCTTAAATATCGTTCAACCATAGCATTCACTCTTTCTGTGGCTCCATTTGTACTTGGATGGTATGCCGAGCTGAGTCCCTGAGAAAACCCCATCAAAACGAGGAATGCCCTCCAAAATCATGCCATGAACTGCACCCCCCTATCAGATATTCTTCTGGGCACCCTGTGTAATCTATACACTTGTGTCACAAACATATCTGCCAATCATTCTGCCAATGGTAGGCACTTACAGGGGACAAAATGCACCTGGTTTGAAAATAAGTCCATTATGGTCCATATTACCGTGTATCCTTTGCTATTTGACAATTCAACAATAAAATCCATGGCTATATCTTGCCATGGATGTGTTGGCTCTGATACTGTTTGCAATAGTCCCATTGGTTTGTCAACTCTAGGCTTAGATGTGGTGCATACATGGCATGTCTTTACATAATGTTCGACATCAACCCTCATTTTGGACCACCAAAATTGACGGCGGGTTAAATGTAATGTCTTTAAAAATCTGAAATGTCCTGCCTGTTTTACATCATGACAATTTGTAAGTATTTCATCCCTACACTTGGCTGGCATGTACATTTTATTCCTTCTCCAAGCTATGCCATCTTTAACTGAACTCAAATAGGATTTTTTTTTTCAGTCAACCATGTTGTGTAGCAGCGTTTTGTATTGTGTCATAGGTTGTTTCCTTTAAATGAGTCACTTGACCAACATTTTTAGATGAGTTATCAACAATTAGGGGTTGAATAATAATATCTCATGTTGATTGATACTGGGGCAACTGGGACAAGACAAGACATGTAACAGGACAGCCCCTATGGCTACATCACTCGCATCCACCTGTACGATGTATTTCTTCATTGGACCAGGATGTCATAAAATGGGTGCTTGAGAGAATAACGATTTCAATGTTTCAAAGGCCTGTTGACATTGTTCCATTGTTTAACTGGTTGGTTTGGCTTTGGTTTTACTATTTGTTTCTTTGTTTTTAGCAACTTGGTTAATGACAGTGCAATGTGGGCAAATTTAGGTATAAATTGTTGATAAAAGTTTGCAAACCCCAAAAAACTTTGTACCTGTTTTCTTTTTTGTGGGATTTTCCATTCCATTACAGTTTTTACCTTCAATCCTGAATTAGAGATTCAGTATCCCAGGTAGTCTAGTTTCATACAATGGAACTCACACTTAGATAATTTGATATATAATTTGGCATTTAATAATTTAGTTAATACACTCCTCACCAATTGGACATGTTGTTCCATAGTTTTTGTGTAAATAAGTATATCGTCCAAATATACTAGCACCCCATGGTATAAATGTTCTTGTAGTATACCATTAATAAGTTGCATGAACACCGTGGGGGGCCCTTGTAATCCAAAATGCATTACTTGGAATTGATAGCTTCCGAGGGGACAATTGAATGTTGTCTTCCATAAATCCTCAGGTCTTACTCTCACCTGATAATATGCTTCGTGCAAGTCTATTTTAGTAAAGAAATGTCCAGTTGATAGGGTAGCCAACAACTCATTGATTAATGGTAACGGGTACAGGTTATTGATGCAGACTGTGTTGAATCCTCTAAAATCAACACACAAACGAAATCCATCATCTTTTTTTTCTCGGAATAGTAAAGGGGCAGCTATTTGCGACTGTCCAGTTTTAATAAATCCCCGAGCTAAATTCTTGTCTAGAAAGTTCTGCATTTCTGTCATTTCTTTCGGTGTCATTGCATACATTTGGGGTTTTGGCAATTTTGCCCCTGGAATCAATTCGATAGCACACTCCGTTGGGCGGTGCAGTGGTAGAATCTCACACCTCAATTCACTAAATACTTCTGCCAAATCCTGATATATTGATGGAAAAGATCTAGTTCATCTAGTAAACTAATGGGCTCCACCCTTAAACTCTGCTGTTGTACTTCTGGTTCTTGCTGTGGTGGCTCTGGTCCTATAGTAAGTCTCAACTGTCTAAAACCACCTTCCCACCAAATGGTGGGTTTCTAACGATCCAGCCATACTAAACTTAAAATAACTGCCTCTCGCATTTCCGATATGACAGTGAATCTTAATCGTTCCCAATGGGTTCCAATTTCTAATTGAATAGGAACAGTCATCATCAGAGCCGGTACTCCCCTTAACAGTGAACAACTTGCTCGAACTTCATGGGGATAGGAAGGGGTTCTAATGGCACATGCAGTTCATCTACCATACATTGATTAATCAGACATCTAGTACATCTGGTATCTATCAATGCTCCATATGGGCCTCTAAGCCCTACATTATCTAATACTATGGATATTATAAATGGTCTAACAGGAGAGCTTACCATGGTGTCTTCTTGGCTGTCATCATCACTATCATGCAGTCCTGACACAACTCTTGGCTGCCGCTATTAACTGTATTGCTTCATCTCTCGTTTGGCCAGAACTATGGATGGTTCTTGTTGTGTGACACCCTGTGATTTTTCATGACAACTAACTCCCCTGCCACTATATCCAATTTGTGAAACATTTCCGGAAGGACCCCTTACTGTTTGCTTCATATGTCCTGTATCTATCATAGGGCATTCAAATGCCCTATGTCCTAATATATTACAATGAAAACACCTTAGATTTAAACGACCCCTGGTGTTGTTGGCCACAATTCCTTGCACACCCCTTCCTATTCCCACATTAGTCCCAACTGAACCAGTCCTTCGTGGACCTTCAGATTTCTCTCTAAATTCCTTCAACCCGACATCAAGTTCAACAACAGTTTTATACCAGTCTATTATTTGTTGGGGCACAACCTTGTAGAGACAAGCCTGTCGTAATACTCTATCTAAACCGGCCTTGAATTCCCTAATCAACAGACCTTCTGGCCAAGTTCTCAGTTTCCCAGCCAATCATCTGAACTCCCTGATGTATTCAATAGCTGGTCTTCCATTCTGTTTTAATGTCATTATTGTTTTCTCAGTCTGGTGTACTCTAGACTTATCCTCAAATTGATTACGAAGTGAATCCAAGAATAACCCTACATCAATCAATTCTCTAGCATGGGACTATGCAACTCTGCCACCTGGTCTGCTGCATCTCCGGTTAACATCCCAGTAATTGCTACTATCATTGACCATTGGGAGGGGTAATATGTTGCATATAATTCCAAATGATTTACTACTTGGCTGAGAAATAAAGCTATATGATCGGGATTTCCATCAAAAGAAGTTTGCAGTGGGGATGGATCCCATACCATGCACTGTTCCCAGCGGCCAGTCCTTCTGGGGAATCTCCAAGTCTCTTCTTGTGCTTCACGTCAAGGTAAGGACTCTGAACATTCGCCACTAGACGTCATGTGTGTGGCTTCTCTTCTTCTGGGCTCTGAACCCCCCCCCCCCCTGAAAGTGACAAATCAAACCTGGCTGAAAAGTCATGTGTTGTTCTTCTATGGATATGGTCTCTTTCATACTGGGGCAGAGAACTAAAGAAATAAGTGTTCTCCGTGTTGCTTCCCCAATGAAGTTTGGTGTCACAGCTGCTGATACTCAATTCCACATATTTTACATGGAGAAGTTCAAGAGTACTCGCTCCAAGGCTGGATGGGGATGTGCTCCATTCATCTCCCTTGGCTATCCTCCTTTCTCTCCACTTGTCAAAGGTGTCAGAGTGTGCAGGAGGTTTACTCCGAAGAAACCCCATGTCCTCCGTTAAGTCAAACCCACTCCTCCTTCCTGGCTGCGTCCTTCATCGTACCACCTTTTGCAAACTGTTATCGGTTCTTCTGTCTGAACCTACCATTCCTTCATCAGATGGGATATTACTCTCAACAATACTAGTGCTGTTGGATCCCAGCTGGCTCTCCTCCTCCTCCTTCCCGGTCTCCAATTACAATTCATCCTCCCTATTTTTATCTTCAGCTATAGTTCGTTACTCCTAGGATTCAAAAGGAATGAAAGCCTCCAGAAGAATTACACTGTGTGAAGAGAGGGAGCTGATTTTCTCTGTCAGTTGTTCGTCCAAGATTGAGGAGGTGAATGATAAGATATCAACTCACTTGTGTAGCTTTAGTGAAGTTTTTTATTCATCTCCCACACCCCAAACAACAGGTAACAGCGATCAAATTATGTTTAAAGTCAGCTCTGGGTTTCACTGTAACCCAGAGCTATATTTATACATGTTATACTTTGGATAACAACATAATTACCAAAGGCCCTGTCACACTGGCCGACAGATGCAAAATGTTTATAAAAAGGACACAGCGGACGAGCAAATTGTTCCATCTGTTGTTATCCACTCTCAAAAGTGCCCCAAATTTGCATAACCAGAGCGGACAACACGGAAAGGAACGGACAGGGGGAGGAGGTAGGGCAGATGGAAAGTGGATGCTCCACGGAAGCCTAGCGGATGGAAGCGGATGGCACATACGCAAGGCTTCCAGGGGAGCACAGCAAAGCGGATGCAGAATGGAAAGAGGGGATGCAGAGTAGATGCAGAGCGGATGCTGAGCGGATGAAGCGGATGCAGAGCGGAAGCCTAGCGGATGCCTAGCATTCACTGCGCATGCGGGGAGGATGCATTGCATCAGCCCCGCGGATATAAAGGGAAGCAGCTCGCAAGCAGGTCACCATTCAGAGGAAAGACCTACTTCCAGACACAGCTTGCCTGCCAACCAGCCAGCCAGCCAGCCAGCAACCCAACAACCATGGGGAAGAAACGGAAGCCTCTGCCATCTGTTGCCAGACCTGGCAAGAGGGACAGGACCACCCTCCCATCCCCTGGCCCTGACTCTGCTTCTGCTGGGGCTTCTGCTGCCCGGGCTCACTCTTCTGGTGCTGGGGCTTCTGCTGATGCTGCTTCTGGAGGTGGTGCTTCTGCTGATGCTGCTTCTGGTGCCGGTGCTCCTGCTGATGCTGCTTCTGGTGCTGGTGCTTACTCTGCTGGCACTGCTCCTGGTGCTGGTGCTTCTGCTGGTGCTTACTCTGCTGGTGCTGCTCCTGGTCCTGCTGGTCCTGCTGGTGCTCCTGGTCCTGCTGGTGCTCCTGGTCCTGCTGGTGCTCCTGGTCCTGCTCATGCTTCTGGTCCTGCTCATACTCCTGGTCCTGCTGGTCCTGCTGGTGCTCCTGGTCCTGCTCCTGGTCCTGCTGCTGGTCCTGCTAGTCCTGCTTTTGCTGCTATTGTTGTTGTTGCTGCTGCTCGTGGTGGTGATGGTGTGGAGGGGACACAGGCTCTATCGAGACACCATGAGGAAGCAGGCTGCTTGGAGAGAGAAGGCGGAGAGCCTGGGCTACACTTCGGAGGTCCTCCTTGGGTGGTGGAAGCACATGCACACCTGGTACGGGAAGCTGCACCTCAAGAAATCTGGCCAGGCCGCGGTCAAGTTGACGGACTGGGAGACCTACGTGATGGCCAAGTGCAGCTTCTTGGAGGGTGAGATCTGCCACCGAGGAGCAGCCTCTCTCATAACCCTCTCTCTCAGGCAGCCTGCTGAGAGCCAGTCCTCTTCTGGCAAAGAGTCAGCTCCTGTGTCCAGGCAGGTATCTGTGGAGTGTGCCATGACAGAGACCCCCCCCGACAGCTGTACTACCCCTGGCGGAGCACGTGGAGGACCCCCTGACACAGTGAGAGAAAGGAGACAGCACTTCCACCATAGCCCAATCTGCATCCACCCCCAGCTCCACCTCCACAGAAAGGCAGAGAGGCAGACCGGAGGGGCAGAGCCACACTGTCCTGCTGGAGATAAGAGACACCATCAGGAGCTGCATAGATCTCCTCTCTCAGCTGGTACACACCGACGCCCCATCCTCCAACCTACGTCAACCAGACCCTCATGAACATGTCGGAACCCCAGTTCCAGGTGGTGAAGGACAGGATCACCGATCTTCTTCACAACCCTCCAGACCAAGATGAACCTGCTCCCACCCAGTCCAGGCCTGCTCCTCCACCCCAGGTGATGTCCCTGCCCTTCCAAGGCTTTCCACAGGCCCTCCCCTACCAAGGCTACGGTTACCAGGAGGTCCAGCAGCACAGGCAGCCCTTCCCAGTCCAGGCACAGGTACATCGGACGCCACCGGTGCCACTGATGCCACCGATGCTACCCACACCACCGATGCCACCCACGCCACAGATGCCACCCATGCCACAGATGCCACCGATGCCAGTCCTCACCCAGTTGCAGACCAGACAGCCCCACTACACTGCTCCTTCCTCCACCCCACAGCAAAGCCCGGCCTCAGTACATCTGTTATCGGTATTGGGGCTGACACCCCATGTCATGGGGGAAGGGGCTCTCAACATGACGGGTCTGAGCCAGCTGTCTGAGAGCTTCCTCAACACACCGTCCCCTGTTGTCCTCTTGGGGCCAGGCACCCCAGTGGTGCCTCAGACCAGCACTCCAGCAGCAGCCACCTCCACAGCACCTGGACCCTTCACCCCTGAGACTGGGCATGCCTCAGAGTGACCAAGAAGAGTGCCAGAGACTTGGGGGCTACCTGTTGACTTTATTTTTGCTTTGGACACTTGACTTGAGTCACTTTTCTTTTTCAGCTTGTTAGTAAGAAAGATTATCTTTGCTTCACACACTTGCTTCATTTATTTTTGTCAATAAAGTCTTGGTACAAATTTTTAGAAATGGTTTAAGCCTTTGCATGCTTGTGGGATGGGTAAGGATAGCAGTGGGATGGGTAATAGCTGTAGGATGGGCAGGGATACCTGTGGGATGGGCAGGGATACCTTTGGGATGGGTAATAGCTGTGGGATAGATAAACCTTCAGTGCAAGGAAAATGGGACTGCCACACCTATGGCCCTTTATTATCAATAATAATGTAATCAATCATCCACACATGTCAACATAAACACAACTCTTTATTAAATGCCCTGTTCATTGTAGGCACACCCAATATACATGACCCAATCTCATCAGTGTGATGAGACAGGCTGAAGAAAGCATCCATTAATCATCTATCATCCTGTCTTGCCACTCCATTGCTCCAGCTGGGGAGTTGCACCAGTGTCTCAGGAGGTTGCGCTGCTTCTTCCCTTTACATGAAGCTCTGTTGGGGCCTTGCACATTCTTAGTGTCTATCAGGTTTCGCCCTGGCCTTCATTCCCCAGGCTCTATGTCCCCACTGCCTTGTTGGACGTCCACGAGCCTGTTCTGCAACACTGGGTAGTGGGTGTGCATGAGATTGTGCAGGATGCAGCAAGCTTCCACAATCCTCCTGACGGTCTCTGCGCGATGCTGCATGGTGGTGAGAAGTACCTGGAACCTGTTGGCCAGGATGCCAAAGGCGTTCTCCACCACCCGCCTTGCCCTGGACAGCCTGTAGTTGAAGATCCTCTCTTCATGGGTGAGGAGTCTGGAAGTGTAGGTCTTCATGAGGTAGGTTCTGAGGGAGAAGGCGTCATCCCCCATGATGAAGTAGGGCACATCTTGTGTGTCGTTGAGCAGGGGGTCTGGATGTGGGAAGCCTATGATGAGGTTGTGTTCCAGCCCCTCCTTGAGGTCACTGGCATTGTATATCTGGGCATCTGAAGCTGACCCGTTGCCTGAAGCATTGATGTACATGAACTTGTAGTCAGCATCGACCATGGCAAAGAGGATGATGCTGAAGAAGCCCTTGTAGTTGAAATAAGTGGACCCCGACTTGGCTGGAGCTTTGCAGGCCACGTGCTTGCCATCTATTGCTCCAACAGTGTGGGGAAAGTTCCACTTCTGATACCACTGCTCTGCAACTTTCTTCCAGCCTTCTTCAGCAGAGGGGCACTGGAGGAGCTCCTCCAGGTGTTCTTCGATGATGGCCTGCACCACTTCTCTGACCACAATGCTGATGGTATTGTGTGGCACCCTCCAGCCGTACTGCATGCTCCTGTAGGTGGTCCCTGAGGCCAGGTGGCGCAGAGTCAGTGCCAGCTTGAACCCAGGGTCCTGGCTGGGCCAGAAGTTGGTGTTTGCCTTGGTCAACCTGGGTCTCAGCCGCTCCACAACTTCATCAAACATGGCTGGAGGCATCCTCATGAAGTTCTGGAATGCATGAAGTTCTTCGTTCCTCAGCTCCCCCATCAGCTTGTTGTACAGTCCGTACTCTGCTCTTCTCGCAATCCATCTTCGGACCCAGACACTTCTTGGCCACCTCCTTTTCTTCCCGTAGAACAGTTTAAAGAGCCTGTAGATGGCTTCACACTGTTGCAGAACGATGGTGGCTACTAAAAGGACTTTGTTACGATCCATGGTGGACATCAATGGATGCTGTGGAAGAGCAAGAGCAAGATCAAGGCTGAAGAGGTCTGCAGAGCAGGGCTGCTGGACTGAAAGTGAGATCCAGGTGAGTTCCTCCCCCTTTTTATAAGCAATATAGGTTTTCCACTAGGTGTCCTTTTGCATCCTCTAGGCATCCTGCAGACATCCTAAATATCTGAGATAGGTCCCCTTTGCGAATGTTTTTTCCGTTTTAAATGCTTTATATGCGAGCTGCATCCACTTTCATCCTTTCTCCGTCCGTACTACTAACCATGCGCGTCCGTTCCACATCCGTTTCGCTTCCTTCTTGTGTCCATTTTCCGCTGGAGCGGATTTGAGTTGCGCGGATGTGCAGTGGATGCCTAGCGGATATAGCGGATGCATAACAGATGACGACGGATGTAGAACGGATGTTCCCCATATGCATAGCGGATGTAGAACGGACGCGTTGGATACTTCATCCGCTCAAAAAGTTTTGAGCAGCTCAAAACTTTCTGAGCGGATGGAACCTCAGTCGACGGATGCTGGACGGATAGAGAGGATGAAAAATGGAGGCAGTGAGTACAGAATGGATGAATCGCGTTAACCAATGGATGGCAAGTGTTTCTCTCCGTTTTTACATCCTCTTTCCATCCGTTGGTGCAGTGTGACATGGGCTTTACATAATTAATATCCTAACATACAACATAATAACCACCTTCTGGCCATCTTGTCTGCCTAACATTCGGCATCCTTAAATTAAAGAAACATGGTAACTGCACCTTTCCCCTGCTCAATGAGTCTATGTACCCCCATTTGTCTCGTATCATTATTACAACACTACCCCCTTGACACCCAACCATGAATCATTCTTATTGCACCACTTCTTGTCAGGAAGCCAATGTCAGTTATTTGAAGAATATTCAGCATAACGTCCACGTTATGGTAACACAAGGCAAGTAAAAGACTATGATCGTATCACATCCTGGCTGTCTCGGTTCCAGTCCATTCTTTATTGGAGTTATGACACTTATGGCTGAACAAAGACAAATTCCTTGTGTGTCTAATCACCCTTGGCCAATAAAGAATTCTATTCTATTCTGTTCTGTTCTGTTTTGTTCTATTCTATTCTTTCAATATTCCTGTAATGTTAGCAATACAGATAGTCCTTGACTTAAAACATTTCATTTGGTGACTGTTCAAAGTTTCAATGACACTGAAAAAGTGACTTACGACTGTTTTTCACACTTACAACCTTTGCAGCATTCCCATGGTCACATGATCAACATTCAGATGCTTGGCAAATGGTTCATATTTATAAAGGTTGCAGTTTTCCAGTGTCATGTGATCCCTTTTTGCGACCTTCTGATAAGCAAAGTCAATGGGGAATCCATATTCACTTAACAACCATGTTACTAATTTAACGACTGCAGTCGTAAAAAGCTGTGGCAAGGGAAGTCGTAAAATGAGGCAAACTCACTTAACAAAATGTTTCACTTAGCAACATAACTTTTGGACTTGATTATGGTCATAACTTGAGGATTATCTGTACATGTTCCTGGGCACCAATGAACCCAAAATTGTAAGGCTTTTTGTTTTTGTTTTTAGAAGACTCAAATCCAAATCGAATGAGGGAAGACTGAAGAAATGAGACATGATTAATCTTGAGAAGACTAGAGGGAGATATAAATGTCTGAAGATGTGTCACACAGAAGAAGGTCACACCTGTCCTCCATATTCCAGAGTGCAGGTCATAGAATAATGATCTAAATTGCAGGAAGGTACATTCTGGTTGAACATTAGAAAAATTTCCTGATAGAAAGAGCAGTTTGACAGTGGAACCAATTACTAGTAATGAGGTGGGTTGCCTTCAAGGAATCTGTCAAGGTGGTAATGTGATGGTCTGGAGTGTAACACAAACGTAACAAAATCCAAAATGTAAATAAATGTCATTTAATGCCTCCAACTTGGCCCCACTGTTCAATAATTCTCAGTTGGAGATAAAACATACTCAAAAATAGTCTTCAAAAGAAAGCAACACTGAAGTCCAAACTTAATGAGCAGATAGAGGTGAAATAAAAAATCAAAAAAACTACAGTGACGAAATTTCCATAACAGACCAGGATAAATAATTACCAAATTCAAGGAGATAACAAGGCACAGTCTGTTGGAAGGACACCAACCAAGAAAACTTCAACTCAAAATAAAACATGCTTTATTTCTGGCAACATTGTGTTGTAATTGTCTATTAGTTTCTCCAGCTGCAACCAATGAGGAGGATCATGGCCACTTCCTGTCTCGTAAGTCAAGTTGTTTTCTTCTCCATTCCTTCCTGCATGTCCGAGGATGCAGAGGAGATGGACCTGATTCTTAATCTTACTGCCCAGCTGGTCTCTGTCCTTCCCCAGCCTCCTCCACAACCTCCGGAGCCACACCTCCACTCCCTGTCGGCTGTTCCTCCTCTACCTCAGAGTCCAACTCTACCAAGGGCATGACAGGTAAAGGCTAGAAGACAGCCATCTGTTGGGATGGTCTAATTTGGATTCCTGCATTAAGACGAGACTGTTTAAATGGTTCATCCCATTTCTATGACACCATCTGATTGAAAACACTTTATTTCAGTAATAAAGAAAAGAAAAGGGAAATTATTTTGTATTTATATGTTGTTCTCTGTGTTAAGATGTTCAGGGCATATTTTTAATGCATTTCTTCAGAACACCTTTCAGCAACTATATAAGAATGAATGTGCCTCTCATCTTAAAAGTGCTATTCAGAGATGATAGTTGTGATTGTGTGGGAGCTTAAAAGGAAAGTGGTAAACTTATATTCGACTCTTATCCCTTCTAGTTTTGAATGGAAATGCATAATCCTTCCTAGACTTTGCTTTGAAAAACTTCAAGAAGTTTATTTTTAGGGTGAAGTATTCCCTCAAATGAACTTCCAACTGTGTTTTGAAAGGACACAGAGAAGGCTTCAATGAAGAGAAGTCTGTGAAGTCAAAAGTATGAGTAAAATTTGAAGGAAAAGCTTATGTTTAGCTTGCACAAGAAAAGCAACAACATTTCAGAAATCATTTAATAGCGATCAATGGAGAGGACCAAAATTTCTTTTCTTCTAAACAACAGCGTAGGAGTAAGTTTCTCAAGTAAGCAAAATATCAATTTTCAGTAGACCATTGAATTTAATTTTCGATGATAAGAAATACAGTATAGAAGTGCAACAAGAAAAGAGTGGAAAGGCTGACACTGAAAGGCTTCAAAATGAGTTCAGAAAAATTATCTCTGGTTTACCCAGATACTTGGCAATGAGTCAAGAAATGGAATGGGACGTACTTTTTAATAAAACTGGACTGGTGATTGGTTATGAAATAATATAAAAGAAATGTGCCCAACTATTTATATCTATATCTATATCATCTATATCTATCTATATAGATGAGCGGGGGGGGGATTCTACCAGTTTGCACCTATTCGTTGGAAGCAGTTGTTAACATTCTTAGCAGTTCGGAGAACCGATTTTTAGGAGAAATTACTGGCCTAATCCTGTAAGGAAGGCAGGAAGGAAACATTCTGGTGTTGCTTACAGAAACCTTATTACATTTTTGGCAGGACTAGAATGTCTCAGGAATGTCTCTGAAGTTTTTTTCTCCTCCTTTGCTGGTACTTTGCTTGTGTGGAGTGACCATTCAAAGTTACAATGGCACTGAAAAAAGTGACTTATGAACATTTTTCACACCTACAACTATTGCAGCATCCTCACAGTCATGAGAGGCCAGGCAAGGAGATGCGTGCCTTGATTTGAGTGATACTGAGTTGGCCACACCCAACCAATAACATGACCACCAAGCCATGTCCACCCAGTCACATGACCACCAAGCCAAGTCTACCATCTAAGCCATGCTCACAGAACTGGTTGTTAAAAATTTGAATCCCGCCCCTGTAGATGAGCTATGGCAATGCAGTGATTAGAATGCAGTACTGCAGGCTACTTCTGGCAGCTGCCTGCAATTTAGCAGTTCAAAACCCACCAGGCTCAAGGTTGACTCAGCCTTCCATCTTTCCAAGGTGGGTAAAATGAAGACTCAGATTGTTGGGGGCAATATGCTGACTCTGACTCTAAACTAGTTAGAGAGGGTTGTAAAGCACTATGAAGCAGTATATAAGTTTAAGTGCTATTGCTATAACTATATGTCTATCGATGCCTATTTGTCTGTCTGTCTGTCTGTCTGTCTGTCTGTCTGTCTGTCTGTCTGT
>BLBF01000042.1:11605225-11636359 GCA_015471245.1 Laticauda colubrina | reverse complement strand
CTGACTGAAGTATTGACAGCCAATGGCTTCCACAAAAACAAAATCACCAACTTGATCCACAAAAACACACCAAGACATAACAGAGACCTAGAAGATCAACAGATCCATGGAACAGCTGTCCTGCCCTACATAAGAGGTACCACAGATAAAATCAGTAAGATACTACACAGGCATCACATCAAGACTGCCTTCAAAACAGACAAAAAAATAGCAGCCATCCTGAGGAACCCCAAAGAAAAAATTGACCTGGAAAACCAAGGCATATACGAAATTCCCTGTACATCATGCCCGGCCACATACATTGGACAGACCAATAGAAGAATAAGTACCCGCCTAGATGAACACAAAAATTCAGTAAAAAAGCTGGAACACACCTCCTCACTAGTCCAACACATGAAAACCACAGGTCACTGCCACAGAAAAAAGATATTAAATTGAAACTGGATGTAATTAAGCATAAAATGGAATTAATAGAGAAAGAAGAACTGGCACAGAAAATTAGAAATTCTAAACAGAATTATTTTGAAGACGCAAATAAACCAGGTAGATGGCTAGCATATAAACTGAGAAAGGAGAAGGAATCAAGAAAAATATTGAAACTAATAGATGATCAAGGTCAAGTTTGTTGTGGTAATAAGGAGAAAAAGGAAATTATTTGAGATTTCTATGGACAACTATATAAACAAGAGAATATTGATGAGGAAAAAATTAAACAGTATTTACAGAATGTTAACTTAGCGAAGATACCTAAAGAGACTGAAGAAATGTTTGAAAGCAATATAACAATGATGGAATTAAATGAAGCATTTAAGAGACAAAATAATGGGAAAGCACCAGGTCCAGATGGGCTTCCGGCAGAATTCTATAAAAAATTTCAAGAATCATTGAACATCCCATTGTTAGAAGTTATGAATGAAGTTATGTAAAAGAAGATGACACCCAAAACATGGTCAGAGGCTTATATTACACTTATTTTAAAAGAGGCTGACCCGTTGCAAATTAAGAATTATAGACCTATTTCCTTATTGAATGCAGATTATAAAATCTTTGCTTCAATTTTAGCAGAAAGACTGAAAAAATATTTAAATAATTTTATCCATCCAGATCAAAATGGATTTCTGCCAAAGAGACAAATTAGAGACAATATGAGAGTAATTTTGGATACTTTGGAATATTATGAGGCTCATCCTGAGAAACAATGGCTTTGATATTCCTAGATGCTCAAAAAGCATTTGACAACGTGAACTGGAGATTTATGTTATTATTATTGGAACAGATGGGCTTTGCCAGAAAATTTATTCAAGCAATAGAAGCCATATATAATAAACAGACAGCAAAGGTAATGATGGAGGGAGAATTTACAGATCTTATTAATATAAGAAGAGGTACAAGACAAGGATGTCCCCTATCTCCTTTGTTATTCGTATTAACTTTGGAAGTGTTGAATAGAAATATTAGAGATGACAAAAATATAAAAGGAATGAAAATTAAAAAGGAAGAATTTAAACTACAAGCTTTTGCTGACGATTTAGCTTTTATTCTGGAAGACCCATTAGAAACCGCTCCAAAATTATTGGAAAAGATAGAGACATATGGTGAGATGGCTGGCTTGAAAATAAATAAAGATAAAACAAAGATTTTGACAAAAAACATGTTATTGAGACAAAGAGAAGAACTGAGAGATCTTTTGAAAATCCAAGTTACAAATAAGGTTAAGTATCTGGGGATATATTTGACAGCAAGATGTAGCACATTAAAAGAGAATAATTATATTAAACTCAAACAACAGATAATTACAGATTTGAAGAAATGGGAAAATTTACAATTGTCATTAATAGGGAGAATTTCAACAATTAAGATGAATATTTTACCTAGAATTTTATTTCTCTTTCAAACAATACCAATTAGACTTGGAAAAGACTACTTTGAAGATTTAAATAAAATCATGTTGAAGTTTATATGGCAAGGTAAAAGAGCGAGAATAAAGTTAAAGGTTTTGCAAGATGCTAGAATTAAAGGAGGTTTTGGCCTGCCTAATTGGGAACTGTATTATCAAGCTGCAAGTTTGATGTGGGTCAAAGAATGGATAACATTAAGAAAGCATAGATTGTTGACATTAGAAGGACATGACTTACTGTTGGGCTGGCATGCTTTTTTATGGTACAAGGGAACTAAAACACAGGGGTATTTCAGAAGACATTATATACGGGAGTCTTTGTGGTTAAATTGGGAGAAGATAAAAAAACAATGTTACCTGAAAATTCCAGTTTGGTTATCGACTATTGAAGCATTTTCCTATCCTATGATCTATAAAAAGGAACAAACAGTTAGATATGGGGAACTGTTGGATGAAAAGGGTGGACTTAAATCGATCCAAAACTTAGAGGAACAAGGTATAAGGATGAATTGGTTTTCATATGCGCAAATACACTCAAGATATGTTGAAGATTTTAAAATGGAAGGATTTTATGACAAACAGACTGATTTAGATAAGATATTGATGGGTACTGATGAGAAAGTGATTAAAAAATTATATGGTTATTTATTGGGAATTAAGCTAGAGGAAGAACAAGTTAAAGAAACTATGATTGCTTGGGGGAAGAATTTTGGATATGGGATTGATTTAGAGCAATGGCAAAAATTGTGGTCTCAAAATTATAAAATGACAATGTCAATAGCATATAAAGAAAACTTGTATAAGATGTTTTACAGGTGGCACTTCCCCCCGACAAGAATAGCAAGAATGTTCAAGAACAAATCTGAAAAATGTTGGAAATGTCATCAGATACCTGGCTCATATTATCATATGTGGTGGACTTGTGAGGATGCCAGAAAATATTGGACTAAAATTCACATGTGGTTGGAAAAAATGACAAAGAAACACATAGACTTGAAACCAGAGATCTTTTTATTGGGAATCTTACCTGATATATATAATAAAGACTTGAAATATTTGATTGTAAATGTATTAACAGCGGCTAGGATTGTATTTGCTAAAAATTGGAAGAATGAGAAAATACCATTGCAGGAAGAAATTATTAAGAAAATATTGGAATGTGCTGAGATGAGTAGATTGACATTTGAAATTAGAGAGCAAGAAGATAAACAATTTTATGAAATTTGGGGTCTTTTTTATCAATGGTTAGATGATAAAATACAATAATAGAGCATTAGTATTATATCTATGAAGGGTTTTTAGGATTGATTTGTTATGACTATATGATTTGTTATAGAATAAACTGTTTGAAGTATTGTTATCTCACAAAGCATGAATGATTAAAAGTATAGTCAGAAAAAGATTTTATTTTAATTTTTTTTGGTAATATTAGGATATGGATTGACAATATGAGTGGTTATGTAATATAACTGTAATTGAGACTATAAAATGAATGCACAAAACTGATGAACCAACCGACACACCGGAAGTATATATGAGAGTAGATGTTTTTAATGTTTTGTATGTTATGTCTGTTTGTAGAAAATTAATAAAATTCTTAAAAAAAAAAAAAGAAAACCACAGGTCACAACATCAACTTCAATGGCACTAAAACCCCAGCCACTATAGAAAACCCCAACCACAGAATCATCAGAGAAGCCATAGAGATTGAAAAAAGACCTGACAGCATGAATAGAAGAGATGATTCCACCAGACTGTCAATCATTTGGAAGCCTGCACTCTCAAATAGAAAGATCTCCATGCCACAAGCCAGGCAAATACCTGGGCAAAAACAGACTCCCTCTGATAGCTCCAGTCCAAACACCCCCCCACCAGGCACCCAGGTGAAACCCAGCTTGCTAATGAATAGCAGCTTGCTGATGAAGAGCAGCCGTCCTTTCACATGAAGCCAAGCTGCACTGAAAGCCTCCAACACAAGAACAGAGTGTTGCCAGCCAATCAAAGCCACAAAACAGACAGAAGAAACCAGAAACACCAACCAATCAAACTCCAAGTCCAATGAACACAGATCCAGGCTCCCAGACAATCAGAATGGACCAGCCTCAAATTTGAAACCAGGAATTAACTCTATACAGAGGCCTGAGGATGGCAGATGAGATTCTGCTGAAACATTGCTACAACTTTAACAGAACTACAATGACGTGGGATAATACCAGAAGGAAGCTAAACAGCACATATATGTGTGTGTGTGTGCGTGTGTGTGTGTGTGTGCTGTTCAGCTTCCTTCGGGTATTATCCCACATCATTGTAGTTGTGCTTTTAAAGTTGTAGCAACGTTTCAGCAGAATCTGAATATATATATATTAATGCCCAGTTTTGTGCTGGCTTCCTCTTAATATATGCATTTTGGGAGACTTTTTCCTGTGGGGATTCTGAAAAGTGTAGGTTTAGAACACACATGTGAAATGCCCTACTTAACCATATAGGGAAATCTAACAACATGGGCTAAACAGATTTAATTGGCTGAATTACTCTTCTCACTAAACTAATTAACATTCCATTCATATTCACAAAAAACTGGGATGGATGCTAAAGCATCACCTGCAGGAAGCTACCAGATCAAATATTTGTATCTAAGACTAGTGCTTGGTATGGAGTTATTATTATTGTTGTTGTTGTGGTTGTTGTTGTTATTTTATGGCATTGCTATTGCAGACCACAATGCTATTGCAGGGTAGTGGTTTATCTTGCCAAGGTACCAGACCTGTTATAGGACTTCTTCCTAAAGTGTGTCACAGGAGGATGAGCTGGTTTTGCACCAGAAAGATGAGTGGCTCTTTCTGCAGCATCATTAAAGGCCACCCTTCCTGGCATCATCTTGCAAATAGGTACCATAATTGGGAAGGTTCAGAGCCATCGGGAATCTGACTTCCTGCACAGAGCGCCAGCTCATCTCCCCATCAAAGTGGTATCCATCTATCTATCCATCTATCTATCTGTCTGTCTGTCTGTCTGTCTGTCCGTCCGTCCGTCCGTCCGTCCGTCCATCCATCCATCCATCCATCCATCCATCCATCTATCTATCTATCTATCTATCTATCTATTTGCATAGAACATGCTTTCAAACTGTTAAGTGGACAGAAGTTGAGGCGAATGACAGGAGCTTATCTTGCCATTAAAATGCTAGAACTCAAACCACTGGAACAGAAACCATCTTCAGCTCATTAAGCCACTGCACCACACAGTGTATTGGATGTTTCAGTCATGCTCACAGGAATAGCAATGTTAAGAATGAAATACATAGTTTCTATGGCAAACCTTAAGAAGCACACAAGTAGGGCTGGTACCTTGGCAAGCCAAACTACTACTCTGCAATAGCATCAGCAGGATCTTGTTGCTTTTATCCTAAAGATGGAAATTGTGTTCTGCTGCAAGCTCCATCCTTTTTGAATATGCATGTGATGTCACAATGCTTGTAGAAAAGGTTTGTGACATGTCACAACTTTTATTTTTGTCAGTTTGAACCCTTCTGGTTCTCCCCAGATAAATTGCTGTCTTTTGCTTTGGAAAATAATTCTTCAAGCAGCATGTGACTTACCTGTAGTTCCTTGCAATGATAGTTTTTCATTGAATTCAGAATGTAATGGAAGAAAAATCCATTTTGTAGATGTTTTCTCAAAGGAATCAGGGAAATTTTAGGCAGGGTTTGCATGAGATACACTATCAGATCACCTAAAAGTATAGCAACTTGTATTTGCAAAACCACTAAACTTGATATTTAACCTCAATTTTTATACCTTAGCATAGTGTGTGAACTTTGCTCATTTGTTGAATTTATGATACAGTGAATTGTGGGAACCCAGAAATTGGATTAATTCAGCAACCGGTAAAGCATATTTTGTGATTGCAACCATATGCTTCCAACCCTAAAACTAATTTGAGATAAATTTAGTAGCTCTTGTCTGAGCAAAACCATAAATTTACAAGTACCACTTCATTTGCTGTGTGTATGTCTTCAATTAAATTACACATATTTGAGGAATACATTACAAAAAACAGCATAAACTTCTGCTCACATTTCAGTCTGGTATATCAGTTTACATATTCTGAAGGGTTGAGCAACATGTTTTTTGAAATAATGAAACTGTAGTTTTATTCTAAAAAAATGTTTAGCAAATCATGATTAGCACTAGACGCCTATAATCACAAAATAAGATTATATCATGAGGACCTGTAAACTAATTAATGTGATTTATTACCACACTCTAAATAATGTGATTTGTTATTGTGATATATATTATTTCTGATTTATAGGAAATCAAAATCAAATGAAACAAAACGATTAATTAAGAAGTAGAGATGCCCTTAAGTAAATTTGTCTCCTAATAACATATTTTGTATTTTTCTCAGCAAAACATGGAAATATCTTGTCTTAGCCTTGACTTTCTGTAAGTTGTTTTATTGCCTTCCTACTTTAACTTATAGAGCTAAATACCTTGGAATTCACCAGGATTCCACTGTGTAGTAACTCAAGAAAAGGCTTTTTTAAAATACATCCAAGGTATGCTAACAGGGTAATTCCCACAAATTTTAATTTTGTACCAACAGAGGAGAATATATGTTGCTCTTCTATGCAGAAAGAGCTATGAAGTTTTTGGTGCTCTCTGATATTAGTTGCTTGCATGCAGACATCACATTACCAGAGTAGGTAATCTCTTCAGAGGCAAGTATTTTTCAGTGTGGCACTGAAGATGTTACTTAGCCTGGTAACAAAATATCTGCAAGCAATTGACTACACTCAAAGAGCACCAAGGTCCCCATGGTTTAATTATGGCTTGTTCCAAGTCTCATGCATTTGGGGTATCAGGCTTTTAATTGAATCTGCAATGCTGTACCTCATTTTTCTTAAAGTGCCATGATTTTATGGTTTTACAATGATATCATTTTATTTTTATTGGAATTTCAAGCCTAGTTTGTACTTCTAATATTGGATTATCATACTCATGAATGATGAAATGAAGTCAGTAAATAAGAAAGTGTCACAATGATTGCTTATCGCTTTCCACCATAGAGACAAAATAGGTCCAAATACCATTTGCTGGAGACTACAAGAAGGATATATGGGGGGGGGGGGCAGGAAGGGCTGATGGCTCAATGATAAAAGACACTGAGCTTGTCAGCTGGAAAGCTGACAGCCTATGTTCGAGATCTGAATGCTATGCGATGGAGTGAGCTTTCTCTCAGCTCCTGCCCACCTAGCAGTTTTAAAAACATGAACATTTGATAAGATAAATAGGCACCACTTCAGTGGCATGGTAACTTGTTTTGTGTATTTTGGTGTATAGTCATACTGGCCACATGACCACAAAAGCATCCTGGTACAACACTGAGATGAACAGCACCTGCGAGAGTTTGGAAGTGATTGGACAGGGGAAACCTTTACTTTTAAAATGAGGATGTTGGAATCTGCCATGTTATTCCCTAGATTTTAATGTTAGTTGTTAGATGTATGTCCCATTTTAAAGGAGATGCAAATGACTTACATGGAGTTTTCCCTCCATTTTAACTTCACAGCAAGAACCCTATGAGATTGGGCTGAAGGGGGGGAGAGGGAGAGGGGGAGGGGGAGGGAGGGAGGGAGAAGGAAGGAGGGACAGGGAGAGAGACTAGCCCAAAGTCTCTTGGGAGGCACTTAAATCAAACTCTTCTTAATTTTAGATCAAAATCTTAACAAACATCCCATACCAGCATTCAATAATATTGACTATTCTGAGACTAGAATTACATTATCCTTTGGCGTGAACCAGCCATCAAGCTCTGCTGACCATATATGCCTATTTTTCTGTCAAAGTCAGAAGCATCCATACCAGGAATAACTGGTATTTTGTTAGTCCAAAAAATAGGTAAAGAAAAATCACAGCTGCTGTAAAATTATCTTGCCAGTGTTAAGAGAACAACAATGATCAGAACAGATAAAAACTGGCAGGTTTGAGCTTACAATTTATGTTCTACAGTTTTAGAGATGGAGCATAGTAGAAGTTTCATGGTCCTGCTGGGTTCATGAAACAAAAGTCTTCCATGCCAAAGCTGGGCCTATGCTTCCTTTATTATCTTTTTCAAGGGAAAACAATCTTTCACTGGCCAGAGACTCAACAGGATTGCACTTTGGGTTCAAAGGCAGAACAATGCTTCAACAAAGCCACAGATTTTGAGCAGATGTGCCTTTTCCAGATGGTGTTCCTAAAGCAAGCTTTTGTCCTTGAATCTAAAGGTCTGCATAGCCCTAGTATTTGATGTCTCTGTGGAAAATAAGAGCATAATAATTAAAAAGCCAAATAATTAAAATAATTAAAAAGCCAAAAAGAAACAAAAAAATCACAACAACCAACAGATAAGCACAAAAAATAATACTAGACCAACAGGTCATGAAGTAAACAATATTCCAATCAAATTACTACCAACTCAGCCAAAGAAGCTAACAACAAATAACAGCCTAATTAAGGAACTACCAAGAACACTCCCAGCAAACTCCACTCCCTTCAACCACTGATGATGTTACTTACCTTTAATAATGAGTCATCTTTGAGAAAACAACTAGGCTCAACATCAGAACACCAAGGATGCACAGTTCAAATCTAAGCTACTAATATTCTCTTCTTTTGGTATCATACTCATTTTATAATTTACATGACAGTTTTGCATGCCACCACTTCACAAAGGGACCTCCAGGCTAATTTTTTTTTAAATGACATAGTGAAAAATGTGACTATACAGTCCCAAACTGCTCATCCTCACTTTGAGGTAGTTAAAAGAGTAAGAACAATACATGAAAATACATCTTTATGGACGTTTCTCTTTGAGTATATTTAGATAACACCCCCCCTGCATAGTTGCTCAAAGAAATCTGATCCAGACACAACTCCTACTATTCTCTGTTAAATCTACTAGGTAAGGTGATTATACCTTTATATGAGTTCAGCTCAAAAGCAAATTGATTTTTGCATTTAATAATTGCCTTCTTATTTTAGGATTCAATGAAATCTAATGCTGTTTCTTTCAATGTCTTTTTTCCTCTGTGCTACATAATTAACTGAAATTATTACTATTTTCAGTACTTTGTATGCAAAGGTACATCTGCACAAAGGTATCCCGTTGTTCTGACCCTTTCAGGATATTTTCCCCAGCTCCTTTCTTCTATCATGGTCGGCTCCCATTCAAACATCTCCTTTAACCCACTATCCCCTAAATCCCTGTTTTTTTAATCTCTCAAATTAAATGTCAAGGTTAAGGAAACAAAACTCTTTTTTCCTTCTGGATTCTCAGTTCTTTTCTGATTTCAGTCACACCTTGCTAAGATCACTGCAGGGCAGGGAAATTAGGAATCCATTTTTTTCTTCTTCTAAGGGTCTCCCTAAGTAATCAGCCTTGCATGGAAATGCATGAGGCATTGCCCATTTTCCTGTCTCCAAGAAATGCAGAACAAATGCTAATTCATTTTCCTTTCTCACACTGGCCTCTCCGTTCTTCATCTTATGGCTGTCAGCTGCGCCATGAAGAGTTCTTTTGTTAAGTGGCACTTTTGTGTGTCAGGGGAAATGGTGTTTTAACCAGGCACTACCAGATTTGAAAATCACAGATACTGTGACAGTTTTGCTTATTTGGCATTATACCTGATTGTTCTTCCCTTGGGTGATAAAAAGATGCTGTTGCTAAAAATCAAACTGAAAGGTGATTTTTGGTAAAGGGTTTCCAGCTTGGCATCTTTCTACTTTGTGGTAGCACTGAATTCTGAAACAACCACTAAAACATTTTATTATTATTTATTTATTTGTCAAGCAATATTACATAACAAGTATAAGTATAAACATGATTATGAATACATGAAATGGATATGAATGAAAAGAAACATTAGGACAAGGAGACACTAAGGAAAGGGGTGAGGTCAATAGTAGACAGTCTAAGGTTAAATTTTGGGGGGTTTGGAGAAGAAACCACAGAGTCAGGTACTGTATTCCAAACATTGATCACTCTGTTGCTGAAGTCATATTTCCTGCAATCAAGTTTGGTGTGATTTACCTTGAGTTTGTACCTACTGTGTGCTCTTTTATTGTTGTGGTTGAGGCTGAAGTATTCATTGATGGGTAGGACATTGCAATAGATAATTTTATATAAGTTGGACTAAAAGCGGCGCAGTTCAAGGTTGTCTAGGCCTAAAATTTCAAGTCTGGTGGCATAAGGTATTCTGTTACAAGCAGAGGAGTGGAGGACTCTTCTTGTGAAATATCTCTGGACTTTCTTGGCTGTATTAATATCCAATATGTAGCGCAGATTCAAGATGGATGAATTGTATTCGAGTATTGGCCTAGCAAATGTTTTATGCTTTAGTTAGTAGTGCGATATTAAGCCCATGTCGCACAGCACCAACGGATGAAAAGAGGATGTAAAACGGAGAGAAACACTTGCCATCCATTGGTTAACGCGATGCATCCGTTCTGTACCCACTGCATCCGTTTTTCATACTCTCTATCCATCCAGCATCCGTCTACTGAGATTGCAACCGCTCAAAAAGTTTTGAGCTGAACAAAACTTTGTGAGTGGATAAAGTATCGAACGCGTCCGTTGTACATCCGCTACGCATACGGGGAACATCTGTTATACCATCCGTCGTCATCTGTTATGCGTCTGCTATATCCACTAGGCATCCGCTGCGCATCCGTGCAACTCACATCCGCTCCAGAGGAAAACGGACAAAGGGAGGAAGCAAAACGGATGCAGAACGGACATGCAGCGTTAGTAGCATGGACATAGAAAGGATGAAAGTAGATGCAGCTCGCATATAAAGCATTAAAATGGAAAAAACATTCGTATCAGGGACGTATCTCGGATATTTAGGATGTTTGTAGGATGTTTAGAGGATGTAAAAGGACACCAAGCGGAAAACCTATATTTCCGATAAAAAGGGGGAGAAATCACCTGGATCTCACTTTCAGTCCAGCAGCCCTGCTGTGCAGACCTCTTCAGCCTTGATCTTGCTCTTGCTCTTCCAAAGCATCCAGTCATGTCCACCATGGATCGAAACACAGTCCTTTTGGTAGCCGCCATCATTCTGCAACAGTGCGAAGCCCTCTACAGACTCCTCCACCTGTTCTATGCGAAGAAAAGGAGGCATCCAAGAAGTGTCTGGGTCCAAAGATAGATTGCGAGAAGAGCTGAGTATGGACTGTATAACAAGCGGATGGTGGAGCTGAGGAACAAAGACCCTCGTGCATTCCAGAACTTCATGAGGATGCCGCCAGCCATGTTTGACGAAGTTGTGGAGTGGCTGACACCCAGGTTGACCAAGGCAAACACCAACTTCTGGCCCAGCCTGGACCCTGGGCTGAAGGTGGCACTGACTCTGCACCACCTGGCCTCAGGGACCACCTACAGGAGAATGCAGCACGTCTGGAGGGTGTCACACAACAACATCAGCATTGTGGTCAGAGAAGTGGTGCAGACCATCATCGAAGAATACCTGGAGGAGCTCCTCCAGTGCCCCTCCACTGAAGAAGGCTGGAAGAATGTTGCAGAGCAGTGGTATCAGAAGTGGAACTTCCCACACACTGTTGGAGCCATAGATGGGAAGCACGTGGCCTGCAAAGCGCCAGCCAACTCAGGGTCCACTTATCATTACTACAAGGGCTTCTTCAGCATCATCCTCTTCGCCATGGTCGATGCTGACTACAAGTTCATCTACATCAATGCTTCAGGCAACGGCTCATCTTCAGATGCCCTGGTATACAACGGCAGTCACCTTAAGGAGGGGCTTGAACGCAACCTCATCATGGGCTTCCCAGATCCAGACCCCCTGCCCAATGACACACAAGATGTGCCCTACTTCATCGTGGGGGATGACGCCTTCTCCCTCAGAACCTACCTCATGAAGCCCTACACTTCCAGATGCCTCACCCATGAAGAGAGGATCTTCAACTACAGGCTGTACAGGGCAAGACGGGTGGTAGAGAACGCCTTTGGCATCCTGGCCAACAGGTTCCAGGTAGTTCTCACCACCATACAGCATCGCCCAGAGACTGTGAAGAACATTGTGGAAGCTTGATGCATCCTGCACAATCTCATGCTCACCCGCTACCCATTGTTGCAGAACAGGCTCGGGACCACCAACAAGGCAATGGGGACATGGAGCCTGGTGAATGGAGGCAAGGGAGAAACCTGATAGATACTGTGGATGTGCAAGGCCCCAACAGAGCTTCACGTGAAGGGAAGAAGGAGCCCAACCTCCTGAAACACTGGTGCAACTCCCCAGCTGGAGCAGTGGAGTGGCAAGACAGGATGACAGATGCTTAATGGATGCTTCCTTGAGCCTGTCTCATCACACTGATGAGATTGTGCCATTTATGGCCCTACAATGAACAGGGCATTTAATAAAGAGTTGTGTTTATGTTGAAATGTGTTGATGAATGATTAAATTGTTATTGATAATAAAGGGCCATAGGTGTGGCACCTGGGAGGGTGGACCATACAGTCCCACTATGCTTGCACTGGAGGTTTATCTATCCCACTGCTATCCTTACACATCCCACAAGCATGGAAAGGCTTAAACCATTTCTAAAAGTTTCCACCAAGACTTTATTGACTTAAAGAACTGAACCAAGTGTGTGAAGCAAAGATAAACTTTATTAATAACAAACTGTAAAAGCAAAATGACCCAAGTAAAGTGTCCCAAGCAAAGATAAAGTCAACAGGTAGCAACCCAGTATCTGGCACTCTTCTCAGTCACTCTGAGGCATGCCCATCATCTCAGGGGTGAAGGGTCCAGGTGCTGTGGAGGTGGCTGCTGCTGGAGTGCTGGTCTGAGGCGCCATTGGGGTGCCTGGCCCCGAGAGGACAACAGGGGATGGTGTGTGGAGGAAGCTCTCAGAGAGCTGGCTCAGTCCTGTGATGTTGAGAGCCCCTTCCTCCATGACATGGGGTGTCAGTCCCAAGACCAATGACAGATGTTCTGCGGCCGGGCTTGGCTGTGGGGTGGAGGAAGGAGGAGAGTAGTGGGGCTGTCTGGTCTGCAGGTGAGCGAGGTGAGGCATGGATGGCATCTGTGGCGTGGGTGGCATCTGTGGCATGGGTGGCATCTGTGATGTCGGTGGCATCTGTGGCATCGGTGGCATAAGTGGTATCGGTGGCATCTGTTGCATCTGTGGCATCGGTGGCATCTGTGGCACTGGTGGCGTGCGATGAACCTGTGCCTGGACTGAGAAGGGCTGCCTGTGCTGCTGGGACTCCTGGTAACTGTAGCCTTGGTAGGTGAGGGCCTGTGGAAAGCCTTGGAAGGGCTGTGACATCACCTGGGGTGGAGGAGCAGACCTGAACTGGGTCGGAGCAGGTTCAGCTGGGCCTGGAGGGTTGTGCAGAAGACCTGTGATCCTCTCCTTGATCACCTGGTACTGGGATTCAGATATGTCCATGTGGGTCTGGTTGACGTAGATGAGGAAGGGCTTTCTGTTAGAGGATGGTATGTTGGTGTGTACCAGCTGAGAGAGGAGATCTACGCTGCTTTTGATGGTGTCCCTGATCTCCAGCAGGACAGTGTGCCTCTGTCCCTCCGGTCTGGCTCTCTGCCTGCTTTCTGTGGAGGTGGAGCTGTGGTTGGGTGTGGGTTGGTCCCTGGTGGCAGCAGCCTCTCCTTGCTCCAACTGCATCAGGGAGTCCTCCGTGTGCTCCGCCACGGGGAGTGCAGCTGTTGGGGGGGTCTCCGTTGTGGGGCACTCCAAAGATACCTGCCTGGACACAGGAGCTGACTCTTGCCCAGAAGAGGACTGGCTCTCTGTGGGCAGCCTGAGAGAGAGGGTTGACAGAGGGGCTGCTCCTCGGTGGCAGACCTCACCCTCCAAGAAGCTGCACTTGGCCATCACATAGGTCTCCCTGTTGGTCAGCTTGACCGTGGCCTGGCCAGACTTCTTGAGGTGCAGCTTCCCGTACCAGGTGTTCATGTGCTTCCACCACCCTAGGAGGACCTCCGAAGTGTAGCCCAGGCTCTCCACCTTCTCTCTCCAAGCCGCCTGCTTCCGCTTGGTGTCTCGATAGAGCCTGTGTCCCTTCCGCCAAAGATACTCGTTCTCCCTCAGCCATTCAAGCACCTCATCCTCATGTTCCTCTTCGGTGGAGTACTGTCTCCTCTCCCTATTGCACAATTGCCTTTTCCTCCCTCTGGCAGGGCATTCTGGGCCCTCATCAGAAGGGCTTTGAGGTTCTAGGGGTTGGTCCATCACACCACTACCAGCAGCACCAGCAACAACAGCAGCACCAGCAGCACCAGCAGCACCAGCAGCACCAGGAGCAGCACCAGCAGGACCAGCAGCACCAGGAGAAGCACCAGGACCAGGAGCAGCACCAGCAGTGTAGGCACCAGCAGAAGTACCAGCACCAGGAGCAGCACCAGCAGAGTAAGCACCAGCAGAAGCCCCAGCACCAGGAGCAGCACCAGCACCAGGAGCAGAGTAAGCCCCAGCAGAAGCCCCAGCACCATCAGAAGCCCCAGCACTAGCAGAGTCAGCCCAAACAGCAGAAGCCCCAGCAGAAGGAGAGTCAGCGCTTGGGTGGGATGGTGGCCCTGTCCTTCTTGCCAGGGCTGGCAGAAGATGGCACAGGCTTCCTCTTCTTCCCCATGGTTGTTGGCTGGAGATGTGTCTGGCAGCAGGTCTTTCCTCTGAATGGTGACCTGCTTGCGAGGGGCTGACGCAATGCATCCTCCCCGCATGCGCAGTGAACACTTTGTATCCGCTAGGCATCCACTAGGTATCCGCTAGGCGTCCGTGATGCATCCGCGTCATCCACTCGGAATCTGCTCGGCATCCGCTTCTTCGACTGCGCGTCCACTTCGCTTTGCTCCCCCGGAAGCCCTGCGGATGTGCCGTCCGCTAGGCTTCCGTGGAGCATCTGCTTAACATCCTCGCTACGTCCTCTCTCCGTCCGTTCCTTTCCATTTTTGTCCGCTTTGTTTATGCAAATTTGGGGCACTTTTGAGAGCGGATAACAATGGATGGAACATTTTCTCATCCGCTGTGTCCTTTTTACATACTTTTTGCATCCATCGGCCAATGTGACAGGGCCTTTACCGAGAAAAAGCTATGCAGGATTATGTTAACAACTGTTAATGCCTTTTTGGCTTTGTAGTTACAGTGGGCTCTAGCACTTAGATCATGAGAGATGAATACTTCAAGGTCTTTGATGTCGTGGGAGTCATCAACAAGGTCTTGACCATTCAGCCTGTATTTTATTTTCTGATTTTTTTTGCCCATATGTAAGACAGAGCATTTGTTTGTTGATATTTGAAGTTGTCACTTGTTTGACCATTCTGACAAATAGTGGAGGTCTTTTTGAAGGGAAGGAGTATTGTCAGTGATGTTGAATAGCAAAATCATCAGCAAAAAGAACACAGTTGCTCTTAATATGATCACAGAAGTCATTTATGTAGAGTATAAAGAGTTGGTCCTAGAACACTGCCTTGGGGGACACCACTGTTGACAGGTATAGGATTTGATAGGGCGCTTTCTATTTTGACCATTTGTTGTCTGCTTGACAGGAATGCAGCTGTCCAGTTGTGCAGATGTCCGGAGATACTGTATATATAGGAGATGCCATTGTATAATAGAAGAGAGGACAGACTTGTTATCTTCTGAATTAATGTTTGAATAAAATTTGAGTCAAAGCACAACATTTGGAACTTTCAGGACTTCAAAATGAAATTAATTTTGTGGTTATTCTTAAAGCAATAATGAAAGATCAAAAAAAAAATAATCTACTTAATTACCTAAAACATTTCTCTGCATCCTAATAGGTGTTTCAAGAATATAGCTTCACATATTTTCAACAATTATAGCCAAAGGGCACACCAATCCACAGTATCTTGGAATTCTGGAAATTGTAGTTCAGAAGCAATTAAAAAGCAGCAGATTTGACACCCAGCATTATTAATGCAGGGTTTGCAGACTATTTAATTATATTTAAATAGTTCAAATTTTGTGAAATTGTTAATAGAGTTCTTGAAGAAAGCAAAAAAATATGTGGAGAAATTTGGTATGGGACCCAAAAATTTGTATCATAATCTCTTGAATGACAATGATGGCAAAGATGAAAGAAAAAAAAGATCAATCAGTAGCAAGGTGGATGGGCTTGGTTACAATGAGGATCAATATGCTATTGGAAGGACTCAAGGTTAGAGAAGGACTCAAAGTTAGAGATAGAGATTTTCTCCTGGAGAAAATCTAGGTAGATGCTGAGTTTGATACTGACCTGATGCCACATAATCAACTGATCAATCAATCAATTGAACATCTCATAAGATTTTGGATGAGAACATTGAAGATTCACAAAATGTGTCAATCTCTTTATATTTCAACCAGAAAGAATGGAAGGAAGAGAGGAAGAGGAGAAGTCACTGTACAAAATTGGTCACAGTAGCACCCAATTCCTAAAAAAGATTTCCAAGCAGGTTTCTGGATTCATTTCTGAAATGATGGTTTTGTTTCTTGATAATAATGGGAAGTGCAAAAGAAGCACTTTTGTGTGAATATTATCAGTAATAGCAATATGTTAATATAATGTGAAGCTCTTACACATCCACTCTTATATTTTAGTCATATGTATTCAGGCATCAATAGGAAACATTTTATTTACTTACATTTAATAGATTAAAATTCTCAGATAGTGGATGGAGTCGTAGTTAACAGTCAGAATGGAAAAAGGCTCAACTATGTATGAATAAACAAAATAGAACATCTTTTGCTTATTGTTCAGTCTGTGGTAGTGGCACATTTGCCTGATGGATAGGGCAATTTAGTTTCACTTTATCTCCATTTCTCTTGCAAGAGCAAAACGGATGGCATAACCAGATTTCTACACTGCTGTCTTTCTGTTGTGTTATTGATTATCCATGCCTCACTGCCTTTTAGCATATCCCAATAACAATTCTCTGAGCAAGTCAATAAATCTTTCATTAAGCTTCCCAGTTAAATCTACAAGTTACAATATTCATATTATATACCTTTGTTTAATAACAACAGGTTCATGGAGAGAAGATATGCAAAATTTCATATAATATACTGGCAAATATTCTTCCAATCATCTTTGCACATAATTTACAAGGAAATACATGTAAATGTAAAATCTTCTTTTATCCAAGCTTGACTTTATGATATACCAATTTTGTTTGCTTGGCAACTATACAGCAGTGTTCTTTCCCTCTTTTGCCATTTTTACGGTACTGTTTTTTTAAATTTCCTTGTCTATCCACAGTTGGTATTCCCAATGACTTATCAAACAGGTCCAATTATCTTAACTCTTTCAAGTTTTGCCAAGGTCTATCACTAAACCTGATCCCTCGCCATGACAGAAGGTCAAAAGAACATCATTAGGCTTTGACTTTCCCAGTACTATATTTCAGAGCTATCCACTATTTAAACTTTCCTAGAGGCTGTTCTCCAGAGCAAATTAATAGTTGTTTTGAGCTTTTCAACCTCACAAAATTGTATTTTATTTAAATCTCTGAATTTTTTTTAAAAAATACATGAAAGGGAAGATCATCAAGCAAAGCAACTTTTTTTGCATGAATGCATTATTTATCTGCAAAAATGCTTTTTAACACTGCATATTTCCTGGAAACATTCTCAGAAAATTAAAATGACACGGACCTTGCAGCCTAGTATTTTATTTGGAAGCATGCCTATTTGTCCCAAAATGGTAAGCTGAGATGCTTGAAAGCATGTTGGAAAGCTATTAGGAGTACCATGGAACCCTGATCAGATTGATAAGATAGAAAAATATGGGATATACAGCACCATCAGATGGATTTGTAACTGGTTGACCAACTGTACTCAATGTGTACTCTTTAATAGAACTTCATCTACATGTAGAGAGTAGGGAGTATCCCAGGGCTCTGTATTAGGCCTAGTACTCTTCAAAAATATCTTCATCAATTATTTAGAGGATGGGAAAGAAGGGGTTCTCATCACATTTGCATATTACATCAAGTTGGCAGGAATAGCCAACACTCCAGAATATAGGCTCAAAGTACAGAAACATCTTGACAGACTTGAACACTGGATCCTATCTAACCCAAATGAAATTCAGTGGTGAGAAAAGTAAAGTTCTACATTTAGGCAAGGAAAACCAAATGTATAATAGTAACTATGAGAGGGATCTTGGAGTCCTAAAGGACAATCTCTTAAGTATGCAGTACAGTGGCCAAAAAACAAAAAACAAAAAAATCAACAGAATCCTAGGCTGCATTGATAGAGGGATAGAATCAAGATACCATGAAGTGTTAATAATATAATGCCTTTGTAAGACCACATTTGGAATATTGCATTGAATTTCAGTCACCATAATATAAACAAAGTTGTTGGGTCTAATATAAACAAAGATGATTAGGGGACTGGAGGATAAAGCATACCAAGAATGGTTGCTGAAAATGGGTATGTCTAGTTTAATGAAAAGGAGGATTGGGCGTGGCACATTAGCAGTGTTCCAATATTTAAGGGACTGCAACAAAGAAGAGGGGAGGTCAACCTGTTCTCCAAAGCATCTGAAGCAGGGGTGGGATTCTATCAGTTCACACCTATTTGCTAGAATCGGTTGTTAACATTCTAAGCAGTTTGGAGAACTGGTTGTTAGAAGAAATTATTGGCCTAATCCTGTAAGGAAGGCAGGAAGGAAACATTCTGGTGTTGCTTACAGAAACTGCCTCTCTGTTAACCCTTATTACATTCTTGGCAGGACTAGACTTCCTGTCTCAGGAACTTCTCTGGAGTTTTTTTCCCCCTCCTTTGCTAGTACTTTGCTTGTGTGGAGTGACCATTCAAAGTTACTGTTAGGGATAACATTGTTTACCCTAACTGGTTTAGGTGAAATAATAACTATGAATCATAGTTATGTATGTTAAAGTGTCTGTAGCTTTAACTGTGGAAAAGTAATTAAGGGAGTGGTTATGAAAACAATATAAAAGTAGCAAGTCTACAGCTTGCACATTCTGGCTTTGATGATCCCTGATTACTGCTTGGAATCAAGACTGCATTGCTCGAACGGGAGAGACAACTAAGGACTGATTTGTAAGTGAACTGACATAGGATATTCTACATGGACTTTGCTAACTGAATATCCCTGAATGGACTGACTACATGGTAAATGACTATTGGACTGATATTTGACTATGCCATGAACTTATAATGGAATAAACTATATTCTTGATAGCACAAGCGTATCTGTTATTTTTACTGTATGTTAATAAACATACAAGCTTAGCTCACTCATTTATCTGTGTGCCTATCTGACTAACACTGCACATTCTGTTTAGCTTGTCTACCTAACCCTGGTTGGGGAACCCAGGCTTAACAGTTACAATGGCATTGAAAAAAGTGACTTATGACCTTTTTTCACACTTATGACTATTGCAGTATCTCCAGTCATGAGAGGCCAGGCAAGGAGATGGTGCCTTGATGTGAGTGATATTGAGTTGGCCACGCTCAGCCAATAACATGACCACCAAGCCATGTCTACCAACTAAGTCATGCCCACAGAACCAGTTGTTAAAAAAATTGAATCCCACCCCTGATCTGAAGGCAGGACAAGAAGCAATGAATGGAAACTAATCAAAGAGAGAAGCAACCTAGAATGGAGGAGAAATATCCTGACAGTTAGAACAATTAATGGCTGTCCAATGGAATGACTTGCCTCTACAAATTGTGGATTCTCCAACACTGGAGATTTTTAAAAAAAAGATTGGGCAATGATTTGTCTGAAATAATATAGGATTCCCTGCTTGAGCAGACCTCCAGAAGATATCTAAAAGACCTCCATGATCATTTCCAACTCTGTTATTCTGATAAAGACATGTTTAATCCCCATGGCAGCCATTTTGCAAGATCCTCATAACTTGTTCACAAATTTTCAATATTGCCTGATGGCACAAAAAGATTGCATTAGGGAATATTTCAAGTAGATAGTCAATTCTGAGCCACCAGGCTACAAGAGTACAACAGGAGCTAAGGTAAGGAGACATGAAATCTCAAGAGGAAGAACATGAAAACAAAGGACTACAACTTTGAATATTGGGGAGAAAAATCTTCCCAGCAGGAAGAGAAGTTTGATAGTCGAACCAATTATTTAGAAATGTAGTGAACTTCATTTATTTCAAGTATTCAAGCAAAGGTTAGACAGCCACTTGTCAAGATACGTTTTAATTTCTATTCCTGCAACTAACAGGGGACGTGGTGACCTAAAGGACTTTCTTATTGTGCAGTTTAATAAAATCTCTTGAATTTGGGCTGTAAAGAGTATTTTTTGTACTTGGGCAGATAGATAGGCAAGGATCATTAAGTGTTCTGGTAGAGGATAAATCATAACCCAGACAGGCCTCTAAATCCATCTGTAAGTAGCTAACAACAAAATAACATGAGGTATCAACTCACAATATAATTCTACAGAACAGAATGGAATGGAACGGAACGGAACGGAACGGAACAGAACAGAACAGAACAGAACAGAACAGAACAGAACAGAACAGAATAGAATAGAATAGAACAGAGTATTCTTCATTGGCCAAGTGTAATTGGACACACAAGGAATTTGTCTCTGGTGCATATGCTCTCAGTGTACATATAAGCAATGATAAATCCTGACCATAATCATAAAATACAATAATCATGAATCATAAGATACAAACTCATTGATAGTCATAGGATACTAAATAAGATAATCAATGTAAATCATGATATATAAATAATAAAGTTATAGTTATAAGAAGCTAAGGAAATAGGCAGTAGAAAAGATAGAAAGATGAAAAGCATAATAGATACAGTAATACAGCCTTACTAGGTAGTCTGACATTCTAGGGCATTGTCCAGGTCATCACAGGCATAGACATCCTAGGGCATAGACAACCGTGTTTAGCAGAGTGATAGCATGGGGGAAAAACTGTCTTTGTGTATGGTTGTTTTAGCATACAATATCCTATAGCTTCATTTTGAGGGAACAAGTTGAAACTGTTTTTGGGATGTGAGAGGTCTGTAGATATTTTCTCAGCCCTCTTTCTGGCTCATGCAGTGTATAGGTCCTCAATGGAAGGTAGGTTGGTTGCAATTTTTTTTTTTTTTTGCAGTCCATTGAAGTCTGTGTCTGTTTTGTTTGGTTGCTATGCAAAACCAGATAGTTATAGAGGTACAAATGACAGGCTCAGTAATTCCTTTGCAGAACTATATCAGTAGCTCCTTGGGCAGTCTGAGCTTTCTGAGTTGATGCAGGAAGAACATTCTTTGTTGTGCTGTTTTGATAAAGTTTTTGATGCTAGGTGTTCATTTCAAGTCCTGAGATATTATAGAACATAGAATCTTGAAGGTCTCTACTGTTGATACACTGTTGTCTAGTATTGTCAGAAGTGGTAGAATAGAGGGGCTTCTCCTAAAATCTACTATCATCTCTACCGTTTTGAGTATGTTCAGTTCAAGATTGTTCTGGCTGCACCACAGGGTCAGCTCCCGTCTGTATGCAGATTTGTTGTCATCTCAAATGAGACCAATCTCTGTTGTATCATCTGCAAACTTCAGTACTTTAACAGAGGGATCCTTTGAGATGCAGTCATTAATATAAAGGCAAAAGAGTAACTGAGAGAGAACACAGCCCTGTGCTAATTGTGCAGGTTTCTCATGCGATTTTGCCTAGCTTCACCTGCTGTTTCCTCTCTGTTAGAAAGCTTAAAATCCACTTACAAGTGTGGTCAGGCACAGCTATCTGAGTCAGTGAGGAGAATATCTGCAATGATGGTATTGAATGCCGAGCTGAAGTCTACAAAAAGGACCCTTGCATAGGTCCTTGTAAATTCAAGATGTAAGATGTAGTATAATGCCATACTAAAAGCATCATCTGTCTACTTATTTGCTTGGTAGGCAAATTGTAAGGGGTCTAACAGAAGATCTGTGGTGGTTTTCAGATGGGCCAGCACTAGCTTTTCAAAAAATTTTACAAGTATGAATTGCAGTGCAACCAGTCTGTAGTTGTTCAACTCCTTGATGGTGGGTTTCTTAGGCAGTGGGATTATAGTTGAGGGTTTGAAGCATGAAGGGACATAACACATCTCTAGTGATTTGCTAAAAATGAAAATGGGGGCCAACTGGTCAGCACAAACTTTCAAGCAAGAAGGAGTTATCTTGTCTGTACCTGGTGCTTTTCCAGGCTTTTGACTGTGAAATAGATCTCACACATCTTTTTCTGTAAGGGGGGGGGGGGGGGGGCAGAGGGGTGGAATCAGTTGGAGTGTATCTCAGATGGAGAGGATGATGATACTTGATGGTGGTTTCCTCTAAAATCTATGGTAAAAGACATTCAGGTCATCTGCCAGTTGTCAATTCCCTTCAGCATGGGAAGGAGGCTTGCTGTAGCCTGATATCTTTAAGGGTTTTCCACACATTTGCTGTTTCATTTTTTGAGAGCTGATTGCTCAGCTTTTCAGAGTAGCTTTTTTTTGCTGCTGTGATCTCCCTTGTTAATATATTTTGGCCTAATTGTACAGCATTTTACTTTCTTTCTTGTAGACTTCCTCTTTGGCACAACATAGCTGCTTGAGTTTAGCTTTGACAAAAGTTTGTTGTTCCTGTGTGAAATCTGAACATTTCTGTTTTGAACTATCAGATCCTATCAACAAGCAGGAGAAACAGAAAACTATCCAAAGACTATCAGTGAAACAAGGAGGTTTATTTAGAGGTCTGTGGAAAACATAGCCATGCAAAACTCCAAGGCTCACTGGAATTTTTTTAAGGAATCAATTTACATTAAAAGGCAAACTGCATTCCCCAAAGCTTAATTGGGAATTTAACACAGAATATTTTTTGGAAAATGAACTCATTAGGAGAGGCAATGTTGCTTTTGCATAGGTGGGGATACAAAAATTTTTGGGTTTAGGTATTTAGCGCAAGTAGTATGTGGGAGTTATGGCAGGACGATATTGACCATTCTTTACTTCAGGATATTCCAATCTTTTTCATACCCCACACCCCTAGAATGCTTCTGATATATTCTTGCACCCCTTAACAATAAATAATTTCAGCATATAATTATACATATACACTATACTTTTGAAACTTCTCAACCCAAGTTTTTGCACCCACCGGGAATAGCACCCCTGGTTTTACTTGCTCCATCAGGGTATGGTTTGGACTGAATTTCAAGCTTAACATAGTGATGGTGGGTTGAGGGCATAATGTAGGAGATGAAGAGGCTGAGTTGGAAGGCAGGATTAAACATGCCATCAATTTGGAATCATTGCACAGCCACAAGAGACCCAAATCCAGCCCCCATTCCCACCCCAAACAAAATTCCATTGACCTTTACCTGGAGCCAATTTAGCTTTAATCATTAATTGACCAGATTCAATCTGGTCTAGGACAATTTGCAGGACAACTCTATGCTATGTTGTTTCATTCAGTTTCTTTTATTCTTCGTGACCATGTTTTTGTCAAAATTACTGTAACACTTATATTTCTGGATTGACTTTATTTTATTATTATTGGCCACGATTCCACTGAAATTAATTTAACTTTTGTATTTGTTGAATTGTTCTGTGGCAAGTTGTCCTGCAGTGAGTTGGCTGTGGCGAGAGGGCTGTGGCAAATTGTCTCATTCCGATTACACGAATGGTTACAGGAACTGGGCTTGGCTAGGGGAGACATGACAGAGGTCTTCCAATATTTGAGGGGCTGCCACACAGAGGAAGGGGTCAAGCTATTTTCTAAAGCGTCTGTAGGCCAGACAAGGAATAATGGATGGAAACTGAACAAGGAGAGATTTAACCTGGAAATAAGGAGAAACTTTCTGGTAGTTTCTCAGAGAGAGTGAAATTCTGTGCATATTTATACAATATAATTCAGATGGGAATGTTTTCAGCCGTACATCCCCATAGGCTTATTACAGAAGTGAAATATTTTGTTCTCTGTCCTATTCACATATGGCTAACTTTGCTACTCTTGGTTTTGCAGATCATTATTTAGAGAAATCTATTTGTATCTTTCATACAAAACTAGAAGTTTTGTTAACTAGATGCATATTTTGACCTAGAAGCTAAAAGCAACTCCATCTCACTTGCACTTGGGACTGATTAGCCATTAGGTAAGAAGGAGAATGCTCTTTTGAATGACTGTGCTTGATTGAAAATAAAATCAAGATAGCCCTTTGGAGTAGCCTTAAGCTGCTAATTACCTCTTTAATGAAACCAAACTATCTGGGGGCATTCCAGAAGAAGATGCATGAAGGACGCATCTCTACTTCTGCATAATCCCCAGAGACAGAAACTTATGAGCTCAGCTCCTACAATCAACCTGCATAATATGTCTAAGAAGGGATAAGCCTCTAATTAGCAATTTTCCAAAACAAAGCTGTTGGAGCTTGTACGAAAGGGCATGAACAAGGGATTAACGGTCTGGAGCTAGCAAATTGAAGATTTGTTTGGAGGGCCTGATGGTTACAACTGGTGCACACTAAGATGTAAAATGTAGAAAGCTAGAGATAAAATATATTCAGAAGGCTTAGCAGAGCCCTCATATTTTAACTACAACTTTCTGAATGGGCGCAAACTGAGTTCATACTTCTCACTAAGATGTACTTATTGTTTATTCATAATTTAAATTCATAAAGTCATACAACTTACAGAGACTCTGGGTGGGTATTATACACATTAAAAGTAAGACCCAATGCATATAATCAATACAAAGGGGGAATATGACTTAACCGAGGAGTAGATGTACTATAAGCATATGAAACATATCCAGTTGAGGTGGATGTGCACTTCAATCTAACCTAGAATCCATGGCAAAAGGCAGGTCTTCAAAGTTCAGTTGAATAATAGAAGCATTGAGGCTCTTTGAACCTTTGCAGGATACTATTCCAGAAGGTACTTATTGCACTAGAGAAGGCATGCCTCCTAGATCCCATCAGATGGCATTGCTTAATTGATGGGATCAGGATCATTCCCAGTCAGGCATTATAATAGAGGCCAAATTAAAAACAGAGTGGTACTTCCTCAGATAAGGGCTTTGTAGATGACAACCAGCACACTGAATTTTAATTAGAAGCTTCCTAGTAAACACTGCAGATTGCACAACAGCTGTTTACATGGATGTACTAAAGTAATTGTGCCACAGATTTTGGGCAAGATGTAGCTTCCAAATAGTCTTCAGGGGCAGCCCTATATAGAGTGCATTGCAATAGTCCACATGCAAGGAGAGTAAGCCACACATAACTGAGAAATGACTTCTGGCCTAGGAAAGGGCACAGTTGGTGCATCAGGTAAATTTAAGCAAACATCCTCCTGGATATAGTGGCTATCTGCTCTTTTAGAATAAGCCCTAAAGCATGCAACAGCAATTCTATCTGAAGAAGATCAGCCCCAAGTGTAATAGTTTATTGGATACACCATAGCTGGATTCAGATAAATTAAGTCACAAAACATTATATACAAAGGACACCTGCTAACCCAACCACTTTATAGCTTAGCACAAAGTGTGAATGCAGCCATCAACTCTGTTAAGTTATCTCAGGTCCTGATATGATGATGATGATGATGATGATGATGATGATGATGATGATGATGATGATGATGATATCCATTCAGTCGTGTTCCACCCAGTGATTTTATCGGCCAGGTCTCTCCACATCTTCTTACACTGCTTCAGATTTTATTAGTAAATGTAAATTATTTCACATTGTATCTTGTCCTCCTTCCATGATAAGCACCCTCACTGAGATAATCTCAGTTGGGCTCTCTTTAGATCTTTTCCTCCTAGTGCAGGGGGTGTCAAACTCAAGGCCTGGCAGCTGGATCCATCCTGTGGGGTGCTTAGATCTGGCATGCGGGACCACCCCAGAAATAGCAAAGGATTGGCCTGTGGTGCCTTGGGCAGCAAAAATGGAGCTTGAGAGGGCCACATGTGGGCCTCCCGAGCTCTGTTTTCACTAGCAGAGTGTTGCAAGAGGCCATCCCAGCCAAAAACGGAGCTTGGGAAACTGTTTTCGCTGGCAGAGCACTTGGGCCACCACAGGTGCCCCCAATACAATGATATGCTGGCCACGCCCATCCCAGCCACACCCACCCCGGCCCTACAAGGTCAAATACAACCCTGATGCGGCCCTTAATGAAATCGAGTTTGACACCCCTGTCCTAGTGGAACTTTTTTAGAGATAGAGCAATCACACTGCTCCCTGGCATCATTTCTGATCTACAAGAATTTCTGTCTGGGGATCTGCAGGATTTCAGTCATCCGTAAGAGTTATAAAGGCATCCAGTGTCCACTGTCTTTTAAAGCCATTGGTTTCTAGGAAAAACATTATTTGTATAATGGAGGAACTCCCAACCTGGTCTGGTATATTTGCTTAGTAACAGCCAAAGCACTGTGATTTCTAAAACATCCTCTAAATTACCAAGCGAGGCTCCATAATTGAATTTGTCACTTTCACTTTCAGCAACATTCACACATTTGGAAGCAGAACTTTCCGCATCCAGTTGCACATTTTTCTCTTTTTTAACTCCATGAGATGTTCACAGTAAATGGCATGTACATTTGGGGAATACAGTTTTCCAAAACCAAGTCTTTTGGAGGGCAGCTGATATCCAAACATATACATTTTATGAGGAATTTTCTCCTACGCAGACATTTTCGTATATATATATATATTATTTTTTTATTTATCATTTTTATTTTTATTATATAAAATACAAAGAAGAAAAGAAAAAAAATAGGAATTTAAGGGAAGGAAAGGGAGCAGGGAAAGGGATGTGAGATACAAGGGGAAAGAGAGAAAGAAAGAAAAGGGGCATTCACTTCCAACTCTTCTTAGCACAGTATAAGATAAACACACTCCAACTTTTTGCTTTCACACATTTACTATATAATAAGACATTCCTATAACATCAAATCTTTCTAATCAACAAAACCAAAGTCCAAGTTTCATTTTTTTTTCTTCACAAGCACAAATTCTAGAAGTGATATTTAAATAAAAAACATATTTTCCTTTTTGAATAAAATAATCAGTTTAACCATTCCTGCATTATCTTTCTTGCTATGGAAACAATGTGTACATTTTTTCTGCATATTTTGATGGAAGAATACAAGCCAACATTGAAAGACACATAATAAGGCTGAAAGAGAGCTGCATTCTCTTTTGCATATTAGTTTGGGAAGTGTCAATCAATAAGTCCATATCAAAAAGGAAAATTGTTTCCCTGTCCCGATTTCTAACACTGAGAAAAAATAATCAAGCCTTTTTATTACCTAGTCACTCCTTGCTCAGAAATGGATCACTGCAAATATATTGATAGTATCAAGTCTGGATGGATTGACATAATTACATAAAGAAGCAGATACCAGCAATGAGCAAGTAGGCCCTGTTGCTTTCTCTAAATTTCTAATCAAGTTACAAATCCAATACTGTGAATCATAAAATATCTGAATGTCATTATAACCCTTACAATTGAATGATGAACTTGTGTACATAAAGAATACTTATCATGTCTTGTAAAGGAGTACTTGAATCTATTTTTGTTTTATCTCTTCTCCCTCTGTGATCATTACAGATGATCAGAGTTAGATAGGAACCTGGAATACCAGTTGAAAGGAAAAAGTATCTAATGAATTAGCTGGCATTTTCCTTGCTGAAAAGTCAGAGCCTTATGGATAATAATTACCATTGGCAGTCATAAGATATACAGGGGTAACGTAGTGATTGCATTCGAAACATTTGGGTGTGAGGGATAGGGTAGACGGGACAATGACACAAAACAGAAACACATGTGTACATGCACATTTTTTTTTAATTTTTCCCATGTTTTGGGGGGAGGGGCATTTTTGTTTTTTGTTTTGATAATATAAGCCTATTCTAAAGTTTGTAACACTGCACTTTTGATCTATATGTTAGGGTCTTTGGTGAGACTATCGTGCTTAGATGGTTCTGGAGGGCCTGGAGGGCCAGGGATGCAGAGGTGGTATTCAGCAGGTTCTAACCAGTTCTGGAGAACCGGTAGTGGAAATTTTGAGTACTTTGGAGAACTGGCAAATACCACCTCTGACTGGCCCCACTCTTATATGTTCTCTGCCTCCTGAGTTCCAGCTGATAGTCTGAGTCTTCTTTTGTTGCTCTGCACAGGAGAATGGAGATGGAAAGCAGGTTAGTGGGGTGGGAAGGGAATGGGATTTTGCAGAAACCTTCCTCCAAGAGTGGTGAGGGAATGGGGATTTTGCAGTATCCTTCCCCTGCCACACCCACCAAGCCACATCCACCAAGCCAAGCCAAGCTCACCAAGCCATGCCAACAGAACTGGTAATAAAAAATGTTAAATCCCACCACTGCAGGGGTGTATGGGGTTATAAAGCCCTCCACCTCACTAGGAACTAACATCAAATCAGAGAACAAACAAAGGTCTCAAAAGATGCTTAGAAATATAATTGTGACATAAGAAAAAAAATTCTTTTCAAACTTTACACCTCTTACATTTGGGTGAGGACTTGATACTAACTTATAATATAATTGGGGTTTGAAGCTCAGCAAATTGCATGGATTCAGCCTATTTGGTTTATAAAATTCAGCCCATTTGGTTCATGGAGTTTGACAAATATAGCGTTACCAGGTTGTGGCTTAGCCACTAATTCATGGTTAAACAAATCTCAATTAATATAATGGGTGGGCCATGTTTTATTTAAAAACATTGCAAGTCTCACAAATAGGGAGTGATTTAACTTTGATCCCACAAAATACTGTGAGCCAGGTTGCCTGCTTGATAGAACAGGTGCTGTTGCATTCCCAGCTCCTTATTGTGGGGGCTGGCCTGAGCACAGGGCAATCCACAACATTTGGTTTAAAATCTCAAGGTGTCAGGCCCAATGATGTGATCACAGTTCTGTCTACTTTTTATGGGCATCATATGCCAAAAAGGGTGCAGCCAAGATCCCACAGCTGTGGCTGTCATCTTGACTTTTGAAAAATCACTATCTGTGGACACTCTTGCCTTAACACATTGTGCCCGTTGTATAGCCATTGCCATAAGTCTCTGCTGTTCACCCATGGAGGATACTGTGAACATACTCCTGGTGAGCAAGAACGTGACACCAATAAAGGCACACAATGGCTTGAGAAAATGGAAGAATCCCCGCCTCCAATATTTGCTCACTGAAGAGAGTTGTCTGTATAGAGTGGCACAAGCTCTTGGTTTGTTTGTGTGCTGCTGTTTGTTTGTTTTCTAAGCCAACAGATCTCATCTGTTTCAACAGATTTGGGGGTGGGTGGGTTTAGAGAGCAGCATATCCAATGTTTTGCAACTTGCAAGCCAAATTTGTCTTTGCAATGAAGTCATTTACTGTAGTGGAAAGAAAAGTGGGGGTTGATGGGAAGGAGCTTAAGTCTCAGATGCAATCTACCCTAGATTTACTTTTGTACAAGATCTTTATGTACACCAATACATATTGATTATATTCATTCAAAGGGTTTGATGGAAAGGCTCCCAAAGAACAGTTCTTGCACTGAGTTCAAAATGACTTAAGCTTAATTCCCCTACCTCTGACATAAGATAAGAAAGGCCCCTATTGTTAATTTGGAGAGTCTTAGCTCCCCAAAAGAGGTTAAGATCATATAATATATTAAGCCCTGGCTTGTTTTGGCCACACTTCATTGAATAAATCACAATGGATTAATTCAAAGCACACAACCAAAACTTAGCTTGGTTAAACCAGGACAGTATAGATATCAAGTATGTTGGGAGTTACCTCCAAAAAGAGGGGGAGAGGCAAAGAAGGGAACAGGAACAGGACAAAAACAAAACAATTCAATTCAAGTTAATTTTATCCTAATAACATGTATTTAATAATTTGCTGTGCATTAAATAGATTCCATTTTTTTGGTGCTATAAACAATTGTACAGTAGCACCATTTGGGTGAGATGAACTCAGGGGATCTTACTCAAGCATTCTGTGCATTCCTGAACTTTCAGATTTTGCACCCTGCATGTAGCTAATACTAAAATGGATGAGGAAATAATCTAGATTAATATATGACAAAATACTATGTATCAGATGTAAGCAACCAAAACCATTCATGGACAGGCCCGAACAGATATTTTATTGTTGATCACGCATATTGCAAGAACCGTGCCAGCTATATCTGATTTCCCTTGGGAAAGAGTTTGATCTCAGATGTATCCTCCCCTTAATGGACTTTAATCAACCAATAAGAATAGGCCTGGAAGGGACCTTGGAAGACTTCTAGTCCTAGTCCTAGCCCCTGCACAAGCAGGGTACCCTGTACCATTTCGGGCAGGTGGCTATCCAGTCTTTTCTTAAAAATCTCCAATGATGAAGCACCTACAACTTCTGAAGGCAAGCTGTTCCACTGGTTAATTGTCCCCACTGTTAGGAACTTTCTCCTTAATTCCAAGTTGTTTCATTGATTAGTTTCCATCCATTGCTTCTTGCCCTGCCTGCAGGTGCTTTGGAAAATAAGTTGACCCCCTCTTCTTTGTGGCAACCCCTGAGATACTGGAACACTGTTGTCATGTCACCCCTAGTCCTCCTTTTCTCTAGACTGGCCATCCTCAATTCTTTCTCTGCAACAATTTGAAAAAACATGTTTTATTTTATCTGTTTATTTAATATTTTTCCTGCTGTCGTCGAATGCTATTTGTATTAATTTTTGTTGACGTACTTGTTCTAGAATGTTTATCAATGTCTTTGGAAGTTTATTAAAATTGCACAATAAATATTCAAAATAAATATATAGTTTTAGCAGTTTCCACCCTCTGCTTAAAACCGGCTGAGGCTTAGTTTCTTATGATATTAATCTTGAAATCATTTAATTTTTTAAAAAAATAACTGTATATGCATATGCATGCTGGAAAGAGAATTAAAAGTTCCATTCATTAGCCACTGGCTACCCGAATGAGTACACAGTTTATTTCCCACGTGTACAAATTTATACTTTCTGTTAATACTAGTACATAATCCACAGATTATCACAGAGATCTACAGATCTCTGCACATAAACAATGTTCAAGTACTATAAATGTCAGAGTTAATCTATTTGGTTTAATAATTTCATCATTAGATTTGCTCATTTTGGATTGTGAACTTTAGTTTTTCTCTCTCTTTCTGGAGCTCAGATCTCTCTCTCTCTCTCTCTCTCTCTCTCTCTCTCTCTCTCTCTCTCTCTCTCTCTCTCTC
>BLBF01000042.1:11536948-11582263 GCA_015471245.1 Laticauda colubrina | reverse complement strand
TTTCTTTCTTTCTTTCTTTCTTTCTTTCTTTCTTTCTTTCTTTCTTTTCCTAAAAGAATTGGCACTGAATTCCAATGGGAAGTTACAGAAACACCCTCACCTGTGCTGCTGGAAATGTTGACATCGATGCTGATATCTGAGATACCACCACCTTTCAGAGCTGCAACACATGTGTATGTCCCAAAATCCGTGAATTTCAAATCAATGATGTCCAAATTGGTAGTTCCAGGAGAGACATCAGGATCTGTTTGAGTAATCACCATCCTTTCAGAGCTGCGCAGTGGTCGACCATTTTTAAACCAACTGAACATGAGCTCTTCAGAGGGAATTGCTTCCACTTGACAAGAAATCTTGACCTCTCTTCCGATCTGAATGTTGTCATCTTTATGATATGGGTCAGGTGTGATCCAGAACCGTCCTTTCTTCAAGGCTAAAATGGGATAAGCAGAATATGAATGAGTTTGATGTATGAATGAGTTGATGAGTTTGATCTATTTGTACACAGAAGAAAGACCAGTTTGATGAGATAACTGAGTTTGAATACAACAATCACTTCTGCAAAGGAATCATGCTTTGAAATCTATACTGCTTCTTCTTGCAAAACACATTAACCCAAGTACAGATAGTTTACAAGAGTAAATCTAAAATATGGATATTATAGAACCATTTCAAAAGAAAGGCATAGCAACAATCCAAATAAAGCTGTAACAAATCTGGCGTGCTCCCCATAGAGAGCACTCTCTCCATACAAGCAACATGAGCAGTCAGTCAATTCCAAAATCCATCTGAAAAGTAATAATTTACATTTTCCATCTGAAAATAGCAAAGTAGGCACAGTTGAATTCAAGTGCTGTGGACGGGGATAAAACTAAGATTTTCTTTTGGATTACCATCTGATACATTTCCCACTGAGGGAAACATGACACATTCCTTCTAAGTTAAACAACAGAAGAATAATTTTATTTAATTTAACTCAACTTAGTTTCTCAATTTAGGCACTGTCCAAATCTGAACTGTCTCTGGATAGGTACAATAGAAAAACCAAGCAGAACAGCAAATATAATACACTAATTTTTGACCTATGTGTGAGTTGAGAGGCTATATGAATTTGTTTAATAATTGTAAGAAAAGAATGAAGAAGAAAAACTGAGGCCCCTGGCTAATTACTGTACACACAAACACACACACACACACACACACATACACACACACACACACACACAAACTAAATTGCCAAACTGTTTGCAGCTGGCAGCCAGCAGAAGTAGCTTGCAGTACTGCATTCTAACCACTGAGTCACCATGGCTCTTAGAAAGTAGTCTTAGTCTCTTTTATGAATGGATTTCATGCTCTACTCTCTTTAGTGCAGCTGACACCTATACAGGTCACACAGCACATTGAATTACACTCAAAAGCATTCTGGTAACCAGTGCAGCTCATGAAGGCATACTGTCTATGTCATTAAATTCTGGTTCAACTGAAGCTTCTGAGTGGTTTTCAAGGACAGCCTGGTTAAAGTAGATCATAATACTTATATTCTGAGCATGTCACTATCTGAAAGATGCTCTCTCTCTCTCTCTCTCTCTCTCTCTCTCTCTCTCTTTCTGTCTTTCCCTCCCTCCCTTCCTCCCCCCTCTGTCTACCTCTCTCTCTCCCTCCCTCCCTCCCCCCCTCCCCCTGTCTATCTCTCTCTCTCTCCCTCTCTTTCAGTCTCTCTCTCTCTCTCTGGAAGTTAAACCACTGGGCAATGGCTCCTTCAATTATTTTTCTACCTTAGCAGATATTGTTGCCAGTGGCACTGATACAACCAAGTCTTTTAACCTAGTCTATTTTTTGTCTTACAGAAAATCTTTGAAAATATTAAGTTTTAATAGCTGATAAGAATATGATGACCTCACATTACCTTTATTTCCCTCTCTGAAAGGTACTGCTTAAAATAAAAAGGATCAAATATTGTATATTTGTGTGTGTGTGTCTGTCCACATTTATATGTATGTATGGAATAAATCTACCAGTAATAACTCTAAGCAGACACAATGGACTTTATTGATGTTATTTACACGTAATATTTGTGTCAGCAGCAGTCTTTACATAATTTCTGGCCGTACATGTCCCTCATATTTTGCCTCAGGTTGGGAAAAACCCATGAGGAGGGAGACCCTGGCCAGATAGTTTTTTAAGTAAAGGAAAAATACAGGTTCCAAATAACAAACATTGACAGGCAAAATTTAGCACTGTTGTCATGCACTCCACAGCCTGTCAGGCTCTAAGACATTGTATTGGTTTGAATGCTTTTCTCCTGTTATTTCCTGGGAGGAGAAGACCTATATAAAAATAGGATGTGGCTAAATGTCTGCTTTGTGTAGTAAGCTGATATGTTTCCAACCAATATTGTCACTACAAACAATAAGGTTGGGGATCAGCTCTTCATTTTGGGCAAGATCATCATTCTGAAGATAATCATGGATATTTTACACATTTCCTGACAGCTCAGCAGTGCAGAGTGGGGCAAATTCATTCAGAAGCATCAGAGTTCTCACCCAGAGGTGTAATCTTCCATCTCTTAAGAAGACAGAAACATCACATTTTTACTCAATGTGTTGGTAAAATGGGTAACATCTCTAATCTGTCAAGAATGTGAGCAATAGCAAGCAAATATTTAGATAATGATTGATTTAAAAATTAGCAATGTAAAGCCCATGTCACACTGCACCAACGGATGTAAAGAGGATGTAAAACAGAGAAAAACACTTGCCATCCATTGGTTAACACGATTCATCTGTTCGGTACTCACTGTCTCCGTTTTTCATCCTCTCTATCCGTCCAGCATCTGTCGACTGAGGTTCCATCCGCTCAAAAAGTCTTGAGCTGCTCAAAACTTTTTGAGCGGAAAATGTATCCAATGCATCCGTTCTGCATCCGCAACGCATAGGGGAACATCTGTTCTACATCCGTCATCATCCATTATGCGTCCGCTATATCCGCTAGGCATCCGCTGCGCATCCGCACAACTCAAATCTGCTCCAGCGGAAAACGGACACAGGGAGGAAGGGAAACGGATGCGGAATGGACGTGCAGCGTTAGTAGCATGGACGGAGAAAGGATGAAAGCGGATGCAGCTTGCAAAGAAAGCATTTAAAACGGAAAAAACATTCGCAGAGGGGACCTATCTTGGATATTAAGGATGTCTAGAGGATGCCTAGAGGATGCAAAAGGACACCTAGTGGAAAACCTATATTGCCTATAAAAAGGGGGAGGAACTCACCTGGATCTCACTTTCAGTCCAGCAGCCCTGCTGTGCAGACCTCTTCAGCCTTCATCTGACTCTTGCTCTTCCACAGCATCCAGTCATCTCCACCATGGATCATCACACACTCCTTTTGGTAGCCACCATCGTTCTGCAACAATGCGAAGCCATCTACAGGCTCTTTCAACTGTTCTACGGGAAGAAAAGGAGGTGGCCAAGAAATGTCTGGGTCCGAAGATGGATCGGGAGAAGAGCAGAGTACAGACTGTACAACAAGCTGATGGTGGAGCTGAGGAATGAAGACCCTCGTGCATTCCAGAACATCATGAGGATGCCTCCAGCCATGTTTGATGAAGTTCTGGAGCGGCTGAGACCCAGGTTGACCAAGGCAAACACCAACTTCCAGCCCAGCCAGGACCCTGGGCTCAAGGTGGCACTGACTCTGTGCCACCTGGCCTCAGGGAACACCTACAGGAGCATGCAGAATGGCTGGAGGGTGCCACACAACATCATCAGCATTGTGGTCAGAGAAGTGGTGCAGGCCATCATAGAAGAATACCTGGAGGAGCTCCTCCAATGCCCCTCCACTGAAGAAGGCTGGAAGAAAGTTGCAGAGCAGTGGTATCAGAAGTGGAACTTCCCCCACACCAGTGGAGCCATAGATGGGAAGCACATGACCTACAAAGCTCCAGCCAAGTCGGGGTCCACTTATTTCAACTACAAGGGCTTCTTCAGCATCATCCTCTTTGCCATGGTCGATGCTGACTACAAGTTCATGTACATCGATGCTTCAGGCAACTGCTCATCTTCAGATGCCCAGGTATACAACGCCAGTCACCTCAAGGAGGGGCTGGAACGCAACCTCATCATGGGCTTCCCAGATCCAGACCCCCTGCCCAACGACACACAAGATGTGTGGGTGATGATGCCTTCTCCCTCAGAACCGACCTCATGAAGCCCTACACTTCCAGATCTTCAACTACAGGCTGTCCAGGGCAAGGCGGGTGGTGGAGAACGCCTTTGGATTCCTGGCCAACAGGTTCCAGGTACTTCTCACCACCATGCAGCATCGCCCACAGACCCTGAGGAGGATCGTGGAAGCTTGCTGCATCCTGCACAATCTCATGCGCACCCGCATCCATGAGAACAGGCTCGTGAACTTCCAACAAGGCGATGGGGACATGGAGCCTGGTGAATGGAGGCAAGGGAGAAACCTGATAGACACTAAGGATGTGCAAGACCCCAACAGAGCTTCACGTGAAGGGAAGAAGCAGCACAACCTCCTGAGTCACTGGTGCAACTCCCCAGCTGGAGCAGTGGAGTGGCAAGACAGGATGATAGATGATTAATGGATGCTTCCTTCAGCCTGTCTCATCACACTGATGAGATTGGGCCATGTATGTTGGGTGGGCCTACAATGAACAGGGCATTTAATAAAGAGTTGTGTTTATGTTGACATGTGTGGATGAATGATTACATTATTATTGATAATAAAGGGCCATAGGTGTGGTACCTGGGAGGGTGGACCATATCGTCCCACTATGCTTGCACTGGAGGTTTATCTACCCCACAGCTATTACCCATGCCAAAGGTATCCCTGCCCATCCCACAGCTACTACCCATACCAAAGGTATCCCTGCCCATTCCACTGCTATCCTTACCCATCCCATAAGCATGCAAAGGCTTAAACCATTTCTAAAAGTTTCCACCAAGACTTTATTGACAAAAATAAATGAAGCAAGTGTGTGAAGCAAAGATAATCTTTATTAATAACAAGCTGTAAAAGAAAAATGACCCAAGTCAAGTGTCCAAAGCAAAAATAAAGTCAACAGGTAGCCACTGGCACTCTTCTCTGTCAGTCTGAGGCATTCCCATCGTCTCACGGGTGAAGGGTCCATGTGCTGTGGCGGTGGCTGCTGCTGGAGTGCTAGTCTGAGGCGCCACTGGGATGCCTGACCCCGAGAGGACAACAGGGGACAGTGTGTTGAGGAAGCTCTCAGACAGCTGGCTCAGACCCGTGATGTTGAGAGCCCCTTCCTCCATGACATGGGGTGTCAGCCCCAATACCGATGACAGATGTTCTGAGGCCGGGCTTCGCTGTGGGGTGGAGGAAGGAGCAGTGTAGTGTCGCCGTCTGGTCTGCAGCTGGGTGAGGACTGGCGTGGGTGGTATTGGTGGCGTGGGTGGCATCGGTGGCATGGGTGGCATCGGTGGCGTGGGTAGCATTGGTGGCCTGGGTGGCATTGGTGGCATCAGTGGCACCAGTGGCACCAGTGGCATCCGATGTACCTGTGCCTGGACTGGGAAGGGCTGCCTGTGCTGCTGGACCTCCTGGTAGCCGTAGCTTTGGTAGGGGAGGACCTGTGGAAAGCCTTGGAAGGGCAGTGACATCACCTGGGGTGGAGGAGAAGGCCTGGACTGGGTGGGAGCAGGTTCATCTTGGTCTGGAGGGTTGTGAAGAAGATCGGTGATCCTGTCCTTCACCACCTGGTACTGGGGTTCCGACATGTTCATGAGGGTCTGGTTGACGTAGGTGAGGAAGGGCTTGCAGTTGGAGGATGGGGCGTCGGTGTGTACCAGCTGAGAAAGGAGATCTACGCTGCTCCTGATGGTGTCCCTGATCTCCAGCAGGACAGTGTGGCTCTGCCCCTCCAGTCTGCCTTTCTGCCTTTCTATGGAGGTGGAGCTGGGGGTGGATGCGGGTTGGGCTGTGGTGGAAGTGCCCTCTCCTTGCTCCCACTGCATCAGGGGATCCTCCACGTGCTCCGCCATGGGTAGTACAGCTGTCGGGGGCAGGGGGGTTCCATCATGGCACACTCCACAGATACCTGCCTGGACACAGGAGCTGACTCTTGGCCAGAAGAGGACTGGCTCTCAGCAGGCTGCCTGAGAGAGAGGTTTGTGAGAGGGGCTGCTCCTTGGTGGCGGATCTCACCCTCCAAGAAGCTGCACTTGGCCATCATGTAGGTCTCTCTGTCCGTCAGCTTGACCACGGCCTGGCCAGATTTCTTGAGGTGCAGCTTCCCGTACCAGGTGTGCATGTGCTTCCACCAGCCGAGGAGCACCTCTGAAGTGTAGCCCAGGCTCTCTGCCTTCTCTCTCCAAGCAGCCTGCTTCCTCTTGTTGTCTCGATAGAGCCTGTGTCCCTTCCGCCAAAGATATTCATTCTCCCTCAGCCACTCCAGCACCTCCTCCTCATGTTCCTCTTCGATTGTGTATTGCCTCCTCTCCCGTTCACGCGTCTGCCTCTTCCTCCCTTTGGCAGGGCCATATGGGCCCTCATCAGAAGGGCTTCGAGGTTGTAGGGGCTGCTCCTCCACACCACCACCAGCAGCAGCAGCAACAACAACAGTAGCAGCAAAAGCAGAACCAGCAGGACCAGCAGGACCACCACCACCAGCAGCAGCAGCAGCAGCACCAGCAGGACCAGGAGCACCAGCAGGACCAGGAGCACCAGCAGGACCAGGAGCAGCGCCAGCAGAGTAAGCACCAGCAGGACCAGCAGGACCAAGAGCAGGGCCAGCAGAGTAAGCACCAGCAGAAGTACCAGCACCAGAAGCAGCATCAGCAGAGTAAGCCCCAGCAGAAGCACCACCTCCAGAAGCAGCATCAGCAGAAGCCCTAGCACCAGAAGATCGAGCCCGGGTAGCAGAAGCCCCAGCAGAAGCAGAGTCAGGGCCAGGGGGTGGGAGGGTGGCCCTGTCCCTCTTGCCAGGACTGGCAGCAGATGGCAGAGGCTTCCTTTTCTTCCCCATGGTTGTTGGGTTGCTGGCTGGCTGGCTGGCTGGCTGGCAAGCTGTGTCTGGAAGCAGGTCTTTCCTCTGAATGGTGACCTGCTTGCGAGCTACTTCCCTTTATATCCGCGGGGCTGACGCAATGTATCCTCCCCACATGCGCAGTGAATGCTAGGCATCCGCTAGGCATCTGCTAGGCATCTGCTAGGCTTCTGCTCGGCATCCGCTTCATCCACTCTGCATCCGCTCTTTCCGTTCTGCATCCGCTTTGCTGTGCTCCCCCGGAAGCCTTGCAGATGTGCCATCCACTCCCATCCGCTTCCATCCACTAGGCTTCCGTGGAGCATCCTCTTTCCATCTGCCCTACGTCCTCCCCCCGCCCGTTCCTTTCCATGTTGTCCGCTCTGGTTATGCAAATTCGGGGCATTTTTGAGAGCGGATAACAACGGATGGAACATTTTGCTCGTCCGCTGTGTCCTTTTTACAAATGTTTTGCATCCATCGGCCAGTGTGACAGGGCCTTAAATACGGTCTCCAATTACTACTCCCAAAGAATATGGGAGGAGACCCATCAAATGTTAATCATGTACCAAAAATCAAGTAAACAAGTTCCCCAACTTTTAACAAAACATTTTTAAGCAGAGATACCCCCATTTTCAGAGTTAAAAGGATATACTGGTTTAAGATCAGGGGTGAAGATTTTATTACCTTTCAGATATTTATGAACTGCAGCTTCCCAGGCACATGAAAAGAAATAATCCACAATTTCAAGGGCTATATTGATTCATATTTCACCCTTACTGCTTTTGAGCTCCAGTCTATATTTTCAAAAGGAAATTTTAAGTGTTTTTTTTTTTTTTTAATCTAATGGGGAGATAGATCTGCGTAGGCAAAACAAGCAGCCTGCCAAAAATTCAAATTCTATCTATGGCATTTCAGGCAACGTGGTTAGGAAGAGGAAAAAGAAAAAAAACAGAGGTTATCTGCAGAATTTGAAGCTTTCAAATGACAAGAGTAGCAGTCTGCTATTGCAATGGATTTGCATGCAATGTCATCATCTTCTTTTAATGACTCCATAATCCCTTGTGGGGTGGAGTCTGGGCAACTGGATAGAGGTGAGTGTTTACTGACCAGATGCCCTTCCTGTCACCAATGTGGAGTTATAGTCAGCAGATACATTCTCATCGTGCACAGAGAGAGAAATATCCGCCTCCATGTAGGATCAAAATCACAGCCTTCTGATTGTGAGGCAAAAACTCCACTTCTAGGTACTGCACCACTTATCTGCATGTGATGTCATGACTCACACATAAGAGCACAGAGCTCTTGCAGTATAGCAATGCTGCTTTTGCCATTTGCCTTGTCTATAGGGAAAACCCCTCTTTCTGCTTGACATCTGGCTGTTGGAGTAAACATCTCCCTTGATGTCCAGCAGGCTGCCAATCCCACCTGGCTTTTCTCCCTGTCTTTCTCTAAAATAGAAACAAGCATGTTTCAAAGCAAAATGCCAGCCTCAAGCATGATTTTTATTTCCAAGAATGCTCTCTTCCACTAGGCCCTTCACAGAATAAAAGCATTCTTTAAAAATAATATTGGAGGTTTGAAAGACAATGTTGTGTTGAGAGGTAATAGATAGCATCTTTGGAAGGCTTGATTGTCTACACTCCAAATATGCTCAACCTCCTTAAAAGCTTGTCAATCCAGGCATTAAAAAAAAATCCGTATTAATGGATGGAAACAATATGAGATGTTTAATGTGTCATTAAGTAATTATTAATTCCTAGTAACCACATAGATCGATTTCCTCTGCTGCTAACTTGGTCTTTCAGGTCTTCCAATCATTACCACTGTAATTGGTAATTCCATCTTATTTATTTATTTATTTATTTACTTATTTGTTTAATATTGCCACCTATTCGCCCATGGTGATTTGAGGCAGCTTACACAATGTAAAACCATATTTAAAACAAAAATAAAAATAAAAAAAATAAAATCCAACAAAAAGAATCAAATAAATTAATAAAGTACAATAGAACAAAATCTGGGGAAAAAAATAAAAAAATCACCCCCCAACTCCCACCCCCTGCCCGGACAGCTGCAGATCACACTAGCCATTTGATGGACTCCATCCTGCCCTAGGTTCCTCAGGCCCGCTGGCAAAACCAGGTCTTCAGTGCCTTCCTAAAGACTGCTAGAGTGGGGGCTATTCTAATCTCAGAGAAGACCCTTCTTCTGGGTCCCACCAGGTGTATCTCCCTCAGGGATGGGACCCACAACTTTCCCTGCCCCCGTGTTCTAATGGGCTGGATAGATGCCCTTTGAAGAACATCTGGAAGCTCCAGTTGGTGCAAAATGCAGTGGCCCACATGGTTTTGTGCAGACCCTGGTATGCACATGTGTCACCTCTCCTGCAGGAGCTGCATTACATTGCTGCTGAACATCTTCTTCTTCTCTTACTTTCGACCTTTCCCAGAAGTAGACCCTTCTCAAGAGAGTTAGGTCTTTGCACAATGTGTGGCATAATTTGAACCTGCTCCTTTATGCCTTGGATGAGAACCTTGTTCAATGATCCCATATCAATCTTATTCCTATCCACTTCTACCCTACTTATAGTTTGTAGAGATGCTCAGTCAGCCAGGTCATGGTTATCCCAAAGGTGCTTTTTCAGGAGACAACTGGACTTTCTTGTTTTTTCAAGAAGCTTCAGAAGAGCTGCAGTGACATAGTGATTAAAATGCAGTACTGCAGGCTACTTCTGCTGATCACCGGCTACCAGTAGTTTGGCAGTTTGGGTCTCACCAGCTCAAGATTGACACAACCTTCCATCCTTCTGAGGTCAGTAAAATGAGGTCCCAGATTGTTGGGGGACAATATGCTGACTCTGTAAACCACTTAGAGAGGGCTGTAAAGCACTGTGAGGTGGTATATAAGTCTAAGTGTTATTGCTACAGAGCTGAAGAAGCTTCTTGGATGAGAAACAAAACATCTTCAAAGAAAAAACAAGAAAGTCCAATTGCCTCTTGAGAAAGCACCTTTGGGATGTCCTATCCTGCTTTTTCAAAGTACAATTCTGAGATAAGACTATTACAAATTCCTCAATTTATAACTCTTTCCTTTTTCTTTCAGGTGCACCACTTAGGCATTCATGAGCCTACTTTCTTTTTTCCATGCTTCACTGTCTTTTTGTTGATCTGTTGCATTACTTGGTCAAATATGACTTGCTGTGTTGCAATTAATTGTTAAATTTTTTACCTTTTGTTTCTGTCTTCTAATTTGGATCTGATCTTGATAACTTGTGATCTATTCTGTGGTAATTCTTATCTCTGGTAACTGTTCTTCAGATCTGATCTGGTGGCTTCCTTTGTTTTTTCAACCTACTCAGCATGTCCACATCTGTCGATGAGCTCAAATTTGGTTTATCTGTTTCTCTGAACAGGAGTTCCTGCTCTTTAAATTGTCCCTCCATGCACATAAAGAGTCCCTTTCTGATGAATTGAGGGCAACATCTGGGGTGTGTTCAATTTATAATGCTGTTGTGGACAAGCAGGGCTAGTGGGCACAAGTACAATCTTATACATTCAGTGAATGAATAGAGATGGCCATTTTCACACTGAGGCTTATTGAGACTCTCAGTAAGAATTTAAGAGAAATTTCCATGTTCAGGGACAGTAGAACTGGGAATACCAGATATCAGGAATGATACACAGAAAGACCTATTAGTTTTATGCCTGGCTTCGAAGCATTTGGCCTGTTGATGCTGCAAGCAGTATGCTAGACTTACAAAAGCTTAGTCACAGATACATTGGGGTCATTTCTACATGCTTACCTATTGATATACTCTTTTGGGGGCCTGAGGCTTTCAATTGGATGTATGCAGATTTAAGGGTTTGAGTACCAGCAAGCTTTGGCTAAATATAAGCTTGAAGTAAATATATAGCCAGACAAGATACACACACATTCATTTCAAATGTGCATTTATCACTTTTCCTGCCCTACATGCTTAAAATACTTCCTAAGATCTTTCCTTTGGTGTATGTACCACTCGCCTAGTTTCTGATTGTGCTTAGCAACTTATTGGAAAAATCCCCCATCATTAAACTAATAGAATTCTCTGATTAAATGTAACATTTGAACGTCCACGTTGCATAAAGGAAGCAAACAAATAAAAAGGCTGATCCATGTTTTATTTAAAAAAGTAAATAATAGCAGCCCACAGTAAATGACAGCTGACGGGTAGTATAGCAATTCTCATTGTTATTCCCATTTCCATTAGTTCAAAGGATCCTAGTAAAAGCAGGACCTATTAGCACCATGGAAACAAAGCCATTCTCATGTGGCATTAGCTTAGCATTTCCTAGTATAAAGTACAACCCAGCACAGCGACTAAATAGCTGGAAAAGTTGAATATTATCCTACAACTAAGGAAGAGTGACAACACATTATTAATGCTTTTTTTTTAGTCAAGCATCGGGGACTTCAGGGTAGCTATCACAAAGTAGAGAGAACTCTGGAGACCTCTGGTTTCTATTTAATAATCTATTTACAAAATGTACAGGCACCACAGGTATTGCAAAGGCGTAGCAGCATGTGTCAGCTCAGACCTTCAGAAATTACAGTCATTTCTGAGCAGAACACCAATTCTAAACACAATCCGAAAGAGCGCTCTTAAAAGACAAACATTTTAGATGAGTTCAACTTGAGTGGAGTAACATATAGGAACAATTTTGAAACATGAAGGTTTTGATTCAAGACCTCAGCATGGATGAAAAGATTTTGGGCTACATTTAAGAAAGTCTCAATTTTAGAGTGCAAGAAAGGAGATAGCATTAGCATTAACAACAGCACTGAGACTTATATATCACTTCAGAGTGCTTTACAGCACTCTCTGAGAGATTTACAGAGTCAGCATATTGCCCCCAATAATCTGGGTCCTCATTTTATCCACCTTGGAAGGATGGGAAGCTGAGTCTACTTTGAGTCGGTGAGGAACAAACTCCTGGCAGTCAGCAGAATTAGCCTGCAATACTGTATTTTAACCACTGCACAGTCACGATGCTTGGAGATGGGGAACATTACAACAGATGGGAGAGAGGACTTTATGATAATGGAAATTACACTATCATCAAACTAGACTGCTAACTGAAGCATGTAGGAAAGCAAGGTTCAGTTGTCTTTTCCAACTTTGCCCCCCTCCAGATGTTTGGATAAAAATTCTGACAATGTTCAATCAGCACATCTGGAAGATGCCAGATTGCAGAAGAAGGTTGACTTGAATCTGCAACTGCAATGTGTTGATCAAAGAAAAGGCCATTTTGTGCTTCTACAACTAGATAAGAAACTTGTACTTTCTTCAGACGGTCTGTGGGATTTTCCTAATTTTCTGATTTTATGAAAAAAGATTAAAAGTGAGCAGACCAGCACATATTTTCTTCCTCTGCATACTCATTTAGAGAGAAGATCTCTATTCAGTCAGACAACATTTCCTATTGAGCTATAAAATTAAAAATCCAGAATCTGGAAGGCCAAACAAGTGTTTTAAAAAATATGAGTTGCTGTTAGTTTAACTTTCTGAAGCCCAGTTGCCTTACAATAGCTCTATATCTTGGCAAAATGGAAGTTTCTTCTTCAGTGTTTTTTGGAACAGCCATTCAATGACATGATTTATTCTGATAGGTGCATATTTTCTCCAGAGTCAAAGAACATGTCCTTAAAAATAGAACTGTGAGAAGATTCAATCTGGATATTTCACTGAAAGGCAAATCAATCAAACCTCCAAATTAAATTAATTAGTTGAATCAAATCAATTTGAACTGACAGATTGATTACTTTTGTACATTCAGGGAAGCAATTTGTTTTCTGAACAATGGAATTGCACAAATCAGAAGATTTGATATTCTAAATAACATTGTTTTGATGTTCCAAATAAAAAATAATCATGTTTCTAATTGAAACAATATGATATTTCAGAATGAATTGATGATGCAAATCCAATTCAAAATGATTTGCACACTTTATGGAATGCTTATCCTCAGGAGCAACTGTGGAAAAAGATTATATTCCCCACAGGATACTTATAAACTTGTAGGATATGTACGGCTAACTATGTTGTGACACAAATTCTGGGAGGTAGAGTTTTGGCCTTATCTAGCTCGACTTTTGCTATATTTTTAATACTATCTTAGTTTGATACTAGCTTTTCTGATTTTTAACAACCATCTGTCAGGCACAAATAACCAGTCCAAACTGAAGGTCCAATTAAACTGATTTATTGTTAAACAGCCTGGGCACAGGAATCTTCTCAACTAAACAGCACCTATTTGGAGCTAAGTAACGGTTAATTAAATTCAAAGGTGGGGAGTAGACTTGGTCTACTTGTAGGGATTCTAGGCTAATCCCTCTCTTAACTGTGCCCCTCATGTTCTGCCACTCCTTCTCCCCCATTATCCAAGAGATGATATGGATAGTTTCTCAGCTGAACTTTTTTATTTGAAGATACCAGGAATTGAAATTTGGGGACTTTTATATGCTGAACAGTGAACACATCCCCCTGAATTGTCCAGATTCATTACTTAGATTCCAAATCTTTATTAGGTGCTAAAACAACACAGATTTAAACATGGAACCCTACAAAGAGCATATGCTTAAACCCGGGCATCACAATTCATTTATTCACTAATACCTTCAAATCACCTTTCCTTTTAGACAGCAGGAGTTTCCTACTCTTCTCTTTGTGAAGCCTTGTTCATTCTTCAACTTTAATCAATTCATAACTTTCAAAAATTCTCAGAACAATTAAGTGGTGAGCCATTATCCTACCAGGACATCTCCAAACTTTTAAATATCAAATAATTACTTGGTACTTTATAAGACCAGATGCATTCACATTTTCAATTTAAATGCAAATACTGTTGAATGATTTACACAGGTTGGTACCTCTAATTTTTATAAATGATTATTTGGAAATAAATAGATAAATGGGAAAAGGAAAACGTAAGAAAAGGCAAGATAACTCAATCTTTTTTTTTTAAAAAAAGTATAGTACTGTAGCACTTCCTTTTTATCTGGGATTAAGTTGATTAGCTGCAATTTATTTTGCAGAATTTCTGCAGGGTTGAGAGAAAGATCACAGAAATAACTTCTTTTTAGATTTTCACCACAAAAAAACATCAATCACATTAGTAATAAAATACTGGAAAAAGTTAGACCTAGCAGTGGATGAGCAATATGCTACATATAGAATAATTACTTTTTCCTCAAAAAGTAACAACCAATTGCCATATACTGCAAATCCTTGACTTATGCCCACAATTGTAAATGGATTTTGATTGTTAAGTTATGATCGTCTTAAATCAAGGCAATCATATGACCAGACTAGATTTTATGACCGTCTTCAGAGCTACCAGTTCTATAAAGCTGGGCAGAACCAGTAACATCCCATGGTAGCATTACATGTTGTTGTTGTTAGTTGCGAAGTCGTGTGTGACCCATCGTGACCACATGGATAATGTTCCTCCAGGCCTTCTTGTCTTCTACCATCTTCTGCAGTCCATTTAAGCTCACACCTCCTGCTTCAGTGACTCCATCCAGCCACCTCATTCTCTGTCATCCCCTTCTTCTATTGCCCTCAATCTTTCCCAGCATTCGGCTCTTCTCCAGTGAATCCTTCCTTCTCATTAGGTGGCCAAAGTATCTGAGTTTCCTCTTCAGGGTTTGGTCTCTAAAGAGCAGTCAGGGTTGATCTCCTCTAGGACTGACCAGTTTTATCGCCTTGCAGTTCAAGGGAATTGCAGGAGTCTTCTCCAGCACCATAGTTCAAAGGCCTCAATTCTTTGACACTCAGCCTTTCTCATGGTCCAACTTTCACAGTCATATATTGCAACTGGGAAAACCATATTTTACATGTACCACATCTAAATAATATTCTGTTGGATTAGGTCCAGTGTTCAAAACTATGAAAGAGATGTAGATGTATATAATAGAAATTAAGCCAATTTTAATTAAGCCAAAGCTGCAATAAATGCCTATTATACCAATCTTGGAACTAATTTTAGACTTTTTTTAATGAAGTAGAATGCAATACAGAACACATAAACTGAAACATGAATGGACTGGAAATGGTGAGAGAAGAGACCTGTCAGCTTTACATGCTAAATTTTTTGTGACAAATTGGGAATGATACAAGTCTTTGTGGTTTCCCCCTCCTTCAGTGGAGTGTATGAAATGATCATTATGAAGCACTGGATTGGAAGAAGGGGTTTTGATCATTGATAACATAAATTGCAAATTAGCCTGAAATATTTCATTCTGGCTTTAAGGAAGACTTATTGCATAGTAAACCCATTAAAACACTGGAAACTTATCTCTGGAAACAGACTCTGTTTCTTTCACAATTTTTGTTTCCTTTGATTTTTCAGCAAAATGTGATTGAATTGGGGAAGTGACATTAATTTCTTTAAGTAAGTACTCATTTGTTTCTCATCAGACCTACTCTTCAGATACCAGTGGTTATAACCATGTTAATACATTTGGACATGAATGCAAGGACAAAGGGCAGTAAACCTTTTACTGGGTGATGCCAGCTAGGCATCTGAGGCACAGTACTTTCCTTTCCTCCGGCAATATCATGCAGAAGAAGACTGTTGCACAAGCTTCCATTTTCCAGAATTCTCTTCCAGTGGCTTGGCCAAAGGTGCTTTTTTCAAAATGCAGTTGAACTTTCTTTGTTTTGCCTTGAAGACATTTCACAAAAGGAAAACAAAGTCCAGTTGCCTGGATGACTGAGAACCTGCAAAGACATTTCCTGTGTCTTGGAGAACTGCTCAAGAGTTGCAGAGGGCTGTATAACTACCAAGCAGCAGTGAATTCTGGCTGCAATTTTTTTATATGACTGGTATGAAGAAGGGAAATACAGAGTTGGATCCAAATAACCAGTCTATGTATTGTTCCTTGCAGATGGCCTTTTTTCCAGGGACATTAAATGTTGCGTGCTATGAGGTTATCAGCTATGTTCTGTCGTGCATTTATGTTGCTTAAGAAAAATGTAGATTATTATCTCCAAACTGAGGATCATTTCACTTGCTTCTGTGAATGTATGGCTTCTCCAGTTATCTTTGTGCTTTTTGCACTGCTTAATTGGAAAGATATTTCTAGGTAGTGGCAATTTCCTGTAATTGAGCACTATGTGTTTTTACCACTCTTCACCAAACTTGATAATAAAGGTACTCCTTGACTTACTACCATAATTAGAGCTGGAAGGTTGATTGCTTAAGCCATGTGGTCATTAAGCAAGTCATGATGTGACTGGATCCAATTAAAGCCATTTTTACTCTGGTTGTCAAGCAAATTATCAAGGTCATTAAGTAGATCAAGGTCATTAAGTGAAGCCGGCTTCTACCATTGACTTTGCTTGCTGCAAGCTGGCTGGGAAGACTGAAAATCACAATTGTGTGATTTCAGTATGTTGTCAAGGGCACAAATCAAGATCACATGACCATGGAGGTGGTACAGCAGTCATAACTTTGAAGATAGGTTGTAAGTCATTTTTTACAGTTATGCCATAACTCTGAATCATTGTTGAACAAATGTTCAGAAGTGAAGGACTATGTGTACACTCTGGACCCCAGTCAATCTAGAACCTGTCCAGATCTTTAAAAGCTTTGTATCATGATGGAAAATGCACTTTCATGGATAATTGATGGAGGATAGGTCCACAAACAACTATTCATCTTAAGAGTCAATGTTTCCTCTGAAGGTGGATATAATTACTCTAAGTAGCAATTGCAAGGGAACAATAACAGGAAAGGGATATTTCTCATCACTCATGATGCATCAGGTTGGCTGAGGAGTACAATGTTTCATTAAAGGCCCTGTCCCACTGCACTTACAGATGCAAAGAGGATGTAAAACGTTAAAAAAAGCTTGCCATCTGTTGGAAAACGCTATGCAACAATTGTGTACTTATTGCATATGTGTTTCATATGCTCTATCTGTCGAGCATTCATCCACTGTGATTTCATCCGCGCAAGAAGTTTTGAGCTGCACAAAACTTTGTGAATGGATGAACTTTCTGCCGCGTACCATGTAAAACTGTGACATATGACCAACAAACATCCTATGTCCGTTTATCATCCGTTAAATGTCCACTGTATCCTCTCTGCATCCTCCGGGCATCCTCGCAACTCACATCCGCTGCAGCTGAAAACAGAAAGAGGGAGGAAAGAAAGGGTACATGGAACGTCTATACATCGTTAGTAGCACGGAAATAGAAAGGATGCATTTGCATCCGATATACATCCGCGCGGCATCCCCTTTCTTTCCTTTAGGCGTACGTGATGCATCCACTTCATCCGCTATGCGTCCGCTTCAAAATTATCCCCCGGAACCCCTTCGGAGGTGTCATCCGCTTCCATCCGCTTTCATCTGCTAGGCTTCCTATGAACATCTGTTTAACATCCCTGCTACATACTACCCACATCTGTTCTTTTCCGTCTTTTCGGTTCTGTTTATGCAAATTTTTGCCACTTTTTAGACCAGATGACAACGGATGGAGCCACCCCTGAAATTTTGCTCATCCACTGTGTCCTTTATGCATACATTTTGTGTCCATCGGCCAGTGGGACCAGGCCTTAAGATAGGCCTTGGCCTAATACTGCAAGGCTATTCTTATATGCTTATGAATTAAGCTTGATTTCTGCTTCTATGCATCTATGCTGTTTTCCTGACAATAATATGGAAGCAGTTTTGCCACCGCCTTCTTCTCCTTTCCCCCCCAACTTCTAGATTTGTAGAGCTCCTGTGGCTTCCCATTCTATTTGAACCGTAGCACCATGCTTAGCTTCTGAGCCTGTAAAACATCAGCCAGATGGTGCCCTTTGCTAAGATACCACTGAGGTCTGCATATAGCATTTATATTCTATGCATTAACCACTACTCATGTCTGTGCCCATCCTACAAAGCCTCTTGTAGTCTTGCTGTGACTCATTGTAAACTGCAAAAACTGTGCTTTTGTGTTAAATCTCAGAAAACACTTTAGCCACTTCAATAGTGTTTATTGAAAGGCAAATAGAAAGGTAGAAGAGTCTGTAAGAAGAGCTCCTTCAAACAAAAGGACAGACAGAAAGAGGGATTCAGGAGACAGCTTTTATATTGTAAAACTTAAAAAAAAAACAGTAAATTCTCCAAAGGATAAGGTCAGATGAATTTTATGACACATTTCTCACATGTTGCTTTACAACAGATTTTTCTCTCTTATTCACATGACTTGAAACCACAACTGGGGCCAGAACTTGTCATTAAGTTATGTGGTCATTGACTCACACTAACTTTCCCCACACCAGCTGAGGCCTGTCGTGCCAATCAGCTGAGAGGATAAAGAAGAGAAAAAACGCAAGAGTGGGTGGAAGTGCCGATTTTGCATTTTCTCTTCTTTCTCCTCTCAGCTGATTTGGAGGCTTTTTTTCCTCCTCTTACCTGATCATGGAAGTCTTTTTTTTTTTTTTAACTACAGGTTCAGGTGAACCAGTCCAAACCAGTAGCATATCACCACTGATCCTCTGACTTTCATTCAGATAAATTTAGTTTGGTCTTAAACCAAAGTGAACCATCAAGTACAGTTAGTCCTCGACTTACAACAGTTCATTTAGTGACTCTTTGAAGTTACAAAGTGGCACTGAAAAAATGACTTATGGGTGATTTTCACATTTATGACTGTTGGAGTGTCTCCATGGTCATGTGATAAAAATCCAGATACTTGGCTACTGATTCATATTTATGATGGTTGCAATGTCTTGGAGTCAAGTGATCATCTTCTGAGACCTTTGGACAAGCAAACTCAGTGAGAAAACCAAATTCACTCAATAATTGTATTACTAATTTAATAACCACAATGATTCACTTAACAATTGCGGCAACAAAGGTCGCAAAATGGGGCAAAACTCACTTTACAAATGTTTCACTTAGCAAGATAAATTTTGGGATAATAACTTGAGTACTACCTGTTCTTCTGATTTTGAGACCAAACTCAGTGTCTAAGGTCATTCCTAAGAAAATATCATTTGTCCCTTTCAGGCTTAGCATTGAAGCTTCCAATGATATCTTCAAAGGTTGCTACTACAAAGTAAAAGTCTAAATCAGCCAGACTGATTTCAGACTGATTTAGCAGTCCTTTTCTATTCACTTTGGCCTAAGAGTAAAAAGCAGTTAGATTTGATTGAGAAACATCTTGAAGTTTCACAAAAGAGCTTATTGGAGGTTACAGGAAGGGCAAATACAAATGCCACCGGATTCTTCAGACTGGAGCTGACAAAGAAGTAAATAAACCCCAAGATTGTAGAGGAAGTGGCAGTGACAGGATGCTTTTACTGGAAGGGCAGGTGACATTTTTATTCCACTTTCCCCCCCCCCAAACTGCACATAAGCTCAATAAACCTACTTTGCCTGCTTTGGGTTTTGCTAAACCCCATTAAAATTGCAAGTGTATATTTTCAGCATTTTAACGCCACATTAAAAAAATGTTTTCCCTGTCAGTTATGTCTGACTCTAGCAGACGATTCTCATCTGTTTCTTCACAGGGAGCCAGCATTTTCTGAAGATACTTCTGTGGTCATGTAGCCAGCATGACCATATGCCAAGGCTCACAGAAGGTTTCCTATTTATCTATTTGAATTTTCATGTTTTCGAACTGCTAGGTGGGCAGGAGGTGGAGCAACTAACAGGAACTCACCCTGTCATGCAACACTCAGGTGTGATGACCCAGGGCATGGTACAAATAATCACACAAACAGATGGCAGTTCAAACCGCCCCTTTATTGCTCCAAAGTTCCCCAAATGCTGCCACATTTCTGGCAAGTCTTGAGCAGAACCCCACACAAACCTCAAGCAGCTTCTGGCTACAATTAGTCCACCCCAGCGCTGCTGCACTAAGGCTGCTCAGCAATAAATCCAAAGGTATTTGGCAAATCAAGGGCAAATCAAGGAGTTCAAGCAACAAAAGATCCAGGTAATTAGTCCAGAACAGGGGTCTTCAAAATTGACAGCTTTAAGACTTGTGAACTTCAACTCCCAGAATTCCTCCTCCAGTCATATTAGCTCAGAAATTCTGGCAGTTGAAATCCACAAGTCTTAAACTTGCCAAGTTTGAAGACCTTTGGTCCAGAACACCCTCAAGAATGCAAGGACCCTTGGCCAGTTCAAACGTCAGCACGCACACTTCAGAAACTCAGCATTTGTTCCTGACAAATGCCCCTCCCCCACAGCATCTCCTTAAGTTTCATTCCCCTGGTGTGCCTTGTGAAGAAGGGCGAGGCACTCTCCTTATATGTAGACTGCTCCATCTGTGCTGATCACGCCTCCTCTCCATTCACCGAGGCCTTGGATTGGAGGGGGTGGACCTAGCTCTTCACCTGAGCTCTGTCCCTCATGTTCCTCCTGCCTCTGTTCCTCCCTGCCTGCAGGCCTCATTACTTCAGAAAAACCTTGACTGGACTGACTCTGCCCTTCCCCAGTTTCCTCCAAGGTCATTGGAGCCACCCTCTTCATGTCTGGCATTTCTTGTTCCAGGTCATCTTCCTCTACAGATTCAGACTCCAGTGGGGACATGACACTTGGGTCTTGAACTTGGACTGACAGATTCAGCATCTTTAACCACTTAGCCATCACACTATAGTATCATAATCTGGATTAGGGTTTCTCCTGAATTTCAGTGATGTAAATTTTGAGGCCAAAGCAGCTCTAATCCAGGGCTCTGAATTCAAAGGAAGAACAGCTCATATGTTTCTTTCTGATCAAATTCTCACCTGATCCAAGCTGGTTAAATAAAAGGAACTTGTTTACAGAATCTTGAATATTTCTACCTCAGAGATTTCTCTCTCTCTCTCTCTCTCTCTCTCTCCCTCTCCCTCCCTCCCTCCATCCCTCCCTCCCCCCCCTCTCTCTTTCGTCAATCATCATATCTAATCTACGAGGTGTGATGGCCCAGTATTGCAGGCTTACTCAGCATTCCCGCTGTCAGCAATTTGATCCCAACTGGCTCAAGGTTGACTCAGCATTCAATCTTTCTAAGGTCAGTCAAATGAGAATCCAGACTGTTGGGGAAAATATGCTGAATCTGTAAGCCTAAAGAGGGCTGTAAAGCAGTGTGAAGTGGTATATAAGTCTAAGTGCTATTGCTATTAATATTGTTGGTATTTCAAAGGAGAAAGCCAAACCACTTTAAAACGACTGAATTGACAGCAATCTTTAAATAGCACCTATTTTTCTTGAGAAAGAAAAACAAAAACAAAGAGGCAATAGGGACATCCATTTTATTATGGAAGGGGACAAGCAAAAATACTGGAGCATATGAAACAGTATAATGGAATAGTATAACAATCTGAGAAAGGTCTCTGCTTTTGTACACAACAGATGTAAAAATCTGGCAACAAAACACCCATTCTGCTGATGTTGTGGCAGGTTTCTGGCATTTTCGACTCCAGTCTAAATATAGGATTACTATTACATTAATGACTTGTTCTTTCCAAATAAAATACAGAATTTATAGCCAGAGCAAATGATAAGTGGCAGGTTCAAGACCACGGAGTGTCCCTGTTTGCCCACTGGAAGGGAGGTGACAGCTTCCCATTCTGCATCTCTTTACACATATGAATGGGCTGCCAAGACTGTCTTCAGCTCTCTTGGAGCCATTAAATCTGAGTCTGTGTTCCTGAAACCTTCTTGGCTGTTCTAAGACAGAGAAGAAAAATAGATTATGAATGGTTTCCCAGTCTTCTCTGCTTAGCTCAATCCAAAGAGAGCTCTTCAGAAATAGGTCTTAGCAATCCCAGGATGCACTATTTCTAAAAAGCTTCAGTGAGGCCCTGAATATAAGGGAAAGCAGATCTAGCGGTCTATGCAGTGTTGGCAAACCTTTTTGACACTGACTGCTGAAACATAAGCGCGTGCACGTAGGCAGGGGAGCACTAAAAACAGAAGAACAGATCCATGGCACATGCATGGGAGCACCAGAAACCAGAAGAGCAGCTCCCCGGCACAAGCACGCATGCCAGCCACCTGATCTTTCAGTTTCTGGCACACATGCAGGAAGACCAGCTGGCCAGCATGCATGTGTGCACCGGAAATAGGAAGGTCAGCTTCTGGGCATGCGCATGCATGCCAGGGAGCTGCTCTTCTGGTTTCTGGCATTCCCACATGCGCAAAGTCTACCTGGTCAGAATGCATGTGTGTGCCAGAACCCAGAAGAGTAATGGGTGATGACTGGCAGGCCCAAAGAGATGGCTCAGCGTGCCACTTCCAGCACGTGTGTCATAGGTTCACCATCACGGGTCTATTGTCTCCAATTTTCTGTATATCTATTACCTATAAATTTCTGTCTGTCTTCTTTCTACCTGACTGTCTGTCGGTCTTTATCATCTACTGTATCTATCAAGTTCAAGAATATCTCCTCAGGAAATTTCAAGGCACCTGGGATGATCTCATCACAACCACACTAGAAGCAATTATAGTAGATGGTCAGCTTCCTTAGATACCCAATTATAACATCTATCTCACTGTCATCCTATGCCTCCATATGATGGTTTTCTTATTGTGGTTTGTGCTTTACTTAAACAAAATGTGTATATCAATGATTGCACAACTTCTCTAGAATGCCATCTGCTAAATAATATATATGTGTGTGTGTGCGTGCGTGTGTGTGTGTTTTTTTTTCTTAAGTTTTTGCGGGTATTTATATGTATGGTATTCAGCTTTATTCGGGTATTTTCCCATGTCATTATAGCTGTGCTTTGAAAGTTGTAGCAACTTTTTGGCAGAATCTCATCTGCCATCATCAGGCTTATGTATTGGGTTCGTCTGTGTGTCAGGCTTTCGTAGCCATTTCTATTTTAAATTTGGTGCTAGCCTTGTGCTTTGTTAGAATGTTTTTTTTCTTCATCCTGATTGATTGGGAGTCTTGGTCTGTGTTTATTGGTCTTGGAGTTTGCTGTGTTCTGCTTGATTGGTGTTTCTAATATCTTCTGTCTGTTTTGTAGCATCTTTTTTGTCTTGATTGGCTGGCAACATTGTGTTTTGTATATTGGGGGCTTTCAGCACGGCTTGGCTTCAGGTGAAATGGCCAGCTATCGTTTATTAGGAAGCTAGGTTTCATCTGGGTGGCTGGTTGGGGTGTGTTTGAGCTGGAGGTATCAAGGGGGTCTGTTTGTGCCCAGGTGTTTGTTTGGCTTGTGGTGTGGAGATTTTTTGTTTCTGATTGCAGGCTTCAAGATAATTGACAGTCTGGTGGAGTCATCTCTTCTATTCATGCTTTTAGGTCATTTTTCAATCTCTATGGCTTCTCTGATAATTCTGTAGCTGGGGTTTTCTATAGTGGCTAGGGTTTTGGTGCCAAACAAACACCTGGGCATAAACAGACCCCCCCCCCAATGAACATCTTCAGGGATAAACAAAGAAAGTCCAGTTGCCTTTTGAAAAAGTACCTTTGGGACAACCATGACCTGAATGACTGACAATCCTGGGTGACTGACAAACCCTCCTCTGAATGGATTAGATGTTTGTATCAATTCTCTGAGCCCATAGCCATAGAATCAGAGAGTTGGAAGGAACCTGTTCCAATATAACCCTGCTCAACACTGTATCACAGGAAGGGTCACTTCAGCACAATCCAAGGAAAATGCAGCTCAGTCAAAATAAGCTTGTGCATCATGTTTTCCACAGAGAGAAAAACTATCTTCTCCAACTCTTCCTTTCTTTCTCTGAACAAGACATGACATAATGGAGGCAAATAAATTACTTCTTTCTCATTTTTTATCAGACTCAGATGTCATACAACATTTATCTGGCAAAAGCCAACATTCACAGCAGATAGAAAATGAAGTTGTTCTATGGCAAGCAAATAAAGATATTTCAGAGGAAGTTCCAGTTATGTGCTTATGCCAGCACATCTGACCTGGTTAATGTATTTGAGTGCTGTCAGAGGCAAAGGTGTAGAATAAATGTTCTTGCATTGAAGAAAAAGATGAACGGATCAACTATATCTGCTTGTGCTGTGTTACAAGTACTTTTTGTATTGTAACCATTTCATTTAATGAGCATTGTAAGTTTGAAGAAAGGTTCTTGCACTTCTGTCTGATGCAACATCCCCATGGTTATGTTGTCACAATTTGGGCACTTGGCAACTGATATATATTTACTTCAATTGCAGCATCATGTCATGCAATCATCATTTATCACCTTCCCAGGGTACATCTGATGAGCAAAATCAATAGAAGATGCTGAATTCACTTAATGGACACAGTGATTTGCTTAACAACCACAGCAAAAAAAAGGTAATAAAATTGGCCATGGCTCATTTAACAATCTCATTGCTTAATGATGAAAGTTTTGGTCCCAGTTGTTATTTACATCTAGGATTTCATATAATTTTGATGCTTCTTTGGGGTACTGGAAGGAGAAAAATTAGAATTATAGACATATGTTTTTTTCAAAACTAATCAACTGAAACACTACTAAGTCTCATCCCCAGTGATTCCTACACCCTATGCATTAGGTTTTTCTAGACATGAGAATAAATAAAATGCTTGCTTAATCTATGGGAGACAGCAACCTCTAGCCACAAGGCCATGTGCAGCCCTTTGTTGAATTTTGAGAACTTTGGAAAACAAGAGGTTTAGACTTTGGAGGAGAGTGATTTGTCCCTGCTGTGTGAGAGGCAAACAGAAAGAGATGGGAGGGTTGAAAAGAAAGAATGATTGTAAAACTGAACTGTTGGGAAAAGAGACATATCAGAAGGAGATATTTCATTTAGTTTTGTCTCTGGTTACCACTGCTATTGTCACACAAACTAAACCAATGGAATTGTAGCCAAAGATAGAAATTCACATGCACACACTACTCCCACCACCACTGAAGGTGTTTTAAGAGATGTAAATTCCTTCCTGCGACTATTAAAGCCTTGCAGAACAAACCTTGTTGGAAAAGACTCTTAAGAGTCCCTTAGACTGCAAGGAGACTAGATCAGTTTATGCAAAAGGAACTCAACTCTGACTGTTCTTTAGAAGGATAGATACTGAAACTGAAGCTCAAATACTTTGGCCACCAAAGGAGAAAAGGGGACACTTTGGAAAAGACCCTGAATGTTGGGAATGATTGAAGGAAAAAAGAGAAAGGGAAGGCAGAGAATGAGTTGGTTAAATAGTCTCATTGGCACATAGGCAAGAGTTTGGGCAGACTCAGGAGACATGGAGGATAGTTAGACTTGGCATGTTGTGAGCCATGGGATCACAAAGAGTTGGAGACAACTTGGCAACTGAATAACAACAGCAAGAATAAACTTATATTCACAGTCAGAAAGATGGTCAGAAAAACCTATGATTAATTTTGTTTCTACTCTTACTAATAGTAAAGCCATGCAATATTAGAGCTTAGGTAATTTTACACAATGGACAAAGAGGGACAGATGTAGTCTTTATGTAATGAAATGTGTCAAACCCATTATCATCCTCTCCCAATAACAACCCAAGCTTTGCAATGATACAATTTCCTATTTTAAAACTCATTTAAATGATAGAATCATCAGTAGAGATAAAATACAATTTGGCTGGTTTGACCTCATGAGCATCTATACTTTTGTAATGGATCTTTTACTTGGAACCCTGACACCAGTATTTTTAAATGTTTTTGTCCAAATTCCCTAGCCAGCAGATGGGTTCCTCAATAATAGGTTTATTGGAAATATCATATTGGTACATATCTGGTGAAAACCAACTCTGAGGGGGCCCTTGGTTTTCACCTAATTAAAAGTAAAAGTTTTCCTTTCAACCCCAAACCTCAATCAGTCACATGGCCCAATCAAAGCAGCATCCTCTGACCTGGTGACATCACTCCTCCTTCCTCCGGCCAGGTGTGAGAATGTCTTTGGTTCTCAAGAGAAAGCATTTTGTTTTGATGACACAATCCCAGCTATCTTTAATCCACTCTCCCTATTCCTTGCTTCAGTATGGCAGCACTGAACCACTGAAGATGGCTTCAGCCAGATAAGCTTCAGGGTTGACAACTGGGTTAATAGGTCCTAATTAATTCAAACAAAAGAAGCTGTTAAAGAAGAAGATCCAAGCTCTTCTTGGACATATCCAGTGAGGATAATTCCACACCTCTCTGACTAATTGGTTCTACTGTTAAATTACCAAACTTTTTTGCATCATTCAGTTGAAGTCTATCCTGTTATTTGTTTCCATCATTCAATGAATTGACTATATAGTGATGGAAAGCCAGCTCTTGACCTTCTTGTGTGGAATAAAGCTTCAGTTCTTGGATGAGTAAGAGTCTATCTACTCTCAATCCTCTCTTCTCCAGAGGAAACATTTCAAGCATTTCAATCTTTTGTCAAAGGTTTCTAGGCTTCCAATAATTCCATTTGCTCTTCTTGGAATCTTAATTCTAAAATATGATGCTCATCAGTGGATACAGTACTTAAGGGTGGGCATTGATCCAATCAGAATAAAATAAAAAAAAAACTTCCTGTGATTTAGTATTATTACTCAGTGCATAGCATTCTTCAGTTGATGCAACATAAAATTGCATTTGCTTTTTTGGCAGCACATACAACTGCTGAGTCATATTCATCATTCTAAAATAGGTCATCATTCTCTAAATGTCTGATTTGAATATGCCTGTTTGTTTCTCACTGCTTCTAGTAGGAAGCATAAGAGGCGTGTGTGATTTTAACCTAATACATATCAACCTAGTCCATAGCCCAGCAAGCACAAGTTGCATTAAGTATTCAGTTCAACAAAGACATAATGTTATGTATACATTTTTAAATAGTCCCTTTGTGTACTGCATTTCATTTCTAGAACGGAAACAGAAATAGAATAGAAAACAACATTCACAAGCAGACATGTAGACATGGATTTACTCAACTAATTAAAACCCAACTTAGAAATATGCAAACATCAGTTCCAAAGGTGCTTTTCCAAAAGGTAATTGGACTTTCTTGGTTTTTTTTTCCTTCAAAATGTTTCACTCTTCATTCAAGTTCAAGGGGAAAAAAAAGAAAGTCCACTTGCCTTCTGGCAAAGCACTTTTGGGACAACCTTGACCTGGGTGATTGAGAATCTCCATAGACATGCACACACCAGCTAATAATAAAAAGCCTGCCTGAACTTCATTTTGCAAAACTGAAAGAATGGGTGCTAAGTGGGAAGTCCAAATCTCTAAAGTTCAAAACTTGGAATAATGCATGGAAAGGCCTTTCTTATACAAGCAATGACAACCTTCCTTTGGTAAGAACTGTTAAGAGATAGAACAATTTGTTTCAGCAAGTTGAAGATCCCCTTCCCCTTCTCGAACAAGGGCCTGATGTTGGTTTAAAGGGTTTCTCCACTGAGCAAGAGGTTCTATTTGATAGAACTCGTATGTTCTATGAAATAGGTCATGAAATAGTGTCTTTCTAACTTTAGTGCTTGGACAGATTCCTCTTCAGCAGGATCACACTGAAGAATGCAGTCCTTCTAGTAGATTTGTCCAATTAATTTAGAGAAATGTTTCCCAATCTGGGAAACTTTGGCTGCGGAATTAAACTTAAAGTTCTCAGAATGTCTGAACCAGAAACACCGGTTTAGTAGGCTAATGTTTAAAACCAACACACCTTAAATTGCACTCCAAAAATTTTTGTAACCAATGCAATTATTTCAAGATGGGTAAAATATGACCTTGATAATATTTTTACCTTGATGGTAAAATATGACCAGTATAGATACCAGTTTAACTATCACAGTTTGCATCAAGCCTAGATGGTTTGCATTGAGTATAGATGGATCCTTCCTAAAGCGAGTTCTACAAAAAGCACATTGCAATAATCTACCCATTATTGGGGGGGGGGGGAGGAATGGCAAAACTGACAGATGTCAATTAAGATTTATGAAGTAGTTCTTTGAAACTCTGGGCCAATATTCCCCTTTCTGTTCCTAAGGGCAGTAAGGACATAACATCGGTGCTGCTAAAAGCATTCACCATCTTCAGAGCAAAAAATAAAGCTTCTATTTCTTTTAGGCAAAAGCATGGATAAAGATTTGTTTCTGACAGATATATATGACTGGTTTTTGTTCATTTTCTTTTCTGGGTGGGGCTGAAGGGGTTACACATAAATATATGATGGGTTCTCAAAATTCATTCAAAAGGAGCCACTGAGCATGTCCTATTTTCAGGTAACTTTGGTTTGTTTGGTTTTTGTTTTTTAGAAAGTTTGGCAAGGAAGAACATTGTATGATTGACATTTTAATATAAACGGTCCAAATTAGGATTCTTTGAGCAATTTATGCAATCTGGAATACAATCAGTCTTCTGCTTTTACAGTAGAGAAAGTGGTGCACCAAAGCACAACTTATGCAGAATTGTATATAACAAATCACATACAGTATAAAAAAGAATTAGTAGAGATGTTCAAATGGATTTCCAAACCTGCTGAACATTTGCACCACTAAAATTATGTTAGAGGTAAATAGAATAGCACCTAGTGCTGTGGTGGCCCATTATTTACAGGCTAATTCTGCTGACTGCCGACTGCCAGCAGTTCGGCACCTCGAGTGTCACTGGCTCAAGGTTGACTCAGCCTTGCACCCTTCTGAGGTCAGTAAAATGAGTACTCAGATTGTTGGGGACTATGTAAACTATTGTTGGACTATTGTTGGAGAGGACTGTAAAGAACTATGAAGCAGTATATAATTCTAAGTGCTATTACTATCCAGGAATGAAAGGAGGAAAAAGAGAAATATTTTTGAAGAAGATTTAATAAAGGAAAGAGATCTCTCTGTTTCAAGGAAGAATAAGAAAAGAAGTCACAACAGCTCAATAATGGCCTCTTTGTATTTTTTATCTTTCTGAAATATAACTTTCATGAAGAAATCTTCATTTATGGACTTTATTCATTTTCAGTGAGGAACAGGAGGAAAAGGCACGATGAATGACAAAGTATATAATTTCAAGTATTTTTCCCTTGTTCTTCTTTTTGAGGTTGCTGAAGTGTAGCTAAGATCAGCCAGGTTTCGTAGCTTTTTCATTTCCTCTTCCTAGCTTCTCATCGCCTGAAGATTTCATTTGGTGATGCAGGGTATTTTTTTTTCTAAATCAGGAAAAAATTTTAATTATATTTTGTTTAATCTCACGAGGCTCAAGCTTGAGTTGCTATGAGTAAATATGCAGAAAGGCTCATTTATTATTCCATGACTCATGAAATCTTTATTCAAGGGGAACAGAGGGAACATGCATATACTGTGTGTGATACACACACACAATATATATATCAGGATAACCTGAATAGTGTCAATTTCCTTTATTCTTTTCAAATATAGAATTCATTCAGTACTTAGAGAATTATAGATTCACATATACTATCATAGTACTTGAAGTGTCCTCTTCCTTATCTAGACATTTTTGAAGGTTAGGCAACATTTAAAGATACTGATCAGTTCCTTAGACTTGAATGGTAAAGAAAAACCTAGTCTAGTATTATCAGCATATAGTTCTGATGGCTCCAAAGTTCCAAATGTCCTTCTCCAGTAGTTCCATGTACCTGTGTCATGGTTTTGCTATTGCAACCATTATTGCTTCTTAGCTTGAAAATGAACCCAGGAAGAAGGGAGGAGGGAGATGGAATGTAGGCTCCAGACATAAAAAAACAACAACAACAAACCCCAGGCATGAGAGCCAAGGACACTTTGGCAGGTGTTTGCCAACCTCAAAGACTTTTTCTCTTAACAATATAATGACACCCAATTGGATCATGTGACCTGCACGAATAGTGGGAGGGAGAATTCTATACTTTAATTATGTGGGTTTGTGCAGGAAGTAGCTAGATCTGATCATTTGCCCTCATCAATGCTGAAATGATATACTCAATAATGTTTGCCTTAAGACATTGGATCATCTTGACCGTGCCTCTTTTGATTGGGTTTGTCAGTCGGAATTTTGATCAGCATGAGGAACAAGAAGGAAACATGTGCAATACTGCAGATCAACTGTAGGTGTTGAACTGTCCAGCTTCTCCAGCTCTACTTTCTGGACGACCTGACAAAAAGGATAAGAATCACTATAAAATAGTGTCTTGCCAGATGACCCAAAAGTGAATGTTAGTCCAGCCACTAAAAGTTGCTAAGTTCATCTTGGATGTCATATCCCCTCTATTGACTTTCTGATAAAAAACATTCATGAAGTTAACCAAAGCAGTTGTAAATTCTGCAGCAATTTATCCTAACTGAAATTAAACAAAGGAAAGATTTGAAGCCTTGGGAAGTACATTCTGTCCGACAGGAATCTGCTGCAAGGTCACACTTTCTATGCCATTTTATAAGAAATGAGATGAGACACAAAACAAAGCAGGAAAATTAGAATTTCTGAAGTGCCTGCAAATGTTTATTTCATAAACAATAGAAATAGCACTTATGACTTATATACCACTTCAGAGTGCTTTACAGCCCTCTCTAAGCAGCTTACAGAGTCAGCCTATTGCCCCCAACAATCTGGGTCCTCATTTTACTGACCTCAGAAGGATGGAAGGCTGAGTCAACCATGAGCCTGGTGTGACTGAGTCAACTGCCAAACTGCTGGCAATCAGAAGTCAGCAGAAGTAGCTATCAGTACTACACTTTAACCACTGTGTCATCACAGCACCAATGTATTTTGGAATAAACAACTCATCTAATGAAGTACTAAATATACCAGTTGCCTCATGAATGCAAATTGTGAAAGGAGAGGGAAAGAAGGAGTGATGAAAATAGGGGTTTCCATTTTTAAATCACTTTGTTAATTATCTGCCTGGGAGCTATATTTTTTAACTTGTCATCCTGAATGGATTTCTTCAAGGGTCAGATCATCATTGTACTTCTCTGCAGGCTGGCCAGTGGGTGGAGATGGGATAGACTCCTCCTGCAGCCCTCTGCCGGCCAAAGTGGGATGCGGGGGGGGGGGGGGGGGGGGGGCCCCCCCCCCCGGGGCGTTTTTGGGGGGGGGGGGGGGGGGGGGGGGGGGGGGGGGGGGCTGGACACACACCCCATGGCTCATTTTTGGCCTGGATGGTCTCTTACAGCCCCATGCCACACCCCACATGCAGTTTTGGCTGCCAGGGGCACCGCAGACCAGTCCTTTGCTAATTCCAGGCCAGCCCCAAGGGCCCGATTTCAGCATCCTGCAGGTCACATCTGGCCTGGGGGCCTTGAGTTTGTCACCCCTGGTCTAGAAGATAAAACTAAGAACTATAACTGAAGACAGCATTGCTCTGAATGCTGAAGAATATTGCAGGATCCCATTTGGGTCGGTCACCAGGACTAGAGGCTGAGTCTTCTGAGCTTTCGGACTTGTGCTGAAGCCAATCCTCAGGGAATTTCTCTCACACATTCTGCTAGAGAGAAGTTCCCTGAGGAGAGGCTCCAGCACAAGTCTGAAAGCTCAGAAGACTTACCCTCTGGTCCAGTGGTTGACCCAGATTGGATCCTGCAGTATTATCCTGAGACATGTTTATTTGCCTTCATTCACTTAGGAATATCCCCAGGAGGATTCTCTTAGTTTGATAGTGTGTGCACTTTCCATTGCCATCCAGTTGATCCTTGCGTAAAAAAGGCTGGTGAACAAATTCTTTGTAAGATTCAGCAGAACTGTTATCAGCTGCTTTTTAATTCTATACCAACATCTACTTGTTAGTTCTCAATGGTTTTCTTTCATCATGAAAAAGGTTTCTGTTTTCCTATCTTATTTTTTTTTAATGCTCTTAAGAACTGGATTCTTTTTTGTGGCATTTTTCAGCTGACTATCATTGGGGCAGGAGAGGGTATTTATTTTCTTGTTGTTTTCTGGTGCATATCTTCTCATCATTCAGAAAGCTTCCTGACTGCTCTCACTCTCTAATGAGAGGGAAAAAAAGCAAGATAGGAGGGGTTTGCAGATGATGATGATGTCTTATTTTGGGATTCAATTGAAGGAGAGAAAGCCAGAAAGTCTAACAAATTGTTCAAGAAAATATTGTACAGTGAAATATAGGATATTCACACATAAATCTTGTCCACCCTGTAACAAAATAATTAGAATAGAATAAAATAGAATAGAATAATAGAGTTGGAAGGGGCCTTGGAGGTCTTCTAGTCCAACCCCCTGCCTAGGCAGGAAATCCTACACCACTTCAGACAAATGGTTATCCAATATATTTTTAAAAACTTCTAGTGTTGGAGCATTCACAGCTTCTGGAGGCAAACTGATTAATTATTCTACCTGTCAGGAAATTTCTCCTTAGTTCTATGTTGCTTCTCTCTTTGATTAGTTTCCACCCATTGCTTCTTGTCCCCTCAGGTGCTTTGGAGAATAGCTTGACTCCCTCTTCTTTTGTGGCAGCCCCTGATATATTTGAAGACTGCTATCATGTCTCCCCTAATCCTTCATTTCATTAAACTAGACATGCCCATTCCTGCAACAGTTCTTCATGTGTTTTAGCCTCCAGTCCCCTAATCCTGTTTGTTGCTCTTCTCTGCACTCTTTCTTAGAATATCAAACTCTGAGTATGAGAATTTCACAGTCACTTCACCTTGAAAGCAATTCCAAAGTGATTTCTTTCTCATTAAACTGAATGAGAATTGATAGGAAAAAGGTTGTATATTAATTCTTCAGGGCCTGCTTTCCCCAGTGTATGTTGTAATTAGCTTACTTCTTCTAAACTCACCTAGAAAAGAAAAAGAAAAGACTATAATCGTATTTTGCAATACCTATGGAAGGTGCTCGGAGGAATTACACATCAGTCATTCTCAGTAATATTGGTTACATAAAAGTGTAAGAAGGAAGAGGGAAGATGTGAACAAGACTTTTTTTTAATTTAAAAAAAGTTATTAAGTCAAGGATAAGCAATCTGAACCCATAACTAATGACAAGGAATTATAGAAATGGATAGAGGAGAGGAACAGCATGCCTGTCCTGGCTTCTATGATGCTTAAAAACTGGACACTTTTGAGGATAAGGAAGAAGAGTTTGTACTGCTAGGTGGTTAGAGAATTCTAAGATTCTTTGGAAACCACAATTTAACATTTCCTAACTGAGCTCTCTTCTGATGTGCAAGAACTGCACCTCTCAGAGCTCTTGGTCACACTAACTTGGGATTTTACGAATCCCAATGGTAATCCCAACACACCTGTATGTAAGTGTATGCATGCCAGGCTGGGGAAGGCTACTAATCTATAATTCCTTGAAAAGTGATGTAGGTGTGATGATCCAGGACATGGCATGAAGGCAACACAGCCAGAGAACAGATATGAGGATCTTTTATTTGCTCCAACTTTGCCCCAACATGTCATTTATTCTCCAACCTGGAGAAAAGCTCTCCCATGAATCTGCAGCAGCCTCTGGCTACAGATACTCCAGTCCAAATGCTGTAAGCAAAATGATTGCAATCTATCATTCCAGCAGGGCAAGATAATGAGTCCAAGAAAATTCCAGCAAGGCAAGATAAGCACACAGAAGCACTGCAGTATTTCAAACAGTCAGGAGGAATGCCATGAATTCAGGCCACAAATCTCAACACTATTCAGCATTTGTTCCTGACAAACACACTTCCCAATTGCTTCTCCTTTTACCTCCATCCTCACATGTGCCTTGTGAAGAGAATCAGGGCCCTTTCCTCCCTCATAAGCCATGCAATCCATGTCTTCTGCAATCTTCTGCTTTCTTCTGTGCACGCCCTAAGATGAGAAGGGAATGGGCCTTGGTCTTCATCTCAATCTCCTTCTCCCTTATTCTACCTCTTCCCTGCTCTGCCCATCTTGACTTTGCCCTTTCCCAGTTTCCTCCACAGCCAACGGAGCCACTCTTCTGCTCCCTGTCAGCTGTTTGTCTTCTCCCTCACATTCAGACTCCGATGGGGGCATGACAGTAAGCTTTTAGTCATAGTCAACCAGTCCTGCCATGACCAAGCTTTTTTTTTTATAGAATAACAAATTTGCTTCATCAGAATAAAACCATATTCCATAGGCAGCAGGAGTCCAAGCCACAAGGAAGCAAAAATGGAACGCATTAAGGATCAATCGGTATCAGAGAAAGGTAAAATAAAATGATGATTCATTTTTCATTGTTTCAGAGTAGAGGATAATTTGGAGAAATCTGGTGAGAGTTGGAAAAGCCATTACCTGATGTTATAGTTAAAAGATCTTAATCATTGCTTGTACAATATGAGTAGGCTACTTGTATGTGAATATATGTTTGGATATAGAGTTAGATAGATATAAATACATATATTACATCATAGTAATTGGAAGCAATTTTCTTGTTTCTTTCAAAATAAAAAATAATACATCTGAAACTACAGAGATTGAAAAAAATAAATTCACTGATGTTTCAGGAGTACAGCTTGGAAAAATATTCCTTATGCTTCTGATTACCTGATTCTGATTCATGTAGTTTAAATGCTGCTCTATCTTCTTCATTTTTTCCCCTTAAAAATTTTTTTTTGCCTTGTTTTGTCCAGCCATTTCCTCAAGACCTCTCAGATGGTTGTAGTAGCTGTAGTTTACAGGAGCCTACAGAGTTACAAAAAGGTACTTTGCTTCATCCCAACTTTGAACAAAGTTCCCCTTCAAAAGGAAGCAGAAAAATTCTACACAGTAGAGCAGAGTAGACCTCTTACTGAAAAGAAGATATGGAACAGGCTGGACCCATCGTCTTGAAGCAAATTGCTATGTTAAAGAAGTGAGTTTTGTCTACACCAAAGGATGTGCTCCATGCAAGTTGACTGGAGATCGTTCATACAATCTTACTCTGATTCAGCCACACAGCTTCCTTTCCTGAGCTTTGAGATAGCCTCTTTACCAATGATTTGCCAATTATCCACATGATATCTTCACCTTAGGGCCGGCCTGAGGCAAAGTCATTTGGAAGAAAATTAAGGTTTTCTTGTGGAACACAGAACAAACCTCCTCTATATTAACAGTGTTTTCCAAGGAGTTAGATCCTCCAATACAGTAGGCCAATGACCTGTAGGGCTCTAATTGGCTTGCTGGAGGAGCATCTTCTTCCACCCAATCATGCGGCTCTATAGCTCTGGGACCATTTTTTTTTAAACTGCTGAGGATAACACAGGTTCAACCAAATTTTCTATTGGTAGTCTTGGCTGTTTCAATTGCTATTAGGGGAGAGAGGAGCAGAAAGGGAAAACCTACCCTGTTTCTTCTGCCTGTTTTTCCCTGCCTCTGCATGGATCTCTTGCTCCCTCCCATCAGGACAATAGCAATAGCACTCAGACTTAAGGCTAGGTCCCACTGGCCAACAGATGCAAAACGTATGCATAAAGGACACAGCGGACGAGCAAAATTTCAGGGGTGGCTCCATCCGTTGTCATCAGCTCCAAAAAGTGGTGAAAATTTTCATAAACAGAATGGAATAGAACAGAAAAGAACGGACATGGGTAGTATGTAGCGGGGATGTTAAACGGATGTTCATAGGAAGCCTAGCAGATGACAGCGGATGGAAGCGGATGACACCTCCAAAGGGGTTCCGGGGGAGAATTGTGAAGCGGACGCATAGTGGAAGGGGCGGATGCATAGCGGATAAAGCGGATGCATCATGGACGCCTATAGGAAACAAAGGGGATGCCGCGCGGATGTATATCGGATGCAAAGCGTTCACTACGCATGCGGGGAGTATGAATTGCATCAGCTCCGCGGATATAAAAGGATGCAGCACGCACGCAGTCAGCATACAGGGAAAAGAAATGCTGCCACATACATCTAGCAGGAACACCATGGTTCATGAGTCAGGGAAGAAGAGGAAGCCCATGCCTACTCGTTCCAGCCCTGGCAAGAAGGCCAGAGCCAGCATCTCACCTCCTGGCACTGATTCTGAAGCTGCTGCTGCTGCTGCTGCTGCTGCTGCTGCTGCTGCTGCTGCTGCTGCTGCTGCTGTGGTGGACCAGCCCAAGGCCCTCAAAGCCCTGCTGCTGAAGGCCCTGCTGCTGAAGGCCCTGCTGCTGAAGGCCCTGAAGACCCTGCTGCTCAAGCCCCTGAAGGCCCTGCTGCTCAAGCCCCTGAGGGCCCTGCTGAAGCCCCTGCCAGAGGGAGGAAGAGGCAAGGGAAGGAGAAGGGAGAGAGGAAACAGTACACCGTTTCCGAGGAGCATGAGGATGAGGTGCTGGAATGGCTGAGGGAGAACGAGTACCTCTGGAGAAAGGGCCACAGACTGTATCGCGACACCAAGAAGAAGCAGGCAGCTTGGAGAGACAAGGCAGAGAGCCTAGGGTACGCTGCAGATGTACTCCTGGGATGGTGGAAACACATGCACACCTGGTATGGCAAGCTACACCTCAAGAAATCTGGGCAGGCCACTGTCAAGCTCACTGACCGGGAGATGTACGTCATGGCCAAGTGCAGTTTCCTGGAGGGTGAGATCCACCACCAAGGAGCAGCCCCTCTGTCAACCCTCTCCCTCAGGCAGCCCACAGACAGCCAGTCCTCTTCCAGCTAGGAGCCACCTACCCTGTCCAAGCAGGTGTCTTCAGAAGGCCCCACAGCAGAGACACCCCCCCCCGACAGCTGCACTCCCCATGCCAGCAGACTTGGAGGATCCCGTGGAGGATGAGGCCCTGCTGTCACAAATGGAGGAAGAAGCAGTAGCCACCAGAGGCCAACCCACCCCCACCCCCACCCCCACCCCCACCCCCACCCCCACCCCCAGAGGATGCAGGCAGAGAGGCAGACTAGAGGGCCAGAACCACAGTGTGCTCTTGGAGATCAGGGACACAATGAAGACCAGCACAGAACTTCTCTCTCAGCTGGTCCACTTGGACAGAGGATCCTCGGGCCGGAACACCTTCATCACCTACGTGAGCCAGACCCTGAGGGACCTGCCTGAGGCCCAGTACCAGGTGATGAAGCAGAAGATCACAGCACTTCTGCACAACCCTCAAGGCCCAGCTGAGGCTGCTCCTACCCAGTCCAAGTCTGCTCCTCCACCCCAGGCGATGTCACAGCCCTTCCACGGCTTTCAACAGCCCCTTACCTACCAAAGCTACGACTACCAGGACTTCCCACAGCAAAAACAGACCTTCCCAGTCCTGGCCCAGGTTCATCGCACACCACAGACGCCACTCCTCACCCAGCTGCAGACCAGACAGATCCACTACACTCCTCCTTCCTCCACCCCACAGCCAAGCCCGTCAACGGACAATCTGTCATCAGTATTGGGCCTGGCATCTCAAGTCCTTGATTAAGGGCCTCTCAACCTCACGGGACTGAGTCAGCTCTCGGACAGCTTCCTGAACACACTATCCCCTGTTGTACCCTCGGGGCCAAGCACCCCAATGGTGCCTCAGACCAGCACTCAAGCCACAGCCACCTCCACAGTCCCTGCCCACTTAATGGCTGAGACCATGGACATGACTCAGAGTGACTGAGAATAGTGTCAGAGACTGAGTTGTTTACTTGTTAAGTTTATCTTTGCTTAAGACACTTTACTTGGTCATTTTGCTTTTTTAATAAAGTCATAAAGTTTACCTAAGAAAGTTAATAAAGCTTATCTTTGCTTAACACACTTAATCCAGTTTACTTGGTTCATTTTGCTTATTTAATAAAGTCATAATGTTAAGAAAGTTAATAAAGGTTATCTTTGTTTCAGACACTTGGTTTGTTTTTTTACCTAAATAAAGTGTTGGTGAAAACTTTGAAAAAATGGTTAAGCCTTTGCATGCTTGTGGGATAGATAAGGATATCTGTGGGACAGATAAACCTCCAGTGCAAGCATAGTGGGACTGTATGATCCACCATCCCAGTGATCCAGATGATTTTCTCCATCTTTTTATTGAAAATATCGGTTGTCCGCTATGGGGCCTTCTACATACTCTAGACATACTGCAGACATCCTAAATATACGAGATACATCCCAGATACAAACATTTTGTCCGTTTTAATCCTTTATATACGAGATGCATATGCTTACATCCTTTCTATTTACGTGCTACTAATGCTGTGTAGACGTTCTGTATACCTTTTGTTTCCTCCCTCTTTCCATTTTCAGCTGCAGCGGATGTGAGTTGAGGGGATGGCCAGAGGATGCAGCAGCAGACATTTAACGGATGATAATGGACATAGAATGTTTGTTGCCCATATATGTCACGGATGTACATCGTACGCGGTGGAAAGTTCATCCGTTCATAAAATTTTGTGCAGCTCAAAACTTCTTGCATGGATAAAATCTCAGTGGACGGATGCTCGAGGGATAGAGCTTATGAAACACTTATGCAGTGAGTACACAATGGATACATAGCGTTTTCCAATGGATGGCAAGCTTTTTTTAACGTTTTACATCCTCTTTGCATCCGCAAGTGCAGTGGGACTGGGGCTTTATATTCCGCTTCAGAGTGCTTTACAGCACTCTCTACTGTAAGTGGTTCACAGAGTCAGCATATTGCCCCCAACAATTTACATCAGAAGGATGGAAGGATGAGTCAACTTTGAGCCAATGAGGATTGAATTCCTGGCAGTGAGCTGAATTAATCTGCCATACTAACTTCTAATCACTGTGCCACCCTTACCCTTTTTTTCAGATTGTTCTCATGATCTAGTCAGTATACAACATGACTTTAAAGGACAGAGGAAGATAGGTTACCAAGATACCAATGGAAGAGTCCATCTCAAGAAATACTTGAAATATTAAGTTACTCTAGCTGTTTTAATAAAACTATCTTTAGGTCTGCACAGTATCTATGTCAACCCTGAAGCTGACCTGACTAGAGCTATTTTGGAGCTCCAGTGTTGCCACACTGGAGCTGAGGGATAGGGAAGGGGGAATAGAGATAGCTGCGTTTTGTAGCCAAAACAAAATACTTTCTCCAGGGAACCAAGGATATTCTCACATCTGGTCAGAGAGGAGAGAAAGGAAGAGTGACATTACCAGGCAACCAGACAGCACCTTGATTGGACCATGTGACTGACTGGGGAAGGGGAAAAAGTTTACTTTTAATTAGGTGAAAACCACAGGAACCTCCAGAGTCAGTTTCCACCAGAACTGTGCCAATATGATACATCCAATAAAGCTTTTATTTGAGGAATCTACTTGTCTCAGAGGTTTACTTGCTATGGGTGTATTGGAATCCTGACAATCTGTTTCCTAGTCAGATCTATGTTATAGGACTGACATCAATCTTTTCAAATGTACTTCTCTTCTTTTGTCTTTTATCTTTATCTGAATTGCATTGGTAATGGTCCTTTCCTCTGACCTTCAAGACTACATCCAGTGGTGAGATTCAAATATTTTTATTACCGGTTCTCTGGGCATGGCTTGGTGGATGTGGCATGGCTTGGTGGGTATGGCTTGGTGTAGCAGGGAAAGGAGACTGTAAAAACTCCATTCCCTCCCCACCCCTGGGGGAAAGTTACCACCGGTTCTCTGAACTACTCAAAATTTCCGCTACCAGTTCTCCAGAACTGGTCAGAACCTGCTGAATACCACCTCTGCTACATAGTTGCTACATATGGGGCAGCAGCAGCAATTGCACTCTCCAATTGCAGGTAAAGGAAGAGATCACCATAATGAAAGGTAGCTAAGACTCAATACTTGGGGTAGGGGGGGGAAGACAACAACAGTCAACCTCTGTTTCCCATTCCCAATTATAACACCATAAATGGTTCCCTAACTCTTATAAGACAGGACTTTGTTGGCCTAATTTTTGAGATGTGGCAAAGATAATTTGTTAGGCAGCAATTTTTGACTGTCCTCTCTTTTGGAGGGCAGAATAAAAGTCCATCCCTGCCAATGTGGGGAAGATCTTTATATTGAAAACAAGTGAGCAAACAAGATGGTGGGATGGGAATTGGCCAAAATTATGATAGTAGCTTCCATGCATTATTAGGGATTTAAATCTGCTTCTCTGTTGACTGCATCCACCAAACTATCCATCACATCATACAACCTGACAATTCCCCTCCTCTCTCTATCTCCCCAAGTCTCAGTGTTATCAACCTGATCTACTACAAACTTCAAAGTTTGGATGTTAACAATCAAACAGGGGGAAATGGATGGCAACTATTCTATCTAAATCATGTTATTGATGCTGAGCCTCACACTGAAATAATTCAAAACTCTCCATTTGAGTTCTCTTTTGCAAAAGGCCTAAGCAAGCAACCCACTTCCCAGTTGGTGGGAGTAGCAGGGCAGAAAGAGCAAAACAAGACTCCAATGTATAAAATAATCATAGCTGGATAGAAGAATATATAGCTGCAGAAATCTACATTGCCATTAAGTGCTTAAAGTGCCCCACTGCAGAGTCATCATGCAGGGTGTTTTTGCTTTTGTGCCAAGTAGGGTGGAGGGGAGGAACAAGCATATTTAGCACAATCATTCAGTCTACAAAAATGGTGGGGGGGAGGAAACACTGCCTCAAACAATACCCAGAGGGAAGAGAAACCATGTCCTGGTCACTTATTCAAATCTCAATAAATAAATGCTCTGTCATACATATTGCCAAAAAAAATCAGAAAATAAAATACAGGCTGAATAGTCAAGACCTTGTTGATGATCCAAACTCTGTCAAGGATCTTGGAGTACTCATCTTTATTGATCTAAGTGCTAGAGCCCATTGTAACGACATAGCCAAAAGGGCATTAAGAGTTGTTAACCTAATCTTATGTACCTTTTTCTCTGGTAATATTACACGAATAATGAGAGCATACAAAACATTTGCTAGACCAATACTCGAATATAGCTCATCAGTCTGGAACACATTACATATCTGATATTAACACAGTTGAGAAAGTCCAGAAATATTTCATAAAAAGAATTCTCCACTCCTCTACTCGTTACAGAATACCTTATGCCACCAAACTTTAAATTCTAGACCTAGAAAACCTTGAATTACGCTGTCTTCAATCTGATCTAAGTTTGGTACATTGCAATGTCCTACCTGTCAATGAATACTTCAGCTTTAACCATAACAATACAAGACCAAACAATAGATACAAACTCAAGGTTAATCGCACCAAACTTGATTGCAGTAAATATGACTTCAGCAACAGAGTGGTCAATGTCTGGAATACTCTTCCTGATTCTGTGGTTTCTTCCCCAAGCCCCAAAAACTTTAACCATAGACTGTCTACTATTGACCTCACCCCTTTCCTAAGAGGTCTGTAGCGGGCATGCATAAGTGCACCAACGTGCCTACCATCCCTGTCCTATTGTTTCTTTTATTTTTTTATTTTTCTTATATGTATCCATGTATTCATAACTATGTTTTTACTTTTGTCTATTATCTTGTATGCAATTGACATAAATAAATAAATAAACAAACAAATACAACTTTGGAAAGAGGAATCCTCCACAGATCACTTTGGAATCTTCAAATAGTCTTATGAAATTTGCAGGCAAGCAACCCCAACATCAGGCTTGTAGGAGAGCAAATCATGGATTCTTTAAAGCCGGTTTTTTTAAGCTGCCTTCATGCAAGAGGAAATAAGGTGTCTAGAGGACAAACTTGCAGTGTTCTGTTGGTCTTAGATGAGAAAGCTGCAATTCACCCTCATATCAGTGCAACAGTGACAACTGAACCTGGTTGTTTATCATGATAAATGGAGTATGAAGATTCCATAAAGGGAAGGCTTAAAATAAAATATCATCCAGAATGTGTTGGCCATGGGGAGGTGACATAATAGACACATGTACTCTTCATGTAAAAAAAAAAATCAATTTCAATCTTCATCATCTTCTAGTAGTTTTATTAAAACATTGGCCTAAAATCTTAGAAGTTTACTGCTATATGGCCCAAATGGTCCAAATGGTCTTAGTGTATATTATTGACCGATTCAATGCACAACCCTACTTTTCCATTAAAAAGAGCAAAAAGAATATTATGATCCTAAAATTAATACTAAAGATAATTAATAATTAAAAGTCAAGCAAAAGAGATGAATTTTTGCAGAAGGGATGCCTTCCATTAGATAGAATTTTGTTATAGGGGTATTTCGGAGAAGACTCCCCTGCAGGTTTTAACAAACTGACAAATACAAATAGGAAAGAAGTTCCCTTTGATGGCCAGCTCAAATCATTTATGAATTTAAATTGTGCCTGTGAAGTAATTCACAACCATTACAGATCTTTCATACAGGCATCATATCATCCCTCTACCTCCCAATAGCTACCAGTCTATCTGGGTAAGTCTCAGCTGAATCACATTTGAACAATCTGGATATGATCTAATTAAAATGTAGACCTGTATGGCAGCTTCTTGCATTCCTAAACACAGCTCTCTATAGATAACCCATTTCTATAAGTAAGCAGAAATCAATAATATCTCTTGCATACATAGACATTTTTAAAAACAAAGAAAAAACCCTTCAAAACATAACAGCATATTTGTTCTCATGACTATGTTCCAGAAAAAAAAAATATGGAAGGATTTATTACATGATGGTAAGAGAATAAAAGACCTTTATAGCAAAATCCAGTCCAATTGTTGTACAGCTGCTTAATCTAATGATAAATAAGTATACTTGTAGAAAACTCTTACCTCGGACAATGATGTTGGTGGACTTTTTTGCTGGATTCCCCACGTTGTTGTTGGCAATGCAGCTATAGGTGCCAGCATCATCTGAATTAATAGCAGGGATGGTCAACGTCCCACCTTTCAGTATTATCTTCTCAGGTAAGGTACCCACAGATCTTACCCAGGTTAGCATTGGGAGTGGCTCACCACCTGTCGTGACACAAACCAAAGTGATGGCTTCTCCAGGGTTCACCACAATGGGATCATCCACCAATAGTTTGATTGAAGGAGAGGCTGTAAACAGATCACAATGATAAATCAGTCCTGGTACACTATAATAATAAAGATACATACATATACATATACATACATACACACATATATTTGTTTTCTTAAGTTTTTGTGGGTACTTACATGTATACTGTTCAGCTTTGTTTGGGTATTGTCCCACGTCATTGTAGTTGTGCTTTTAAAGTTGTAGCAACGTTTCGGCAGAATCTCATCTGCCATCATCATCATCATCATCATCATCATCATCATCATCATCATCATCATCAGAAGCCTGATGATGGCAGATGAGATTCTGCCGAAACGTTGCTACAATTTTAAAAGCACAACTACAATGACGTGGGATAATACCTAAACGAAGCTGAACAGCATACATGTAAGTACCCACGAAAACTTAAGGAAATATATATATATACACATACATACATACATACATACATACATACATACATATATATATATTTATATATTTGTAGATTTTCACAGGTACAGGTATGTAGGTCTAGGTGAGTTCAGGTCTTTTCCCGTGTAAGAATAAGAGTATCTTGGTGACATTTTGGCGAGGTCCCACTCGCCATCCTCAGGCTGGTGCTTTTGGCTTTGTGCCAATGCAAGCAGTGTATGATCGGAGCTGCCATCTCTCTATAAATACTGGGGGGGGGGGGGCTGGTGGGCTGGGCTGGTTCACTGCGCTGCTGCCTCTTGATTGGTTGATGGAGTTGATGTTGGTATAATGCGCTGTGTGATGGCCTTGTGAGTTTTGTTGTGGAGATATCCTGGATCTTGTGCTGTAACCTCCTGGGTCGCTTGTTTTGTAGTGATCTTTTTTCATGAGAAAACCCATCCTATAAATGAAGGACAACCACTGTACAGAAACCAGACCATGGGTGCTTCACCAGCTGTCGCAACCCCCGACCCCAAATCCAAACAAGCTGACACACACCAAGAACACAGACCCAGACCACAAACTGGAAGCCAGACCAAAACCCAGAATTCTACATCACAGCCACCCGCTCAGGATATCACATCAGAAAACTCAGGAAATTATACCACAAGAACTCAAGAAGTTGCAACACAGCAAACGACCCAGGAAATCACAGCACAAGACCAAGGATACCACAGCAATATAACTCACAAGATCACCACACAACCCATTACCCAAGCCTTTACAACATGGGAGGCTAATGGAAAAGAGATCAAAACACAAACGACCCAGGAGATTAAAGCACAAGATCCAGGATATCTCCACAACAAAACTCACAAAGCCATCACACAGCCCATTATACTAACATCAACTCCATCAACCAATCAAGAAGCAGCAGCACAGCTAACCATCCCAGCACACCATCCCCCCCCCCCCAGTATTAATAGAGAGACAGCAGCTCCGATCACACACTGCTTGAACTGGCAGGAAGCTGAAAGCACCAGCCTGAGGATTGAAGCAGGATGAGCGCAGGGTCCGGTGGGGAGGTGCTCGCTGCCTTGGTGAGAGCTCTGCTGCTGGGAAGGAGGGCCCGCCTGTCAGCTGTGCTGGGCGCCCCAGGCTAAGCTGGCCTCCAGGGCTGCGCCAGGGCCGTGCCAGAGATGTGCAGGCTGAGCAAAGCCGGAAAAGTGAGCCGCGGGTGCGTGCGTGCCTCCTCCTGCCCCTCGTTTCCAAATCTTGCCCGGGCGAGCAGCACTTCACTTGCTTACTAAGACACCTCAACAACCTATACCCCAAAATACAATTCACCATGGAAACAGAAGCCAACAATCAACTTCCCTTCCTAGATGTCTTAGTACACAAAAAAATCCAATGGCTCCCAAGGACACACCATCTACCAGAAGAAAACACATACAAACTGCTATCTACATGTATTGTCACACCACCACCCAGCACAGATCAATTCCGTAGCTGAGACACTCATCTCCAGAACAAAATGCTTAGCCGACCAAAAACACTCATAAACCGAACTACACACTCTCACTAATGTACTAACAGCCAATTGATTCCAAAAAAAGATTACCCACCTAATCCAAAAAGAAACCCCAACCAAAATCCATTACAGAGAATAAGAGAATGGCAAAGCCCTCCTCCCATATATAAAAGGTACTACAGACAAAATCAGCAAGATCCTCCAAAAACACAACATTAAAACAGCATTCTGCACAAACAGAAGAATATCCACCATCCTAAGAAACCTGAAAGACAAAATCGAGTTAGAAAACCAAGGAGTATACGAAATCCCTTGCACCGCCTGTCCCACCACATACATAGGACAAACTAACAGAAGAATTAGTGCACGCATTGAAGAACACAAAAACTTGATCAAAAAAGAACTGACCTCTTCCCTGGTCCAACACCTCAAAGCCACAGGACATGAAACTGACTTTAAAAATACCAGAACTATCGCCAAAACCAAACACTTCAACAACAGAATAATCAGAGAAGCCATAGAGATAGAAAAATGCCCACACAGCATGAATAAATGAGATGATACCTCCCGCCTATCAACCATTTGGAAACCTGCCCTCATTAATAAATGAGTACCTAACATGAAGAATGACACCAGACCCACACCCACGAG
>BLBF01000042.1:11497450-11531948 GCA_015471245.1 Laticauda colubrina | reverse complement strand
TACAGGAAACACAATGTTGCCAGATAATCAAGACAAAAAAGTTGCCAGAGTTTAAGTTGCCAGAGTTGAAGACCCCTGGTAGAGATGATGAAACAATCTTCTTAAAGCCCATGTCACAGTGAACCAACGGATGCAAAGAGAATGTAAAACTTGCCACCCATTCGAAAATGCGATGTACTCACTGCCTCCGCTTTGCTTCCTCTCTATCCGTCCAGCATCCGTTTACTGACGTTTCATCCGTTCCAAAAGTTTTGAGCTGCCTAAAACTTTTGCATGGAAAATGTTTCCAGTTCGTCCGTTCTGCATCCGCTACGCATCCGCTACGCATCCATTATGCATCTGCTATATCCACTAGGCATCCGCTCCGCATCCGCACAACTCGCATCCACTCGGACGGAGGGAGGAAGCGGAACAGACGCAGAACAGATGCAGAACGGATGCAGAATGGATGCCAAGAAGAAACAAAGCGTTTAAAATGGAAAAAATGTTCGCAGAGGGGACCTATCTCGGATATTAAGGATGTCCACAGGATGCCTAGAGGATGCCTAGAGGATGCAAAGGGACACCTATACTGCCTATAAAAGGGGGGAGCAACTCGTCTACATCTCACTTTCAGACCAGCAGCCTAGCTGTGCAGACCTCTGCAGCTTTCATCTGACTCTTCCTCTTCCACAGCATCCAGTCATGTCCACTGTGGATTGTGACAAAGTCCTTTCGGCAGCCACCATCCATCTGCAACAGTGCAAAACCATCTACAGGCTCTGTGAACTCTACTACAGGAAGAAAAGGAGCCACCCAAAAAAAGTCTGGGTCCAAAGATGGTTCACCAGAAGAGCAGCAGACAGACTGTAGCTGATGGTGGAGCTCAGGAGCAAAGACACTTATCACAACTCCAAGGGCTTCTTCAGCATCATCCTCTTCACCATGGTTGATGCTGACTACAAGTTCATGTACATCGATGCTTCAGGCAATGGCTCATCTTCAGATGCCCAGGTATACAACGCCAGTCACCTCAAGGAGGGGCTGGAAAGCAACCTCATGGTGGGCTTCCCAGTTCCAGACCTGCTGCCAAACGACATGCAAGATGTGCCCTACTGCATCGTGGGGGATGACGCCTACTCCCTCACAACCTACCTCATGAAGCCCTAAACCTCTAAATACCTCACCCGTGAAGAGAGGATCTTCAACTACAGGCTGTTCAGGGCAAGACGGGTGGTGGAGAACGCCTTTGGCATCCTGGCCAACAGGTTCCAGGTACTTCTCACCCCCATGCAGCATAGGCCAGAGACCATGAGGAGGATCGTGGAAGCTTTCTGCATCCTGCACAATCTCATGCGCACCCGCTACCCAGTCTTGAAGAACAGACTTGTGGACCGTCAACAAGGCAATGGGGACATGGAGCCTGGGGAATGGAGGGTAGGGCAAAACCTGATAGACACTCAGGATGTGCAAGGCCCCAACAGAGCCTCACATGAGGCGAAGAAGCAGCACAACCTCCTGAAACACTGGTGCACCTCCCCAGCTGGAGCAGTGAAGTGGCAAGACAGGATGATAGATGCTTAATGGATGCTTCCTTGAGCCTGTCTCATCACACTGATGAGATTGTGCCATGTATGTTGAGTGGCCCGACGATGAACAGGGCATTTAATAAAGAGTTGTGTTTATGTTGACATGTGTGGATGATTGATTATATCGTTATTGATAATAAAGGGCCATAGGTGTGGCACCTGGAAGGGTGAACCATACAGTCCCACTATGCTTGCACTGGAGGTTTATCTATCCCACAGCTATTACCCATCCCAAAGGTATCCCTGCCCATCCCAAAGGTATCCCTGCCAATCCCACAGCTATCTTAACCCATCCCACAAGCATGCAAAGGCTTAAAGCATTTCTAAAAGTTTCCAGCAAGACTTTATTAAAAAAAAGAAATGAAGCAAGTGTGTGAATCAAAAATAGACTTTATTAACAACAAGCTATAAGACAAAAATGAGTCTCTGGCACTCCTCTTGGTCGCTCAGTCTCAGGGGTGAAGGGTGCAGGTGCTGTGGAGGTGGCTGGTGCTGGAGTGCTTGTCATCAGCTCCTCCAAAAGCAGAAGCAGCAGAAGCCCCAGCCCCAGAAGAGTGAGCCCGTGCTGCAGAAGCCCCAGCAGAACCAGAGTGAGGGCCAGGGGGCAGGATGGTAGCCCTGTCCCTTTTGCAAGGGCTGGCAGCAGATGGCTGAGGCTTGCTGTGCTTCAGCATGGTTGTGGGGTTGCTGGCTTGCAGGGAGGCTGGCAGGGAGGCTGGCAGGGAGGGTGGCAGCAAGGCTTGCAGGCAGACATGCAGGCAGGGCAGGCAAGGCAGCCAATCCTTCCGGCAGCAGGTCTTTCCTCTGAATGGCGACCTGCTTCCGAGCTGCTTCCGTTATATCCGCGGGGCTGACGCAATGCATCCTCCCCGCATGCGCAATTAACGCCAGGCATCCGCTATGCTTCCGCTGTCCATCTGCTGTGCATCCGCTTCATCTGCTGTGCATCCGCTCTGCATCCGCTGTATCCGTTCTGCATCCACTTCGCTGAGGCCTCCTGGAAGCCCTGCGGTTGCGCCATCCGCTCCCATCTGCTTCCATCCACTGGGCTTCCGTTCCGCTTTCCATCCGCCCTGCGTCCTTCCTGCGTCCGTGTTATCCCCTCCAGTTATGCAAATTTTTGCCCCTTTTGAGAGCGGATAACAATGGATGGAACATTTTGCTTGTCCGCTGTGTCCTTTTTGCATCCGTTGGGCAGTGTGACATGGGCTTTATGGAAGAAAAAGATCATAGGCAAGGAGACTCTAGTTCAAATAAGTTTTCAGGGGATGCCTGTTCAACCTTCACCTGAAGGCTCCAGAATAGGAGAACTATTACTGGTCAAGGTTATTGGTTTCATTGGCAAGTTACTCTTATTGTATACATATCCTTCTCAGTAACTTGAGCTCATTAAATTTAGTCCTGTCCTCTGCACCAACTGAGAAGGAGCATTTGTCCTTTCCTACATGATAAACCTTCAGGCTTTTGAGAGCGATATTGTATTCCCTTTCTTTTCCAGCTCCTGGCTCAGCTTCTAGTCCCTTCACATTTTCCTCATAAGATTTATTTTCTTACACTGCCTTTATTTTCTTTCCCTGAACTCATTCTGCTGTTCCTACTAAGGCTGTGCAGTTGTGACATTTGATGGTGATTCAACAAAAGCATTCGATTGAAAGCAGTCCAGCAAAGCAGTCTGGGGGAAATGGGTGGTTTAAAAATATGAAATAGAAATAAATAAAAGCAATAAAAGCAATTCAACACTTTCCCCTTATTTCTAAAAGCAAAGCAAAGCAGCTGTACTGTTCTCTTTTAAGTGTTCCTAGGACTCCATCTGTTTATATAGCCAGAAGAAGCATCCAAGTGACACAGTGTTCCTTGTTAAGGCAAACTGCATCTTGCAGAAAAAAATCCAACCTCCTTCTCACAGGCCTAATTCCTACATCTTTTTACTTGCTTACTTACTTAATAGAATTATAAGATTATGGAATTGAGCACTGAAGTTTAATCACAGATGTCTACATCCAGTTAGGATTGATAGCACACATACAGTGATATCATGATGCAAATTACATAGAGTATTACAGGCAAACTCTGCCACAGCCTGGAGTTTGATCCTGACAGGGCTCAAGTTGATTCAGCCTTCCATCCTTCTTAGGTCAATAAAATGAGCGCCCAGATTGTTGGAGGCAATACGCAAATAATGCTTACATTGTAAACCACCCAGAGAGTGCTGTAAAGCACTATGAAGAGGAATAAAACCTGAATGCTACTACTATACAGAATCCTTATGTAGTATGTATGCAATGTAGTAATGTGGTAGGTAAAATAATGTAGTATGTATGTAGTAATAGTAGGACTGTGTTACTATTATCCTTCTCGTCTTGCTTATTTTCTTCTACTATTGCTGTCATATATTATGTTACTTTGTTGTTTGTATGTACACTGAGAACTTATGCACTGGAGACAAATTCCTTGTGTGTCCACCCACACTGGGGCAATAAAGAATATTCTATTCTAATGTCCAGCTCAAATAGGGAATGAGCATTCAATACATCATGATTTGGGACTGCCCTTCCATGAGAGTATCTGCCTATTCTACCAGATCTGATAGGGTAGGGAAAGCATGCTCTAAGTTCCTTCTCTATAATTTTGCAACCTAGTGGAATCTTGGAAGTATGCCTTCTCTGAGGCTGCTCATACCTTATGGAAAATTTTCCCTCAGTGAGTTGGCAGATCCTCACCTTCTTATACTTCCATGAAGTAATCAAGATCTGGCTTTCTACCTGAGCTCTGCGACAGAATGAGAATATCTGGAGCTGGCTATGGGGCATCCCAAAAGGACCACTAAGGAGCTGGATTTTTATTCTTATGGTTTATTATTTTATAGTTATTGGGTTGTTTTGTTGTAAGCTACCCAGAGTTGGGTTTAAGATGGGTGGCCATATAAATCCTTTAAATAAATAAATAACAATGATATGGTTTGCATTTTGTAACTTACATAAATTGCTTCCCCCTGGAGATACTCATGGTTACTCTTGAACAGTACAGGAATTCAAATCCCAAACCATCATGCAGAAATATTTTTTCAACTTCTGTTCCAACATAGCCCAGCAAAGAGATGCCTATAACGAGCTATTTAAAGCATTAATTAAACTCTTGGAATGATTCACACAGATCAATAATATACCCTTCTTTGCCCTCAGATTTAAAAGCCCTCAGACTTACAGCAGTGATTTTTACGTGACACACATCAAAACTTAAACTAGTTGATCACATTTCTATGAAATTATAGTTCAATGTCATGCAACCCCACCAATGAGGCTACCTGAGTAACCCATGGTTAGATTAACCATAGGCAAGTAGTTGGAATGCAGTGGGGGGGGGGGGGAATGGGATCAAGAAGGAAGAAGAAAACAAAAGCTCAGGGAAATTGCAGTTCTTGAAATGACTAGCTGGGGCAAAAATCTTCAGTTTAATGTAGCTGTTCTCTAAATTGAAGAGAAAAAATACTTTTCCTTCTCTGAGCATTTGTTTCCAAGCCTGCTGAAAAGGTTGCTGTTATGGATAGATGAAAAGTAAGACATGTTATTTTAGCAAAAACAATAATCTGGAGGGTCCAGAAGACAAAAAAACAAAACAAAACAATATGTGACAAATTATGAACAAGCATTGTCAGATGCACATTGTTGGCCTGTTGACTGAACTGTGCTGTTTTCTTTAGGAAGAAATGTGGCTTTAAAAGTCTTTATATTCGGGTCTACCTCAACCAATGCCCAGAAAGACACATTCTTCTGGATGGCCAGATTGTGGCACCTTCCCCCATGCTGCATGGCTTGTGCCCTTTCTTAAAATGTTGTTCCACAAACACACTTGATTGCTACAAAGAAGAGCAAAAAAGCCTGGAGAACAAAAGAGAATGCCCAGCTGAAAACCAGAGCTTTGCTCAGTTTAATGGGTCTCAGAATGCTTCAGATGAAAGCTTGTTGTGCGTCAGGGGAAGGAGGGAGGTCAAAGAGGGTCAGGGGAAGGAGGGAGGTCAAAGAGGGCCACGGTAAAGAAAAAGAATGCATGGTGCCTATTGCATCCCAAAGCACTCAGAAATAACAACTGTGGGGGAATAATGATAGATGGCATGTCTTGGAGGGAGAAAATATGTATACAGGGCCTAAGAGATCTATCTGATACTAACTAAACAGGAAGGAAACATGCATACATACACACAAACCAAAATCATGCCATTATATCCTCAAAGCAACAGAAGCCTGACTAAAGGCACACAAATCAAAGAAAAAAAGTAGGCCCGATCCACTTAGAAACTCTGATACAAAATCCTCTAATGAGAACACAAACCTGACGTATTGCCAGATTTCATGGGAAAAGTCAAGATGGCAGCCATGATTGTGTGCTTCATACTCTGCCTATAGTTTATGTGTGTCACTTTTCTGAGATGAAAAGTGAGGTACACATGCAAAGAGAGAAGGATTAAATATAAGTAGGTGGATTTCCAGGAGGGAGGGAGTACATTCCAGAGCAGTAAAAGGCAACTAAAGTCTGGATATTCAATCAATTCAGTTTATTATCAATTCAATGCATGACAGTCATAGACCAGAGACCAGAACAAATAAAAACACTCAGTAAACATACAATTAAAAATTCCAGTATAAAATAATAAGTAACAGCTAAAATCTATGATAAAATCCAGTCTATCGATTATACATGGTCTAACTATATTAAAATTACAATTCATAAACTGTGTGGCCTGTAGTCAGTTTAATATTAAAAGGGAAAGGAATAAGCAGTGCAACGGGTTTGCCACATTTATTGTATAAAATAGCTATGGTAGATTAAGTCCCTGTCACACTGCACCAACGGATGGAAAGAGGATGTAAAACAGAGAAAAACACTTGCCATCCGTTGGTTAACGCGATGCTTCCGTTCTGTACTCACTGCCTCCGTTTTGCTTCCTCTCTATCCGTCCAGCATCCGTCTATTGACATTTCATCCACTCAGAGGGTTTTGAGCTGCTCAAAACTTTTGCGCGGAAAAGGTATCCAATGGGTCCATTCTGCATCCGGTAGGCATCCGCTAGGCATCCGTTCTGCATCTGTTCTGCATCCATTACGCATCCGCTATATCTGCTAGGCATCCGTTCCGCATCCGCGCAACTCGATCCTCTCCAGTGGTAAACGGATGCAGGGAGGAAGCGGAACGGATGCGGAACGGATGCAGAACAGATGCAGAACGGATGGAGAAAGGATGAAAGCGGATGCAGCTCGCAAAGAATTTAAAACAGAAAAAACGTTCACAGAGGGGACCTATCTCGGATATTAAGGATGTCTAGAGGATCCTAGAGGATGCAAAGGGACACATAGTGGAAAACCTATATTGCCTATAAAAAGGGGGAGCAACTCATCTGGATCTCACTTTCAGCCCAGCAGCCCAGCTGTACAGACTTCTGCAGCCTTCATCTGACTCTTCCTCTTCCACAGCATCCAGTCATGTCCACTATGGATCGTAACACAGTCCTTTTGGCAGCCACCATCCTTCTGCAACAGTGCGAAGCCATCTAAAGGATCTGTGAACTCTACTACGGGAAGAAAAAGAGGTGGCCAAGAAGCGTCTGGGTCCGAAGATGGAACCGGAGAAGAGCAGAGGACGGACTGTACAACAAGATGATGGTGGAGCTCAGGAACGAAGACACTCGTGCATTCCAAAATTTCATGAGGATGCCTCCAGCCATGTATGATGAAGTTGTGCAGCGCCTGACACCCAGGTTGACCAAGACAAACACCAACTTCCCGCCCAGCCTGGAACCTGGGCTCAAGGTGGCACTCACTCTGCACCACCTGGCCTCAGGGACCACCTACAGGAGCATGTAGTACGGCTGGAGGGTGCCACAAAACACCATCAGCATTGTGCTCAGAGAAGTGGTGCAGGCCATCATCGAAGAATACATGGAGGAGCTCTTCCAGTGCCCCACCACTGAACAAGGCTGGAAGAAAGTTGCAGAGCAGTGGTATCATAGGTGGAACTTCCCCCACACCGTTGGAGCCATAGATGGCAAGCAAGTGGCCTGCAAAGCACTACCCAAGTCGGGGTCCACTTATTTCAACTACGAGGGCTTCTTCAGCATCGTCCTCTTCACCATGGTCGATGCTGACTACAAGTTCATGTACATCTATGCTTCAGGCAACGGCTCATGTTCAGATGCCCAGGTATACAAGGCCAGTGACCTCAAGGAGGGGCTGGAACGCAACCTCACAGTGGGCTTCCCAGATCCAGACCCGCTGCCCAACGACACGCAAGATGTGCCCTACTTCATCGTGGGGGATGACGCCTTCTCCCTCACAACCTACCTCATGAAGCCCTACACCTCCAGACTCCTCACCCGTGAAGAGAGGATCTTCAACTACAGGCTGTCCAGGGCAAGGCGGGTGGTGGAGAACGCCTTTGGCATCCTGGCCAACAGGTTCCAGGTACTTCTCACCACCATGCAGCATCGCCCAGAGACATGAGGAGGATCGTGGAAGCTTGCTGCATCCTGCACAATCTCATGCGCACCCGCTACCAAGTGTTGCAGAACAGGCTCATGGACCTCCAACAAGGCAATGGGGACATGGAGCCTGGGGAATGGAGGGAAGGGCAAAACCTGATAGACACTCAGGATGTGCAAGGCCCCAACAGAGCTTCACATGAAGGGAAGAAGCAGTGCAACCTCCTGAAACACTGGTGCAACTCCCCAGCTGGAGCAGTGGAGTGGCAAGACAGGATGATAGATGCTTAATGGATGCTTCCTTCAGCCTGTCTCATCACACTGATGAAATTGGGCCATGTATGTTGGGTGGGCCTACAATGAACAGGGCGTTTAATAAAGAGTTGTGTTTATGTTGACATGTGTGGATGATTATTACATTATTATTGATAATAAAGGGCCATAGGTGTGGCACCTGGGAGGGTGGACCATACAGTCCCACTATGCTTGCACTGGAGGTTTATCTATCCCACAGCTATTACCCATTCCAAAGGTATCCCTGCTCATTCCACAGGTATCCCTGCCCATCCCAATGCTATCTTAACCCATCCCACAGATATCCTAACCCATCCCACAGGTATCCCTGCCCATCTGACAGGTATCCCTGCCCATCCCACAGTTATTACCCATTCCAAAGGTATCCCTGCCCACCCCACTGCTATCTTAACCCATCCCACAAGCATGCAAAGGCTTAAACCATTTCTAAAAGTTTCCACCAATACTTTATTAAAAAAAAGAAATGAAGCAAGTGTGTGAATCAAAGATAGACTTTATTAACAATAAGCTGTAAAAGAAAAATGACTCAAGTCAAGTGTCCAAATAAAGTCCACAGGTAGCCAGCCAGCCAGTCTCTGGCACTCCTCTTTGTCACTTGGAGGTGTGCCCAGTCTCAGGGGTGAAGGGTACAGGTGCTGTGGAGGTGGCTGGTGCTGGAGTGCTTGTCTGAAGCGCCATTGGGGTGCCTGGCCCCGAGAGGAAAACAGGTGACGGTGTGTTGAGGAAGCTCTCGGACAGCTGGCTCAGCCCCGTGATGTTGAGAACTCCTTCCTCCATGCCATGGGGTGTCAGCCCCAGTACCGACTACAGATTTACTGAAGCCGGGCTTGGGTGTGGGGTGGAGGAAGGAGCAGTGTAGTGGGGCTGTCTGGTCTGCAGCTGGGTGAGGACTGGCGTGGGTGGCATCGGTGGCGTGGGTGGCATCGGTGGCATCGGTGGCATCAGTGTCGTGGGTGGCATCGGTGGCATCAGTGGAACCGGTGGCAACGGTGTCGTCCGATGACTCTGTGCCTGGACTGGGAAGAGCTGCTTCTTGTGCTGCTGGACCTCCTGGTAGCCATAGCCCTGGTAGGTGAGGGCCTGTGGAAAGCCTTGGAATGGGAGGGACATCACCTGGGGTGGAGGAGCAGACCTGGAGTGGGTGGGAGCAGGTTCCTCTGGGTCTGGAGGGTTGTGAAGCAGCTCGGTGATCCGGTCCTTCACCACCTGGTACTGGGGTTTCCGCCATGTCCGTGAGGGTCTGGTTGACATAGGTGAGGAAGGGCTTGCGGTTGGAGGATGAGGAGTCGGTGTGGACCAGCTGAGAGAGGAGATCTATGCTGTTCCAGATGGTGTCCCTGATCTCCAGCAGGACAGTGTGGCTCTGCTCCTTCGGTCTGGCTCTCTGCCTTTCTGTGGAGGTGGAGCTGGGGGTGGATGCGGGTAGGACTGTGGTGGACATGCCGTCTCCTTTCTCCCACCACACCAGGGAGTCCTTCATGCGCTCCACCACGGTTAAAACCCCTGTCCGCGGGTTTCTTTGCCGTGGCACGCTCCACAGAAACCTGCCTGGAGAAAGGAGCTGACTCTCGGCCGGAAGAGGACTGGCTCTCAGCAGGCTGCCGGAGAGAGAGGGTAGTGAGAGGGGCTGCTGGTGCTCCTCGGTGGCGGATCTCACCCTCCAGGAAGCTGCACCTGGCCATGACGTAGGTCTCTCTGTCCGTCAGCTTAACCGTGGCCTGGCCAGATTTCTTTAGGTGCAGCTTCCCGTACCAGGTGTGCATGTGCTTCCACCAGCCAAGGAGCACCTCCAAAGTGTAGCCCAGATTCTCCGCCTTCTCTCTCCAAGCAGCATGCTTCCGCTTGGTGTCCCTGTAGAGACGGTGTCCCTTCCACCACAGATAGTCATTCTCTCTCAGCCACTCTAGCACCTCATCCTCACGTTCCTCCTCAATGGAGTATTGCCTCATCTCCCGTCCCCACATATGCCTCTTCCTCCCTTTGGCAGGACCAGATGAGCCCTCATCAGAGGGGCTCCCAGGTAGTACGGGCTGCTCCTCCACACCACCACCAGCAGCAGCACCAGCAGGATCATCATCATCATCATCATCACCAGCTGGATCATAATCATCATCATCAGCACCAGCAGCACCAGCAGGATCCTCATCATCCTCGTCATCGTTGTCATCATCATCAACAGCAGGACCAGCAGGACCAGGATGAGCAGCAGCAGAGTAAGCACCACCAGCGCCAGCAAGACCAGGAGCATGAGCAGGACCAGGAGTACGAGCAGGATGAGCAGGACCAGCAGGACGAGGAGCAGCTTCAGCAGAGTAAGCACGAGCAGAAGCACCACCGCCAGGAGCAGCATCAGCAGAGTATGCACGAGCAGAAGCACCACCGCCAGAAGCAACATCATCAGCTCCTCCAGGAGCAGAAGCAGCAGAAGCCCCAACAGAAGCAGAGTCAGGGACAGGGGGCGGGAGGGTGGCCCTGTCCCTCTTGCCAGGGATGGTGGCATGTTGCTGAGGCTTTCTCTTCTTCCCCATGGTTGTGGGATTGCTGGCTGGCAGGGAGGCTGGCAGGGAGGCTGGCAGGCACCAAGGCTGGAAGGCAGGCTGGCAGGCAGCCAGGCACCAAGACTGGCAGGAAGGCTGGCAGGAAGGCAGGCACCAAGGCTGGCAGGCAGGCAGGCATGCACCAAGGCTGGCAGGCAGATTGGCTGGCAGGGAGGCTGGAAGGCAGGCTGGCAGCAAGGCTGGCAGGGAGGCTGGCCAGGAGGCTGGGAGGCAGGCTGGGAGGCAGGCTTGCAGGAAGGCTGGCAGCAAGGCTTGCAGCAAGGCTTGCAGGCAGGCATGCAGGCAGGGCAGGCAAGGCAGTCAATGCGTCCGGCAGCAGGTCTTTCCTCCGAATGGTGACCTGTTTCCGAGCTGCTTCCCTTTATATCTGCGGGGCTTACGCAATGCATCCCCCCCGCATGCACAATTAACGCTCGGCATCCGTAAGGCTTCCACTGTGCATCCACTAGGCTTCCGCTCTGCATCCGCTTCATCCGCTGTGCATCCACTTCATCCATTCCGCGTCCGCTCTGCATCCGCTTCATCCGTTCCGCATCTGCTTTGCTGAGGTCCCCCGGAAGCCTTGCGGATGTGCCATCCGCTCTCATCTGCTTCCATCTGCTAGGCTTCCGTTCCGCATCCACTTTCCATCTGCTCTGCATCCTCCCCGCGTCCGTTCCTTTCTGTGTTATCCGCTCTGGTTATGCAAATTTTTGCCACTTTTGAGAGCAGATAACAACGGATGTTCTCGTCTGTTGTGTCCTTTTTACTAACGTTTTGCATCCGTTGGGCAGTGTGACAGGGCCTTTAGATAGGTTTTTCCGATGAATCTCCAGGGCTGCTGCTCAGAATCTACCCATTTGTGCTGTGGTATGGACTGTTCTTCCTTAAGCAGCCACTGGAGATAAGTAGTGTTGGAACGGCCAGAATATCTAGCAATTATTGGAAGAATATGGTCTTTAAATCAATTATATCTTTTTATACTTGCTGTACAGGACAGCTGATGGAAACACAAGACACTGTGCAAGTGAAAATGCTTTCCAATAGTTTGCTGACTTCAACTGGCTAAGATAGCTGACAGGAGTAACAGCAATATCTAATGGTGTCTGGAGCAAGTCTGGATATTATGTGTAAGAGAAAGAGGATGAAGACAGCCTCTTCCTAATAGTTCACAAAATATATTGTAGATGCAGATTGTTGAAACCTTAGTTTGGCAAGATGGAAGTCAGGCCCAAACTCCAGAATGATATATAGTGAATCTATCAAGCTCTTTCAAGCTCTTATTTTTAATAATCTATAGACTGGTGATGGAGAAGTGTCCTGCATGTTTCTTGGACAGCAAAGATGACCAATAAGCAAATATGGGAGAACGTAAAACTAGATATATCATTGGAAAGACAAGTAACAAAACTACGTCTCACTTATTTTGGCCATGCCATGCATGGAAATTCGCTGGAGAAAGCAATCATGTTTGGAGGTGTTAGTGGTAAAAGGAAACTAGACAACCAAACAATATGGTAGCTGAACACTATCAAAGCTGATACCAGCCAAAGCATAAAAAAAAAAATCAAAGTCGTAGTGCAAGATCAAAAGAAGTAGAGGGTGCTGCCTCACTCACTCATACTCTCATGTCAGAGTGGTTTATGGAGGGTTTTATTTGTCTTCCCCAGGAGTTCTCTTCACCTGATTTTATGACTGTCCCAACTGAAGCCAGCCATGAGCAAACCCAGATTAATTCTCCAGGCAATGGCCAATTAGTCCATAACACAAACAGCACACTGTTCAAACAGTAAGTCCAATAAACAAACATAAAGCCCCACGGCAAAGCTTAACGTACATCAATGGGAGCTCATGGGTTAAAGTAATTCAGAATCTCAGGAAACACAAATGAGCACACAGCCATGACCCACACACGTTGCTTCCAGCAATGCCTCCTTCTGCCTACCATGCTAAATAGCCCTTGGTGCAGTCCATCAAGAAGGGCGGGGCCTTTTCTTGAGCAATCTGGTAGACTTCTGCTTCTCTGCCCTGTGTGCTCTGAGATCCACTATGACAGGCACCTCTTCCCCCTCTTCTTCACTGGCCTGCAAGCTATCCCCAGCTGAAGCCTGTTCTGCCAGCAGTTCAGGGTCAGTAATTTCTGCTGTACCAGGAATGATATAATCCCCCCTCAAGTCTGAGGAAGTGTCAGAGGAGTCGTCCAAAGGAGACATCACATGGAGAGACCTGGCTCATAGAACTGCCAAGAGTCAGACACAACTGAACAGATAACATCATCATTGTCATCACCTATAGACACAGTCTTGCCAGACTAAAAATTCCACTATCTGTATCTACAATATACCCTAGACTAAATGACCTCTGAAGTTCCTTCCCTGAAATCTTTCAGTATGTTTGCTGAATCTACAAATAGAAACAGAATGACTGTGGCAAAAGACAGCAAAGGGAATATATATAGCAATAGGTGCCTTGGGTACAACCCCAAAACAGCCTGAACAACATTTGAACACCGTCGGCATTAACAAAATCATCATCAGTCAGTTGCAAAACATAGTTTACTCAGAAGAGCTCACATCCTGCAACACCATTAACACCATCAAACATCCTCATCTGCGTATCTCAGGTCCTTGGGAAGGACTTGCTAAGTGGATAAAAATGCCAAATCTAACCTAAACATCTGGCTGTCTGTGTGAGAAACCATAATAAGTGGTTAAAAATGCCAAATCCACACCTTTAATGGTATCAATAATCCACTTCTGCCTATCCCAGACCCTTGGGAAGGACTTAATAATTAGATAAAAATGTCAAAACCATTCTGAACATCTGGCTAATTGTGCGACGAACCATAATAATAAATCACTATGGTCACTTTGTCTCATTTGTGCACCATTCCGGTAAAGGAGACTGGTATGTTTACTGTCATATTATAGATAGGAGAGTGTGGGCTAAAGATGCTCCCCAAAGGTTATTTTTTTGGGAAGTATGCTTAGGCTAGCCTTCTTCTGCAAAGCATGTTACTTAGGGATGGTGAAAGTTAAAGTCCAACAACCCTGAAGCATGCCCACTGCTCATATTTCTTGCTTCTCAATGTTTGCCCAGCATATATTCTTCCCCAGAGGGGAAGGCACCATGAATGAAGAACAATGGCACCAGTTAGAGAAAAGAACAGCATCTTGCCATTTGTGACCCAGTGTAATGCCTCTCACTTGCCAGATGGAAGACCAGATCTCTTATTAATGCCAGCAGTAATTCCCTCTGACACAGAGCATATGCAGAGGCCAAAGAACTGCCCCCGCTCCAGTACCTGCCATCCTCTGAGCAGCACATCAAGCAAAGGAAGCTTTGCAGCAGAGACCTCAGAGGTTTGGAAAGATTCCCCAGTAGAGCTAATGGGTGAGCTTGGACATCAATCAAAAGAGGCAGGGTGGGGACCCGCTTCATTTTACATGAGCAACTGTCAAGAGAGTGACAGAACAACAAGACACAAGAGACATTATTTTTGCCATGTTAGCAAATGCAGGCCTAAACAGCTGAGCTGGCAGCCTTACGTTAAACCAGATTGTCGAATAAATCCATTTGTTGCATTATCAGAATATATGCCAAGTATCAAATGTGAATGGGTCACAAAATAGGGTAAGTCACCAAAAACAAAAGCCCATATACATAGACACAGAATCCCTAAAAGGGACAAATCTGTTCAAGCTTATCACACAGTGTAAATGTCAATTAAGTGTGCTGTACAATCCAGTTAAACAAAGTGGTTTTGATCTGTTAACATCTTTGCCCTTGTTCTTCCAAGTCAGTTCCATACTGTTTCCCAATTAATGCATTCAAGATGAACCCAATTTTTTTTGTTGTTTTTTTGATGTGTTTTCCAAATGTTTATTTTCAAGGTACATTTCTTTTGATAAAAAGAGACAGAAATGTGTACTGCTATTCTAAAAAAAGAAGCTATGTTTGCACTAAAATCTTGTACATGAATAAAAGTGAAACCTTTTAAAACATACATTCCCCCCTCTTTCTCCACATACAGTATACATTGATGTAGAGCAGGGGTCCCCAAACTTGACAACTTTAAGACTTGTGGATTTCAACTCAGAGAATTCCCCAGTCAGCTATGCTAGCTGGAGAATTCTGAGAGTTGAAGTCCACAAGTCTTAAAGTTGCCAAGTTTGGAGACCTCTGATGTAGAGTCACAAAAGGTAAATGTCAGGGTTTCCCCTGTCCAGTCATGTCTGACTCTAGAGATGGTGCCCATCTCCATGTATAGTGTATAGTCTTCAGACAATGTTGGCTCTCTCATGCTGGTGGAACCTTCCCACCAAAGTGGTACCTATTTATCTACTTTCATTTTCATTCTTTTGAACTGCTAAGTTGGCAGGAGCTGGGGCAGGGAATGGGAGCTCACTCCATCACCTGGCTCTTAGGTCTCAAACCAGGTCTGTCAGATTTCTAGCTGACAAGCTCAGTGTCTTTAAGCACTGAGCCATTGAACACTATTCCTTAATTTTTCCTCTGATTTTGTTCCATAAGCACAGAAGTTATTGGAAAATATAATTCTCCAGTAAAAGGGCACAGAAGATTCAAGAGGTACATATAATTTCCAAGGAATTACATTCTAGGAAGCTTTTATTGATGAAGTATTGAAAATCTAAAGAAGCATAAATGTCAGGACTGGAATCAATACATAAATAATGTTCAAACTTTTTTCAGTGGATACTTGAAAGATATTTTACTACTTCTGTGGTGGCCATGCTCCTTATCTATGCTCCTAGATGCCTTTGTATCCCTGAATTCTCATATGACATTATATTTTCTTTTAATTTACAATACATTTGGAGAAATCTAGTTGGAGACGACTATGATATAGGATCCCCCTTAAGACTAGGTCACACTGGCCAACAGACACAAAACATATGCAAAAAGGACACAGCGGATGAGCAAAAATTCAGGGGTGGCTCCATCCGTTGTTATCCGCTCTCAAAAGTGGCAAAAATTTGCATAAACAGAATGGAAAAGAATGGAAAGGAACGGATGGGGGTAGTACGTAGCGAGGATGGTTAAGCGGATGTTCGTAGGAAGCCTAGCAGATGACAGCAGATGGAAGCGGATGACACATCCGCAGGGCTTCCGGGGGAGAATAGCGAAGCAGACACGTAGCAGAAGGAGCAGATGCATAGCGGATGATGTGGATGCATCACGGACGCCTATAGGAAGCAAAGCGGATGCATAGCGGATGTATAGCGGATGCAAAGCGTTCACTGCACATGTGGGGAGGATGAATTGTGTCAGCTCCGTGGATACAAAAGGATGCAGCTCTCACGCAGTCACCATTCAGAGGAAAGACCTGCTGCCAGAGACATCTTGAAAGATGGTTTGTCAGTCAGGGAAGAAGAGGAAGCCTGTGCCTACTTCTGCCAGCCCTGGCAACAAGGACAGAACCACCATCCTACCCCCTGGCGTGACTCTGAAGCTGCTGGTGCTTATGCTGCTGGTGCTGCTGGTGCTGCTGGTGCTTCTCCTGCTGCTGCTGGTGCTGCTGGTGCTTCTCCTGCTGCTGCTGGTGCTGCTGGTGCTTCTCCTGGTGCTGGTGCTTCTCCTGCTGGTGCTACTGGTGCTGGTGCTTCTCCTGCTGGTGCTGCTGCTGATGCTGCTGGTACTTCTCCTGCTGCTGCTGGTGCTACTGCTGCTGCTGCTGCTGGTGCGACTGCTGCTGCTGTGGTGGACCAGCCCCAAGGCCCTCAAAGCCCTGCTGCTGAAGGCCCTGAAGCCCCTGCCAGAGGGAGGAAGAGGCAAGGGAAGGAGAAGGGAGAGAGGAAACAGTAATCCATTTCCGAGGACCATGAGGAGGAGGTGCTGGAATGGCTGAGGGAGAACAAGTATTTGTGGAGAAAGGGCCACAGACTGTATTGCAACACCAAGAGAAAGCAGGCAGCGTGGAGAGACAAGGCAGAGAGCCTGGGTGACACTGCAGATGTACTCCTGGGATGGTGGAAGCACATGCACACCTGGTATGGCAAGCTGCACCTGAAGAAATCTGGCCAGGCCGCTGTCAAGCTCACTGACCGGGAGATGTACATCATGGCCAAGTGCAGATTCCTGAAGGTTGAGATCCGCCACCGAGGAGCAGCCCCTCTGTCAACCCTCTCCCTCAGACAGCCCACAGAGAGTCACTCCTCTTCCAGCCAGGAGACAGCTACCGTGTCCAGGCAGGTGTCTTTCGAGGGCCCCACGACAGAGACCCCCCCTGACAGCTGCACTCCCCATGCTGGAGGACGTGGAGGATCCCGTCTCAAATGGAGCAAGAAGAAGCAGCAGCCAGAGACCAACCCACACCCCCACCCAGCTCCACCTCCACAGAAAGCAGGCAGAGAGGCAGACTGGAGGGCCAGAGCCACACTGTCCTGTTGGAGATCAGGGACACAATCAAAACCAGCACAGATCTTCTCTCTCAGCTGGTCCACAGTGACATACCATCATCGAACCACAAGCCCTTCATCACCTTTGTGAGCCAGACCCTCATGGACCTGCCCGAGGCCCAGTACCAGGTGATGAAGGAGAGGATCACAGCACTGCTGCACCACCCTCCAGGTCCAGCTGAACCTGCTCTGACCCACTCCAGGACTGCTCCTCCAGCCCAGGCAATGTCACAGCCCTTCCACGGCTTTCAACAGCCCATCACCTACCAAGGCTATGAGTACCAGGACTTCCCACAGCAGAGGCAGCCCTTCCCAGTCCAGGCCCAGGTACATCGCACGTCACAGATGCCTCACCTCATCCAGCTGCAGACCAGACAGCCCCACTACACTCCTCCTTCCTCTACCCCCCAGCCAAGCCTGTCAACAGAAAATCTGTCATCAGTATTGTGCCTGACATCCCAGGTCCTTGAGGAAGGGCCTCTCCAACTCACGGGACTGAGTCAGCTCTCTGAGAGCTTCCTGAACACACCATCACCTGTTGTACTCTCAGGGCCAAGCACCCCAATGGCGCCTCAGACCAGCACTCCAGCCACAGCCACCTCCACAGTCCCTGGCCGCTTGACAGCTGAGACCATGGACATGCCTCAGAGTGACTGAGAATAGTGCCAGAGACTGAGTTGTTACCTGTTCACTTTATCTTTGCTTAAGACACTTTACTTGGTTCATTTTGCTTTTTTAATAAAGTCATACAGTTTACTAAAGACATTTATTAATAAAGGTTATCCTTGCTTCACACACTTGGTTCATTTTTTTTACTTTATAAAGTGTTGGTGAAAACTTTGGAAAAATGGTTAAGCCTTTGCATGCTTGTGGGATAGGTAAGGATAGTTGTGGAATGGGTAAGGATAGTTGTGGGATGGGTAAGGATAGTTTTGGGATGGGTAAGGATAGTTGTGGGATAGGTAAGGATAGTTGTGGAAAGGGTAAGGATAGTTGTGGGATAGGTAAAGATAGCTGTGGGATAGGTAAGGATAGTTGTGGGATGGGTAAGGATAGCTGTGGGATTGATAAACCTCCAGTGCAAGCATTGTGGGACTGTATGGTCCACCCTCCCAGGTGCCACACATATGGCCCTTTTTTATCAACAACAATTTATTCATTGATCAACACTTTTCAAAATAAACAAAGCTCTTTATTAATGCCCTATTCATTTTAGGGCCACTCAACATACATGGCACAATCTCATCAGTGTTATGAGACAGGCTCAAGGAAGCATCCATTAACCATCTACCATCCTGTCTTGCCACTCCACTGCTCCAGCTGGGGAGTTGCACCAGTGTCTCAGGAGGTTGCGCTGCTTCTTCCCTTCACGTGAAGCTCTGTTGGGGCCTTGTACATCCACAGTGTCTATCAGGTTTTGTCCTTGCCTCCATTCATCAAGCTCCATGTCCCCATTCCCTTGTTGATGGTCCACAAGCAGGTTCTGCAAGACTGGGTAGCGGGTGCGCATGAGATTGTGCAGGATGCAACAAGCTTCCACGATGCTCCTCACAGTCTGTGGGTGATGCTGCATGGTGGTGAGAAGTACCTGGAACCTGTTGGCCAGGATGCCAAAGGTGTTCTCCACCACCCATCTTGCTCTGGACAGCCTGTAGTTGAAGATCCTCTCTTCACGGGTGAGGTATCTGGAAGTGTAGGGCTTCATGAGGTAGGTTCTGAGGGAGAAGGCTTCATCACCCACGATGAAGTAGGGCACATCTTGTGTGTCATTGGGTAGGGGGTCTGGATCTGGAAAAACCCATGATGAGGTTGCATTCCAGCCAATCCTTGAAGTCACTGGTGTTGTATACCTGGCTATCTGAAGCTGACCCATTGCCTGAAGCAACGATGTACATGAACTTGTAGTCAGCATCAACCATGGCGACAAGGATGATGCTGAAGAAGCCCTTGTAGTTGAAATAAGTGGACCCTGACTTGGCTGGCGCTTTGCAGGCCACGTGCTTGCCATCTATGGCTCCAACGGTGTGGGGAAAGTTCCACCTCTGATACCACTGTTCTGCAACTTTCCTCCAGCCTTCTTCAGTGGTGGGGCACTGGAGGAGCTCCTCCACGTATTCTTCGATGATGGCCTGAACCACTTCTCTGACCACTTTCCTGATGCTGTTGTGTGGCACTCTCCAGGCATACTGCATGTTTCTGTATGTGGTTCCAGAGGCCAGGTGGAGCAGAGTCAGTGCCACCTTCAGTCCAGGGTCCAGGCTGGGACGGAAGTTGATGTTCGGCTTGGTCAACCTAGGTCTCAGATACTCAACAAGTTCATCAAACATGGCTGGTGGCATCCTCATGAAGTGCTGGAATGCACAAGTGTCTTCATTCCTCAGCTCCACCATCAGCTTGTCATACAGTCCAAACTCCACTCTTCTCCCGATCCATCATCGGACCCACACAGCTCTTGGACGTCTCCTTCTTCTCCTTGCATAGAAAAAGTGAAACAGTCTGAAGAGGGCTTGGTTCTGGTGTTGAATGATGGCAGCTACCATAAGGAGTGTGTGATGATCCATAGTGGAGATCAATGGATGATGTGGAAGAGCAAGACCAAGGGTGAAGAGATCTGTACACCACGGCTGCTGGACTCATACTGAGATCCAGGTGATTTCTTCCCCCTTTTTATGGGAAATATCAGTTTTCCGCTAGGTGTCCTTCCACATACTCTAGGCATACTCCAGACATCCTAAATATCCGAGATACATCCCATATACAAACGTTTTGTCCGTTTTAATGTTTTATAGACGAGATGCATCCGCTTACATCCTTTCTATTTCTGTGCTACTAACGCTGTGTGGACGTTCCGTGTACCTTTCGCTTCCCCCCTCTTTCTGTTTTTAGCTGGAGCAGATGTGAGTTGCGAGGATGCCCAGATGATGCTGAGAGGATATAGTGGACGTGTAAAGGATGACAACGGACATAGAACATTTGTTGCCCGTATGTGTTGCGGATGTAGATCGTACGCGGCAGAAAGTTCATCCGCTCAAAACGTTTTGTGCAGCTCAAATCCACTCATTTTTGAGCGGATGAAATAGCAGTAGACGGATGTTTGACGGATAGAGCGTATTAATCATGTACACAGTGAGTAGGCAATGGATGCATCATGTTTTCCAATGGATGGCAAGCTTTTTTGTCCATTTTACATCCTCTTTGCATCCGTTGGTGCAGTGGGACATGGGCTTTACTTTCTCCTACTTTCTCTTGGGCTCAGAAACAAGAATGGGATATTCTAGCGTGTCTCCTATTGAAAGGAAAAGTTTCCTTTTGAGAGAGATGGAGATTACCATATCAGACTTGAATGAGAACTAAGCCAACAGTCAACAGTTAAATGACACATTTCCTTGCCAATTAAAGGATGGGTATGTCAGTAATTTGTTTATTTGTTTATTTTTTTCTCCCTAGTAATAATACATTTTATTCTCCTTATTTAAATATAATATATATTTTTATTTTCCTTAACTGAGAATTAAAAGAGTTTCAGAGCTAAGCACCTTCTTGTTGCTTGAAGAAATAATGTCTCCAATTGTACAGCCATACATAAACACTGCACCTGTATGGTCATACTGCTCAAGCTATATTAAACAATTCTTTAAAGCATCACTAGTGGGTGATTTTCTACCCTTTTTTAAGAAGAAAATTTTGATTAAATATTTTGAACCTGAATCAAGAGAGTGAAATCCAGGACAACTTTTTCAATCTGGATAGCTAAGAGAGAAAGATTGTTTGTGCCACATGTTCATTGAACAAAGCATCCCTTTTCAAGGGATCATACATCCTAAAGGAACCTATCTGAATCTTTCATCCATAGCATCACAACAACAACTGCAACCTCAGTAGAAGAGTAATGTATTTAATTCACCTGCATTGTATTTTCAAAACTATGTCTATGCAGGAGAAACTAAAAGTAAATATATATGCCACTATTTTTACACTTGATAGCAGACACATCTTCAAAGACAAAGAGAAAAGGGAGGGAGAGAGGAAGGAAGGAAGGAAGGAAGGAAGGAAGGAAGGAAGGAAGGAAGGAAGGAAGGAAGGAAGGAAGGAAGGAAGGAAGGAAGGAAGGACAAGAAAAGACAAGACAAGATTAATGTGTACATAGCATAATAATTACTATCAGGATTCTGGTGATTGCCCTAATTAAATGAAGAGCCTCAAGCTTCAAAAGTAACCAAAAGATTTATTAGGAGCAATATGTCCGGCATTAACCTGTATGAAGCCAAATCTGGCATATATAATTTACAGTCACCTATGATCTTGTTTTTCCCCTCCTCTCTGGGTTTGTCATAAATAAGATTCTCCAGTGCAGTACCTTCATGACTGGGTGTCATCAATCACATTCTCCAATTAAGGATTTTTGCAGGCAGAAGATCCAGTAGCTTAGCTAAAATCTTTGGAAGATAAGTGCTGGAATGTTCTTCTGGTTTTAAACTGCCACACTGCTCCTTCAGATTTCCTCCCCCCTTGTTTATGGCAACTCTAAAGCAGGCATAGGAATGCTTTATGAATTGACATTTACTACAGGGAAAATTGTTGCAGACTAGGTACCTCCAGAAGGAAAATAATGTCTCAAAATATGTATACTAGAATTGTACCCAAAGAAGCATATTCTTTGTTTTTGTTTCATTAAAAAACACTATTAAGTAATTTTAAAAGTGCAATGTTTTTTACAAACAAGCAAATACACTTTCTTTTTTAAAAAGTATGTTTTATTGTGTCTTATCCAGATAACTTTCGTGTTGCAAATCACTCTTACTTCATCTGTGAAAGTGATCTGTGCAGGGGTTGAAATGAAGTCAATACTGAATACAACAAGGTGAGACAGTGCAAGTCAGAACCATCCATTTCTACTTCCCAGGTTACAAAATGTTTTTGTCAATTCATTTAACATATCTTGCTGCTATAGCCATGAGATTTTAAAACCCCAGGAATGTTTTAGATAAGGAGAAAGAAACATTTCATTCCAAGAAGCTGTGCTTGTAGTCTCAGGACCTCTAAATGCTCTTGTGATCTCAGGGCAATTACAAATGGTCCTCAACTTACAACATGTTTAATGTGATGATCCGGGCCATGGCACAAGGGCAACACAGTCAGATAATCAGTAAGAGTCCCTTTACTAGCTCCAACTTTTCTACCAATGTCCTGGTTACCTTCTGACTGGAGAAAAACTCACCTAGGAACAGCCTGTGGCTGCAGAGATTCAAGTACAAAATGTGGTGAACAAAAACTGTAACTATAAGTCCAATCAAGGCAAAATGAGGTTGTCTGGCAGGGCAGGAACAACAATTCCAGACGTGAAGGCACAGCAATAACTCAATATAGTTTGGAGGATGCCAGGAACACAGATAAGCAAAGTCAACACAAGATAAACTCATGTTTGTTCCCAGCAGTTGCCACCCTCAGCATCCATCTCTTTTAAACTCTCTTTCCAGCTGTGGCTAATGACGGGAATCAGGGCCCTTTCCTCCTCCATAAGCCATGCAACCCACATTGCTCTCTTCTCCGTTCCTCTCTGCATACCGTAGGATAAAGAGGGGGTGGGTCTGGGTCTTCCTCTGAACTCCCTCTCCCTTATTCTACCTCCCCCTACCTGCTCTGCCCAGCCAGACTTTGTCCTTTCCTAATTTCCTCCACAGCCAACGGAGGCACACTCACACTCCCTGTCAGCTGGTCATCTTCCTCCTTGGATTCAGATTCCAACAGGGGCATGACATTTAATTTAGTGACTGTCCAAATTTGCAATGGCACCAAAAAGTGATGTGATTGTTTTTCACACTTATGTCCTTTGCAGCATTCAGGCAATCACATGACCAAAATTCAGATGTTTGGCAGCTGACTCATATTTCTGACAGTTGCAGTGACTGGGGGTCATGTGATCCACTTTTGTGATTTTCTGACCAGCAAAGTCAATGGGGAAGCAGAATTTACTTAACAATTGTGTTACTAACTTAACAACTGCATTGATTCATTGAATAACTGTGGCATTCTCCATTATCATAATTTTTATTTCCCTAATTAGATTCCCAAGAAAAGAACCACTTTTTCTGTTTCCACTTTGGTTTTGCAACCATATTTCTATCAGATATAGAGCTTTGTTCTAAAGGGGTCTAGCATTGGTCTACTTTCTTCAGCTTTGGAATCCTGATCCACATGTGACATCACTAGGCAGCTCACCTCTTCTGCTCTTATTCTGAAATGATTAGCCCATTCTGAATACATGATCAAAGCTACAGCAGCTGCCACTTGCTTTTAGCCTACATTGACCAGGAAATCAATGTTTTTTCCATTTATACTTCCTCTGAAGCAGTTAATAATAGCCATAGCAATAGCACTTAGACTTATATATTGCCCTATAGTGTTTTGCAGCACTCTTTAAGTGGTTTACAGTGCCAGCCTATTGCTCCCAACAATTTGGGTTCTCATTTTACCAACTTCAGAAGGATGGATGGCTGACTGTGGACAAAGTCAGTGTGCAATACTGCATTCTAATCATTGTGTCACCATGGCTTGTAGTATACTAATACTAATATGAAGGAGAAGGAGAAGGAGAAGGAGGAGGAGGAGGAGGAGGAGGAGGAGGAGGAGGAGGAGGAGGAGGAGGAGGAGGAGAAAAAGAAGAAGAAAAAGAAGAAGAAGAAGAAGGAGAAGGAGAAGGAGAAGGAGAAGGAGAAGAAGAAGAAGAAGAAGAAGAAGAAGAAGAAGAAGAAGAAGAAGAAGAAGAAGAAGAAGAAGAAGAAGAAGAAGAAGAAGAAGAAGAAGAAAGGCAACCTGTGATAATCTAGAAGCCGATGAACTATAATTCCCAGAATTTCTAGGCCAATGTTGACAGAACCCCATAAGGTGCAAACTCTTGCTATAGCTACTGTGACCTTCTGTGTCCTCACACTACGATACATCAAAAACCTTCAAATGATAGGCGATACTTTCCTTCTGCAAATATTTGTGATATAATTAAATAGTTATATTTAAAGCATGGATGTCCAAACTTTTGGCTTGCCTGGGCCACATGAGTGAAGATAAATTGTCTTGGGCCACTTATAAAATATATAGTACAGTTAATGCATTTATATCACATAATAATGTTAAATGTTTATGATCTTGTGGAACTGCATTGCTAGCTGTCTAAGGCAACATATGGTTCATGGGCCATAGTTTAAACGTAACTTTTGAAAAGTATATTCATGATCAATGTGATCAAATCATCCACCTCCTTTTGGCCAATTTATCTATCTCATTTTAATATGTGGACAAAACAGCAAGTATTCAGAAAGGTAGATTTCTGTTGTGCAGGGTTATGATAAAAGGGCACAAAAATTTATAGAGAAACAGGACAAAACAGTTCAGAATAGAAAATATATCAGAAACTGAGAAAAATTAACTTTTATAGTAATGTTGCTGGATCATTCTTGGGACACTGATCATTCTTGGGCCACTGATAATTGTAATTTAAACTCAAGCCCAATAGCTGTAACTGCACTGCAGCTCCTTCTTCTTCCTACTAGCGTATTCCCATGAGTGCAGGGTCCACTTTTCATATTATTGAACACCACTTTGCATGGTCAGCTGCAGGGTGCAGGCCCATGGGTTGCATGTCTTTGTTGATGGTGTCTTGCCATCTCAATTTTGGGTGCCTGAGAGATCACTAGCCATCAACTTCTACTTGGTAGGCAATCATGACAATGGTAGAAGGTGCTGCCTAGAAGGTGCTGCTCTCAGGACATGTTCATATCAGCAGAGCTGGTCTTCTCTCATCTTCTCTATAATTGGTGCCACACCAAAATGTTGTCAAACAGTGTCATTTCTGATGAGGTCAAGAAGGGAGATGCCCGATATCCAACAGAGCATTTGCATTTCCGTGGCATGGAGATAGCTTTTGATCCTTGTTGTTGCTGCCTAGCATTTCAGTGCCATACAGTGCAACAGGGCAGATGGTTGTCTTGTAAATATATCCATGCTGGAGCTGATCCTGGTGAATTAGGTAGGTGTAAATGAATCCAATTACATCTCTGTTTAGTGTTGTAAAGCTCCATTATGTCTGATTTGTTTCTGAGGGCATCTGCTTAATTGTTTTTTTCTGATTAATCCAGAGAATCTTGACATTAGAAAACAACTGAAGTTTATGTTGCATACCCACATCATGCTTTCATACAATACATAAAGTAGAGCACATCTTCCCTTGAAGAATTGTGACATACTGCTAATGGTTAGAATATGAATGACCAAAAATGGATAGATGTTTTTCATCATTTAGCATTCATATACATTCATAGTATGCACAAAGAGAAGAAGACAATCCTTGGTAAGGGACTGTTTAAGACAATAAATTTTCCTTCCTTGAAATGGCAGAATCCTGGAAGTAATGTGTTTTCTGATTCTTGTATTTGTAGAAACATGACAGATGATATATGAAGGTGAGACACACTGTAGCTTAGAAATGAGGCCTGATATGTGAGTCTAACATAAACAGTCAGAAGAAAAAGTCTACTCTGAGCTTCCAAATCAAGGCTGAAGCTTAATATGTGGGTTTCAGTGAATAGCATATGGTGCTGGCACTGGGACATCTGCCACACAATCACAAATCATTACATATTTACTAGATTGATTCTTCGCATATGTGCCTTGTTGGTCAATGGAGTAAATGGATGCTAAATGAAGTGAATGCTGGCACTCAACAAAATCCAAAGGACAATACTTAGGCAGCAGGCAGTAGTTAAGCTAGAGATCTCCAAACTTGGCAACTTTAAAACTTGTGGACTCCAACTGCCAGAATTCAACTGCCAGAATTCAACTCCCAGAATTCAACTCCAGAATTCTAGGAGTTGAAGTTCACAAATCTTAAAGTTGCCGAGTTTGGGGACCCCTGAGTTAGGCAGCTGTTAGAATTCTGGCTGGGGAATTTGATATTTTGATTTTGATTTGTCAATCGCTTACAAGATAATAGGTATAAGTATATACATAGTTATGAATATATGAAATGGGTACATATAAGAAAAATAAAAGAAACAATAGGACAGGGATAGTAGGCATGTTGGTGCACTTATGCATGCCCCCTACAGACCTCTTAGGAAAGGAGTGAGGTCAATAGTCGACGGTCTAAGGTTAAAGTTTTTGGGGTTTGGGGAAGAAACCACAGAGTCAGGTACAGTCTTCCAGACATTGACCACTCTTTGCTGAAGTAGTATTTCCTGCAATCAAGTTTGGTGTGGTTAACCTTGAGTTTGTATCTACTGTGTGCTTTTGTGTTGTTATGGTTGAAGCTGAAGTATTCATTGACAGGTAGCACATTGCAATGTATGATTTTATATGCCAAACTTAGATCAGACCGAAGACGGCATAATACAAGTTTTTCTAGGTCTAAAATTTCAAGTCTGGTGGCATAAGGTATTCTACAATGAGTAGAGGAGTGGAGAACTCTTCTTGTGAAATATTTCTGGACTTTCTCAACTGTGCTAATATCAGATACGTAATGTGGATTCCAGACTGATGAGCTGTATTCGAGTATTGGTCTTGCAAATGTTTTTTATGCTCTAGTTAGTGGTGTGATATTACCAGAGAAAAAGCTACATAGGATTAGGTTAACAACTCAATGCCTTTTTGGCTATGTAGCTACAGTAGGCTCTAGTACTTAGATCATTAGAGATGAGTATTCCAAGGTCCTTGACAGAGCTTGGATCATCAAAAAGATCTTGACTATTCAGCCTGTATTTTATTTTCTGAATTTTTTTTGCCAATATGTATGACAGAGCATATATTTCTTGAGATTTGAAGTTGCCATTTCTTTGACCATTCTGATACATAGTCAACATCTTTTTGAAGGGTAGCAGTATTGTCTGTGGTCTTGAATAGCTTTATATCATCAGCGAAAAGAACACAGTTGCTCTAAAGCCCCTGTCACACTGTACCAACGGATGCAAAGAGGATGTAAAACGGACAAAAAAGCTTTCCATCCGTTGGTTAACGCGATGTATCCGTTCTGTACTCACTGCCTCCGTTTTGCTTCCTCTCTATCCGTCCAGCATCCGTTTATGGATGTTTCATCCACTCAGAAAGTTTTGAGCTGCTCAAAAATTTTGCGTGGAAAATGTATCCAATTCGTCCATTCTGCATCCGCTACGCATCCGCTAGGCATCCGTTCTGCATCCGCACAACTCGCATCCGCTCGGACGCAGGGAGGAAGCGGAACGGACGCAGAACGGATGCAGAACAGATGCCTCGCGGATGCAGCACAGAAACAAAGCATGTAAAACGGAAAATACGTTCGCAGAGGGGACCTATCTCAGATATTAAGGATGTCTACAGGATGCCTAGAGGATGCCTAGAGGATGCAAAGGGACACCTATACTGCCTATAAAAAGGGGGAGCAACTCATCTGCATCTCACTTTCAGAACAGCAGCCCAGCTGCAGACCTCTGCAGCCTTCATCTGCCTCTTCCTCTTCCACAGCATCCAGTCATGTCCACCGTGGATCGTAACAAAGTCCTTTTGGCAGCCACCATCCTTCTGCAACAGTGCGAAGCCATCTACAGGCTCAGTGAACTCTACTACGGGAAGAAAAAGAGGCGGACAAGAAGCATCTGGGTACGAAGATGGTTCGCCAGAAGAGCAGAGAATGGACTGTACAATAAGCTGATGGTGGAGCTCAGGAACGAAGACACTCGTGCATTCCAGAACTTCATGAGGATGCCTCCAGCCATGTTTGACGAAGTTGTGCAGCGGCTGACACCCAGGTTGACCAAGCAGAGCACCAACTTCCGGCCCAGCCTGGAACATGGGCTCAAGGTGGCACTCACTCTGCACCACTTGGCCTCAGGGACCATCTACAGGAGCATGCAGTACGGCTGGAGGGTGCCACCCAACACCATCAGCATTGTGGTCAGAGAAGCGGTGCAGGCCATCATCGAAGAATACAAGGAGAAGCTCCTCCAGTGCCCCTCCACTGAAGAAGGATGGAAGAAAGTTGCAGAGCAGTGGTATCAGAGGTGGAACTTCCCACACACCGTTGGAGCCATAGATGGCAAGCACATGGCCTGCAAAGCTCCAGCCAAGTCAGGGTCTACTTATTTCAACTACAAGGGCTTCTTCAGCATCATCCTCTTCACCATGGTCGATGCTGACTACAAGTTCATGTACATCAATGTTTCAGGCAACGGCTCACCTTCAGATGCCCAGGTATACAACGCAAGTGACCTCAAGGGTAGGCTGGAACGCAACCTCATCCTCGGCTTCCCAGATCCAGACCCCCTGCCCAATGACACGCAAGATGTGCCCTACTTCATCGTGGGGGATGACGCCTTCTCCCTCACAACCTACCTCATGAAGCCCTACACCTCCAAATACCTCTCCCGTGAAGAGAGGATCTTCAACTACAGGCTGTCCAGGGCAAGGCGGGTGGTGGAGAACGCCTTTGGCATCCTGGCCAACAGGTTCTAGGTACTTCTCACCACCATGCAGCATCGCCCAGAGACCGTGAGGAGGATCATGGAACCTTGCTGCATCCTGCACAATCTCATGCGCACCCGCTACCCAGTCTTGCAGAACAGGCTCGTGGACCTCCAGCAAGGCAATGGGGACATGGAGCCTGGGGAATGGAGGCAAGGGCAAAACCTGATAGACACTGAGGATGTGCAAGGCCCCAACAGAGCCTCACGTGAAGGGAAGAAGCAGCGCAACCTCCTGAAACACTGGTGCAACTCCCCAGCTGGAGCAGTGGAGTGGCAAGACAGGATGATAGATGATTAATGGATGCTTCCTTCAGCCTGTCTCATCACACTGATGAGATTGGGCCATGTATGTTGGGTGGGCCTACAATGAACAGGGCATTTAATAAAGAGTTGTGTTTGTGTTGACATGTGTGGATGATTATTACATTATTATTGATAATAAAGGGCCATAGGTGTGGCACCTGGGAGGGTGGACCATCCCGTCCCACTATGCTTGCACTGGAGGTTTATCTATTCCACAGCTATTACCCATTCCAAAGGTATCCCTGCCCATCCCACAGGTATCCCTGCCCACCCCACTGCTATCTTAACCCATCCCATAAGCATGCAAAGGCTGAAACCATTTCTAAAAGTTTCCAGCAAGACTTTATTAAAAAAAAAGAAATGAAGCAAGTGTGTGAATCAAAAATAGACTTTATTAACAACAAGCTATAAAACAAAAATGAGTCTCTGGCACACCTCTTGGTCAGTCAGTCTCAGGGGTGAAGGGTCCAGGTGCTGTGAAGGTGGCTGGTGCTGGAGTGCTTGTCATGAGCTCCTCCAGAAGCAGAAGCAACAGAAGCCCCAGCCCCAGAAGAGCAAGCCCGTGCTGCAGAAGCCCCAGCAGAACCAGAGTGAGGGCCAGGGGGCGGGATGGTAGCCCTGTCTCTCTTGCCAGGGCTGGCAGCAGATGGCTGAGGCTTGCTGTGCTCCACATGGTTGTGGGGTTGCTGGCTGGCAGGGAGGCTGGCAGGAACCAAGGCTGGCAGGAAGGCTGGCAGGGAGGCAGGCACCAAGGCTGGCAGGAAGGCTGGCAGGCAGACATGCAGGCAGGGCAGGCAAGGCTGTCAATCCATCCGGCAGCAGGTCTTTCCTCTGAATGGTGACCTGCTTCCGAGCTGCTTCCCTTTATATCCGCAGGGCTTATGCAATGCATCCTCCCCGCATGCGCAATTAACGCTCGGCATCCGTTAGGCTTCCGCTGTGCATCCACTAGGCTTCCGCTCTGCATCCACTTCATCCGCTGTGCATCCGCTGTGCATCCGCTGTATCCGTTCCGCATCCGCTTTGCTGAGGCCACCCGGAAGCCTAGCTGATGTGCCATCTGCTCCCATCTGCTTCCATCTACTGGGCTTCCGTTCCGCATCCGCTTTCCATCCGCCCTGCATCCTCCCCCCGTCCGGGTTATCTGCTCTGGTTATGCAAATTTTTGCTCATCCGTTGTGTCCATTTTGCATCCGTTGGGCAGTGTGACAGGGCCTTAAATATGATCAAAGAGGTCATTTATGTAGAGTATGAAGAGAGTTGGTCCTAGAACACTGCCTTGGGGGACACCACTATTGATAGGTACAGAATTTGATAGGACACTCCCAATTTTGACCATTTGTTATCCGTTTGACAGTAATGCTTCTATCCAGTTATGCAGTTCTCCAGAGATACCATAAGATTTTAGTTTTAGGAGTAGTTTGTCGTGTACCACTGAATCAAAGGCTTTACAGAAGTCTATGTAGATTGCGTCTGTTGCTTTGCCCTGATCGAGTTGTGTAGTCCATATGTTTTTGCAGTGTAAGAGTTGCAGATTACAGGATAGTTTTTTCCTGAAACCAAGTTGTTTATTGGAGAGTTGGTTGTTTGTCTCTAAGTGGAGGATAATGGATTGGTTAATAATTGATTCCATGACTTTACAGGTGACACAACATAAAAGATTGGTCTGTAATTTTCAACTAGGCTGAAGATGGAGATGACCGTGGCTTGTGACCATAGGTTAAGCAAGGAGCTGGTCCTGAAAGATTTTTCTAAGATTATGCTGAGAGGTTCGGCGATGGCAGTGGATAGCTTTTTTAAGAAGTAGGCACATATTCTGTCCGGTCCAATAGATAGAGATGGTTTTCGATTGAGTAGTGCTTTTTCAACATTGTCTACTGTAAAATCGATATGTATTAGATCATTGTAGTTGTCTGTGGTTCGGCTAAGAAATATGGGGCATGATCCATTGCTGTTTACAAATACTGAGCCGAAGAATGTGTTAAAGATGTTGGTTTTCATGGTGTTGTCGTTGCAGTCTTTACCATTAGGTCCTATCAGGGGTGGGGGGGACCTTGAGTCTTTTAGTTTGTTGTTTCCAAAATGTAAAAAGCGCGGGTGGAATTGGTGCGTAGAAGATTCTCCTCTTGTTTAATGTGATAATTGGTGCATTCAGTCTATATCTGGTGGCATAAATTTTTGTATCATCTTTTGAAATTGGCAACGTGTTTTTCCGCCAGAGTGATCTCTTTTTGGATTGAAGTTTCCTTATTGTTATGGGTAATCTTTTTTGTTTGTTTGTTTGCTTGTTTTGTTTTGGGAGTTGTTGTTGGTACGTATAGTTTGAGGACTCTTTTGACTTCAAGTAAAAATATGTTGTAATGGTCTTCCAACAGCATTGCATCCAGTGAACAGAGATTGCCAATCAAAGGATGAGAGATTGTTGTCTATAAGATCATAGTTGCCTTTTTTCAAGTTATAATTGGGGATATCATCATTGTGATGATTTTTGTGTGGGCGTATGTTGAGACAAAAGTCAATCATGCTGTGGTCACTGCTGGAAAAGGGTTTTTTAGTTTGTGTTCCATAAATTAAATTCAAACTATTGCAGAAGATGAGATCGAGGCAGTTGTTAAGTCTAGTATTGTTGGTTAGTAGTTGTTCCAGTCCCAGATTTGTAACAGCATTGTAGAAGGTTGCGTGTATGGGTTCAGTTGTACATTCATTTAGGGTCCAGTCATTATGAGGTAGATTGAACTCACCAAGAAAGATAAAAGCGTGTTGGCAGGATGCTGCCCATGTTAGCTGTGTATTTAGCTTGTTTACATGTTTGGTGTCATAATCAGGTGCTCTGTAACATAGTAAGAATTGAAATGTGATATTTAAAGATAGTTCACAGATGATGGTCTCAGGAAGAGCAAGCTCCTGGGTAACTTGGATATTTTTTAGATGTAAGGACTTTTTATAGAAGATTGCAACACCACCTCCTCTACGAATTTCACGATCCTATCGGAAAACATGATAATCTCTTATTGTGCTAATGGAGTCAGGGAGAGATGCGATGAGCCATGTTTCGCAGACAAATATGATGTTGAATTTAGCCTTATTTAGTAAGAGAAGAAATTCAATTTATTCTCAAGACTTCTTGCATTGAGAATCTTGCATTTAAGGCCAGCAGTAGTTGGAACTGAGATTATTAGGGGCATGCATGCCTAGTCTTGGGTGATGGTAGATTGGTTGAGGTAGGGTTATGGTTGAAAGTTAAAGCTGAGTTGCAGGTTGTGTGACTTACTTTTGATACAGTTAGCATGGTAGTCAATGTACAGGTCCTTCTCTCCATTGTCTAGACATTTTTTGAGTTCAGTGCGAAGTACCCGGGAGTGGGCACGTTGCTGAATGGTTAGGTCAGGGCAACAACGGAAGTTCTTATGGTTGGTGTTGGTTTTGGCAAGTGAATTTATAATATAAATGAATTTACATTTGCTTGATTCATTTTTGCAAATGACCCTGAAGAAGCATGGGGCCACAGAGCCATCTCTGTTTTTGAGCTCTCAGCCAATGCAGGAAATGTCAAGTATTTCATCAGGGGAGATGGTTGATGCTTGATAATCACTGATGATGTTTCAGACAGTTGTGATGTCATCATTATCATTGATGTTCTCTAGACCAAATAAGATGGCATTTGGACATTTCCGTCCACGTTCAACAGCTTCTCTGATGAGGATTGGAATATCATTATTTGTCTGGCTTATGTTTTTTGTGGATTGGGTTGTGGATTGGGTTGTGGTCGTTGGGTAGAGATGTGGTTTGTAGCTGTTGGATGTTCAGGTTTTTGCATTGTGTCTTTTTTTTTCAAGATTGGATCATCTTTCTTTTAAGGCATCCAGGGATGCTACTATGGTGTCAAGGGATGTTATTTGTGTTTCTATGGTATCAACTCTTTCAAACAAATCCAGTTTGGGTCTACATGATTTGCAGAGATATGGAAACTCACTGGATGATTCTAGGTATTTAATCATTTGCTCGGATAATCCCAAGCAGTCATGATGAGTGTATTTGTTATGTAGAGAACATTTGATGGAGTTTTCATTATCCTTTAGAGTTTTGTAGCATTTAAGGCATGTGCAGGAGTCTTGTGGTTCATTGGTGGGGATTACTTTCTCTTTACGTTGTGGTTTGGCATTGGATTTTTTTTGGGGGGGGGGCATGGTAGGTTTGTTAAGATGATACATTGATTAAATTAATTAATGGAACTATTTTGGGTAATCAATATAGCCAATATCACACCAATCAATCAATTACAGTAATCTCTCTAGACAAATAATTTTTCTAAGCAACAATCAGCCTATTAATTACACTAATCACTAATCAATTAATTTCACTAATCATTAATCACACTGTTCAATTAAATTCACTAAATCACTAATTCTACTAATCAATTAAATTACATGAATCTTGATCCTTTAAACTAATTCTGGGAGTTGAAGTCCACAAGTCTTAAAGTTGCCAAGTTTGGAGTCCCCTGAGTTAGGCAGTAGTTAGAATTCTGGCTGGGGAATTCTGGGAGTTGAAGTCCACACTTCTTAAAATTGCTAAGGTTGAGAAACTTTACCCAATACCCAAGGTAGCCAGAAAGTCTTCCATTTTTCTATACTTTAATACTGAAATTGTATATTGTTCATGAGCATATACAGCTGTTTATTGAGATACTTATTTTTTTCCCAGTGCTTCTTGAAAAGAACATGTGACCACAGAATTCTGATACAAGAGAAACGTCATCGTAGAATGAGTACTGAGGCTTTTTAAATATCAAAGAACTGAAAAAGAAAGACACGTCAGCATTTTGGTGCAATAGATCATAAACATTCAACCTCTGGCTTTTCAAAAAGGCCCAAAAGCCAGAGTGATTTGTGATCCTGACTACTGTAGAATAGACAGTTGTCATTTAAGTACATTTTCCCCTCAATACACTATACTAGCCTATATCACAGGTGTCAAACTCGCGGCATCACGTTGCCATCACATGACATTTTGTGACATTTTTCCCCTTTGAGAAAGTGGGATGGGCATGGCCTGCACGTGACACATCCGGCCTGCAAGCCACCAGTTTGATATCTCTGGCCTACATGGTTTTACATTGCTTGTGGTGTTGTTGTTATCTTGCCTTTTCATATATGCACAACTCAAGGCTATAAATATGCCTAATAGTCCTTTTTCCTATCAATCAAATATTTATCATAATCATAGACCAGCATAAGAAATACAATTAATAATTTTAATAAAGAATATAAACTATATTATATATAAAATATATAATATAAAAAAATATAGAATATAAAAAAAACACTTTAAAATCTATCTATCTATCTATCTATCTATCTATCTATCTATCTATCTATCTATCTATCTATCTATCTAT
>BLBF01000042.1:11462087-11491688 GCA_015471245.1 Laticauda colubrina | reverse complement strand
ATCTATCTATCTATCTATCTATCTATCTATCTATCTATCTATCTATCTATCTATCTATCTATCGTTGTAGAGTATATTGTAGACCACGGGTGTTAAACTGGATTGCATCACATGATGTACTGCAATGGTTTTTTGCGTTTGTGGAGACAGAGTGTTCATGATGCATCCGGTCCACAGACCACCAGTTTGACACCACTGCTGTAGACTGTTACAGATCAGTTTAATATTAGGTTAATTTCTTCTGACCATGACTAATGCTATGCAGAATGGCATCACCCCAACACATATGATACCAGAGAAAGAAGCTATAAGGTCTTTGTGTACAGCTTGAAAACTAAAAGTTACCAGAGAAATTCTACTGCGAAAGTGAAGAACACCTGAGGTATGTGTTGCAAAAGTGTGCTTTAATGACCAGCAAGAAGTGATAAAGCAAGAAGATGGAACAGTGATCTCAGATTGTGAGTACAGTGTACAATGTAATGTACCATTCTGAAAGGTAGGAAGATGTGAGTTGTTGTTCCAGAAGTTGTAGCTGTTCAGGAATACAAGGGTGTGGTTTTTGTTGGAAATATAACAAGCTATAATGAGATCTAGAGCAGGGGTTGCCAACCTTTTTGGACCTCAGGGATTACCAAACTCATAATTTTAGATCCCGTGGACCAGAAAATCCCAAAAAAGTCTGCAAGAAAATTCCCCACCCTGTTTTCCTGCCAATTGATCATTCTTTATTTGGAATTGCAGGATACCACCTCCAGCTCTGTTCTTGGGGGCGGAGAGAGAGAGAGAGAGAGAGTCAGAGAGAGAGAGAGACTTTTGGCTTCATGCAAGGAAAGCAGTAGAAGTCTTTTTTTTTCTCCCACAAACTCTGCCAAGAATGAGTCTTTGTGAGACTTGTCGTCTGGCACTGCCTCTTGGAACAGGATGCCTTGCAGGGTCTCAAAGACTAATTTCTGGTGGAGTTTGGGGGAGAGAAAGAAAATACTTTTGGTGTGCAGCCAAAAGTAGAAGAAGAAAGAAATATAAAGAAGCAGTCCAATGGCCAGGTGAAATGTGTGGGGTAAGTGGGGCAAGTTCCCCCCTCCACCCTTCCCCCCCTCCCCTTACTACCTCATGTTGTTTACAATGCAAGTGACATAAGCCTTGTGTTCCCATGCTATGCAGGCAGGACAGCCATGTGTTCCCACACAGCCTGGATTAATTGCTTTGGGGGGTGCTTTGGGGGGTGACATTTCTCTGTGGACCACCAATTTTTTCTTGACCACTAGTGGTCCCCGGCCCACTGGTTGAGAGGAGAATCTAGAAATGGCATGAAGTTGAAGCTAGAATTTTTATTAAGTAGGCCAAAAGAATGATGCTGCTCTATTCTTATACTGAGAACTTTTTGTACTCAGAATAAGGTTTTAGCACAGGTTATATGCAGGCCAGTAAAAACCTAGACCTTTTTTATGCTTGCATTGGAAAGGAGGTAATTCACTCCACAGGGATTTTTTATGTTTTTTTTTCTTTCTTTAATCGACAGAAACAATCTGTATTCATTTATATTTGTAAATTGCTTCAGACACACAGTCCCCTGATTTATGTAGCTTTTAATGTAAAATGCCTGGGAACTTGTTTTAAATGCAAATTTCTTCCACAATCATTCCTCCTAACACTAATTTTTCCAGTGTAGGCTGAAACGAACACTTCCCTGATGTAAACTCTTTTTTGTACAGTAATGTAGCTACTGCTGTCTGCACAAAAGGTTTAGTGGGTTTTTGATTAGGAGGAAACACAAATACAATTGTCACCTGATGTTCGTAACCTTGGCAATTCAAAATCTAATACAATCAGTCTCGGTTAATTTTACAACTTTGATTTCAATCTCAAGTCACATACAGCTCAATACAAGTCCCAGATTCCAAGATTTGGTTATTAGTTATTTCATTTGGATATTAATATTTTAAGGCCCTGTCACATCGGCCGACGGATGCAAAACGTATGCAAAAAGGACACAGCGGAGGAGAAAATGTTCCGTCCATTGATATCCGCTCTCAAAAGTGCCCCAAATTTGCATAAAGAGAACGGACAACAACGGAAAGGAACGGATGGGGAGAGGATGTAGCGAGGATGTTAAGCGGATGCTCCCCGGAAGCCTAGCGGATGGAAGCGGATGGAAGCAGATGACACATCCGCAGGGCTTCTGGGGGAGCACAGCGAAGCGGACACGCAGTGGAAGGAGCGGATGCAGAGCAGATGCCTAGTGGATGAAGCGGATGCATTAACGGACACCTAGCGGATGCCTAGCGGATGCCTAGAGGATGCAAAGCGTTCACTGCGCATGCGGGGAAGATGCATTGCGTCAGCCCCGCAGATATAAAAGGAGGCAGCTCGCAAGCAGGTCACCATTCAGAGGAAAGACCTGATGCCAGACACATCTCCAGCCAACAACCATGGGGAAGAAGAGGAAGCCTGTGCCTACTCCTGCCAGCCCTGGCAAGAAGGACAGGGCCCCCATCCCACTCCCTGGCGCTGACTCTGCTTCTGCTGGGGCTTCTGCTGCTGGTGCTGACTCTGCTGGTCCTGGTGCTGCTCCTGATGCTGGTGCTTCTGCTGGTGCTTACTCTGCTGGTGCTGCTCCTGGTGCTGCTCCTGGTGCTTACTCTGCTGGTGCTGCTCCTGGTGCTGGTGCTTCTGCTGGTGCTTACTCTGCTGGTGCTGCTCCTGGTGCTGGTGCTTCGGCTGGTGCTTACTCTGCTGGTGCTGCTCCTGGTCCTGCTGGTGCTGCTGGTGCTCCTGGTGCTGCTGGTCCTGCTGGTGCTGCTGCTGCTGTTGCTGCTGCTGCTGGTGGTGGTGGTGGACCAGCCCCTAGAACCTCAAAGCCCAACTGATGAGGGCCCAGAAGGCCCTGCCAGAGGGAGGAAGAGGCAATCACGTGATAGGCAGAGGAGACAGTACTCCATTGAAGAGGAACATGAGGAGGAGGTGCTCGAATGGCTGAGGGAGAACGAGTATCTATGGCGGAAGGGACACAGGTTCTATCGAGACATCACGTGGAAGCAGGCGGCTTGGAGAGAGAAGGCGGAGAGCCTGGGCTACAGTTTGGAGGTCCTCCTCGGGTGGTGGAAGCAAATGCACACCTGGTATGGGAAGCTGCACCTCAAGAAGTCTGGCCAGGCTGCTGTCAACTCACCGACCGGGAGACCTACGTGATGGCCAAGTGCAGCTTCTTGGAGGGTGAGGTCCACCACCAAGGAGCAGCCCCTCTGTCAATCCTCTCTCTCAGGCAGCCCACAGAGAGCCAGTCCTCTTCTGGCCAAGAGTCAGCTCCTGTGTCCAGGCAGGTATCTGTGGAGCGCCCCACGATGGGGACCCCCACGACAGCTGCACTCCCCATGGTGGAGCGCATGGAAGACCCCCTGATGCAGTTGGTGCAAGAGGAGGCCACTGCCACCAGAGACCAACCCACCCCCACCCCCAGATCCACCTCCACAGAAAGCAGGCAGAAAGCCAGACCGGAGGGACAGAGCCACACTGTCCTGCTGGAGATCAGGGACACCATCAAAAGCAGTGTAGATCTCCTCTCTCTGGTACACATCGAAATACTCATCTCTGGTACACACCGACATACCATCCTCTAACAGAAAGCCCTTCCTCACCTATGTCAACCAGACCCTCATGGACATATCCGAATCCTAGTACCAGGTGATCAAGGAGAGGATCACAGGTATTCTGCACCACCTTCCAGGCGCAGCTGAACCTGCTCTGACCCAGTCCAGCTTTGCTCCTCCACCCCAGGTAATGTCACAGCCCTTCCAAGGCTTTCCACAGGCCCTCTCCTACCAAGGCTATGACTACCAGGAGTTCCAGCAGCACAGGCACCCTTCCCAGTCCAGGCACAGGTTCATCACACTCCACAGGTGCCACCGATGCCAGAGATGCCACCGATGCCTCAATTCGCTCACCTGCAGACCACACAGCCCCACTACACTCCTCCTTCCTCCACCCCACAGCCAAGCCCGGCCTCAGAACATCTGTCATCGGTCTTGGGACTGACACCCCATGTCATGGAGGAAGGGGCTCTCAACTTCACATGACTGAGCCAGCTCTCTGAGAGCTTTCTCCACACACCATCCCCTCTTGTCCTCTCAGGGCCAGGCACCCCAATGGCGCCTCAGACCAGCACTACAGCAGCAGCCCCTTCCACAGCACCTGGACCCTTCACCCCTGAGACAATCGGCATGCCTCAGAGTGACTGAGAAGAGTGCCAGAGACTGGGTGCCTACCTGTTGACTTTATCTTTGCTTGGGACACTTTACTTGGGACATTTTGCTTTTACCTGGGTGTCAGCCACTCCACAACTTTGTCAAACATGGCTGGAGGCATCCTCATGAAGTTCTGGAATGCACCCTTCTCACAATCCATCTTCGGACTCAGACACTTATTGGCCGCCTCCTTTTCTTCGTGTAGAACAGGTGAAAGAGCCTGTAGAGGGCTTCGCACTGTTGTAGAATGATGGCGGTTACCAAAAGGAGTGTGCAACGATCCATGGTGGAGATGACTGGATTCTGTGGAAGAGCAAGAGCAAGAGCAAGGCTGAAGAGGTCTGCACAGCAGAGCTGCTGGACTGAAAGTGAGATCCAGGTGATTTCTCCCCCTTTTTATAGGAAATATCATTTTTCAGCTAGGTGTCCTTCTGCATCCTCTAGACATCCTACAGACATCCTAAATATCTGAGATACGTCCCCTATACAAACGTTTTTTCTGTTTTAATGCTTTATATGCGAGCTGCATCCGCTGTCATCCTTTTTACGTCCATGCTACTAATGCTGCGTGTCTGTTCCGCGTCCGTTTAGCTTCCTCCCTGTGTCCGTTTTCCACTGGAGTGGATGTGAGTTGCGCAGATGCGCAGCGGATGCCTAGCGGATATAGCGGATGCATAACAGATGATGACGGATGTATAATGGATGTTCCCCGTATACGTAGCAGATGTAGAATAGACGCGTTGGACACTTCATCCACTCAAAAGGTTTTGTGCAGCTAAAAACTTGTTGAGTGGATGAAATCTCAGTAGACGCAGTGAGTACAGTAGACGCAGTGAGTACACAACGGATGCATCGCGTTAACCAACGGATGGCAAGTTTTTCTCTCCATTTTACATCCTCTTTCCATCTCCACCAATGGATGGAAAGAGGATGTAAAACGGAGAGAAACACTTGCCATCCGTTGGTTAACGCGATGCATCCGTTCAGTACTCACTGCGTCCATTTTTCTTCCTCTCTATCCGTCCAGCATCCGTCGACTGAGGTTCCATCCGCTCAAAAAGTTTTGAGCTGCTCAAAACTTGTTGAGCGGAAAATGTATCCAACGCGTCCATTCTGCATCCGCAATGCATACGGTGAACATCCGATCTGCATCTGTCGTCATCCATTACGAGTCCGCTACATCCGCTTGGCATCTGCTGTGCATCCGCGCAACTCAAATCTGCTCCAGCGGAAAACGGACACAGGGAGGAAGCAAAACGGACGTGGAACAGACGTGCAGCGTTAGTAGCACGGACAGAGAAAGGATGAAAGTGGATGCAGCTCGCAAAGAAAGCATTTAAAACGGAAAAAACGTTCGCAGAGGGGACCTATCTCAGATATTAAGGATGTCTAGAGGATGCCTAGAGGATGCAAAAGGACACCTAGTAGAAAACCTATATTGCCTATAAAAAGGGGGAGCAACTCACCTGGATCTCACCTTCAATCCAGCAGCCCTGCTGTGCAGACCTCTGCAGCCTTCATCTGGCTCTTGCTCTTCCACAGCATCCAGTCATCTCTACCATGGATCGTAACACACTCCTTTTCGTAGCCACCATCATTCTGCAACAGTATGAAGCCATCTACAGGCTCTTTCAACTGTTCTACGGGAAGAAAAGGAGGTGGCAAAGAAGCATCTGGGTCCCAAGATGGATCGGGAGAAGAGCGGAGTATGGACTGTACAACAAGCTGATGGTGGAGATCAGGAACGAAGACACTCGTGCATTCCAGAACTTCATGAGGATGCCTCCAGCCACGTTTGACGAAGTTGTGGAGTGGCTGAGACCCAGGTTGACCAAGCAGAGCACCAACTTCAGGCTCAGCCTGGACGCTGGGCTGAAGGTGGCACTGACTCTGTGCCACTTGGCCTCAGGGACCACCTACAGGAGCATGCAGTACAGCTGGAGGGTGCCACATAACACCATCAGCATTGTGGTCAGAGAAGTGGGACAGGCCATCATCGAAGAATACCTGGAGGAGCTCCTCCAGTGCCCCTCCACTGAAGAAGGCTGGAAGAAAGTTGCAGAGCAGTGGTATCAGCCCTACACCTCCAGATGCTTCACCCGTGAAGAGAGGATCTTCAACTACAGTCTGTCCAGGGCAAGGCGGGTGGTGGAGAACGCCTTTGGCATCCTGGCCAACAGGTTCCAGGTACTTCTCACCACCATGCAGCATCACCCAGAGACCGTGAGGAGGATCGTGGAAGCTTGCTGCATCCTGCACAATCTCATGTGCACCTGCTATCCAATGTTGCAGAACAGGCTCGTGGACCTCCAACAAGGCAATGGGGACATGGAGCCTGGGGAATGGAGGCAAGGGCGAAACCTGATAGACACTGAGGATGTGCAAGGCCCCAACAGAGCCTCACGTGAAGGGAAGAAGCAGCGCAACCTCCTGAAACACTGGTGCAACTCCCCAGCTGGAGCAGTGGAATGGCAAGACAGGATGATAGATGCTTAATGGATGCTTCCTTCAGCCTGTCTCATCACACTGATGTATGTTGGTTGGGCCTACAATGAACAGGGCATTTAATAAAGAGCTCTGTTTATGTTCAAATGTGTGGATCAATGCTTACATTGTAAGTGATAATAAAGGGCCATAGGTGTGGCACCTGGGAGGGTGGACCATCCCGTCCCACTATGCTTGCACTGGAGGTTTATCTATCCCAGAGCTATTACCCATCCGAAAGGTATCCCTGCACATCCCACAGCTATAACCCATGCCAAAGGTATCCCTGCCCATCCCACTGCTATCCTTACCCATCCCACAAGCATGCAAAGGCTTAAACCATTTCTAAAAGTTTCCACCAAGACTTTATTGACAAAAATAAATGAAGTAAGTGTGTGAAGCAAAGATAATCTTTATTAATAACAAGCTGTAAAAGAAAAATGACCCAAGTCAAGTATCCAAAGCAAAAATAAAGTCAACAGGTAACCACCCAGTCTCTGGCACTTTTCTTGGTCACTCGGAGGTGTGCCCAGTCTCAGGGGTGAAGGGTCCAGGTGCTGTGGAGGTGGCTGTTGCTGGAGTGCTGGTCTGAAGTGCCAAAGGGGTGCCTGGCCCCAAGAGGACAACAGGGGACGGTGTGTTGAGGAAGCTCTCAGCCAGCTGGCTCAGCCCCGTGATGTTGAGAGCCCCTTCCTCCATGACATGGGGTATCAGCCCCAATACTGAGGCCGGGCTTGGCTGTGTGGTGGAGGAAGGAGCAGTGTAGTGGGGCTGTCTGGTCTGCAGCTGAGTGAGGACTGGTGTCGGTGGCATCTGTGGCATGGGTGGCATCGGTGGCATCAGTGGCAGCAGTGGTGTCCGATGAACATGTGCCTGGACTGGGAAGGGCTGCTGTCTGTGCTGCTGGACCTCCTGGTAGCTGTAGCCTTGGAAGGGGAGTGACATCACCTGGGGTGGAGGAGCAGACCTGGACTGGGTGGGAGCAGGTTCATCTGGGTCTGGAGGGTTGTGAAGCAGATCGGTGATCCTGTCCTTCACCACCTGGTACTGGGGTTCCGCCATGTCCATGAGGGTCTGGTTCACATAGGTGAGGAAGGGCTTGCGGTTGGAGGATGAAGAGTCGGTGTGGACCAGCTGAGAGAGGAGATCTACACTGCTCCTGATGGTGTCTCTTATCTCCAGCAGGACAGTGTGGCTCTGTCCCTCCTGTCTGGCTTTCTCTTTCTCTGGAGGTGGAGCTGGGGTTGGATGCGGGTTGGGTTGTGGTGGAAGTGCCATTTCTTTTCTCCCACTGCGTCAGGGGGTCCTCCACGTGCTCTGCCATGGGTACTACAGCTGTCGGGGGGGGGTCTCTGTCGTGGCACGCTCCACAGATACCTGCCTGGACACAGGAGCTGACTCTTGGCCAGAAGAGGACTGGCTCTCTGCAGGCTGCCTGAGAGAGAGGGTTGTGAGAGCGCTGCTCCTCGGTGGCGGATCTCACCCTCCAGGAAGCTGCACTTGGCCATCATGTAGGTCTCACTGTCCCTCAGCTTGACCGTGGCCTGGCCAAATTTCTTGAGGTGCAGCTTCCCGTACCAGGTGTGCATGTGCTTCCACCAGCCAAGGAGCACCTCAAAGTGTAGCCCAGGCTCTCTGCCTTCTCTCTCCAAGCAGCCTGCTTCCTTTTGGTGTCCCTATAGAGCCTGTGTCCCTTCTGCCATAGATACTGGTTCTCTCTCAGCCACTCCAGCACCTCATCCTCATGTTCCTCTTCTATCCCATTTGCCTTCTGTCCCATTCTTGCATCTGCCTCTTCCTCCCTTTGGAAGGACCACATGGGTCTTCATCAGAGGGGCTTCCAGGTTGTAGGGGCTACTCTTCCACACCACCACCACCAGCAGCAGCAGCAGCAGCAGGACCAGCAGGACCAGGATCAGCAGCAGCAGAGTAAGCACCAGCAGGACCAGCAGGACCAGGAGAACCAGCCGGACCAGCAGGACCAGGAGCACCAGCAGGACCAGGAGCAGTGCCAGCAGAGTAAGCCCCAGCAGAAGCCCCAGCACCAGGAGCAGCGCCAGCAGAGTAAGCACCAGCAGAAGCACCACCGCCAGAAGCAGCTTCAGCAGAGTAAGCACCAGCAGAAGCACCACCACCAGAAGCAGCATCAGCAGAGTAAGCACTAGCAAAAGCACCATCGCCAGAAGCAGCATCAGCAGAGTAAGCACCAGCAGATGCACCACCGCCATAAGGTGCATCATCAGCTCCTCCAGAAGCAGCATCAGCAGAAGCCCCAGCCCCAGAAGAGCGAGCCCGTGCTACAGAAGCCCCAGCAGAAGCAGAGTGAGGGCCAGGGGGTGGGAGGGTGGCCCTGTCCCTCTTGCCAGGGCTGGCAGCAGATGGCTGAGTCTTTCTCTTCTTCCCCATGGTTGTGGGGTTGTTGGCTGGCAGGCAGGCTGGCAGGCTGGCAGGCTGGCAGGCTGGCAAGCTGTGTCTGGAAGCAGGTCTTTCCTCTGAATGGTGACCTGCTTCCGAGCTGCTTCCCTTTATATCCGCGGGGCTGACGCAATGCATCCTCCCCGCATGCGCAGTGAATGCTAGGCATCCGCCAGGCTTCCGCTAGGCATCTGTTCTGCATCCGCTTCATCCGCTCGGCATCCGCTGTGCATCCGCTTCATCCGCTTGGCATCCGCTTTGCATCCACTGTATCCGTTCCACATCCGCTTTGCTGCACTCCCCCGGAAGCCTTGCGGATGTGCCATCCGTTCTCATCCGCTTCCATCCGCTAGGCTTCCGTGGAGAATCCGCTTTCCATCTGCCCTATGTCCTCCCCCGTCCGTTCCTTTCCGTGTTGTCCACTCTGGTTATGCAAATTTTTGCCCCTTTTGAGAGCGGATAAGAACGGATGGAACATTTTTCTCGTCCGCTGTGTCCTTTTTACAAACGTTTTGCATCCGTCGGCCAGTGTGACAGGGCCTTTAAGCAGAGGAATTATTGATACAGTATCCAATTTGTTAGCACAAATACCCCACCATATCCTGCAAGTTTTTAAAATGGGGAATGATTTTGGTGAATTCAGGTAAGGTAACTCTGAAGTCATTGAGAGTCATTGGGCAACCATTAAATTTTCTTAAATAAATAAAAAACTTATAGAATAACAGAGTTGGAAAGTACATTGCAGGTCTTCTAGTCCAACTCCCCTGCTCAAACATACCATTTCAGACAAATGGTTATCCAATCTCTTCTTAAAAACTTTCAGTGTTAGAGCATTTACAACTTCTGGAGGCAAGTTGTTCCACCAGTTAATTGTTCTGAATAAAATAGATCTGGTATATGGAGGACCTGTGTCTGTTTCTTGACTATTGTGGTGCACAGATTCACCTGAGGCTGGGGGTGTGCGTGATGACTGAATAGGATAGGGAGCATCTGGTTCTGTAAGATAGGATTGAAAGGAAGGAAGGATATTCATAAGCTAAATTGTGCTCTGACACTGTAGAAAGTAATTGTGATAACCTGGGGCATGGTCCAAAGGCAACACAGTTAGATAATAACTAGGAATCCCTTTATTAGCTCCAACTTTGCCCCCAATGTCCTGGTTACCTTCTGGGCTGGAGAAAAACTCTCCCAGGAATAGCCTTTGGCTGCAGGGAATCAAGTCCAAAACACTGTCAAAAAAATCTGTAACTATAAGTCCAATTAAGGCAAGATGACATAATTAGTCCAGCAGGTTAAGAGAAGGAATTCCAGATGTGAAGGAAGAGCAATAATTTAACCCAGTTGGGAGGATGCCAGGAATGCAGATAACCAAAGTCAACACAAGATAAACTCACGTTTGTTTCCAGAAACTGCTGCTCTCAGCTTGCATCTGTTTTAAACACTCTTCCCAGGTGTGCCTAATGAAGAGAATCAGGGCCCTTTCCTCCCCCGTAAGTCACACAACCCATGTCGCTCTCTTTTTGGTTCCTCCCGGCATGCCCTAGGATGAAGAGGGGATAGGCCTGCGTCTTCCTCTGAACTCTCTCTCCCTAGTTCTACCCCTCCCCTGCTCTGCCCAGCTGGACTTTGCCCTTCTCCAGTTTCCTCCACAGCCAAAGGAGCCACACTCCCACTCCCTGTCAGCTGTTCATCTTCCTCCTCCAATTTAGACTCTGACAGGTGTATGGCAGGATTTGGGAAGTGGAAAGGTGTTTACAGGGAAGTTCTCTCTTTTCTGTTTGATCACTGGGAGGAGAAAGGGAAGGTGTGTCAGTGCTGGAAATTCTATCTGCCTCAGTAGGCAAAGATTATTTTGTATGCCACTGCTTTCTTAACCAAATACAATGTAGCTGTGACCACAATGTTTGGTCACAATGGAACTATGGCTGTACAAGAGGAAACCAGCAGGGGAACAGGCAAGGAAAAGGCAGAAGCAAGACATCAAGGTCACATTAAATCAATATTATTGACCTATGCATGTGCTTGTGCTCTGCAATGTACAATGCTGCTTTGAAGACTCAGTGTACATTGTTTGTTGCATCTTTGGAAGGAGCCCAGGTTGAAGTAGAGTTTGAAATACACATAATAGTCCTTGACACAGAAAAACCATTCATTTAGCAACAGTTTGAAGCTATGACAATGCTGAAAAAAAGACACTTATAACCTGTTCTTACACTTTACATCTGTAGCTGCAGCCAAACAATCAAAATTTGGGTGCTTGGCAACTGGCATCTATTTACAAAAGTTGCAGCATCCCAGGTGATTGGCATTTGCAATTTTCCCAACAAGCAAAGTTGATGGGGGAAAATGGATATATTTGCTTAACAGTCACATGATTCACTTAACAATTGCAATGATTTGCATACCAACTATAGGGAAAAGGTCATAAAACCAGATATGACTCACTTAACAACCAGCTTGTTAGCAATGGAAATTCTGATCCCAATTGTGTATGTAAATTGAGTACTACCTGTAATCTGAAGATGCAGATATCTTTGTTCCAATTTAAAGATGGTTTCCTAGGTTTCCTAGGTCAACTTATTTTTAGGCAGAGTGTGCAACATCAAGCAAAGTTGGCCAATTGTTGCTCCTGTACACCCTCTCTTTACCATAGGAAAACTTGCCCGAGATAATGATTTCCAGCACATGCCATCAAACACAAAGAGCCATTTTTAATAAAGTGGAATAAGTCAAGTTAATCCCCAAAAATACGAAGGCATTTGAAACTACGTGCAAGTCTAAAATTTGGGGTTCATTTTCGAGACCAATAGAAGGAAACATGGTGTCCATGAGACAATGGCACTTTCAAAAGGAGCACATCAGTGGTGGAAGTCAAAAATTTTTACTACTGGTTCTGTGGGTGTGGCTTGGTGGGTGTGGCTGTTCTTTGAGGGAGAAGGAAGCTCTATTCACTTGAATGCACTCTGACACTTCAGGAGAGACCAAGGGATGGATCATATTTTTTCACCACTTTGCATGGAACTGCTTGGAATACAACTTCATATCTTCAGCAAGCAGAGCATATACTTTGTCACAAAGCACAACTCTATGAAACTGTCCTATTGAAGCCAAATCTACCTCATCAAATGGTAGTTGTATGGGACAATAAGGAGACGGAGCACTATGTGCATCACTGGGGTTCTCCAGACTGACAGGCATCATACAATAATCAATAAAATAAAATGAACTACTGGTGAGGTCTGCAAATTCTAAAGAATAAGCGAAAAAAATAAGATGGCCTTATTAATAGGCAAAAAGCAACAAGGATGATTAGGGGACTGGAGGCTAAAACATATGAAGAACAGTTGCAGGAACTAGACATGGCTAGTCCAGTGAAGAAAAGGACCAGGGGAGACATGATAGCGGTCTTCCAATATTTGAGGGGCTGCCACAGAGAGGACGTGGTCAAGCTATTTTCCAAAGCACCTGAAGGTCAGACAAGGAATAATGGATGGAAATTGATCAAGGAGAGATTCAACCTAGAAATAAGGAGAAATTTTCTGATGGTGAGAACAATCAACCAATGGAACAGCTTGCCCTCGGAAGTTGTGGGAGAATCATCAGTTGAGACTTTCAAGGAGAGACTGGACTGCCATTTGTCAGAAATGGTGTAGGGTCTCCCGCTTGGGGGAGAGTGGACTAGATGACCTACAAGGTCCCTTCCAACTCTGATTATCTGTTATCTGTTGTCATAACTATTATTTTCTTATGTATGCCATAATAAGAAGTGTGCTTTCTTTGTGGCAACTCCTGCCCTTTGGAATGAAGCCCTTCTTTCTTCAAGATTTGAACATCTCCCACCCTACTGGTATCCTGAAGGGCCTTAAAAAACTGGCTCTTCGTGTAGGCCTTTGGTAAGGACAATTGATACTCCTTTTATTTTTCCCCCCGCCCCAGGGTTTGCTTTCTTTCCTTTGTTTTTTTTTTTTCCTACTGTTTTTGTCTTGTTCTTTTTAATTGTCTATAATAATTATAAACTGTCCAGAGTTGTTAATGATCTAGCAGCATATACATTTAATACATTATTATGGTTGGTTACACAATTAATATCTTTTCACAACAATGTGAAGTCAAACCGAGAATCTTAATATATCAGATTATATGTCTGATCCAAGTAGTTTGGCCTTTTGTAATTGATGCATAGAAATTCTGTCAATGTGCCAATTTTCTAAATGCTATCCAATAGTTTTTGGTATGGTGCCCAAAGTGCTGAGAAACTGGAGCATTTCATGAAGGATAGCAAACATGAAGGTAGTGAGCATATTTAGCATGATGAAATAACCATGGGGAGACATAGCTGCCTTTAAGTATTAGTTGTCAGGTGGAAGGAGTAGAATTGATTGGGTAGTTTATGAAATAAAGAAAAAAATTATTTTAATTACAAGGAAATAGATTTAATTAGACATAAAGAAAAATATCCCAATATTAAGAGCTATTTAATAATGGAACAGATTGCATTGGGAAGTGGTTGGCTCTCCTTCATGGGAAGCTTTTAAACAGAAGCCCGATAAGCTACAGTATCTGTAGGGAATGCTACAGTAGTAAATTCTGCTTAGTTCAGAGCATTAGGTCAGATGATCTGCAAGATCTCATTCAATATACTCTTGATCTTATGAAATGTGAGAAGTTAGGAAGATTGTTGTTCACATAGATGTGATTGCACAATCAAAGATAGAATAATTACAGGCATCCCTTAGTATGATAAGCAAAAGCATTTTACAAATCTCTTTTAAGAATCCCACCAATGGTCTTTTCTACCACCATGAATGGGAATGGTTAAAATCAAAATACAAAATAACATTTTGGCATGGCACTAGTTGAAATGAATACATTTGAACATGAAATATTTTAATTTACAGTGAGAAATCATCAACTCTGTTGGCAGGATTGGGACCAGATTAAATAATAATCATGTAACCCTCCCCCAACTCTCCCAATAATGTTCATAATCATTCCATATTGTAATTGCAGTGCTCAATTATGAGATTACATTAGCTGTGTTTATGCAAATTAAGCCATTAGGCATAATAAGTCTAATTGGCTGAAAGATATTTTAATAAATCGTAGAAATTTTCACAATGTGGATTGAATTTAAACTGGGGGATCAGATCTAATTTTTCTTTGGAATTGGCTGGCCTTTTGCTCCCTCTGTATGCTTGCAGTTTGTGGAATTGTATTGCACCACTGAGTTGTGGTGTGAAACTCAGTAGTTTTGAATTAGTGAAACTCAATAGTTTTGAATTGAATAGCTCCTATTCCTAGAATACCTCACATTAGTCACAGGGACAAACAAAATTGTTTGTTCTCAGTTTGTTTTGCTTTGGAACGCACTCATTAACAAGACAATTTCCCCCTGTTTTAAGGTATTTAAAAATAAATGTACAAGCATTACATTTAAATAATATTTTGACTATTATTGTTACTTTGCTTTCAAATATTCATTTTGAAGCATGCTACATCTCATAAAACAGATCTTATTTTATGAATGGAAAATGAAACACTGTGTATAGGGTCTCATTTTCAAATGATATTTAATTCTAGTATGTACTGATCCATTGATTTATTGGATTTTGTTCAAATTTAATTTTCAATTGACCCCCTGGTTCTTCTGTGTCCTAAAGCCACATAAATCATGGCTTGGTCATTCTCGTGGCTGTAATAAATTCTTGGCCCCATTCAAAACCCCAATTGAATGAGACTTTATATGTCTGGATTACACAGCACAGTTGCTGATTCTTACAGATTTATTATTGTTGCTTGTACAATCAGACAGATGTTGAGACTGAATTTGGCATTTTTATCACCAACTGAATTCTTCCTAAGAACCTGGGATAAGCAGATTATGATTACTATTAACATAACAAAGTGAAATCATGGCTGCCAGTTCTTTAGCTGTTGGCCTTTGCACAAATCAAGTTCTTCCCAAGGACATAGGATATCCTAATATTTCAGCATGGTATATGTTCAGATCCAAGCAGTGTAGTCTTCTATAATTGATCGATGGAAAGTTTGCCATTGTGATCTTCTCCAATTCTTTTGTAGTCTACTATCCCTAGATGTTGACACAACTATCCACACTTTGATCTTTCCAACCACAATTTAAATCTCATGTGCTATGAGCCAAGACTTTTTTCAGTTTTCATTCAGAAATCCTACAACATTTTAAGCTGCTTATTTTCGACTATTTTTCAACTCTTACGTTTCCATCAATTCTTCATTACTGGCACTTGATATTTTTATAGATGTTCCAGTGAATTATTTTGGAGACCATTACATTGTTGTTTATAATCAGTTTGTGCAATCTTCTTGTATGAGCTATATATGATCTACTGTTTCTTCAGTTCCTTTGGACAATCTGCACTTTGATGATTTTTCAATTTGGTCCTTGATTGCATTAATTTGAATAACTTGTTGAACAGACAAAGTCTTCTTTTCTTTTTTCTTTTTCTTTTAAATGTTCCAGTTATAAGCCATTGCTTATAAGGTTTAATCTTATCCCACCTCCCTGTCAATGTTTTGTGGAAATTTACTATGCAATGATTTTCCTTGCCACCATTCTGTTTCTGTTTTCATTGTATTATTTTGACACTCATGTTTTATCTCCTATGCATTCAATAATCTTCATTCATTCCATTTAATCAAATTATTATGGTTGATCACAATGTTGTTGTTTAATGGTGTTATTTAATTGTGTGGTATTGTCAGCCTTCTGAGGTAAACCAGACAGGAAGCACAGACTATTAGATAAGATGGATTATTTCTACTTTATTGTTACATTTCTTGTAAGATTACATTAACAGAACCTTGCAAGTCTGAAAGTACATTTCACCCCATCATATTTATAAACCAAGAAACAAGAGGGGGTCCCTTCTGAAATGTTTGCCACTCCTATATTCCCTTTGTGAGCTAAATGTTGCCTGGTTGTGGCTCCCCCCTCCTGAATATCCCAAACTCATTGTCACATAACATTATGGTATGGAACTTGATTCTGTCTACTAACTTTATACAAATCCATACATGTATATTTATTGAATATCCTATATCCAGACCACATTTTGCATCATTACTATCAGATTTTCATAGTATATTTTGTCAAATACTTTGCTTCAATTAAAGCCCATGTCACACAGCACCAACGGATGCAAAGAGGATGTAAAACGGACAAAAAAGCTTGCCATCCGTTGGTTAAAGCGATGTACTCACTGCCTCCATTTTGCTTCCTCTCTATCCGTCCAGCATCCATTTATTGATGTTTCATCTGCTCAGAAAGTTTTGAGCTGCCCAAAACTTTTGAGCGGAAAATGTATCCAATGCATCCGTTCTGCATCCTCTAGGCATACGGGGGACATCCGTTCTGCATCCATTACGCATCTGCTATATCTGCTAGGCATCCACTGTGCATCCACACAACTCAAATCCGTTCCAGCGGTAAATGGACTCAGGGAGGAAGCAGAACGGATGCGCAGCGTTAGTAGCACGGATGGAAAAAGGATGAAAGCGGATGCAGCTCATCCGCTCTGCATCTGCTCTACATCCTCTATGCATCCGCTCTGCATCCTCTACGCATCCTCTCTGCATCCGCTCTGCATCCTCTACGCATCCTCTATGCATCCTCTACGCATCCTCTATACATCCGCTCTGCATCCTCTATACATCCGCTCTGCGTCTTCCCCACGTCCGTTCCTTTCCGTGTTATCCGCTCTGCTTATGCAAATTTTTGCCCCTTTTGAGAGCGGATAACAACGGATGGAACATTTTGCTCGTCCGTTGTGTCCTTTTTGCATCCGTTGCGCAGTGTGACATGGCCTTAAGGTACACCATGTCCCATTCCTTTTTATGTTCAACTAAACTGACCACTTTATTTTTTTAAAAAATGATGAGGTTGATTTAACATAACACCTTAGCATTTGGCATCATGATTTAAAATAGATAAGAAGCCATGATACATTTTCTATAAATTGATTACAATAACAGTTTGTTAACATAAGGTTTTGAAATTTCAGTTTGCCTTTTTTATTATTGTTCTACCTGTTAGCTGTTTTGTCATTAATATAGTAGATGGATGACCAGTTAATAATCTGCAAATAGAAGTAGTAGTTTAAAAAAAAATAGGGCCTGTTTTGCAGGATGGTGGGAAACTAATATTGTTGTAATATATTTATCCATATTTGATGAGGATGAATAATATGTATACAGGTGAAACTTGAAAAAATAGAATATTGTGCAAAAGTTCATTTATTTCAATAATGCAACTGAAAAGGTGAAACTAATATATGAGATAGACTCATTACATGCAAAGCAAGATAGTTCAAGCCGTAATGTGTCATAATTGAGATGATTATGGTTTACAGCTCATGAAAACCCCAAATCCACAATCTCAGAAAATTAGAATATTGTGAAAAGGTTCAATATTCTAAGCTCAGTGTCCCACTTTAATCAGCTAATTAAGCCATAGCACCTGCAAAGGGTTCCTTAGCCTTTAAATGGTTTCTCAGTCTGGTTCAGTAGGAATCACAATCACGGAAACACTGCTGACCTGACGATTGTGCAGAAAACCATCATTGACACCCTCCATAAGGACAGAACACCTCAAAAGGTAATTGCAAATGAAGTTGGATGTTCCCAAAGTGCTGTATCAATGCACATTAATAGAAAGTTATGTGGAAGGGAAAAGTGTGGGAAAAAAAGGTGCACAAGCAGCAGGGATGATCGCAGCCTGGAGAGGATTGTCAGGAAAAGGCCATTCAAAAGTGTTGGGAACTTTCACAAGGAGTGGACTGAGGCTGGAGTCAGTGCATCAAGATCCACCACACACAAACGGATCCTGGACATGGGCTTCAAATGTTGTATTCCTCTTGTCAAGCCGCTCCTGAACAACAAATAACGTCAGAAGCGTCTTACCTGGGCTAAAGGAAAACAGAACTGGTTTATTGCTCAGTGGTCCAAAGTCCTCTTTTCTGATGAGAGCAACTTTTGCATTTCATTTGGAAACCAAGGACCCAGAGTCTGGAGGAAGAATGGAGAGGCACACACTGCAAGATGCTTGAAGTCTAGTGTGAAGTTTCCACAGTCTGTGTTGATTTGGGGAGACATGCCATCTGCTGGTGTTGGTCCACTGTGCTTCATTAAGTCCAGGATCAACACAGCTGTCTACCAAGAGATTTTGGAGCACTTCATGCTTCCTTCCACAGACAAGCTTTATAGGGATGCTGACTTCATTTTCCAGCAGGATTTGGCACCTGCCCATATCGCCAAAAGCACCAAAACCTGGTTCAGTGACCATGGGATTACTGTGCTTGATTGGCCAGCAAACTCGCCTGACCTGAACCCCACAGATAATCTATGGGGCATTGCCAAGAGAAAGATGAGAGACATGAGACCGAACAATGCAGATGAGCTGAAGGCCGCTATTGAAGCATCCTGGTTTTTCATAACACCTCAGCAGTGCCACAGGCTGATAGCTTTCATGCCACGCTGCATTGAGGCAGTAATTGCTGTAAAAGGGGCCCAAACCAAGTACTGAGTACATATGCATGCACATACTTTTCAGAGATCTGATATTGTTGTAGGTGCAAATCCTTGTTTTATTGATTGCATGTAATATTCTAATTTTCTGAGATTGTGGATTTGGGGTTTTTATGAGCTGTAAACCATAATTATCTCAATTATGACAAATTACAGCTTGAACTATCTTGCTTTGCATGTAATGAGTCTATCTCAAATATTAGTTTCACCTTTTAAGTTGCATTATTGAAATAAATGAACTTTTGCACAATATTCTGATTTTTCGAGTTTCACCTGTACATAGTGTTTTTAATATAATGTCTTGTTTGTTTTGTGTTTTGTTTTTCTTTGTTTTTGTAAATTTTTGTTAAAAATGTTGGGAGTTCTGTATTTTATCTTTTTGGGAATAAAATAAAAATAAGCTTTAAAACTCCCAGCATTTTGAGATGGCAAATCAAGTATTATAGGCTATAGAATGAAATGCTCATATGCCCAGTTTTAAGAATGTAAAGAAAATATAACTTCCTGTAAGGCTTTTTTACTTCCTTAGATTTCTGCCCTCCTTTTTTCTTTATCTCCATGTAATTTATTAAGTTTAATGTTAACAGTCTCATTCTGCAAGATTCAGTATGAAAGCATAGACTGATTTTTACAATGTGCACCTCAATATAAACTGAGTCATCCTGTGCGGTTAAGGTTATCTCCTCTATGTTGCACTTCCTCCCTCTCTCTCTCTCTCTATTTCTATCTATCTCTATCATTGTCTGTATCTCTATCATCTCTACCTATTCTCTATCTCTCTGTCTTCTATCTCTCTGTCTTCTATCTCTATCTCTATTATCATCTCTAAATTTAAGATAATTTTGCAACTAATTGTGAGAAAGATTTTATAAAATCCCTAACTGCTTTGTTTGTCAACATATAAACCTTGTCTATTTAGCTTTTAATTATATATTCAGTCTATAGAAGGTCCTCTGGATAATTGCTTATTCCTCACCTACATATTCAAGATTTTTTTCTCTCTCTTTCCTCTGAAAGAAGTGCTATAATATGCTTTCTAAATGCAAGGTATATACCACTGAGATTTAAGTTAACCTATACAGGAATATGTGGGAAATTAAAGTATAATTCCTAAACCTTTAATTAAACCTTGTCCTTTTTATAAACATCTATTCTATCTCCTACTTGCCCAGAGAAAGAGGGAGAGAGACACTAATTCAAGCTGACCTCTGATAAATATAGAAAGGTTAGTGATAAGCCTTCAGTTATCAACATGGCAAGTTGATTTGTTCATTAAATTCAAAGCAGAAAATGAATCCCAGGCAGCAACCTGAAAACCAAACACTTTGCAAAATGGAATCTAATTTAATGTGACACATCATATAACCCAGTGAGAACTTATCTAATAAAGGAGATAATAATAAACATTTCCGTATCATGGCATTATTAGGCAAGGAATGCTGGCTCACAAGGAGCCCTTCAGTTTTAATTAAATGCTCACAGAGAATCGGTTGGTCTATTGCATCCATTTCCACAACAACAACAAAATGGCAACATGGCAGTGAAATATTAAGCTAAAGCTCCTATGACTATATTTGACAGGAAAGTTTACCAGGCTGGAACCTTGGACAAGAAGAGAGTTGGGTCCTTCAAATCTTATAACTGGACTTTTCACAATCAGGTGTATCACATAAGACTCTCTCATCAGAATCTCTTGAAATTGCTTCAACACAGTTAATTAGGAAGATCTATTAGTCCACCAGCCCATCCCCTCAGCTGAAAACAATATCAAATTATTATTTGGATAAACAACATAGATGAGCAACTTGTTTTGATCATAGTGTCTTTGATGCCCCAAATAAAGACATAAGGACAACTTTTCTTTCCTCAGCTACTCTACCTCTAAAGACTGGTAGTCACAGATATGTTGTCTATGAAAGCATGCCATGACATGGTGGCACAGTGTTAGTATGCAGCATTGCAGGCTAACTCTGCTGACTGCCAAGAGTTCAATCCTAACTGGCTCAAGATTGACTCAGCCTTCCATCCTTCTGAGGTTGGTAAAATGAGGACCCCAATTGTTGGGGGCAGCATGCTGATCTCTAATCCACTTAGACCAGTGTCAAACCTAATTGCATTGCAGATCATATCGTGATGAATCATGATTGTTTTTGCCCTTGCAGAGCCGTGGTGAGTATGGCCTGCACAGGCTGTATCCAGCCTGTAACAACCCTGGCTTAGCCGTGCTATAAAGCGGTATATAAGTCTAAGTGCTATTGTTACTGTATGGTAAGTGCAACAGTAGTTGCATTTTTTATAAATGCAGCAATGGTAAATAATTTCTATTGATATGAGTTTTATATTTTAAATCATCCAGACACTTTGTAACTGCAAGACACATGCTTATACATCCTACACCCACAATCATCTATTGTGCTATTTCCTTTCAGAGTAAGCAACATAATATAAACTTTAAAAAAAGAAGTAAAAAGTAGTAAACCAAAGAAATTAAAGACATGAAATAAGGAAAATGGGAATATAGCAACCTCTGGTTTGTGTTAGTAGCATTCAGTATACCTTTTTGTACCTTTCTGTCTTTGCAAGCTATCCTTGTTTCCAACAAGTCTATGCACTATTCCATATATATTGTCTTTAGTTCTTTGAACTTCTCACCTTTCGTTTTATTTGGGGTTCTCATCTTCCAATCATGAACAACTAATTCTTCCTCTTTCTCCCATTCATTCATTCATTCATTCATTCATTCATTCATTCATTCATTCATTCATATAGATAGAGATATATGGATATAGATAACTGCTTCTGAGTCAGTGCTCATTCATTCAGTGTATCTGATCAAACCATCTCAAATTACTTCTTTCAGATTGATTGTTCACTTTTCTATTCAATGCATATTCATTTAGCACCAATTCATCTCTTAGGGTTTTACTATGCTCACTTCTTAAGTATCCCTCCCCCCATTCAACATACTGTACGTACATATTGTATCTCACATTCATACATTCCCCCTGGCATACTGAAAAACAGAAAATCTGGGACTCACTCTTTGCACCCAGCATGAAGCCACACTGCTTAGTTATACTATGAACACCATTCGTTTTAGCATTTTTCAACATTTTCCCAGAATTTATCAGTTAGTTTTCTTCCTATATCTACAATGATCTTAATATTTTATTTCAGTTTTAAGATAGCCCATACAAATATACAAACACTCCTTCCAGCATTCCTTCATTTGAATTTAACTCAAGTCATCCCATCATTTCTATTTTTAATTCCACTCATGTGCTGAAGCTGCTTTCTTTGGGTCCCATTACTCAATTCCAAAACAAATTGTATTATGATTAAAATTGCTTTGCATCTTGTCTGCTTCATTTAATGTTGACCATACCTTACTCTCTCTAACTAGATTATCTCCAACAGTCTTTTTTCTCTGTCTGCCCATTATATTCCTTCCTTCCTTCCTTTTCTTCCCTCCGCAATTATTATTCCCTTATGTACATTTGTTTCTCTTCCACAACTTATTTCACCAAGCTTCTTGTTTCCTATTTGTTATTAGCACAATTCTGTAGCCATAATAAAATATGTGGCATTAACAACAGTTATTTACCAAAGTAATAAATATCATGACTGATCTATTTTCATCAATTGGTCAAACTGTTTTTCAATAAAGTGTTCCCTCAATGTTTGGTTTCCAATCAGTCAAGGAAAATACTATGGGTGTCCAGAGAGGAGGGATACTTGTGTGTATGTGCAACGTGTTGAAATAGGTATCATGATACTATGAAAAATTCCTTTTGTATCTCTACTGTGCTGCATGCAGTTTTTGTAAGGGGTATTGCTAGCGTAGTAACATGATGCAAATTTAATTATTTTAATGAAATCCTGGCTTGTGGCAGATATCATCAGAGAATATAGGTCATGTCACAAACTATATTAGTACTAACAATTAAAAAAGATAAAGGTTTCCCATGTCCAGTCATGTCTCACTCTTGGAGGTGCTCATCTCTATTTCTTAGCCAAGGGAACCAATATTGTCCAAAGACATTTCCATGATCATGTAGCCAGCATGACTATACACTGAGGTGCAGGGAATGCTGTTACATTCCCACCAAAGTGGGACTTATTTATCTGCTCACATTTGCATTATTTTGAACAGCTAGGTGGGCAGAAGCTGGAGCAAGGATGGGAGCTCATCCCATCCTGGGGCGCTGAGGTCTCGAACCCAGGGTGTCAGTTTTCCAGCTGGCAATCTTAGCATCTTTAACTACTGAGAAATCATGTCCCCTAACATTTAATTAATTGATGTTAATTAACTAATATCAATTCTTAATTAACATTGACTGGTGAGTTAACAATTCAACTGAATTGCTATATTGGAAGTTGTTTCAATATGGTATTGCGCTTATGAGTACTGAGCTTCTGATCCTTTCCATTACATTTTCATTTTTTCTTCCTTTCTCTACTGTGTTTAGTTTTCTCTTGGAAATTTCCATATATTCCTATTTAAGATAAGTATTAATTTAAAACTTTGTGAAATCTAGGAGCTTGGCAACTGGCATGTATTTATGATAGTTACAACATCTTGAGGTTACAACATCTCAGATTGCTATTTGCAACCTTTCCTGGAGGATTCTGTAAAGCAAAGCCAATGGAGGAAGCTGGTTTCACATAAACATATGATTCACTTAATGACCATGTAAAAAATGGTAGTAAAACCAGACTTACTTCACATCATTTAGTAATGGAAATTCTGGATTTATGTCAAGGAGTATTTTGATAAGATCCATTCTCCCTTGAATGTACAATGAGCATTTTAGCAAAAAGGTGAGATAAAATGTTTTTTTGGTACTAAAATATTATTGTACTGCTAGGTTAAAAGAGCCAAAACTTGTATGAAAATATCTCAAAAATTACCATAGCCAGGCGCTTCCAGTTTGAGCTTCTTCAGTGACAGAACAAAACCTCATTTCTGTGAGGCTTTGATCTGTGCTCACTGCTGGAGCTCCCCGAGCCGGCTGGCTTCAGGGCTCAGCCATCCCGTAGAGGTGGTGAAGAGGAGGAAGACTGCCAGCAGGGTTGGGGACAGCCACATCTCTCCTCCCCAGCTGGCCATTACTCCCTTTCCTGAATGCGGTTGCAGCAGTGGTCAGAAATGGCCACCACAAGGAAGAACTCGACTGGAAAAGAATGTGCAGGAGGAAGATAAGAAGAGAAAGTTTTGGTTGACAGGGTCAAACAGCAAAAGCAACAAATAAGGTACCCTGGAATTGAAACTGTTAAGAAACAATAACATTGTTCCCAAAGAAGATTTTTAAGCTGCGAAGGAGAGAGAAAAGGGAAAAGATTTGGTTTTCTCCTTTTCCTATACTGACAGCAAAGAGATTTAAGCAAGAAATTGGAATAAAATCCTCTTTGACATCAATAGGCATTTAATGCTGAAAATAAAAAGTCAAAGGGATAATAAAGATTTCTGGATAATTAAAAGCTTTTGAAAACAGGAAAGGAGAGAAAAATAATAAAAGGGCAGGATCTGGAAGGGAGGAGACTGCCTGGAATTAAAAAAGAACTTATATCAAAATCTCAACAAGATTTCCAAAAGATACATTCTAACTGAAATATCGCAACAAAAACCCCAGGAAGAGAAAATCGAAAAAGAAATAAGAAGATATAACTCGGGACTATCTGGATTACTTGATGATTTCTGGATTCTTGGTTATTGTTTTGAATGATTAGAATCAATCGAGTGGTTGTTTAAAACTGTTTAAAATGGCTCCACTTTTAGAAGAACTGAAAATGGAACTTAAAAAGTACAAAGAAGATGCACAAGAAGAGAGAGGTTCTTTTGGCTTCGTATTTCAGTTTTTAGAAATGGAGATTTGGAATTATGAGAAACAACAAGAAATGCCTGCAGAACAAGAAGATTGCGACAAAGAAGCCATCTTTAATGAACAAGTAATCTTAGATGGGGGAAAAAAAGGAAAGGGGGGAAAGAGAATGGAATGTTTAAGATTGGGAAAAACAATTTCCCACCCCCCCAAAAATAGAGTGAAAAATAAGTACAAAATCAGAAAGCAACAGAAGACGGAAATGCAGAAGAGAGAATTAGAACTAGAGAGACAAAGGGGTAAAAAGGGAAGGGAGAAGATGAGAGGGAAGAAAGAAAGGAAAAGAAGTTATACAGGACAGAAGCAAAATATAGAGAAACAGGGCCTATTTAGAGATAATGGGTGAAAACTGAATGGAAAAAGGGATTCTGCAAAGGTACATAAGATAGTATGGTTATATTAGAAGCAGAAATAATTTTAGAAAATATGAAACAATGTATGATTAAAATGTCTGATGAAATAGCTATTGTAATTCAGTCGAATTCTTGTCAATAAATAAATGTAACAAAAGGTATATTTAATGATTTATAAAACATATGTGAAGAGAAATAAGGGAAAAATTAATTATGGAGATTATATATGTTTTTAAGGAAGTATGATATTTAATTGAAAAGAAGTGTTAAAGATGTTAAGATTTTAATGATTATTAATGATAGAACTGAACTGGAATGGAATGGTATGAGGGTTTATAATTGCAAATATTTACATTCTTTCTTTCTTTCATTCTTTCTTTTAATATAGTGTGTATTATAAGAATGTACCAAGCAGAATTAGATTGGAAGTTATGTATTATGTTTTATATTGAAGGTCATAACCTTAATGTATATGTTGAAATTTAAATAAGAGTTGAATGGATGTAATTAAAAGATATAAAGGTGTCATACTCCAATTAGTAACTACAGGAGAAAATTTGTTTAATGAGAAAAGATATGAAATTGAAACAGAACAGACAAAAGTATAAATATAATAATTTGAATTGAGATGAGATAATCAAAATAAAATTGAGAAAATTAAAAGAGGGGAAAAACTATACAGAAAATGTAAAATAGTATAAGATATGGAATAGAATACAAAAAGGAACATCAAATTGAGTTTTGTGTCTGTATAAAGAAATTCAACCTGGGACCATGCTATTTTCAAAAAAGATGCTTTACTTGCATTTTGTGCGTGAAAACCCAAATAAAACTTTATTAAAAAAAAAAAAAAATACCATAGCCAGCATCTATATAATGAAATCATTGGTGCATGTTTATATCAAAACTGGTAAATTAATGTTAAATTAATTTAACATTAAATTAAATTAATTCAACAGATATAGCTAAACAATCCAGGTAGGAAAAATCTAAGGTACCCTTTATATGCAACAGAATTGATTTCAGCAAATGTTGTCCTTTTATAGTCTTGTCTAATATTCAAGAGTTTGGGTCTTGTTTTTGATGGATGTCCATGAGCAGAGTGTAAAAGTAATGCATTTTCTCTCCCAAGTCATAGAATTTGCTAATCTCAAATATCTTTATTCATATGTATTTCCCTGAGATAGTTAACATGTAAATTTCTGGAATAACTACATGGGATCTTCTGCAGCAACAATTCTTTCATTTTCCAGATGTCTACTTAGATAAATCAAGAAATGTATGAAAACACACACCCCCACCATATTTTATATTTTTTTCCTGGCTCTGAGTATCATTGATACTGTGTAAAAATACTAGAGTCTGGATAAAGGACATACGTTGCTTTCTATCTCATTAAACATTCTCTTTTACTTCCCATAATCCTTTTCACTTTTTAAAAAAAATGGCTTGTGATCAAATACTTCTTGGAAATTTTCTGTATTTGACTCACCAGTATTCTTTTATTTACATGGGCAGAAGTAGAAATCTAGATGGCAAGATAGAATAATACTTTGTATTCAATAGCATGCATGTATGTATGTATATATGTATGTATGTATGTATGTATGCCTACATGTAAGTATGTATGTGTTTCACCTTTATTATTGTTATAAATAATTCAAGGCAGGGAACATATCTAATATACTTTTCTCCTCTTATTTTCTCCATAATGAATTAGGCTAGCCCAAATCACCCAACTGGTTTTCAAGGCTGAGGCAGGAGCAAGATTCATGCTCTCTCATTTTCTAGCTGGATGCCTTAACAAGTAGACCAAACTGGCTCTTATAACCTTTGTGATTACTTTATAGATTAAGGCTGAAAGCAGTTTTCCCTATATTGGGATAATCACAGGTAAATAAATCCTATCAAGTTGACTGTATTTATATGGGGTATTAACTCTATAGATCATGCTAATTAATCCAGCATGCAAAAAATGAATATGAAAAAATGAGCATGACATTTCTATGATTTTACTCAGATGGTGGTTAGTGCAATAGAACTGAGAGATAAAGAATCAAATCCCTTCTCACCCTACGATTCCAGCCTCTTTGTTTCTCTGCAATATAAAACTGTCAAGTATAAAAAAAGGACAAAAGCTATGGGGCTTTCCAAGCCATTAGTTGAAAATTATCCACGAAAGTTGCAAGTGGTTTTGTGCTTGGTTGCCAATTGCACACTCAGCATCTCATTTGTTTCCTTTCACAGATTCTTATGACTTGATCCCAGGAGTTGGGAAAGAAATAGGAAGAGTCAAGCCCTTGTTTATGGCTCTGATAGCTTGCACACTTACAATCTCTAAGTCTAGCATGCAATGTTGTGTGTATTGTTAGCTTTTCATGAATAATGGTAGTCCATCAAGCTATTCCTTACCCCACATTAAAAAAAAAAAAAACTTGCTGGATTTTGTAAACTAGGTTGGTTACCTTTTGGATCCCACAGCAGCGGTGTGGCAAGACAGGATAGACCAGTGGAACCCATACAGGAGGAGTTGAGCAAAGGTGCACCCATTTTTTTCATTGTTATATATATATTTTTCATGTATATATGTTTTCTTAAGTTTTTCCAGGTACTTAACATGTATGGTATTGAGCTTTGTTCAGGTGGTTTCTCATGTCATTATAGTTGTACTTTTAAAGTTGGAGCAACATTTCGGCAGAATCTCATCTGCCATCATCAGGCTTCTGTATTGTGTATGTCGACAAAGACTGATGATGGCAGATGAGATTCTGCCGAAACATTGCTACAACTTTAAAAGCACAACTATAATGACGTGGGAAAATACCCGAACAAAGTTGAACACCATACATATAAATACCCATGAAAACTTAAGAAAACAAATATGTGCTGTTCAGCTTTGTTCAGGTATTTTCCCACGTCCTTGTAGCTGTGCTTTTAAAGTTGTAGCAACGTTTCTGCAAAATCTCATCTGCCATCATCAGGCTTCTGTATTGTGTTCATCTGTGGGTCAGAATCTTACAGTTGTTTCAGTTTTAAATTTGGGTTGGCCTATTGCTGTGCCAGAATGGTTTTTTTTTTTCATCCTGATTGGTTGGGAGTCTTGGTCTGTGTTTATTGGTCTTGCAATTTGCTGTGTTCTGCTTGATTGGTGTTTCTAATATCTTCTGTCTGTTTTGTGGCTTTTCTGTGTGTGTCTTGATTGGTGTTCAGGTTAGTCTTAGTTGCTGGGGGATTTGAGCTGGTGAGCTGTGATCCTGTTGTTTGGCTTCGCATTTGTGGTTGTGCCACATCTTCATGGTGGGCATCAGTTCACTTCATGTATGGGTTGAAGGGGTTTGAAATGGGTAGTGATGCAGATGCAGTACAGCTTCTGGTCCGTGGTCATGTCTCATCTTCTGTGTGGGTGTGAGTCTGCTTTCTACGTGGAAGTGTGGTGGTAGCACCTTGTGTGGCACTCGTGGGTGTGGGTCTGGTGTCATTCTTCATGTTAGGTACTCATTTGTTAATGAGGACAGGTTTCCAATTGGCTGGTAGGTGGGAGGTATCAACTTGTTTATTCATGCTGTTAGGGTGTTTTTCTATCACTATGGCTCCTCTGATTATTCTCTTGTTGAAGTGTTCAGTTTTGGCGATAGTTCTGGTATTTTTAAAGTCAATCTCATGTTCTGTGGCTTTGAGGTGTTGGACCAGAGAAGAGGTCAATTCTTCTTTTTTGATTGAGTTGTTGTGTTCTTCAATGTGTGCACTTATTCTTCTGTTAGTTTGTCCGATGTATGTGGTGAGGTAGGCAGTGCAAGGGATTTCGTATATTCCTTGGTTTTCCAACTCGACTTTGTCTTTAGGGTTTCTTAGGATGGTGGATATTTTTCTGTTTGAGCAGAATGCTGTTTTAATGTTGTGTTTTTGGAGGATCTTGCTGATTTTGTCTGTAGTGCCTTTTATATATGGGAGGACAGCTTTGCCATTCTCTTGTTCTCTGGATTGGATTTTGGTTGGGGTTTCTTTTTTGATTAGGTGGGTAATCTTTCTTTGGAATCCATTGGCTGTTAGTACATTAGTGAGAGTGTGTAGTTTGGTTTTTAGCTGTTGTTCGTCGGCAAAGCATTTTGTTCTAGAGATGAATGTTTCGGCTACGGAATTGATCTGTGCTGGGTGGTGGTGTGAGAGTGAGTATAGATAGCAGTTTGTATGTGTTTTCTCCTGGTAGATGGTGTGTCCTAGGGAGCCATTGGATTTTTTTGTATACGAAGACATCTAGGAAAGGAAGTTGATTGTTAGCTTCTGTTTCCATGTTGAATTGTATTTTGGGGTGTAAGCTGTTGAGGTGTGTAAAGAAGTTGTTCAGTTTTTCTTTCCCATGTGGCCAGATTATGAAGGTGTCATCTACGTATCTGAGCCAGAGTTTGGGTTTGTGAGCATATTTTTCTAGAGCTTCTGTTTCAAAGTGTTCCATGTAGAGTTTTGTGATGTCAGGTGAAAGGGGTGATCCCATGGGTGCTCCTTCTATTTGTTTGTATTTTTGTCCATTGTAGGTGAAGTATGTATTGGATAGGCAATGGTTGGTCAGATCTAGGATGTGCTTTGTGGGGTTGTATTTGTTTTGGATGGCTGTCAAGGCTTCTTTTATAGGCACTTGGGTGAAGAGGGATATGACATCGAAGC
>BLBF01000042.1:11383522-11461687 GCA_015471245.1 Laticauda colubrina | reverse complement strand
GCTTCCAAATGATTGACAGTCTGGTGGAATCATCTCTTCTATTCATGCTGTCAGGTCTTTTTTCAATCTCTATGGCTTCTCTGATGATTCTGTGGCTGGGGTTTTCTATAGTGGCTAGGGTTTTAGTGCCATTGAAGTTGATGTTGTGACCTGTGGTTTTCATGTGTTGGACTAGTGAGGAAGTGTGTTCCAGCTTTTTTACTGCATTTTTGTGTTCATCCAGGTGGGTACTTATTCTTCTATTGATCTGCCCAATGTATGTGGCCAGGCATGATGTACAGGGAACTTCGTATATGCCTTGGTTTTCCAGGTCAATGTTTTCTTTGGGGTTTCTAAGGATGGCTGCTATTTTTTTGTCTGTTTTGAAGCTAGTCTTGATATGATGCCTATGTAGTATCTTACTGATTTTGTCTGTAGTACCTCTTATGTAGGGCAGGACAGTTGTTCCATAGGTCTGTTGATCTTCTAGTCTCTATTCTGTCTTAGTGTGTTTTTGTGGATCAAGCTGGTGTTTTTGTTTTCGTGGAAGCCGTTGACTGTCAGTACTTTAGTCAGGGTGCATAGTTCAGTCTTTATATGTGTCTTGTCTGCCAGGCGTTTGGTTCTGGTGATTTGTGTTTTGGCCACGGAATTTATCTGTGCTGGGTGGTGGTGGGATTGGGCGTTGAGGTAGCGGTTGGTGTGTGTTTTCTTCTGGTATATGGTGTGTCCAAGTGTGCCATTTGTTCTTTTGTAGATTAGAACATCTAGGAATGGTAGTTGTTTGTTTATTTCCGTTTCCATGGTGAACTTGATTTTGGGTTGTGTGTTGTTTAGGTGTGTTAGGAAATTGTTTAGGTTTTCTTTTCCATGGGGCCAAATCACAAATGTGTCATCGATGTATCTTAGCCATAGTTTGGGTTTGTGGGTGGCATTAGCCAGGGCTCTGGATTCGAATTCTTCCATGAAGAGGTTTGCAATGACGGGTGACAGTGGTGATCCCATAGGGGCTCCTTTAATTTGCTTGTATCTTTGTCCTTTGTATATGAAATATGTGTTGGTCAAGCAGTGTTCTGTTAGTTCCATGAGGTCTTTAGCTGGTTGGTATTTATTTTTGATGATTTTGAGAGTTTCTTTTATCGGGACTTGAGTGAATAGTGAAACCACGTCGAAACTTACAAGCAGATCTTCTTGTTCCACGTGTAGATCTTTGATCATTTCTAAGAAGTGGTATGAGTTTTGTACATATGAAGCTGCGGTTTCAGCATGGGGCTGTAGTTGTTTTGCTAAGTATTTAGCTAGGTTTTGTAATGGTGCTCCTATGGAGCTGACTATGGGTCTGAGAGCTATGCCTTTTTTGTGTATTTTTGGGAGGCCGTATAATTTGGGGCATCCAGAAGATTTTTCTCTTGGGATGATCGTCTGTTGGATTTCTTTGCTTATGTGGCTGGTTATAATTTTCTTCTTGGTTAATTTTTCCAGATATGTGTTTGGGGTCTGTGTTTATAGGTTTGTATGTGGAGTCTTGGAGTAGGTCTGTCAATTTTATTTCGTAGTCTTTTCTGTCCATTACTACTGTGGCATTCCCTTTATCTGCTGGGAGTATGATTATGCTGGTATCATTTTTCAGGGTTTGTAGTGCTTTGAATTCATTTTGTTCAAGTTGCTTTAGGGTGGTTTGCTTGTGCATGGGATGTTTGTAACCTGGTGTCTTATTCTGTCAGAATAAGAAGAAGTACCCGTCTGGATGAACACAAAAATGCAGTAAAAAAGCTGGAACACACCTCCTCACTAGTGCAACACATGAAAACCACAGGTCACAACATCAACTTCAATGGCACCAAAATCCTAGCTACTATTGAAAACCCCAGCCCCAGAATCATCAGAGAAGCCATAGAGATTGAAAAAAGACCTGAAAGCATGAATAGAAGAGATGATTCCACCAGACTGTCAATCATTTGAAAGCCTGCACTCTCAAATAGAAAGATCTCCACACCACAAGCCAGACAAACACCTGGGCACAAACAGCCTCCCCCTGATACCTCCATCTCAAACACACCCCAACCAGGCACGCAGATGAAACCCAGCTTCCTAATAGATAACTGCAGTCCTTTCGCGCGAAGCCAAGCTGCACTGAAAGCCTCCAATACAGGAACAGAGTGTTTCCAGCCAATCAAAGCCACAAAACAGACAGAAGAAACCAGAAACACCAATCAAACAAACTCCAAGTCCAATAAACACAGACCAAGACTCCCAACCAATCAGGATGTAGAAAAAAATAGTTAACTATTTTTAATAGCTAACTATCCTGGCACAGCAGTAGGCTAGCCTCAAATTTAAAACCAACGGCTGTGATAGCCTGAACCACATAGCAACTCAATACAGGAGCCTGATGATGGAAGATGAGATTCTGCTGAAATGTTGCTACAACTGTAAAAGCACTACAATGACGTCTGATAATACCCGAAGGAAGCTGAACAGCACACATGTAAGTACCCACGAAAACTTAAAAAACAAATATATATATATATATATATATATATATATGTATGTATGTATGTATGTGTGTGTGTGTGTGTGTGTGCTGTTTAGCTTCCTTCAGGTATTATCCCACGTCATTGTAGTTCTGTTAAAGTTGTAGCAACGTTTCAGCAGAATCTCATCTGCCATCCTCAGGCTTCTGTATAGAGTTAGTTCCTGGTTTCAAATTTGAGGATGGTCCATTCTGATTGGCTGGGAGCCTGGATCTGTGTTCATTGGACTTGGAGTTTGATTGATTGGTGTTTCTGGTTTCTTCTGTCTGTTTTGTGGCTTTGATTGGCTGGCAACACTCTGTTCTTGTGTTGGAGGTTTTCAGTGCAGCTTGGCTCCGTGTGAAGGGACGGCTGCTCTTCATTAGCAAGCTGCTATTCATTAGCAAGCTGGGTTTCACCTGGGTGCCTGGTGGGGGGGTGTTTGGGTTGGAGCTATCAGAGGGAGTCTGTTTTTGCCCAGGTGTTTGCCTGGCTTGTGGCATGGAGATCTTTCTATTTGAGAGTGCAGGCTTCCAAATGATTGACAGTCTGGTGGAATCATCTCTTCTATTCATGCTGTCAGGTCTTTTTTCAATCTCTATGGCTTCTGTGATGATTCTGTGGTTGGGGTTTTCTATAGTGGCTAGGGTTTTATAGTGCCATTGAAGTTGATGTTGTGACCTGTGGTTTTCATGTGTTGGACTAGTGAGGAGGTGTGTTCCAGCTTTTTTACTGCATTTTTGTGTTCATCTAGGCGGGTACTTATTCTTCTATTGGTCTGTCCAATGTATGTGGCCGGGCATGATGTACAGGGAATTTCATATAAGCCTTGGTTTTCCAGGTCAATTTTGTCTTTGGGGTTCCTCAGGATGGCTGCTATTTTTTAGTCTGTTTTGAAGGCAGTCTTGATGTGATGCCTTGTAGTATCTTACTGATTTTATCTGTGGTACCTCTTATGTAGGGCAGGACAGCTGTTCCATAGATCTGTTGATCTTCTAGGTCTCTGTTATATCTTGGTGTGTTTTTGTGGATCAAGTTGGTGATTTTGTTTTTGTGGAAGCCATTGGCTGTCAATACTTCAGTCAGGGTGCAAGTCCAATGAACACAGATCCAGGCTCCCAGCCAATCAGAATGGACCAGCCTCAAATTTGAAACCAGGAATTAACTCTATACAGAAGCCTGAGGATGGCAGATGAGATTCTGCTGAAACGTTGCTACAACTTTAACAGAACTACAATGTCGTGGGATAATACCCGAAGGAAGCTAAACAGCACACATGTAAGTACCCGCAAAAGCCTAAAAAAACAAATATATACATATATATATATTTCATTATTTCATTATTTTTCTTATCTGTATCCATGTTTTCATCACTATGTTTTTACTTATACCTATTATCTTGTGAACAATTGACCAATCAAATCAAATCAAAAATAAAAATAAATAAATAAAATTTTCCTCACTTACTTCAGCAAAAATAGTTTAACCATTTATGCTGCACATTCTCTTGTGAGCAAATCTGAGATTTCCCAAGGGGGGAAAGAGAGGAGAAAGAGAGCACGGGAGAGAGAGGGGGGAGGGAGAGGGAGAGGAGAAGGAAGAGAAAGAGGAGAGGGAAGACAGGGTGCAAACTGCAGTTCTTTTTTATGGTATACATTGGTGTCTTCTTTAACTTTACCTAAAGCTAACTATTATTATGCTTTAGTCTGTTGCCATTATATATACATAGAGGAATACATTTCTAATCTGTGGAACTCAGGATTATTTGGCAAGCACAGATTCTTTAAATAGTTTTTGAGCACCATGGTTCTATGGTGTTCATTGTGGGAGTACTTTTCCTAAGATTTGGAAAAATTACAAGCATTTTCCCCACTATAATGTGTTTTTTCACTCTAGCAATCATAATAGCCATAGCACTTAGACTTGTATACTACTTCATACCTTATAGGAGTCTTTGAGTCATTTGCAGAGTCAGCCTATTGCCCCCAACAATCAGGGTCCTCATTTTACCAACCTCGAAAGGATGGAAGGTTAAAACAACCTTGAGACAGTCAGGATCAAACTGCAAACTATGGGCAGAATTAGCCTGCAATACTGCATTCCAACCACTGTGCCACCCTGCATTCGTATATTTAGAATGTGTGCTCCTCCCTTCACATTCTGTCCTATATAGATATCTTGTACAGCACAAAAAACTTCACAATATTAAACAAAAAAAAATGCATTTTGGCCATTATTACACTTGTCCAGATTGCAGAAATTTTTAAAGATTAAAAAAATGATCCTCAATACTACTTAGTAATGAAATCATAAAAAATTACAATTACTTTGTAATGCACATCATAGTTTGAAGAAAAAATATGATTCTTCCCCTATTTCCCCTAGGGGAAAAATAATGACAAAAATATGACTGTACCTTGATCCCTACCTGCGTAAAGAAGGGCTCATAAATTTCAACACCTTTGTCGGATCCCTGTAATAGCACCTCTTGCCCTCGCCTCCAACTGTACCGAACAGGTGGGTTGGAATTGGCTACACACCTAAGAAACACAGTTCTCTCGTAGTAAAACTGTTCTTTTGCTTCACCAATGCTCTGGTGAACTGTCACAATTGGATCATCCAAATCTGGGAACACAAAGAAAGAAGAAAGCAAAAGATTAAAACAGAACAAAAAAACCTTGTGTGTGTATTAAAAAGATAGTAACAAGGAAACAAGGAAACTGACTGCTTTCTTAATTCAGACAGGAAATTTGAGTGCTTAGACATGAAAAGTCTGGCTCTGAAACCTTGCATTTCCAAATATGGTGATAACAGTTGTATTGCTGAAAAAGAGGATTAGCTCAAATTCACATGAATTTGGCATGAAAAGGTGGCTGAGAATATTATTTTTAAACTTTGCTTTATTTATTTTTTTGCTTTGTTAAAAACTAATAAATATTCATAGATTTCTTTATAAATGGAATCATGATGAAACCATAATGTGAGATCCAACCAACTTTAAATATGTCTTCATTTCTGAAGAAATAAAAATAGCTATTTTGCTGGGAATGATCCTTCAAATGTCAAGGAATGAGATTTTACAAGAGACCCTTGTAAAGTTTTCAATTGATTCATTCCTCTATCTCTTTAATGAAATCTTGCCTGACTTGATTGCCTTGCTTTTGGACAACAAATTCCATAATTTACAATAAATATAATACCCATTAGCAATTATAGGAATTGTCTTTTCACACATCTTGAGAATTCCAGTTTAGGAGAAGGTTAAACTACTACCCTTCAATTTGAATCATAATCAACACTTTAATGTCCCAAAATCAATGTATCAATGATACATTTAAATATATTAGTTATTTTTACCAAGCATGGTTGAAAATAAGCATATTTTTATCTTTTAAATTGGTTTCCACCCAGCCATTATCTCCTCTAATATTTGACTTTTGAACACATTAACTATACGGGAGAATTCATAACTACCAAATGTGAGTGGAGATCTGTGAGATTAATGGAGAGATCATCCATTTGATTTGTGTGAATATGACACCAATTCATTGATTTTAGGGGGATCACGGCACTGCAGTTTAAGAAGCCTGTCTTAAGCCCATAAAATTCACTGGGTACATTTCAGTTTTTGATGTGCTCCTTGGCTGATTTATAACTTCCCAGACTTCAGTTCTTTAACAGCAGGATATATTTCATAATAGTTTCATGTGCAAAGCATATCCATTTGTAAGATAAAAAGTCTCTGCAAGTGCTAGGAAGATAAAGAAAGAATCTTGACAAAGCCAAATTACAACATAAAACTAGTATTCCAAGGGATCTGGAATATAGTATGACACATTACAAATTATTTTGATCTAGGGATTCCAGCCAATGAACAATATTACAGATAAGATGATAACAGATAATCAGAGTTGGAAGGGACCTTGTAGGACATCTAGTCCAACCCCCCCTGCCCAAGAGATGGACCCTACACCATTTCTGACAGATGGCAGTCCAATCTCTTCTTGAAAGTCTCAAGTGATGGCGCTCCCACAACTTCCAAGGGCAAGCTATTCCAGTGGTTGATTATTTTCAGTGTCAGAAAGTTTCTCCTTATTTCCAGGTTAAATCTCTCCTTGTTCAGTTTCCATCCATTATTCCTTGTCTGGCCTACAGGTGCTTTGGAAAATAGCTTGATCTCCCTCCTCTCTGAGGCAGCCCCCCATCAATTAACTAATCAGATAGCCAATTCAGTTTAACCCCACTCCCACACCATTATTATTTTTCCAAGTGGCATTTTCAATGTTCTATACTTCCTGAAAATCAATGAGCATGGTCAGGTCTTACAAAGCCTGCTAATATTTGAACATCCAGGAAGTTTCCTCAAACATAAAAGAACCATTGTATTCTTTGTAGATTGTTCAATTTTTCTTCCAAACTAACAAGTTGCTTGCCCCTGAGTTTGCTATTAATGAAAAAGTATTGGCGAGAATGGACATGCACAAAATGCCAAGGTTCCCTCCCATTAATAGAAGCCTCTCCTGGTGATCAAACCAAGTTTCTCTTTAGGATTTACAGCAAATCTCCCTTACCCTTACAGCTGTCCATGTTGGCTGTACGAGGCAATAAACTTCAGTGTGAATTTTTTCAGTTAAATTTATTTAAATCTGGAGAGACCTTACCCGAGTTATAGCCATAATGAACTAGGATTTTGAAGAGACAGAAAAATGAATTTATGTTGAAGGAGCCATAAGACTTAGAAGCTTAAGTAAATGCAGGAAAGCCAAGAAATAAGATCAGTGTGAGAAAAACCCATCAGGCTTTCATGGCTGAATGCTTTTTGCAATGCTGCTAAAAGTTTCTTGGTTGTAGGGCCAAAGGGTTGCGAGCGAGATAAATGAGGTGAAAATGGATTATATATTCTGTGCAAAGGTATTATATACACAGGTAGGCATCCATTCAGCAATCAAGGGGATAAGAAGAGATGTATAAAAGACAAGTTTTCAAAAAAATATTTTCAAATAAATTTCTTTTTGGGATAATGTCTGGGCATATTTATTTATTAATTATTAGATGTATTTACTGCCTATCTCACAGATCGAGGTTATTTTATTTATTTAGCGTGTGGCACGTGTTATCCAAGGATCACCAAGGTAGCTGGCTGCCTCTGTGAAAGGATTTTTTTCGAGTAGTGTTATCTTTGCCTGTGGGATGCCTGAATGCCAGTAGGCAATCCTGGGAGGCTCCTTTCTTTTCCCTCCATGGTTTATTCGCTCCTAGGAATCGAGCCGCTGAGCTATCAACCTCAGCGGAGGGCAGGCCCAGCATCTTACCAAAGTGAGCCACCATAGCCCCCACAGGTCAATGGACTTTGAGTGACTAATTTATGAACATTAAAAATCTTCATTTCAAAATAAGAAAGAAACCTCCATTGCTTAACTTGTTATTTACAAATAACAGAAGGTCGCAAAAGGGGATTGCATGATCTCCGTTCACTGCAACCAGATCCAGCCTGTACGGTGCTTAAATCTGGCCCCTGAGGCTGTCCTGGAAATAGCAAAAAAACAACAACACCCTGCAGTGCCTCTGGCAGACAAAACAGGGTGTAGGGAGGCCACATTAAGCCCCCTATGCCCCATTTTCAGCCTGGATGGCCTCTTGAAAAACCCTGCCAGCCAAAACAGGCGTGGGGTCATGTGGTTCCCGTGCTCTGTTTTGGCTGACAGAGTGCTGAAGAAGGCATGCGTCCACCCCCCCCCCCCCCCCAGCCAGCCTATGGAGGAGAACCACAATGCTGATCCAGCCTTCAAAGAAATTCAGTTTGACACCCCTGAACTAAACTGAATCTGCTCAGCTTCTGAGTCCAGATAAGGTCAGGGGTGGGATTCTACCAGTTCGCACCTATTCACTAGAACTGGTTGTTAACATTTTAAGCAGTTCAGAGAACCGGTTGTTAGAAGAAATTACTGGCCTAATCCTGTTAGGAAGGCAGGAAGAAACATTCTGGTGTTGCTTACAGAAGCTGCCTCTCTGTTATCCCTTATTACATTCTTGGCAGAACTAGACTTTCTGTCTCAGGAATGTCTCTGGACTTTTCCTCCCCTCCTTTGCTGGTAATTTGCTTGTGTGGAGTGACCATTCAAAGTTACAATGGCACTAAAAAAAGTGACTTATCACCATTTTTCACACTTATGACTGTTGCAGCATCTCCAGTCATGAGACGCCAGGCGAGGAGATGCGTGCCTCAATGTGAGTGATATTAGGTTGGCCACGCCCAGCCAATAACATGACCACCAAGCCATGTCCACCCAGTCAAATGACCACCAAGCCACACCCACCACCTAAGCCACGCCCAATGGTTGTTTAAAATTTTGAATCCCACCCCTAGATAAGGTCACTGAAAATGATGACATTCACCTTGATGAAACCTTAATAAAAAAGAAGTCTTGGAATAATAACTCATGAGGTACACATTGGTGAATATCTGTTGATAGCAAAATACCATTGAAGTAGCCTTTTTGCAGTATTTGGTCAATGTCTATATCAGTGGCCCCCAACCTTTTGGGCACCCAGGATTGGTTCCGTGGAGAGATTTTTTTTCCACGGACCGGAGGGGGCATGATTTCATGTGCTGCCTGCATCCCACAGATGGGGCTTTGCTTTTTTCTGCGGCTCAGTTTTTGGCATGCCGCAGCCTTGTTGACAGTCCATGGACTGGGGGTTGAGGACCCCTGGTTCACACAAGAGAATAAAACCAACAATGTACTGAAGGAACTAAATGCTGTAATAGAAGGCAATAATTGAAGGTTTCTGAAGGATTTATCCTAATTTAGCTAGAGTTGAGGAGTTAATTCTTCCTTTTGAATCTAAATCAGACATTCTCAATCTGGCACTTTTTAGTTACCTTGAAAATCCTATCCTATCCAAACAGTATGATTCACCATTCTAAAGGGAGGAGGTTCTGTGTGATGTAGACCAATACATGAGGCTATGCCTGGAATAAACCTTAACTACACAATTAAATTATCTGGATCTGTTGACCAGGAATTTAATGTTTTTATTGATAGTCTATGTGCCAATATCTATGTCATCATTGCCTCTGCAGGCCTTCAAGGTCATGGAAAGTTCCTCAGGAAACACCCAAAATCCCTGATATGATACCTTTCTCCTCAGAGGACTTCCACAGGAGGACATTTATGTACTTCTTATCTTATCTAGAGTATGCTGACTTGTCTGGGTGAGGTGTGCCAGTCCTTCTGGGTGGGGAGGAGTGGACAATATAGCAAATATATAATTATGAGTGTCAAAGTGTGTTCAGGGTTCCCTCTAGCTATGAGGAGGCCCATCTTTATTCAGCTGAATATTTGTGGAAGATTCTGGAGATGCTATTGAGTGATGAGAAGGTAGCAGGAACAACAGGAGAGAACAACCTAATTCTCTGAATAATTACAGATCATCAGGAGAGAAATGAAAAAAAAAAAAATCACTGGTTTCTAGCTTCCCAATCCTTAGATTATCCATTAGCACCACACAAACACACACACAAGATTAAAACACAGAGTTTAAATTTGCTTCCTTTTATTTCCTTTCTAGCACAAGATATACTTTCACAGAATGCCAATATTCTTAGCCCATCTTCTACAGTATCATCCTCTCTGGACCCATCACCAGCCACTAGTTTCGGCTCTGGAACAATGCCTGAAATTTGTGTCATGCTCCAGAGGGAAGCCTCCATTAAAAGGCCAGCCAATCCTCCTCTGTGAAATATGGGGATTAAGTTTCCTCAATGTTCAGTCCTCTTGCTGCCAATTGCTGCCCTGCCTGTCCATCTGTGGCAGCAGACTCTGTCTCCCTGAGCTTTGAAGAAACTTTGAAATGGTTAACTTACTAAATGCATCCTCGCCTCTGCTAACTTTCTGTAGATTTTAATACCCAGCTTCCCCTTTGACATTGGGGCTAAACCTGAGGACCTGGAAGAAAAAAAAGATTCATGCAATGCTGAAATCTGGCCTCTAGCTTCCCCAAAGTTTTCTTCTCTTTGAAAGAGGCTGACAATATTTCTACCTTGAGTTCAGGGGCTCTATAATATTGTTAGAATTGATTTTAGTGATGTGTTGTTAAGCTTGCCTTCTAGCTAAAAGGGAACCGATGAAAGATATGGGCAGCAAAATGATGAAGCACAGTGTCCTTTCCCAAGATGTAATGGGATATGAGAATGACCTTGGGAGATGGGAAAGGGGGATGCTGTGATGAATTGCAAAATCAGGAAGAGTGGGGAAGAAGGGGGTGCGGTGTGTTCAAGAACAGGAAGGCTGGGGAAAGAGGGCACAGGATTCATTCAAGGGCAGGGAGGTCTGGGATGAAGGGTGCTGATGGATACACATATGTGCATACATGCAGGGAGGCTGGGAAAGAGGGCACAGGGTGTGTGAGTGAAGAAAGGTCAGGGAGGGAGAGACTTACCTATATGTAACCTTCCTTGCCCACTTTCCCATTGATTTTGTGGGAATCTGACAGGGGACATTGCAAATGGCACTTACATGATTGTGGAGGCAATGCAATGGTCAGAATGTAGAGGACTGATTATAAGTTACCTTGCTCAATGCCATCATAACTTTGACTGGTCACTGAACAAATGGACATAACTTAAGGACTACTTGTAGTTAGACAATGAAAAGACTGTAAGCAAAAAAAAAAAAAAAGCTCAAAGAGCACCAATAATTTCATAGTTCAACTTTGAGCTACAGATAGTCTCTTCTGTTTAAGTCATTGGTCAGTCATACAATTAAGCTACCCATTGTATCTCTTGAGAGCAAATCAAAGTTCTAGAGGGATAAAGTGAAAATGAAATGTCTATGGTTATTTAGGTTTTCATTCCTGCCATAGCAACATGGCAGAAAATTTTAATAAGTCTTCTTCCTCTGAATCTCTTCACCAAAATGTCCACCTTGATTATGTCATTATGGATTTTTTTTCTTTTTTGTTCGTTTCAGAAATGGAAAATGGGGCACCAAGCGATAAGCTCTCGGTCCCTTTTGCAGCAACTGGGATATAAAAATGAGTGTTGGAATATAATCCTAGCTATCTTCAATTATGTGCTTCAAATATATGATGGTGACTCTGCTGATTAGGGAAAGGGGCAACCAGGTCATTTGTATCATGGGCATTTCTGAAGGCTTTAGGAAGGTCTTACACTGGCCAACTGCTGGAGACTTTGGGAAGCTTACCAGCAGAGACACTGGATCCAAGGATGCTCAGATCAGTTTACAGTTATTCTATATATGTATGCTGATATTATTATCTCTTTTATTCATTAAACATTAAATTCAGTCAATTGAACATTGACTGGCACTGATGGTTGATACGGGTTGCTGCCAGCATCCTAGTATCAACCAAGTGTCTTCTTAAAATGTACGATGTTCCAAGTAGCACAGTTTTTTGCCATTCCACTGGTGTTACTGAAGAAAGCTGCAATTTCTTAATGTATTTTGTAAAATTCTGGGACATGGTACCAAATGCCCTAAGAACAATGGGTATCACTGTTACATGTTTCATCCATAATTGTGTAATTTTGATGGCCAGGTCGCAATATTTCTTTATTTTTTTCTAGTTTTTTTTCTTCAACTCTGGCGTCTCCTGGTAAAGCGATATTGCTGCATCAGGAGACACCATGATATATCATCATCATCATCATCAACATCATCATCAACATCACCATCATCATGTCTTTTATTCATTAAACATGAAACTCAGTCAACTGAACATTAAAAAAATGTATGACAAATACCTGTGACTGGTGGTAATGGTTGAAATGGGTTGCTACCAGAATTCTAGGTATCAACCAAGCATCTTCTTGAAATATACAAAGTTCCAAATAGTGCAGTTTTTTGCAGTTCCGCCGGTGTTATTGCAGAAAGCTGCAATTTCTTGATGTAGTTTGTAAAATTCTGTGACATGGTACCAAGTGCCCCAATGACAATGTGTATCATTATTACCTGTTTCATCGATAAGCACATAGTTTCAATGGTCAGGTCGCAATATTACGTGATTTTTTTCAGTTCTTTTTCTTCGACTGGCATTTCCTGGTCCAGCAATATCAATAAATTGTATGGTTTCGCCATCAGCAGACATAATATCTGGCATGCTGTGTTCCAAATGGCAATATGTCTGTATTCAAAAGTCTCTCAAGATCTTCACTGTCTCATTTTCGACAACTTTTTCCACTTTATGTTCCCATGACTTTTCAAATACAGGTAGGGCATATTTTTTACATAATGACCAGTTGATTAATTTAGCAACTCAAACATGTCCACTACTACTACTATTACTACTATTATTATTGTTGACAGTGGATGTTTGTGCACTCATCGCAATTTCCATGGATTTTCAATTCATTTTTATGTAAAATATATTCAGATAGTCCTCAACATATGACCATTTATTTAATGTTACTTCAAAATTATGATGGCCTCAGAAAGAGTGACTTATGATTCATCCTTGAAATTATATTTGACCACTCATCATACTACTCCTGTAGTCATGTGAATGCAAATTCATGTCCTTTGCAATAAACACCTGATTATTACGATTGCAATGTCTTCTTATCATGAATTGCGACCCTCACAGCCAACTTCTAAATAAATAAATAAATAAATCAGGCAAGCCAGATTCAACAGTGTTTTTCTGCTTAACAACTGTGATGATTTGCTTAATGACTTCATTAAAAACAGTTGTAAAATTTGGCATATTTGGTTGTGATGACTCTCTTAACAACTACAATTGCTTTGCAATAAAAATCCTAGTCCCAAACGTGATCATAAATTGAGGACTATCTAAATGTAAATAATATGTTTGTAATGTAACATGACATAAATCAAAACTTAGTAGTTTCATAGAAGCTTTTATTAAGTTAAATACTTGCAATTTGTGTCTTTTGCTATCCAGCTTTACCTAGTCACTTTTTTCTAATACATTTGTAAAAGCAACACTTTGTTTCAAAAACAGTAACTAATCTCCCTGATGCACTCACTTTTCAAGAGAACAAGGTGTTTACTGGACTCTATTAATTGTCATTAGCCATGCTATGATAGAAGCTGTGTTTTTACCAAAAAGAAATGAATGAAAGATTAATTTTACATCTCTTGTTGGGGTCCAGGGAGCAAAAGCAAGAAAATAAATCTAAAGGTTTCATTCTCACTACAGGGGCCAGGCTTTAGAAAGGGCAGGAATCACAACACAAGTGTGAAGTGTCACATTTCTCCTATTTTGCTTCCCTTGGTGTGTACAAAACAAATGGACTGCTGTAAACTTCTTTAGATACATTTTAAGTTAGATCAATGATAGATACATAGACAGATAGATGGAAGGGTGGGTGGGTGGGGGAGAGAGGGAGGGAGGGAAGGAGGGAGAGAGAGAGAGAGAGGGAGGGAGGGAGAGAGAGAGAGGGAGGGAGGGAGGGAGGGAGGGAGGGAGGGAGAGGGAGAGAAAGAGAACAATTTATCATTGACCTGGGCTGTTCATGAGTTATAGACTAAGTGCTTTGTTTACAATCCAATTCCACCCTCTGTATTATCATTCAAGATACAGAATATCAGCAGATGGTTTCTAATAGTTTGGTCCCCAAAGCAATACACAGCGTCCCTGTTGGAGCAGAGTTGTAAACTTAGCCAGAGGTCTGACAAAAACAGCCTTGTTTACAACAGTTAAATACTGGGATAAAAAGATATAAATTAATGGGCTGGAGAGATCATTTGCATTTTGTCTCCATTTTAAAAAGAACTAATTAATATGTTTTATTGCACTAATTGCCATCAGTTTTAAAACAGGGGGTGAAAGATTTTAGGAATGAGTATCCAGAAAGAAAAATCTCACTGCTAATATGCACAACTAATAATGTACGGAGTTCTCTTAAAATTTAATAGAACTATTATATTTTGTAGCACACTCTTATAAATGAGAATGTATTTTTTTTATCTTTTTCTTTGAAGCTGAAGGACCTCCTGCTCTTCCTGCAAGGACGTTCCCATCTGCAAAAAACTTTCATGGAGGGAAGAATGCAGTGAGGTTCTCACAAGGTTCTCTTAGGCCCTGTATTCTTCAACAGCTTCATTAATGAGAGGATAGAAGGGGAACCTATCAAATTTGCAGTTGACACCAAGCTGGGAAGAATAGCCAACACTTTTTAGAGGATAAGCTCAAGATCCAGAAGCATCTTGATTGACATGAACACTGGAATTTATCCAACAAAATGCAATTTACTGGTGAGAATACTAAGGCAAAATACTTTATTTTATTCATTTATTTATTTATTTGATTTGTCAATTGCTTACAAGATAATAGGCATAAGTATGTACATAGTTATAAATACATGAAATGTGTACATATAAGAAAAATAAAAAAAACAATAGGACAGGGATGATAGGCATGTTGGTGTGCTTATGCACACCCTCGACAGACCTCTTAGGAAAGGAGTGAGGTCAATAGTAGATAGTCTAAAGCCTCTGTCACACTGAACCAATGGTTGCAAAGAAGATGTAAAATGGACAAAAAAACTTGCCATCCATTGGAAAACACGATGCATCCGTTGTTTACTCACTGCGTATGTCTTTCATACGCCCTATCCGTAAAACATCCGTCTACTGCTATTTCATCCACTCAAAAAGTTTGCAGCTGCACAAAACTTTTTGAGTGGATGAACTTTCCACCATGTACGATATACATCCGTGACACATACGGGCAACAAATGTTCTATGTCCGTTGTCATCCATTACACGTCTGATGTATCCTCTCGGCATCCTCTGGACATCTGCGCAACTCACATCCGCTCCAGCGGAAAGAGGGAGGAAGCGAAAGGTACGCGGAACGTCCACACAGCGTTATTAGCACGGACATAGAAAGGATGAAAGTGGATGCATCTCTTATGGAAAGCATCAAAATGGACAAAACATTTGTTTTGTGACGTATGGGATATATCTCAGATGTTTAGGATGTCTGGAGGATTCCTAGACTATGTGGAACAACAGCTAGCGGAAAACCAACATTTCCTATAAAAAGGGGGAGGAAATCACCTGGATCTCACTTTCAGTCCAGCAGCCCTGGTGTGCAGACCTCTTCAGCCTTGCTCTTGATCTTCCACATCATCCATTGATCTCCACCATGGATCATCGCACACTCCTTTTGGTAGCCGCCATCATTCAACACCAGAACCAAGCCCTCTTCAGACTGTTTCACCTTTTCTATGCAAAGAGAAGAAGGAGACGTCCAAGAACTGTCTGGGTCCGAAGATGGATCAGGAGAAGAGCGGAGTTTGGACTGTATGACAAGCTGATGGTGGAGCTGAGGAATGAAGACACTCATGCATTCCAGCACTTCATGAGGATGACACCCGCCATGTTTGATAAAGTTGTGGAGCATCTGAGACCCAGGTTGACCAAGGCAAATACCAACCTCCATCCCAGCCTGGACCCTGGACTGAAGTGGAACTGACTCTGCGCCACCTGGCCTCTGGGACCATGTACAGAAACATGCAGTATGCCTAGAGGGTGCCACACAACACCATCAGCATTGTGCTCAGAGACGTGGTGCAGAGCATCATCGAAGAATACATGGAGGAGCTCCTCCAGTGCCCCACCACTGAAGAAGGCTGGAGGAAAGTTGCAGAGCAGTGTTATCAGAGGTGGAACTTTCTCCACACCGTTGGAGCCATAGATGGGAAGCACGTGGCCTGCAAAGCTCCACCCAACTCAGGGTCCAATTATTTCAACTACAAGGGCTTCTTCAGCATCATCCTCTTTGCCATGGTTGATGCTGACTACAAGTTCATGTACATCGATGCTTCACGCAACGGGTCAGCTTCAGATGCCCAGATATACAACGCCAGTGATCTCAAGGGTGGGCTGGAACGCAACCTCATCATGGGTTTCCCAGATCCAGACCCCCTACCCAACGACACACAAGATGTGCCCTACTTCATCATGGGTGATGATGCCTTCTCCCTCAGAACCTACCTCATGAAGCCCTACACTTCCAGATACCTCACCCGTGAAGAGAGGATCTTCAACTACAGGCTGTCCAGGGCAAGGCAGGTGGTGGAGAAGGCCTTTGGCATCCTGGCCAACAGGTTCCAGGTACTTCTCACCACCATGCAGCATCACCCACAGACCATGAGGAGCATCGTGGAATCTTGCTGCATCCTGCACAATCTCATGCGCACCCGCTATCCAGTGTTGCAGAACAGGTTTATGGACCACCAACAAGGCAATGGTGACATGGAGCCTGGGGAATGGAGGCAAGGGCGAAACCTGATAGACACTAAGGATGTGCAAGGCCCCAACAGAGCTTCAAGTGGACGGTAGAAGCAGCGCAACCTCCTGAAACACTGGTGCAACTCCCCAGCTGGAGCAGTGGAGTGGCAAGACAGGATGGTAGATGCTTAATGGATGCTTCTTTCAGCCTGTCTTATCACACTGATGAGATTGTGCCATGTATGTTGAGTGGCCTTACAATGAATAGGGCATTAATAAGAGTTTTGTTTATGTTGAAATGTGCGGATCAATGATTAAATTGTTATTGATAATAAAGGGCTATATGTGTGGCAGCTGGGAGGGTGGACCATACAGTCCCACTATGCTTGCACTGGAGGTTTATCTATTCCACAGCTATCATTACCCATCCCACAGCTATCTATCCCACAGCTATCCTTACCAATCCCACAGCTATCCTTACCCATCCCACAGCTATCCATCCCACAGCTATCCTTACCCATCCCACAAGCATGCAAAGCTTAACCATTTTTTCAAAGTTTTCTTTGAAAACTTCACTTTATTAAGTGAAAAAAATGAACCAAGTGTGTGAAGCAAAGATAACCTTTATTAATAACAAATGGTATGACTTTATTCAAAAGCAAAATGCCCCAAGTAAAGTGTCTTTAAGCAAAGATAAGGTGAGCAGGTAACAACTCAGTCTCTGGCACTCTTTTCAGTCACTCTGAGGCGTGCCCATGGTCTCAGATGTAAAGGGGCCAGGGACTGTGGAGGTGGCTGTTGCTGGAGTGCTGGTCTGAGGCACCATTGGGGTGCCTGGCTACAAGAGTACAACAGGAGATGGTGTGTGCAGGAAGCTCTCAGAGAGCTGACTCAGACCCGTGAGGTTGAGAGCACTTCCTCAAGGACCTGGGATGTGAGGCCCAACACTGATGACAGATGTTCTGAGGCTGGACTTGGCTGTGAGGTGGAGGAAGGAGGAGTGTAGTGGAGCTGTCTGGTCTGCAGCTGGGCGAGGTGAGGCATCTGTGGCATCTGTGGAACCTGGGTGTGGACTGGGAAGGGCTGCCTCTGCTGTGGGAAGTCCTGGTAGTGGTAGGCTTGGTAGGCGAGGGGCTGAAATCCATGCAAGGGCTATGACATTGGCTGGGGTGGAGGAGCAGACCTGGAGTGGGTAGCAGCAGGTTCAGCTGGGCCTGGAGGGTGGTGAAGAAGAGCTGTGATCCTCTCCTTCATTGCCTGGTACTGGGCCTCGGGCATGTCCATGAGGGTCTGGCCCACGTACGTGATGAAAGGCTTGTGGTTGGATGATGGTATGTCAAAGTGGACCAGCTGGGAGAGGAGATCTGTGCTTGCCTTGATTGTGTCCCTGATCTCCAAGAGGACAGTGTGGCTCTGTCCCTCCGGTCTGCCTCTCTGCCTGCTTTCTGTGGAGGTGGAGCTGGGTGTAGGTCTGGGTTGGTCTCTGGTGGCTGCCTCTTCTTGCTCCATCTGAGATAGGGGATCTTCCATGTCCTCTGGCACGGTGAGTGCAGCTATGGGGGTGGGGTCTCTATCGTGGGGCCCTCCAAAGACACCTGCCTGGACACAGTAGCTGTCTCCTGGCTGGAAGAGGAGTGGCTCTCTGTGGGCTGTCTGAGGGAGATGGTTGACAGAGGGGCTGTGGCGGATCTCACCCTCCAGGAAACTGCACTTGGCCATGACATAGGTCTCCCGGTCAGTGTGCTTGACAGCGGCCTGCCCGGATCTCTTCAGGTGCAGCTTGCCATACCAGGTGTGCATATGCTTCCACCACCCCAGGAGGACATCTGAAGTGTAGCCCAGGCTCTCTGCCTTCTGTCTCAATGCTGCCTGCTTTCACTTGGTGTCGTGATAGAGCCTGTGGCCCTTCCTCCACAGGTACTCATTCTCCCTCAGCCATTCCAGCACCTCCTCCTTATGGTCCTCGGAAATGAAGTACTGCTTCCTCTCCCCCTTCTCCTTGCCTTGCTTCTTCCTCCCTCTGGCAGGGGCTTCAGGGCCTTCAGCAGCAGGGCTTTGAGGTTCTAGGGGCTGGTCCACCACAGCAGCAGTAGCTGGAGAAGAAGCAGCAGCAGCAGGAGAAGCAGCAGCAGCAGGAGAAGCGCCAGCAGCACCAGCAGGAGAAGTACCAGCAGCACCAGCAGCACCAGCAGCACCAGCAACACCAGCAGCAGCAGGAGGAGAAGCACCAGCAGCATCAACACCAGGAGCACCAGGAGCAGCACTAGCAGCAGCACCAGCAGTTTCAGAGTCAGCGCCAGGAGGTGGGATCATGGTTCTGTCCTTGCCAGGGCTGGCAGGAGTAGGCAGAGGATTCCTCTTCTTCCCCATGGTGTTCTCTCAAGATGTCTTTGGCAGCAGGTCTTTCCTCTGAATCATGACCTTCTTGCGAGCTGCCTCCTTTTATATCCATGGAACTTCCGCAATTCATCCTCCCCACATGAGCAATGAACGCTTTGCATCCGCTACGCATCCGCTATGCATCCAAAAGGCGTCCGTGATGTATCCGTGTCATCCATTATGCATCCGTTCCTTCCGCTACACGTCCGCTTCGCTGTTCTCCCCTGGAAGTCCTGCGGATTTGTCATCCGCTTTCATCCGCTAGGCTTCTTACGAACATCCGCTTTACATCCCCGCTATATCCTCCCCACGTCCGTACCTTTCCGTTGTTGTCCTCTCTGTTTATGTAAATTTGGGGCACTTTTGAGAGCGGATAACAACGGATGGAAAATTTGCTCATCTGCTGTGTCCTTTTTACATACGTTTTGCATCCGTTGGCCGGTGTGACCTCGCCTTAAGGTTAAAGTTTTTGGAGTTTGGGGAAGAAAGCACAGAGTCAGGTAGAGTATTCCAGACATTGACCACTCTTTGCTGAAGTCGTATTTCCTGCAATCAAGTTTGGTGTGGTTAACCTTGAGTTTGTATCTATTGTGTGCTCTTGTGTTGTTATGGTTGAAGCTGAAGTATTCATTGACAGGTAGGACATTGCAATGTATGATTTTATATACCATATTTAGATCAGATTGAAGACAGCATAATTCAAGGTTTTCTAGGTCTAGAATTTCAAGTCTGGTGGCATAAGGTATTTTACAATGAGTAGAGGAGTGGAGAACTCATCTTGTGAAATATTTCTGGACTTTCTCAACTGTGCTAATATCAGATACGTAATGTGGGTTCCAGACTGATGAGCTGTATTCGAGTATTGGTCTGGCAAATGTTTTGTATGCTCTAGTTAGTAGTGTGATATTACCAGAGAAAAAGCTATGTAGGATTAGGTTAACAACTCTTTATGCCTTTTTGGCTATGTAGTTACTTATCTAAGTAACTTATCTAAGTAAGTTACTGATATAGTGTAATAATACTTATAAGTGTAGTTACTTATCTAAGGCTTTAGCACTTAGATCATCAGAAATAAGTATTCCAAGGTCCTTGACAGAGCTTGGATCATCAACAAGGTCTTGACTGTTCAGCTTGTATTTTATTTTCTGCTCTTTGTTTTTTTTGCCAATATGTAAGACAGAACATTTATTTGTTAAGGTTTGAAGTTTGTTTGACCATTCTGATACATAGTCAAGATCTTTTTGAAGGATAGCAGTATTGTCTGTGGTACTGAACAGCTTTACATCATCAGCGAAAAGAATGCAGTTGCTCTTAATATGATCACAGAGGTCATTTATGTAGAGTATGAAGAGAGTTGGTCCTGGAACACTGCCTTGGGGGACACCACTATTGACAGGTACAGAATTTCATCGGACACTCCCAATTTTGACCATTTGTTGTCTGTTTGACAGGAATGCTTCAATCCAGTTATGCAGTGGTCCAGAGATGCCATAAGATTTTAGTTTTAGGAGTAGTTTGTCATTTACCACTGAATCAAAGGCTTTAGAGAAATCTATGTAGATTGCATCTATTGCTTTGCCCTGATCGAGTTGTGTAGTCCATCTGGTTTTGCAGTATAAGAAATGCAGATTACGGGATAGTTTTTTTTCCTGAAACCAAATTGTTTATTGGAGAGTAGGTTGTTTGTCTCTTTATACTTTATTATACTTTATTCTTAGGCAAAAAAAAAAGAAATGTACCGGTATATAATAAGTAGTACCGGGCTCAACAGCAACAACTGTGAGAGGGATCTAGGAGTCCTAGTGGACAATCACTTAAGTAAGAATCAACAGTGTGCTGCAGCTGCCAAAAAGGCCAGTGGAGAACTAGACTGAATTAATAGATAGGGATAGTTTCATAATTCAGTGGTACACAACAAACTACTGTTAAAAATAAACTCATACAGCATTTCCAGATCCCTCCATAAGTGGATTAATGCATTCCTGTTAAACAGGCAAAAAAATAGTAAAAAATAGGGAGTGCTACATCGAACCCTGCTCTAGTTAACAGTGGTGTTCCCCAAGGCAGTGTTCTAGGACCCACACTCTTTATACTCTTTATAAATGACCTTTGCGATCACCTTATAAGCAACTGTGTCCTCTTCAACACCACCGACAATGCTACTATCCTTCAAAGTGACCTTGATTATGTGTCTGAATGGTCAAACATCTGACAACTCCAAATCTCGATCAACAAATGCTCTGTCCTACACATTGCTAAAAAAAAAATCAGTACACCAAATATAAACTAGGCGGAAATGGCCTCATTGATAATCCTCACTCTGTCAAGAACCTTGGGGTTCTCATATCAAATGACCTAAGCGCCAGAGGTCAATGTAACAGCCTTGCCAAAGAGGCTTTAAAAGCTGTAAAGGTAATCTTATGAAGCTTCTCCTCCAGAAGTATCGAATTGCTAACTAGAACATACAAAACTTTTGCCAGATCAATACTCAAATACAGCTCATCAGTCTGGATGTCAGCTTTGAAATTCAGCTGCAGCATTTTTTTTAGAGAGTTAGAGGAGTTGAAAAGTTCAAGGTAATTCTGTATGTCGTATTAAGAATTTCCAGTTGCAGTTAATTGGTTCTCATGATTTGTGAAGTGTAGAAGTGTGAGGAGAGAAGGGAGGACAGAAGATGGATTCTGTGTAACGTGCAAAAAAGCTTTCACTTGGGAAATTGCTTTTGACATGCCAGATCTATTTCTCATAAATCAATTGGAGAGATAAGGTCTCAGAGTGATTGATATCATGGATACTTTCTGGATGCCTTACACTGGAATCTGCAATGCATATCAGACATTAATACAATCAAGAGAGTCCAGAAGTATTTCACGAGAAGAGTACTGCACTCCTCTGCTCGCAACAGAATACTCTATATCACCAAGCTTGAGATTTTGGGCTTGGACAACCTTGAACTACACTGCCTATGATTAGACTTAAGCGTAGCACACAAAATTATCTGCTACAATGTCCTACCAGTCAATTACTACTTCAGCTTCAACCACAACAATACAAGAACACATAACAGATACAAACTCAATGTAAATCGCTTCAAACTTGATTGCAGAAAGTAAGATTTCAGCAACAGAATGGTTAATGTCTGGAATGCACTACCTAACTCTGTTGTTACAGCCTCTATCCCCCACTCCCTTAACCTCAAACTAACCACTCTTGACCTCACCCCATTCCTAAGAGGTCTGTAAGGGGGGTGCATAAGTGCACTATCGTGCCTACCGTCCCTGTCCTATTGTCCCCATTTATTCATACCCATTACCTGTATTCTTACTCATGTTTATACTTATATCTATTATCTTGTGACTGACAGATCAAATGAATAAATAAATAAAATAAAAAAATAGTATCAAGATCATATGAAGTGTTAGTATTGCTTTATACCACACTAGCAAGACCATACTTGTTTATTTATTTATTTATTTGTCAAGCATGTATTAGATAACAGATATAAGTATAAACATGATTATGAATACATGAAATGGATACACATAAAAGGGAACATTAAGACTGGGACAGTAGGCACATTGGTGTGCTTATGCACACCCCTTAAAGACCTCTTAAAAATGGGATGAGGTCAACAGTCTAAAATTAAAGTTGTTGGGGTTTGGGGAAGAAACTACACTTGGAATACTGCATTCAGTATTTTGGTCACCACAATACAATAAAAATGTTGAGACTCTATGAAAGTACAGAGAAGAACAAAGATGATTAGGGGACTGAAGGCTAAACTATACGATGAACAATGATGGAAACTGGGCATAGCTAGTCCCACAAAGTCTAGATATACCACGTAGTGTGTTTCCATACTTGAGGGGTTGACACAGAGAGGAGGAGTTCAATCTACTCTTCACAGCACTGTAGAGCAATCCAAGAACTAATGGATGAAACAAAGAGAGATTCAACCTAAAATTGAGAAATTTCCTATTGGTGAGAACAATTAGTGGAACTGCTTGCCTTCAGAAGTTGTGGGTGCTCCAACATTGGAGGTGTTTAACAAGGTATTGGACGACCATTTGTCTGGAATGGCATAGGGTCTCCTGCTTGAATAGGAAGTTGTACTAGAAGACCTCCAATTCTATTATTCTATATATTCACTGCATGAGACATATTTTCATTAATAAAATAGGATAAGAAAAAATATCTCCTTCTCTAGCAGTATCATCTAATCTGAATCAAACTGCTCACCCTGTGGTTATTATTATACATGAGAGATGTGGTACAGATTAGTTGGGAATAGACATAATTATTTAGATCTCTATTTCCCATTTCTTCCAGGAGCTCAAGATAGCTCCCACAATTTTCTACAACAGTCCTGTGGGTTCGGCTGGCTGAGAAAGAATGACTGGTTCAGTGTTCCCCAAAATATTTAACCCTGTTCAGTGTCTTAATCATTATGCCACACTGGCTCTTCTGATGTACCTGTAGTCAAGAAGACCCCGAATGATGGGCTTCCATCATTTCTCATAATAACTATGCAAGACAAGTTAGAAAAGGAGTAATGACCATCTGGCTAAGTATGATTCAAGGTTAAGAGCATTTGTGCAGAAGGAAATTATAATTGTACTTGCCATATTCATTTCCCCAGTTTCCGTGGCCCCATTGACCACCCATTATAAAAGTAGGGAAATGTTGCTGCTATAAACCACTTTTTTAAGGAAAGAGATGGGTTTTTGCAAATTTATAGCCTCATTATCTAGATTATAATCACAATACAGCTATCAAATTAATTGCTTGATCATAAGCTCAATGCAAGTTCAGAATTCAAAATCAAGTTTGGTGAGAAAACAGAAACCAAGAGCAAACTGAGAGTTCACTAGATGAACCTAAATCAAATCCTATGGATTTCCCAAGAGTACAGTAAATATTTTATTGAGTTGGAAGTTATAAAGACTTTCCTGAGCTCTAAATTGTTCAAGCAAATTCTGATAGGTCCAGCTAAAGACTAGAAACATCTAGTCCCAGCCAAGGACAACCTGATCAAGTTTTGTTCCATCTGTTAGGTTATATCTGAGTAACCCAGCTGTTTCCAATATCTCAAAATCTTTTCAATGGATGGATTCCATCCATGTTATTTATTTAGCATATGACATATCATACATAAACTAGCAATATATATTAACATTTCACCTATATTAGTAAAACACAATAAAATATTAATGGTAAAAAGTTTTGTGTTCAAATACTAAGGTATTCTCAATGGATTCTCAATGAGGAGCCATGGTGGTGCAGTGGTTAGAATGCAGTATTGAATTCTATAATTCTTTATTGGCCAGGTGTGATTGGACACACAAGAAATTTGTCTGTGGTGCACATGCTCTCAGTGTACATAAAGAAAAAATAAAATACATTGATCAAGAATCATAAGATACAATACTTAGTGTAGTCATAGGTTACTAATAAGCAATCAAATCATACTAGGAAACAAATAAAACAGTATAAATTGTAAAGATACAAGCAACATGATTATAATCATAAGTGGGAAAAGATACTGTATGATTCTGTATTATTTGCTATTCTCAAGCTGCTTCACACACATATAGACCCTTACCTGTTCTGACCTGAGCAGAAAAGATGAGAGGATGCTAAGATAACTTTAATGATAGTTCACAATATGGTCTTTATTCTGTTGGGAGCTACCTGGGACAGACATTACAAGCAGCATTGCGATGACAATTTGAAGTGTTGCAGAATCCCAGGCAAGCTCACCTCTGAAAGAAAATTAATGAGAAAGCTGAACTATATTTGCAATCCCTGAATTAGTTCTTAATTGCTGCAAGTGGGAGAGAGTTATAGGTATCTTCAGGGACATTTACTGGAAGTGTTCTAGATTATGTTCATGGAAAGCCAGAGAAACTGAGGGTTGTATTGTATAAAAAGGGCTATTAGTTCCATCTCTCTGGGCATAGAAGGAAGGGCCAGTATTCTCAGGCAAACATGCATTAAATGGCACCATTAAACTTATTTGGCTGTTGCTTCCTCTCTCAGGTATTCTTGGTAACTGACACTTGGTAAGCATTGTTGGCCATTTCCAGTAAAATTTACTGCAAGCTATAGTTCTCAAGATTTATTGATAGTGGAGAAAAATGACATGGTAACACAGAAGATCCACATCCAAGGCAAATAATACAGTTGTGCTTTCTGCTGCAAGGCAAAGTTTTCAATCATTCTCTCTCTCTCTCTCTCTCTCTCTCTCTCTCTCTCTCTCTCTCTCTCTCTCTCTCTCTCTCTCTCTCTCTCTCTCTCTCCCTCCCTCCCTCCCTCCCTCCCTCCCTCCCTCCCTCCTTCTCTCTCTCTCTCTGTGTGTGTAATATCATAAAGTTTAGTTCCAGTTTGCATGTATGAAAATGTTGAAAGCGTGTTTCTAGGTTGGTAAATCTGTTTTCAATATTTCTATTTCTTGGATCCGAAACAGCTCTTTTGCTCCACATGAAAAAGCACCAAGCATTTTTTGACTTGGTTGATCTGGAGTTGCAGATTCTCCCACTTCCATTTTCCTTCTTTAGTTAGGACTTATTAATGCCTAGATTAACCATGCAGCTGCAGTATCCCTTTCTGAAAAAAATGGGTCACTTCTTTTCCTAGCAAAATATAATGACCTTTCAAAATTCATCAACAAATGTTTGTGTTGTTGATTTTTCAAGGGAAGCAGAAATTATCCAGCTATTTCTTAAGAGCACATCTGCTCATGTAAAAACTCCCAAAGGAGGAGTTTTCTTACTATATTTCCATGGGATTCATTGGAAGTATGGGAAGTCAATGAAGCTGCAGAATATCTGAGAGAGGCTGTATAAGGAAAGATCAAACAGTCATACATGCCTTTTCAATACCTCATTGTTAAGGGTGTACAAGGATGTTCCATCCTTTGAAGAACGTTGAAATCATATTTTGGGTCATCATATTGAATAAGAAGTAGTAGAAAAAGAAAGAAGAAGAATTTCTCTGCCCAGCACTACTTGATTTTATTTTATTTTTTTAAATGAAGTTTATCTAAATATAAAATAGACATAGAAATAAAAAGAAACTGAAGAAGGGAAAAGAAGGGAGGAAAGTGTGAGGTAAAAAGAAAAGGGAGAAAAAAGCAATAACTTCCAAATTTTGTCAGCATAGTAATGTGGAGGATAAGACTTTTACTTCTTCTAATTCTTGGCTACCTAGCAGTTCAAAAACCTGCAAATGTGAGTAGATAAATAGGTACCACTTCAGTGGGAAGATAACAGCATTCCATGTGCCTCCATGTATAATCATGGTGGCCACATGAACTTGGAGATGTCTTTGGACAACATTGGATCCCTTAGCTAAAAAATTAAGAGCACACACACACCTCAGAATCACACAGAACTGGCCAGGGAGAAAACTTTATCATTAATAAATGAATACTACTCATTTCTACAACAAACTAAATGAAACCAAAGTCAAAGTTTCATTTTTATCCATTTCAAACATCAAGTCTTGATAAAGTCTCCAAGTGGCAAAAAAACCTGGATAATTTCTTTTGCTTAATTAAAATAGTTAATGTTACTTCTGACCATCTGTACCCACTGTCAGTTGTTAGTGAATACTTGGTTCCATAGTATACAAAAGGGAATGCTGGTTGGAGCTCATTTTTCTTTTGATCCCATAGAGGGCAAAATTCTTCTGATTTTCTTAATGGTATCTGAAAATGCATCCAACCTGAACATCTGCATCCAAATCTCAAACAAATTCTAAATGCAGGCTTACATTAATCCAAAATCACTAGTGCCTTTTCTTTTTTCTTATTTTCTTCTTTCATCCTTTTTTTTTCCAACAGGAAATTTGACTCTTAGGCCCTTGGGACAATGAAATGTCATTTCATTCAGAGCTGTGGTTAGAATGCAGTATTGCAGGCCAACTCTGCCAGAAGTTTGATATTCACTGGCTCAAATTTGACTCAGCCTTTCGTCTTTCCGAGGTTGCTAAAATGAAGATTCAAATTGTTGGAGCAATAGGCTGACTCTGTAAACCAGATAGAAAGGATTGTAAAACACTGTGAATAAGTGCTATTGCTATTTCATATGCTTTATTCTATAAAGTGACATTTATGCTGAAAAAAAAACTATTTGTTTTTGAGACACATTTATGACTGAGAAGAATACTAAAAGTTGCAGTTAGAATTGTTTTCCAAATGATGACGACCCGGTCTCTGAGGAATAAAGGAGAATGGAGTTGAAGAAGCTAATTCCTGGTGCATGCCTGAGACAAATTTTCTGAGATTTAACTTGCTCTTGAGATCAAACAGAATCACACATTCAGATCTGTATAGCAAGCAGGGAATTACCCAGTGCATCCTTGTGAAATGAAAATGAAAATTTTGCATTCTTACAAAAATAATTTCCAACATGAGTTGGGTTGAACGCAGAGAGAATTACATAGCTTTGCCTCCCATATCCTGCAGTGGTTTCCCTGTTCTTGAAAAGAAGATGTTTTTTTTTCCTCATCCAATATTGCAAGGACAATCTGTATATTGGGGAAAGATCAGAACCAGCTGTATAACTTTCTTGCTCTGGGAGTTGGATTCATAGGTGACAAAAATAAATCTGGACATATTTATTATGACTTAATAGCCACCAATCATACTTGAAGAGAGCTCTAAAAACTATTACAATGTCTCCCATTCCAGCCAATTTTTAGATCTCCACTCTTGCACAGAAATTCTATTATTTTCAACTTTATTTGGCCTGCAACAAAAACCAGTGTTTTTTTAACCAATTATCATGGCCATCAGGAGAGCTCCAGCAGGTAGATTCTCTGATGCAATGGCATCTCCAGGATACAAGGGCCAAACTGTTTCAGCCTGGGGTTTGGGGAAAATGGGGAGGAATTTGGTATGAGCATTTGATTGTGTTAAGCCTCCAAATACATTTATCCTGGCTGTGATTTTAGTGGAAACTATGCTTTAAAAAAAACAGCCATTTTTGCCAGTAAACTTTGGCAGCATAGTCTGAAATTACTTTGCAAAGTTGCAAAGTCAGGCCCAGAAGCCCCTAAGAGATAAGATTTTCCCCTTTTACACACCTGTTCTTTTTTCTTTTCTTTAAGAGACATTTCTCTTTACCATAGACTTTCTACAAATCTTACCCAAGCCTTGATTCTTCAACTGTCTTTTGGGAACGAACTTTGCTAATTCACATAGCTCTTGCAATTATCATTTTGATTTGTTGATTGCATATGAAATACATATTCCACCCTTCAGACTTTCTTAGAGTTATAAAAAAAATTGCAATTGTATTCCAACAATCAGAAAACAACAACAACAATCAAAACTACCAACTGCAAAGATGATGCCAGAACATAACAGTGGAATTGAAAAAGAAAGAAAGAGAATAGTGTGTCAATAGTTTACAAAAATAAAAAGGGCTTTGCTTAGCAAGACAACAGAGTCGATGCAAGGTGAATTTCCTTGAAAAAAACCATTTGAAAAGTGGACCACCACAACAGAATTTCAGCTCAGTTACCTGGAAAGCTGATCAGTTCCATTGAGACAGCCACTCAGAGTCACTTATGGCAGGAATGTAGGCTAATCTTTCTGAGCACATGAATCAGAACTTGTAAGGAAATTAAGTTCCTTCTCCCTTGCATGATATTTTTATATAAACATGGCGTCACTGATGCAAATACTTTTCTAGAAGTTCATTTAATCTCCAGTTGCCAATTGGAAATGAGGCATTTGACCTGATTCGGAACTTAGAAAAAATGGAAATTCTCTGAAGTTTAATGGTCCAAATGAATTTGATTATTACACTGGTATTGTAAATGACATAAGACAAATTCTACAATCTGATAATCTTACATACCTTCACATAAACATGTCTAAAGGGACTGGTTTTGTGTGTGAGATATTTCAGGAATTTTTACAGAATCATATTCAGTCTCATAAGAACTAGATTATGGCAATTTGAATCATCATTATTATATATTTTTTTTTAAAAAAATATCCTTTGGCCTCTTCAGTGTTGCTTGATACCATGCTGCCTGATAATGCTGATTACCTTTGAATGACATAAAGTATACTGAGGCCCTTATACATTTATACATTGAAAGTGATATGTCATTCTTAAAAAATAATAATAAAACTGGTGATCTTCAGCTGCCAATAACATAAGAATGTTCCGACTGAGGCATTGGGTGTACATAGCTGAAAAGGAAAGACTTTTTGGATATTACAGGAAGGATAGATGTGGAATGATAGAAGTCATCAATCACTCTCACAGAAAAAGGCAGTTTGACCTTCTGATGAAAAGGTCACTTGCACACTTGGGAAAAGGTACTGCTGATAACTTTTCCTGGGAAAAATTCAAAAGAGAAAAAGAAACAACAAGCCCACTGTTACTCTTACATATTGGCTCAATCTAGATGATATGACCCTTATTACAAGTCAGATCTTGTAATTCAGGGGTGTCAAATATATGGCCCGCAAGGTGATTAGATTGGGTCCGCAGGGCCATCCTGGAAATAGTGAAGGGCTGGTCTGCAGTGCCTCTGCTAGCAAAAGCAGAGCTTGTGAGGGCCATGCATGGCCCTCCTGAGCTCCATTTTTCCTGGCAGAAGGTTGCAGGAGGCCATCTCAGCCAAAAACAAAGTTCAGGGGCCCGTTTTGCTGGCAGAGCACTTGGGCCACCACAGGCATCCCCTCCCCAACACAACTGATGTCATGTTGGCTATGCCTACTCTGACCACACCCATCATGGCCCCCTGAGGTCAAACACAACCCTGATGTGGCCTTCAATTAAATTGAGTTTCACACCCCTGTTGTAATTGGATGCTCAGGAGGGTTTTCGTGTCAGCAAACTTTTCCTGTTGTATTTCTCTCCATCTTTTGAGATGTCAGGATGCCTGAAATTGTGTGTAGATGGATTTGTGAGACTTCCTTCCTTCCTCCCTTTCCCTTCCCTTCCCTTTCTTCTTTTTGTTTTCACTGTTCATCTTGATGCAGACAGGTTTACATACACAGCATGTGGCGTTTTCATTCCTGTCAGCTGATTTGCATCTTTTGTTCTTTCCTTTTGGATTTGCATTGATAAAACACAAAGCAGAAAAAAAAAACGGGAAAAGATTCAGTAGTATATCTGTTCACATCACTTTGTTCCAGTTGTATGCAAAAATATTCACAAGTGTCCTTGTTAACATTCAACTCTGGGCACTGAGAACTTGAACAGAAAAAGACTAATAGAATACACTGGAAGTTTATCCAAAGTTGTTTTGGTCTTTCCTGGATAATTAGATGGCTGCTATATAATCTCACATCTCACATACTGAGAAGAACTCAAAGCTCTGCTTTCTTTTTTATCTCCAGTAGATAATCTCTCAATTGTAGAGAGATGCTGCATGAAAAAAAAAAAAAAGCTGTTTCATTAAAAAGTACTGTTTTGTCATCTTACAGGGCTCAAGAGACATGTTGCTGGATCCCATCATTCTAAACATTTTTTTCTAGTATCCAACTTCCCTTTTGGGGGAAAAGGTAGTTGAGAAGGTGGTTGTGTAACAACTTCAGAAGACCCTGGATGACACAGATATCCAGACTCCTGTTGATCAGGATTTGGGCCTGGGTAGAATTGGTTGTACTTTGGATGATAGCCATCCTTGCTCTGCTTGACTTCTCTGCAGCTTTTGATACTTTTGACCATTATATCCTTGTGGACCAGGGTGGGTAGATATCACTGTATTTTGCTGGATCAACTCTTTTCTTCAGGATCATTATCAGTCAGCAGTGATTGAGGATGAAGAGAGATTCTACTTTTGGACTTTTTTCTATCTACTATGCCATAGGGTCCAGTGTACTTTTTCCTCTTATCCAACATTGGATGAGTTCACATGTTGCCAGTTATACATCTCTTCCTCTGGTGAATTAAGTGATGCTGGTGATGTCTCATCTAAGTGTCTGGGGACTGTGGGGGCCTGGATGAGGTTTCAACTGAACACTGGAAGCTTGAATAACTCTGGATTCAGGGTACTGCTGCTTTTGGAATATACCATCTTTGGTGCCAGGTGTGATACTTAATGGGGTCCTATTAGACTCATTACTTCTGCTCAAAGAGCAGGTGTAGTTATGAACAGCTTTGTGTGATGTGCCAGTTGCACTTGTTCCTAGATCAGGAGACTGCTAATGGTCATTCATGTCCTGTATCCTGGTAACTCCTCAATGTACTCATGTAATGTGTGCTACATGGATCTGCCCTTAAAAGAGCATCTGGAAGTTATGATTGTGCTATTATTTCTATGACTTTTTTTTTACCCATGAGACAGATGTCTTGATTCCTATCTCCAATAAGCCATGAAAAAACTGTTAAAATAATGTTATTATTCTTATTAACAGCAGAATTGGCAAGGTCATTTGGATGGCAAGGAGTCTATAATGGATGATGGAACTGAGCACTTAAGTAGATTATCTCTGGAATTATTAAAAGTTCCCATCCTTGGAAATGAACAATGGTTTTTCAACCAAATATACAAGGAACATCATTTAAATCCAACATAATGTATTTGATTCAGCATACTGCATTTGATTCATGTTTCATTGATGGTATGAGGACTTCTGCTTTGGGTGTGTGTGGGGTGGACCTCTAAGGTCCTTTCTAGCGCTATGAGTCTATGATACTTGTCCATTAACTTGGAACAGAATACTTGTGTTAGGTATCGATAATCTTTGACTTATGATCCTAATTGAGCCCAGAATCATGGCCATAAGTCATGATGGTCATTAAGCAAGCCATAATGTGACTGGCATAATGTGATTTTACAACATTTTTTAATGATGATCATTAAGTGAATCTATGATTGTTAAGCAAACATCTCAGTCATTAAGCAAACCCATTGTCAACAATGGGTGCTGGCTGGAAACCAGAAGTAAATGCTGGTTTCTTTCGGGTATAAGCAGACCCAGATTTGAAGAGTTTAAACTAGCTATCTTATTATTCGATTGCCCATTTCACAGGATTCTTCCAAGATGGGCAGTTCATCCCTGAGAAAGATTAGATAAGATTCAACAGCATTGGGGCGGGGGGGGAGGGCATGGTTGGATCTTGCTCTTTTGTTTCTATGTAAGAATTGCAGACTAATCCCCTGTGACTCCTCCTCCTGACAGGGACAGTCTCTCTCTCTCTGACAGTTTATGTCAACAACAACAACAACAACAACAATAATAGAAGCAGCAGCAGCAACAACATCACAGTTACGTGGCTGTGGGATGCTGCAAAGGACTGAAAATATGGGTCAGACACCAAGCACCCCAAAATGCAAATGCAAACATGGGAGAGAATGGCTGTTAGAACTTTGAATCTGGATTGTATCTATTTTTGGCTCCATCTTAATTCCAAGTTAGTCAAGACCTCCTGCAATATCCCACTAGACCACATGAAAAAAATACTGATCCATCAAGCATGCAAATACATTCATAGAGACAACTAGCTTGTCAGGAAGAAAGATACATCTTAACCATGGGTATCCAACCTTTTGCCTTTCCTTGGCCACTTTAAATGAAGAGGAATTGTCTTGGGGTACACATAATATATATTATAGTTAAGGTATATAAATCACATAATAATGTTAAAAAAAATATAACTTGTGAGGCCACATCTAATGTCCAGGCCACATGCAGGCCATGGGTCATGGGCTGGACATGCCTGATCTAAACCTTTCCTCCTGATTTGCTCCTTTTTATTCCTCAGCATTTTATTTACAGATAAAAGGAAGCACTTTTTACACAATACAGAGCTATCTGGCAGAATTCATTGCAAGATGCAGAGATAGTTACCAACTTGGATGGCTTTAAAGGGGGATTGGATAAATTCACAGAGGTTAAGTTTGTCAAGAATTATGATCTTTAGACTCATACTTCAAGATCAAAAACAGTTCTTCTGCTTGTGAAGATCTCAGAGGCATCTCCAAGAAACAAAATGGTACATTAAGAGGGGCTTGACCTGATCCAATAAGGCCAATCTTATGCTACTATGTTTTTATGCTCTTATTTCCTGATATAAAAGCACATTCAGTCAGGCGAGTCCTCAATTACACCTTCAAAGGGTAGAGCCCAAGATATGAGTCCTCTCTCCTGTAGTCACATTATTTCCCATTCTTCACTTTGTGTACCACACATAGCATGATTCCTGATCTTGTGAATTTGCATGGATCAGTAGCACAAAAAGATTAAGAAAAAATATATTCTTATGGGATCCCTTAATGCTCCTTTTGTTCAAAATCTACTCAATTATTTCTTTTGAACAGGGAATATGTCTGAGACTAGAATCCCTTTTTAAAAGTATATTACCTTTGTTATTCTAATAAGCTTCGTTGCCTTTTAAAATGTATAAAATTCCCCCATCTTTAGCTCAAATGGCTTAGGTTAATAAATGAATGAAGCTTAAAGGAAGGAAAACAGAAATTTTCAGTGTTATTGAAAGAAGGAAGAGTGTCCTATAGGTTGAATCAAATTGATCCGCAAATATTATCTCACATCATTGATGGACAGATGACATCTCAAGAAAGCCCTAAAACCATTCAATCAGAGCTTAGCTACAAGGACACCAATTAAATATTAAAGAATTCTGAGTACACAAAATGAGAACAAGTCTCATCTCATGTATAATCGGAAGATCTGGGGTTGCTGGCAGTCTGTGGATATATCCCCCTGTCCCCAAGCTCTTAAAAACATCACTCCCAAATTATAATATTTAATTCTACCATTAGGGGATTAGCAATATTTGAGGAGTAACCACACATACATGCTATCTTTAATTATTTCTAATTTATTAAAATAAAATAGACTGTCTATGTGACAATTCTTCAAAGCACAGAATTTGCTAAGATCAAAACCTACCTAAATCAGCCAATGTGATTTTTTTTTTAACTCAGCCTTATCAGATAGGGATAAGAATCACCAGGAAGATGCTTATTTAATCATGAATTGGTCCCTTTTATTTTATTTTTTCTCCTTAGAAGTTGCTCCCTTGCCTTAGAAATGTTCCTATTGGATAAATGTGCTTTTTCTTCCTATGGAAGTCAGTGGAAGAGAACAAAGACCAGGTCATTGAGGGTTCTAGGAAATTGCTTTATAAATATAGGTAGTCCTTGTTCTGTCTTTAATTGTTGGCTGAATATAAAGACAGACAGGCCAAACTCTACATACAAAGTTTCTTTATTGGAATCACAAGGTATCCTCAAGGTATAACTCACAGTTATGTTGAGATTCATCTTAATTTCCAACTCTTTGCACAGATGATTTCATAGTGTAAAAGGATAGTGATCTTTCATCCCATAACACTGGAGCAAAGGGTAAGACACCAGCACGCTGCTGGGGTCCAAGCAGGAGTAACACAACCAAGGGTCAATTCAGTGACCAATCAGGATTACAGATGTGATCACATGACATGAACTACATTTCTCATGATGCATTAACTACATTTACCATGGGGCATTCCCTTAAGGGGACAACTCCCAATTCTAACTTAACTATCTCAATTCCCAATTACCTATATACTGTGTGGACAGCACAGTCCTCACTTAATGTCCCTAACTGGAACCAGCAACTCTGTCATCACGTGAAGTTGTAATGCAAAACATCATGAGAACTCCTGGCTTAGTGATTGTGGTCATTAACTCTGGTTCTTAAGTGAGACATCATGTGACTAACTTGTGGTCTCTTGCCAGTTTCTCCATTGACTTTACTTATCAGAAGCTGGCTGGGAAAATCACAAATGGCAATCACATGACCTTGGGAGATCATAATTATTGCAAATGTGTGATGGTTGCCAAACACCTGAATCATGATCTCATAACTACATGGATTCTGCATGGTCATAAATGCAAGGATTGGTCACAAGCCAATTTTATAAGGACTGCTATAGTTTTGAACAATTGCTAAATAAAAGGTTGTTAAGTGAGGGCTGCCTATATAATCAAAAATAAGATGCCCTGTGTGTAACTTAGCTAAGTTTTATTTAAAGAAGCCCGTGGTTTATTTTGTTTTAGCTGCATATGACTATTTCTAGGTCCTCTGTAGTAGATGTATTAATGCAGTATTTCTTAACCTCTGCAACTTTAAGATGTGTGGACTTCAACTCTCAGAATCTCCAATGGTGACTGGGGAATTCTGGGAACTGAAGTCCACACATTTGAAATTGAGGAACACTACTTTAATTAATGGTTCTCACTAGTTCTGAGAAAAGTATTTTTTAAAACCCCCTTGGAAAAAGGTTTTCTGTAACACCACAATATTTAAGTGTATATATGAATAGATGTACAAACACATCCAGTTCTGCCCGGATCTGTAGAACCGGTAGCTCTGAAGAGCAGCAGACATAGAACCGGTTCTGTGTCTGCTGCTGTTTGGCCCACCTGCTCGCCCGGGCTCTTATCTGACCTTTATTTCCTGCTTTTTCAACCTCAGTTGCTTTGCGCGGCAGAGCTGAGGTTGAAAAAGCAGTAAAAAAGTGCTTTTTGAAACACTGCACACCTGTGTGCAGCATTTATCAGCTTATCAGTTTATGTCATTTCTTTCCTGGAACAAAAAGAAATATCTGCACTTCTCTTGGTGTTCTCTCCTGAGGTTAGGACTGCCATTAATGACAGATTTATTGATTTATTGTCAAAGGATGAAAGCTGGAGCAAACCACATCAAATGAGAAGAACATCTGGAAGCCTCACCAGAAGTTCAGCTTTAGCACTTGGCTGATGGATGCTATTTTAAGCCTTCCCAAAACAGTGCTATGAAAGACAAAAGTATTACTCCTGGGGGAATTTCACGAGTGTCAATTCTTACTGACATGATACCTCAATCAATCTTCCCCTTACACTGTGAAAGTGGTGATGGCTAGATGTGAGGATATGGAGTTCAAAGTTCTCAAAAGATAAATTTCAGCCATGTTTAAAACCACCCCCAAAAAAGAATGGCCACTTCTTTGACATTTTAACAACTCGACTGACAGATAACTGTTTTACTCCAAACTGCCAACTTCAATGCCCTCCTAATTTAATGCAGCAGAGAAAATAGAACTCAGTAACAGAGAGTTCTGAAATTAATTTACTTACAGTATACGTCTACCCTTATTGACTTGATTGCTGGTGAGCCCAAGCCGTTTTCAGCTTTGCAATAGTAGCGCCCTCCTTGATGTCGCTGTATGTTTGTGATCCTCAGGGTCTCATTAAAAACACTCGAATCTTGAAACCGGTCAGAGGCACTTCCTGCTGTTTTTGTCCACCTGATCTGAGCAAGCATCAAAAAAGAATGTTACCTTAGTTGGCCCTTCTCTTCTTTTTGTCACCAAGAAACATGACACAGTAGCACACACAATATTGCATTTCAAGAATATCAGGTATTCAAGGAGCAGACATGGAATTATTTTACTAAGATACAGAAAAAGAAAGCTATGTTTGACTAACCCAATGTAATTCTATCAAATGTGGGCTAATTATGAACAAATGTAGACTTGAGAAGAAATAAAAACTCAGTTTGTTTTTTAGGATATCTAATATCATTTGTTTTGTTATTTACCATTTTGAATTTAATGGCAGTGCATGGTCTAAAAACATTCAGAAGAACTAAGTTTTCTAGAATCAATGTAACACTAATTAAATGTATTTCATTAGTTACCAAATTTTATGGGATTTCCCTGTTTTAAAGTGAGTCTTTTATTGGGGAAAAATGTGCATTCGGAAAACAGGATCCAAACGTTTTCATTATAAATAAAATTGCAGATTTTTCTGTGGCTAAAAAAATAACACATTTAAAATTGAATAGAAAAATACATAAAATTGGCAGGGTTCACATGGCAAGGATTTAGATTGGTCTGCTTATCAGCTTCTTAGGCACAAAAGAGATTTCATACAGTATCTGTAAAACTTCATGGTTTCAGCAATTATTGAACACATGGAATTATATGCAAACTCTCAAAGTTTGCAATATCATAGTTTTCTAAAATGATCGATGAATTTGTGTGATTCCGCATTAAAGAGTACAACCAAATAACAAATAAATGACACAGCAATGAGAGTAAGATTTGGACAAAGAGCTAGACCCATTGGCTTAACCATCTCTCAAAACTCACTCCTGGGTTTGCTCCCCGTTGTAGACTTATGTGATGTGAGCTTTAATTACACTCCTATCTTGTGTTCAAAAGAATGCATTACCTTCTGGATTCCAAGATGCTCATGCACCAGGAGTGGGATTCAACATTTTTTACTATCGGCTCTGTGGGCGTGGCTTGGTGGACATGGCAGGGGAAGGATACTGTAAAATCTCCAGTCAGATGTGCCAGTTCTCTGAACTACTCAAAATTTCCACTACCAGTTCTCCAGAACTGATCCGAACCTGCTGAATACCACTTCTGCCACAAACCCTCACAAATGATTGTAATCACAATTCTAACCCATCCTCAGGAGTAGCAGTGCCTTCCAGGAAATGGAAAAATCTTAAACCTTTCTCTTTTAGAAACATGTCAGTGTGATGATCCAGGATGGGATACAAAACAAACACAGTCACAAAAACCTGGTAAAGCCCCTTTTATTCCTTCACTTTGCTTCTAAGCTCCAAATATCCTTGATGGAAGACAAAACCTCCCACACAAACAGTTACAAGAAGGAGGAAAAAAGCAACACAAACCAGGCAAGATAAAAGCTGGAGAACATCTGCAGATAACAGAACACACACTGGGAAAGACGCCAAACTCAGAGAGGAACATAAGAGATGCTTCCATGCTTTATTTACAGTGTTTGCCTGTATGCATGTCCATCCTCTTATTCAGTTGTCACAGCTGCAGCCCATGAAGAGGATGAAGACCCTCTCCTCCTGAGTAGACCATGTATCTCCCTTATCCTCTCCTCCCTGTGTGCCCTAGGATGGAGAGGGGGTGGGCCTGGGTCTTCCTCTGACTGCCCAGCCGACCTATACACTTCCCCAGCCTCCTCCACAACTTCCGGAGCCACACTTCCACTCGCTGTTGGCTGTTTCTCCTCTCCCTCAGAGTCATTCTCCACCAGGGGCATGACAGTCAGTTTTGCAACAATGTTTATGACCACAGACAATCTAATAGAAATTACCACCATGAGAAACATTACATCAAATATTTTGTATTATCTGTAACTTCATAAGAGACTTGCACAAAGCAAAGTTAGTCAAGCTGCGGTTGGTACACCCTATCTTGGTAACTCTCACTAAAAGAAACTCAGGTGTTAAATTCTTAGTCCTTCTTAAACCAGATAGATGGGTTCTGCTAAATAATTCAGCATATATGTGATACAGTTAGCCTTAGAAGAGGGATTCCCCTCCTCCATCCATATTTTAGATTGTCGGCATTTTCTATTATTAAACTTCTTGTCATAAACAGTTTTAAATCATCTGAACAAGGAATGTCCTGTCAGATAAATGCTTAATACTATATCGGAAGGTTTGTGTTTTTTTCCTCCATTACTCGACTTCTCCTTTGTGCATGTCCTATTAAATGCATGAATGGCAACTACAACCTCTAGAATAACCTCTGAGGTTTAGAGTTTAGCAGGTTAAAAATTGTGAAATTATTCAATAAGGCATTTCATTAGGATTTTTTAGAAATCCAATTTGTAAATGGAAGTAAATCCAGATAGGTGATTTATCTGGATTCTTAAGTTTTGGATGACATAAAATGGAGTTTGTGCAGAAGAGATTGATTTGATTGTACAGTGATTCTCCACCATCCATCACAAATTGCCATGGAACCAGGCATGATGAGTGTTCTGACCAAGGCTTCCTGAGTCGGTAATTAAGCACATGCTTAGTTAAAACAATTCTTGTTTTATTTCAATGCTGGGAATTATTTTCATTCCTAGCTGGTAATGAGTCCAAAACAGTCCCTTCAAGATAAGCATCCACCTTTCTTTCTTTTGAATTGCTGCCAACAACTAGAGTGCCAGATGCATTATTAAAGAAACAAACAAAATAGAGTTTCAAGGATTAATCCAAACAGAATGAATGACTTTGCTTTCTACAAAGGTTTCTTCACCTTTGCCTGTCCTTTATATCTTATGGGAGGGGCTTATGATTGTAAGTTGTGATTTATGATTGTAAGTTGTGCTTACTTATGACTGTAAGTTGTGCTGTCCCACTCATGCGCATGCATGTGTGCACATGCACACATACATATACTCACATAACATGGGTGTAAGGAGTCTTTATTAAGGCTTCCGACGAGCCTAAATTGGTATTCCCCAGCAATTCCCTGTGCCGGCACCAATTCAACTTAAATGAGTTCCACAGACCACTCAAATGAAGCCAAACAGAATGAACGACTTTGCTTTCTACAAAGGTTTCTTCACCTTTGCCTGTCCTTTATACTTTATGGGAGGGGCAATCACCTCCAAGCTTTACTCCCGAGTCACCCTTTTTGTCTCAGCTGCTCTTGCCTTCGAGCAGTTCTGCACACACATGCACTGGGAACAGGCTCCCCCTGTTCCTCTGCCTTGCTGCTGCAAGACTCTGGAGGCTCCGGATTCAGCACACCACTCCCAGATGGTCCTAGCCCCATCTCTGCATCAGATGCAGGACCCTCATCCAAGTCCTCTCCAGACTTCCAGACTGGTCCCCATTCTTCCCCACTATCCAATTCTCACAGGTTGTTGGTGAACCACAACAATGAGTTTGGCCTACAGTGATTTAATTTGTAGCCTCCAGAATGCCACTGGTGGATGATTATTATTCAGCAGATACTTTGGAGAGATTTTGAAAGGCACAGCCAAAATTTTAGAGGAGTCATAAGGAGTTCTAGATATTATTTCCAGTCCTCTTATAAAGCAGAAGTATCTTCACTTGTTTATGTTTTCCCCACTAAAAGTGCAAGGATTTGATTTGTTTTATTTACATTATTTCATTATATGCAATTTTATCAGCACTGATGTGTAGTGACCTCATGGGTAGACCTTCTCCAGGATAATCTATCACCAACCTGGCCCCTCAGGTTACCTGCTGGTGCACTCATAACTGCTGTAATACTCCATCCACTCAGCTGCTAGTTATCTTCTTCTCTTTTGTTCTGTGTTTCCCAGCATTACAAGCCATCTCAATAGAACTAGGTATTTGCAAAAAAAGGCTAAAATAACATAATTTGAACCTAATCATTTTGCTATTAGTGAGAACTATGAATTGATTTGTCCTATCATCCAACTTTTTTTATATTTTCATTACTACATATGGCATTAGTAGTCTTATTCAACAATTTAAATGCATCAGAATATTTTTTCTACCCAGTTTCTACAGATTCCAACTTCTTTCACAGAGTGTTGAAGGAAAATAATTACCTATATGATTTTGCAAATCAAAACATGTCCTGATATTTGAATATATATTTTAAGATGTTCATATTTATCATATCAAGTGCTACTCAGTGGCATGTATTTATAGAATGCTGCTTCTTTTCCTATGGATAGTCAATCCTAAAAGGTAAAACTATTCACCAATAACTCCTTAGCAGTTCTAAAGCAGGTTCCTCTATGTGGAATGAATATATAAATTGTTAGGGATAACATTGTTTACCCTAACTGGTTTAGGTGAAATAATAACTATGAATCATAGTTAGTGTATGTTAAAGTGTCTGCAGCTTTAACTGTGAAATAGCAATTAAGGGAGTGGTTATGAAAACAATATAAAAGTAGCAAGTCTACAGCTTGCTTGCTCTGGCTTTGATGATCCCTGATTACTGCTTGGAATCAAGACTGTATTGCTCGAACGGGAGAGACAACAAAGGACTGATTTGTAAGTGAACTGACATAGGATATTCTACATGGACTTTGCTAACTGAATATCCCTGAATGGACTGACTACATGGTAAATGAATATTGGACTGTTATTTGACTATGCCATAAACTTATACTGGAATAAAATATATTCTTGATAGCACAAGCGTATCTGTTATTTTTACTGTATGTTAATAAACATACAAGCTTAGCTCACTCATTTATCTGTGTGCCTATCTGACTAACGCTGCACATTCTGTTTAGCTTGTCTACCTAACCCTGGTTGGGGAACCCAGGCTTAACATAAATTATAATTCTGTTATCACTATGTTTCTACTTCTTCAGAGTTAAACTTTTGCTTCCAGGGAGTCTAACAGGAAATGGCATTACTTGTAATATTCTGATCTTTGTAGGTAAGACACATCACAATTGTCTGATTCCCACCCCCTTGCCTGCTCTACCAAACACTAGTCTGTTGTGTATTTTTTTTTTGTCTGCTTGTCCCTTTAATACTGATGGTGACCATTTGAATAGCTTCATTATCAGTTCTAAAGCTCTTTGTTCGATTTGTTGTTATTAGGTTGGTCTTTTTTTCATATTTAAGTTTAGTACCATTTTTCCACTATTCTCCTTGATTTTTATTAGCAGACCTTACATATCCTTTGCATTTTCACCTATTGGAATAGTGTCATCAGCATGTCATAGTTTATTGATATTTCTTCCTCAGTTTTAGAACCACAATGTCTTCTTCCAATCCAGGTTCCCTTAATTCAACATACAGATAGTCATTGACCTACAACCATCAATGGTTGTATGTTGTATGTAATGATGTTCAAAGTGACAATGGACCTCCCCAGAGCTATTAATGAACTGTTTTAGGAGTTACAATGGTTGTAAAAATATGCTGCCCTGTAGTTACATGATTAAATTTTGATATGTAGCAGTCAGTTCATCTTCACTATTGCTTGCAGTGTCCTGTGGTCATGTGATTGTATTTTTTACTAATTTATGATAAAAAAGGGGGGGGAATGGAGTTCCTTAATGACTCTGATATTCAGTTAATGATTGTGTTCATTTAACAACAATAGTAAAAACAAATTAGCCATAGCTTCAAATTTGGTTATGTGATATCATGACTTGTTACTGCAAAAACTTATAATTGTAAGTTGTGCTGTCCCACTCATGCACACGTATGTGTGCACATGCACACATACACATACTCACATACCATGGGTATAAGGAGTCTTTATTAAGGCTTTCGACGAGCCTAAATTGGTATTCCCCAGCAATTCCCTGTGCCGGCACCAACTCAACCACAATGAGTTCCACAGACCACTCAAATGAAGCCAACACTAGCCAAAAGCAAATTCCCAGGGCAAAGGAAAGTTCCAAGACAAAGACAAATCCATGGTCAAAGGCAAGGGCAAAAGTTGAAGAGAGACAATCCAAAGTTCAAGGCAAGAACACACAGCAAAGAAAAGAACACATTGTTCCCAGCATCATCTCCATCTCTCTGCTATGTTAAATAGCCAGTTTCTGGGTCAGCCCATCAAGAGGGGTGAGGCTGCCTCCTCGTGAATAATCTGGCTGACCTTCACTGTCTTCCTGTCTTTCCTCTGCCCTATGTGTTCTCAAATCAGGTGAAAAAGGCAGTTCCTTTTCCTCATTGCTGACCAGCTGCAGTTACATGTTTTTCCCACCTGAAGCCTCAGGGCTGTCCTTCTGCAACTGTAATTCAGACAAATGACTCTCAAATCACTGCTCGGAGCCATTGACCAAATCCTCTATTGACATGCGTGGAACTGATTCATCCTCCTCCAACCTGCTATCTGGAGAAAGTGTCCAGGGGAGTCATCACATAATTTCAGACTCAGTTATATCTGTAAGTCAAGAACTACCTGTATAAACTGAATAAATAAGGGATGAGTATATAGCCTTGTCACACTCCTTTGACAATCTGAAGCCAAGCTGTCTCACCATATTGTGCCGATACTGTGTACAGATTATACCCGACAATGTTGAGATGTGCTCGAAATCTTATTGTATTAAGCATATTCCACAGCATAAGATGATCAACAGAAACAGCTTTCTATAATCAACAAACGTAATAAGGACTTCTTTTTTGGTATTTTTTGACTTTCTCAATTATCTAATTTGTATCAACAATCATGTCTCTTATTCCTCAGCCTTTGCTAAAGTCATCTTGAAATCTATCATGCCCATTTCCATGCAGGTTACAAAACTGAGTTCGTTGATCCTAATAAGCATTACTTTTGATAGCATATGGGATTAAGGTTGCTGTAAAATTTTTGGTTTCTCTTTTGGTATTGGAATGCAGATTGAATTCTTCTAATCTTTGGTCTATATGGATAGTCATGACTTCTTTTAATATGCTGCTCATTGTTCAAATCTGCTGGCATGATTTAAATATATTGAATGAATGGGTTCATCTTCTGTTGCTTATCATTTTTCTGTTGAGATTTCATCAGTTTTTGTAGCCTTCCAGTTTGGCAATTTGTTAATCTAACATCATGGATATTATTGGATTGTTCTTCCTGTTGCTTTGTGTAATCACACCAGAGAACATTTTTATGAATTTTTCATATCCATTCCCATTGGTATCTGCATCAAATTTGTTATATATCTCTACCTTTCACAGATTGTAAAGACTTGCCACTACTGTTGACTTTCAATCACTTGTACAGTTTACAACATCCTCTTTTCCCCCATTAAATACAGAAATACACGTTCTGCCTCGAGACATGTAGAAAAGGAAATCTATGAAAGATCGTTTCATATTAAAACCCTGGGGTTGGAACATTTGCTTATTTATTCTTTCCTTTGAAACCCCAGGTTCCACAAACTAAATATCACACTACTAAAATAATTTTGAAGGAATTTATTTTGTTTGGAATCCAACTAAATGTCTGCTAAATTTTGTAAACTAACATCTACCTTCTAAAATACTGTAGAAAATACATAGGTCAACGCAGAGTACTTGTTCACCATTGCAAACTGCAGGATATAATATGAATCAGTTTGTAAATAGTTGTATAGACAGAAAATGTCTATTGCAAATGACATAGCATGAAGACACTGGTGGTCCATAGAGTATAACAGTACAGCTGACCTCTCCTTATCACAAGATCATGCAGAGACAATGATAAATATGTAAAAGTAGTATGAAGATCTGTTATATTCCTTGATTTTACATGGAAATCACTGCAAAATAACCAGGACCTTAAATCGCTAGCTTAAATGAAACATGAATACTGAATGATTGAAACAGTAAATTATATTTAAGTTGACAATACTGATTGTTTAAGGTAGAAATGAAGAAAAATGATTTTCATTCAATATAGAAATGATGAAGGCAGGAATGTATATCAAGAAAACATGATACCATCATTCTCAAGTAAAGGCCCTGTCCCACTGCACTTACGGATGCAAAGAGGATGTAAAACGTTAAAAAAAGCTTGCCATCCATTGGAAAACGCTATGCATCCGTTGTGTACTCATTGCATACATGTTTCATACGCTCTATCCCTCAAGGATCCGTCCACTGCGATTTCATCCTTGCAAGAAGTTTTGAGTTGCACAAAACTTTGTGAATGGATGAACTTTCTGCCGTGTACGATGTAAATCCACGACATATACGAGCAACAAACATTCTATGTCTGTTTATCATCTGTTAAATGTCCGCTGTATCCTCTCTACATCCTCTGGGCATCCTCACAACTCACATCCGCTGCAGCTGAAAACGGAAAGAAAGGGTACATGGAAGGTCTATACATCGTTAGTAGCACGAAAATAGAAAGGATGCGTTTGCATCCGATATACATCCGTGCGGCATCCCCTTTCTTTCCTTTAGGTGTACATGATGCATCCACTTCATCCACTGTCATCCGCTAGGCTTCCTATGAACATCCATTTAACATCCCCGCTACATACTACCCACGTCCGTTCTTTTCTGTTCTTTTCCATTCTGTTTATACAATTTTTTGCCACTTTTTGAAGCGGATGACAACGGATGGAGCCACCCCCAAAATTTTGCTCATCCACTGTGTCCTTTATGCATGCATTTTGCGTCCATCAGCCAGTGGGACCTAGCCTTAAGGCTTTAGTGAGGCTAAAGAAGAGACTTAGAAATAATGTTTCCACTGCCAAAGGATATCACAAGCAACATTCCTCTACTTAATATCAAATAGTCCCATGTGACTCCAACAAACATTTTAGTAAGCACAATTCTACAATTCACTGCCATCTTCACTTGTGATGATACCCAACAATTCAAGCTTAACTCCTGCTAAATTAATGGACACAACCATGCAGTATTTTGCCAACTTCATGGAAGTAATTTGTCATTGCCTTCTGGGATTTTTGATCTTCACAGACTTGTTTATAGTCCATTTGGTGATCTCTCATCCAATTATTAACGTACCAAACAATATGTCAATCCTAAAGCTGACCTGACCAAAGCCATTTTGCCACTTCAGTGTTGCCTCACTGGAACTGAGGGATAGAGAGTGGGGAATAGAGATAGCTGGGATTTTGTAGCCATAACAAAATACTTTCTCTTGAGAACCAAGGACATTCTCACACTTGATCAGAGAGAGGAGGAGAGATATTACCTGGCAAGTGAACTGCACCTCGATTGGTCCATGTGACTGATTGGTGAAAGGGGAAAAAAAATACTTTTTATTAGGTAAAAACCAGGGAAACTTCAGAGTCGGTTTTCACCAAATCTATACCAATATGATAAATCCAATAAATCTATTCTTTGAGGAACCTACCTGCCTCAGAGATTTGCTTGCTATGGATATACTATTTGGAACCCTGACACAATATCTGTAAGCAAAGAAATACCGGCCAGGTGCTTTCACCTCACTGGATTGGTTTTAAAAGGGGATTAAATAAATGTATAGACATCAGTACTGTACAAGCATTAGTACTGTATAACTCATCATCCATACTGCACCTTGATTCACAGACTAAACATCAGATACTTGCAATTAACAGTAAAATAAGTCTAGTATTCTAGAATCATAGAAAGGATCTTGGAGTACAACTCCCTGCCCAAAATTTCTCCAATTCTGGACAAATATTACTTTGTTAATGATTATTTTAAACTAGCTCAATACCCATGCTTTGTTACAAAACTATGTGGTCAGGCTTAGTATGTAAAACTAACTTACTAAAATAACTAAGTAACACAAGAACCTAAAGCCCATGTCACATTGCCCAATGGATGCAAAAAGGACACAACGGACGAGCAAAATATTCCATCCGTTGTTATCCGCTCTCAAAAGGGGCAAAAATTTGCATAACCAGAGCGGATAACACGGACACGAGGAGGATGCAGGGCAGATTCAAATCGGATGAGGAATGGAAGCCCAGCGGATGGAAGCAGATGGGAGCAGATGGCACATCCGCTAGGCTTAGGGGGGGCCTCTGCAAAGCGGACGCGGAACGGATACAGCAGATGCACAGCGGACGCGGAACGGATGAAGCGAATGCACAGCGGATGCACAGCGGAAGCCTAATGGATGCCTGGCGTTAATTGCGCATGCGGGGAGGATGCATTGCGTCAGCCCCGTGGATATAACAGAAGCAGCTCGGAAGCAGGTCGCCATTCAGAGGAAAGACCTGCTGCCGGATGGATTGGCTGCCTTGCCTGCCCTGCCTGCCTCCAAGCCTTGGTGCCAACCTTGGTGCCAGCCTGCCTGCAAGCCTTGCTGCCAGCCGGTCTGCCTGCCAGCCTTGCTGCCTGCCTTCCTGCAAGCTTTGGTTCATGTCTGCCTGCCAGTCTTGATGCCAGCCTGCCTGCAAGACTTCTTGCCAGCCTTGGTGCCTGCCTCCCTGCCATCCTTGGTGCCAGCCTTCCTACCAGCCTTGGTGCCTGCCTGCCTGCCTGCAAGCCTTGGTGGCTGCCTGCCTGCCAGCCTGACTGCCAGCCTCCCTGCCAGCCAGCAACCCCACAACCATGCGGAAGCACAGCAAGCCTCAGCCATCTGCTGCCAGCCCTTGCAAGAGGGACAGGGCTACCATCCCACCCCCTGGCCCTCACTCTGGTTCTCCTGGGGCTTCTGCAGCACGGGCTCGCTCTTCTGGGGCTGGGGCTTCTGCTGCTTCTGCTTCTGGAGGAGCTGATGACAAGCACTCCAGCACCAGCCACTTCCACAGCACCTGGACCCTTCACCCCTGAGACTGAGCAACCAAGAGGAGTGCCAGAGACTCATTTTTGTTTTATAGCTTGTTGTTAATAAAGTCTATTTATGATTCACACACTTGCTTCATTTCTTTTTCTTAATAAAGTCTTGGTGGAAACGTTTAGAAATGGTTTAAGCCTTTGCATGCTTGTGGGATGGGTAAGGATAGCTTTGGAATGGGTAAGGATACCTTTGGAATGGGTAATAGCTGTGGGATGGGTTAGGATAGCAGTGGGATAGATAAACCTCCAGTGCAAGCATAGTGGGACTGTATGGTCCACCCTCCCAGGTGCCACACCTATGGCCCTTTATTATCAATAATAATGTAATAATTATCCACACATGTCAACATAAACACAACTCTTTATTAAACGCCCTGTTCATTGTAGGCCAACCAAACATACATGGCCCAATCTCATCTGTGTGATGAGACAGGCTGAAGGAAAAATCCATTAAGCATTTACCATCCTGTCTTGCCACTGCACTGCTCCAGCTGGGGAGTTGCACCAGTGTTTCAGGAGGTTGCACTGCTTCTTCGCCTCACGTGAGGCTCTGTTGGGGCCTTGCACATCTTCAGTCTCTATCAGGTTTCGCCCTTGCCTCCATTCCCCAGGCTCCATGTCCCCATTGCCTTGTTGGAGGTCCATGAGCCTTGTCTGCAGCACTGGGTAGCAGGTGCGCATGAGATTGTGCAGGATGCAGCAAGCTTTCACGATCCTCCTCATGGTCTCTGGGCTATGCTGCATGTTGGTGAGGAGTACCTGGAACCTGTGGGCCAGAATGCCAAAGGCATTCTCCACCAACCGTCCTGCCCTGAACAGCCTGTAGTTGAAGATCCTCTCTTCACAGGTGAGGTATTTGGAGGTGTAGGGCTTCATGAGGTAGGTTGTGAGGGAGAAGGTGTCATCCCCCACGATGAAGTAGGGCACATCTTGCTTGTCGTTGGACAGCGGGTCTGGATCTGGGAAGCCCACCATGAGGTTGCCTTCCAGCCCCTCCTTGAAGTCACTGGCGTTGTATACCTGGGCATCTGAAGATGAGCCGTTGCCTGAAGCATCGATGGACATGAACTTGTAGTCTGCATCGACCATGGCGAAGAGGATGATGCTGAAGAAGCCCTTGGAGTGGACCCTGACTTGGCTGGAGCTTTGCAGGCCACGTGCTTGCCATCTATGGCTCCAACGGTATGTGGGAAGTTCCACTTCTGATACCACTGCTCTGCAACTTTCTTCCATCCTTCTTCAGTGGAGGGGTACTGGAGGAGCTCCTCCTTGTATTCTTCGATGGTGGCCTGCACCACTTCTCTGACCACAATGCTGATGGTGTTGGGTGGCACCCTCCAGCCGTACTGCATGCTCCTGTAGGTGGTCCCTGAGGCCAGGTGGCGCAGAGTGAGTGCCACCTTGAGCCCAGGTTCCAGGCTGCGCCGGAAGTTGGTGTTTGTCTTGGTCAACCTGGTTGTCAGCTGCTGCACAAGTTCGTCAAACATGGCTGGAGGAAACCTCATGAAGTTCTGGAACGCCTGAGTGTCTTCGCTCCTTAGCTCCACCATCAGCTTGTTGTACAGTCCGTCCTCTGCTCTTCTGGCGAACCATCTTTGGACCCAGACTTTTTTTGGGTGCCTCATTTTCTTCCCGTACTAGAGTTCACAGAGCCTATAGATGGTTTTGCACTGTTGCAGAAGGATGGTGGCTGCCGAAAGGACTTTGTCACAATCCACGGTAGACATGACTGGATGCTGTGTAAGAGGAAGAGTCAGATGAAGGCTGCAGAGGTCTGCACCGCTGGGCTGCTGTTCTGAAAGTGAGATGCAGGTGAGTTGCTCCCCCTTTTTATAGGCAGTATAGGTGTCCCTTTGCATCCTCTAGGCATCCTCTAGGCATCCTGCAGACATCCTTAATATCCGAGATAGGTCCCCTCTGCAAACGTTTTTTCCGTTTTTAATGCTTTGTTTCCGTGCTGCATCCATTCTGCATCTGTTCTGCATCCATTCTGCGTCCGTTCCGCTTCCTCCCTGCGTCCGGGCGGATGCGAGTTGCGCGCATGCGCAGCGGATGCAAAGCGGATATAGCGGATGCGTAACAGATGCGTAGCGGATGCGTAGCGGATGCAGAATGGATGCAGAACGGATGAACTGGATACATTTTCCGTGCAAAAGTTTTGGGCAGCTCAAAACTTTTGGAGCGGATGAAACATCCATAAACGGATGCTGGACAGATAGAGAGGAAGCAAAATGGAGGCAGTGAGTACATTGCGTTTTCCAATGGATGGCAAGCTTTTTTGTCCATTTTACATCCTCTTTGCATCTGTTGGTTCAGTGTGACATGGGCTTCAATGTTTTTTAACCTAATACAGTTAAAAAAGAAAAAAAAAGAAATATTAAGACATTAAAAATTAAAATAATAAATATATTAAAACATGTGGGGAAAATATCCCCCCAAAAGGGAAATAACAAGAAAAATAATCATATCCCTTCATACCCAAGAAGTATATTCAATATTTAAGAACTTATCATTGTCTCTTAAAATACACCCCATTTTCTATAAATACCATTCTAAATGATCAGTTCTCCTTATTAATCATCAAAGGTACAGCAAAAATTAGCAAAAATACCTAACAACATAAGTATATAATCCCCCTTTCCATTTAATGTAAATCCTCTCATCCCTCTAGTTAATAATCCAAATCTAATCCCAATTAACAACTGAACGCTACAAAAAATTAAAAGCTATTAAACATGACCAGAAATAGTAATCCCTTATTGTCCGATCCAAACCCAGAGATGAGACAGTGAAATCCAATCAAGTTCAATCCTTTATTTGCTTAAAACTAATGGACAAATCTTGCCAAACTAAAGTGATAACCTTTTTTTTTTTTTACCTTTTACATATATTCTTTTTATGGTGTGGCTACCCTGAACCTCTTCGGCATTGCCAAAAGTCTCTCCCTCTACTCTTGCAGGTGCACATTCCATAAAAGCTATTTACATATCAATAATAATAATGTCAATGTTACAAACCAATCCATTACACCCAGTTGAACATTTCACATGAAGCACTATCCCAATCAAGATAACTAATAAGCAGAACCAAAGATAATAAGTCATTATTTAACTCTGATCAAAAAAATTACTTTCGTATTTTTTTTCCTTTTTCTACCCAGCGTTTTTTAAGCCCCCTAAATAAAGTTCTAACTTCTGTTTTCTTCTACCACTTGTCTCTTCTCTTGAAATTGTTATTATGTTTATTCAAGTCCATCTTTTACCACCCTATGATCTACTGCTATGGCCCACTGGAACCACTGATGGAAGAACCCATGAAACTTTGCAAACCAGAAGGCGGGCAGTGTTTGCGAGATCACAGTCTGCCACTCGGCCTACAACTTTCTTGAAAACTCAAATTGGCAGGAAACCTTTTTTTTTTTTTTTTAAGAGTGAAAATAGGCATGGAAATCTTCAAGAAGGCATATTGATCCCATTGCCGTTCTCACAATTTACCCCCCCTACTCACTTCAAAAAACTTAAAAGAGACCTAGGGTCCTTATTTTTTCACCTATTGTGGGATAATTGTTTGGTTTGGGGGAAGTTAAGGGGAAAGGGAAGGAAATGAACCCTTTCATTTCTGTTCCTGTTCTTCACAAAGGTAAAATAAGGAAAGATCAGGAAACACTTTTGCATACTTTGGTCAGATGCAACTCTCTCATTTAATAAGTTTAAAATTGCAGGTAGAATGGGGATCTCACTGTCTCAGTGAAGCAAAGCAAGCTTCAATAATTCTGCCCAAAAAGAAGACGGTTCTTTTAGTTTCCCGAACTTGTCTCTTCAATTTTACAAGCTTCTATTATTCCTGTAAACTTCCTACATGCCCACAAAACAATTACATAATATCACAGTTTGTTAAATTTCAATCATATTGACTCTCATAGTAGATCAGAGATGTCAAACTCAAGACCTGGGGGCCAGATCTGACCATGGGGTACTTAGATCTGGCCTATGGGAAATAGCAAAGGACTGGCCTATGGTGTTGTAATGATGAGGTAGTCGAGTTGTTTGATCATGAACAACTGAAACATGATGATCTTTATTGGAGTATAGTCTTGCATTTATACACATTTTTAGTTATCCTCCATCATTGCTTAACTTTGGTTACTGCTTAACTTTTGTTACTGTTCAGCATAGTAAGCCATACAATTAATTATCTCTAGTTAAAGTCTAACATATGTTTACTTCCCCTCTCTAATCCTCCTTTAGATTAGTGACTTTGTTTGCCTGAGTTGTATTTGCTTGGAAACATTCTTTATCTGAGGTTTGCCATCCAAGATTGGAACACTCCTGCAATTACAACTTATATATCCTCGTTTTTTATTTTAAATGGAGGATTCAATGATTTATGAATGTATCACAATTGTAAAGAATTAAGAGAGTGGGAAGCAGGATGAAACAATGTGAATAAATTTGGAATACATTGAATAAAACAACAGGTTGCAATTAGTACAATAATAATTATAGCTTCAGCCCCTGTCACACTGCACCAACGGATGCAAAGAGGATATAAAATGGACAAAAGAGCTTGCCATCCGTTGGTTAACGCGATGTACTCACTGCCTCCATTTTGCTTCCTCTCTATCCGTCCAGCATCCGTTTATTGATGTTTCATCCACTCAGAAAGTTTTGAGCTGCTCAAAACTTTTGTGCGGAAAATGTATCCAATTCGTCCATTTTGCATCCATTAGGCATCTGCTATATCCGCTAGGCATCCGTTCTGCATCCGCGCAACTCACATCCGCTCGGACGCACGGAGGAAGTGGAACGGACTCGGAATGGATGCAGAACGGATGCAGCACGGAAACAAAGCATGTAAAATGGAAAAAACATTCGCAGAGGGGACCTATCTCAGATGCCTAGAGGATGCAAAGGGACACCTATACTGCCTATAAAAAGGGGGAGCAACTCACCTGCATCTCACTTTCAGACCAGCAGCCTAGCTGTGCAGAATTCTGCAGCCTTCATCTGACTCTTGCTCTTCCACAGCATCCAGTCATGTCCACTGTGGATCGTAACACAGTCCTTTTGGCAGCCACCATCCTTCTGCAACAGTGCGAAGCCATCTACAGGCTCTGTGAACTCTACTATGGGAAGAAAAAGAGGTGACCAAGAAGCATCTGGGTCCGAAGATGGATCGCCAGAAGAGCAGAGAACAGACTGTACAACAAGCTGATGGTGGAGCTGAGGAACGAAGACACTCGGGCATTCCAGAACTTCATGAGGATGCCTCCAGCCATGTTTGACGAAGTTGTGCAGCGGCTGACACACAGGTTGACCAAGGCAAACACCAACTTGTGGCCCAGCCTCGAACCTGGGTTCAAGGTGGCACTCACTCTGCGCCATCTGGCCTCAGGGACCACCTACAGGAGCATGCAGTACGGCTGGAGGGTGCCACACAACACCATCAGCATTGTGGTCAGAGAAGTGGTGCAGGCCATCATCGAAGAATACCTGGAGGAGCTCCTCCAGTGCCCCTCCACCGAAGAAAGCTGGAAGAAAGTTGCAGAGCAGTGGTATCAGAGGTGGAACTTCCCACACACCGTTGGAGCCATAGATGGCAAGCACGTGGCCTGCAAAGTACCACCCAAGTCGGGGTCCACTTATTTCAACTACAAGGGCTTCTCCAGCATCGTCCTCTTCGCCATGGTGGATGCTGACTACAAGTTCATGTACATCGATGCTTCAGGCAATGGCTCATCTTCAGATATACAATGCCGAGGTATACAATGCCAGTGACCACAAGGAGGGGCTGGTAGGCAACCTCATCATGAGCTTCCCAGATCCAGACCCCCTGCCCAACGACACGCAAGATGTGCACTACTTCATCATGGGGGATGACGCCTTCTCCCTCAGAACCTACCTCATGAACCCTACACTTCCAGACTCCTCATCCGTGAAGAGAGGATCTTAAACTACAGGCTGTCCAGGGCAAGGCGGGTGGTGGAGAATGCCTTTGGCATCCTTGCAAACAGGTTCCAGGTACTTCTTACCACCATGCAGCATCGCCCAGAGACCATGAGGAGGATCATGGAAGCTTGCTGCATCCTGCACAATCTCATGCGCACCTGCTACCCAGTGTTGCAGAACAGGCTCGTGTACCTCCAGCAAGGCAATGGGGACATGGAGCCTGGGGAATGGAGGCAAGGGCAAAACCTGATAGACACTGAGGATGTGCAAGGCCCCAACAGAGCCTCACATGAAGGGAAGAAGCAGCGCAACCTCCTGAAACAATGGTGCAACTCCCCAGCTGGAGCAGTGGAGTGGCAAGACAGTATGATAGATGATTAATGGGTGCTTCCTTCAGCCTGTCTCATCACATGGATGAGATTGGGCCATGTATGTTGGGTGGGCCTACAATGAACAGGGCGTTTAATAAAGAGTTGTGTTTGTGGTGACATGTGTGGATGATTGATTACATTGTTATTGATAAAAAAGGGCCATAGGGGTGGCACCTGGGAGGGTGGACCATACAGTCCCACTATGCTTGCACTGGAGGTTTATCTATTCCACTGCTATTACCCATCCCAAAGGTATCCCTGCCCATCCCACTGCTATCTTAACCCATCCCACAAGCATGCAAAGGCTTAAACCAATTCTAAAAGTTTCCACCAAGACTTTATTAAAAAAAAGAAATGAAGCAAGTGTGTGAATCAAAGATAAACTTTATTGAACAACAAGCTGTAAAAGGAAAAAGACCCAAGTCAAGTGTCCAAATAAAGTCCACACCCAGTCTCTGGCAGTCTTCACGGTCACTCGGAGGTGTGCCCAGTCTCAGGAATGAAGGGTCCAGGTGGTGTGGAGGTGGTTGCTGCTGCAGTGCTGGTCTGAAGCCCCACTGGGGTGCCTGGCCCCGAGAGGACAACAGGGGACAGTGTGTTGAGAAAGCTCTCAGATAGCTGGCTCAGACCCGTGATGCTGAGAGGTCCTTCCTCCATGCCATGGGGTGTCAGCCCCAGTACTGATGAGAGATGTACTGAGGCCGGGCTTGGCTGTGGTGTGGAGGAAGGAATAGTGTAATGGGGCTGTCTGGTCTGCAGCTGGGTGAGAACTGGCATTGGTGGCATCGCTGTCGTCAGTGGCATCATTGGCGTGGGTGGCATAGGTGGCATCAGTGGAAACGGTGGCAACGGTGTCGTCCGATGACTCTGTGCCTGGACTAGGAAGGACTGATGCCTGTGCTGCTGGACCTCCTGGTAGCCATAGCCCTGGTAGGTGAGGGGCTGTGGGAAGCCTTGGAATGGGAGGGACATCACCTGGGGTGGAGGAGCAGACCTGGGTTGGATGGGAGCAGGTTCCTCTGGATCTGGAGGGTTGTGAAGCAGCTCGGTGATCCGGTCCTTCACCACCTGGTACTGGGGTTCCTCCATGTTCCTCAGGGTCTGGTTGACATAGGCGAGGAAGGGCTTGCGGTTGGAGAATGAGGAGTCGGTGTTGACCAGCTGAGAGAGGTGATCTATGCTGGTGCGGATGGTGTCCCTGATCTCCAGGAAGACAGTGTGGCTCTGCCCCTCCTGCTGTCTGGCTCTCTGCCTTTCTGTGGAGGTGGAGCTGGGGGTGGTGGATGCAGCTACGACTGTGGTGGACTCGATGTCTCCTTTCTCCCACCGCACCAGGGAGTCCTCCACCCACTCCACCACGGTTACAACACCTGTCCGTGGGTTCTCCGCCGTGGCATGCTCCACAGAAACCTGCCTGGAGACAGGGACTGACTTTCGGGTCTCAGCAGGCTGAGGAGAGAGAGGGTTGTGAGAGGGGCTGGGTCTCAGCAGGTTGCCGGAGGACTGGGTCTCAGCAGGCTGCCGGAGAGAGAGGGTTGTGAGAGGGGCTCCTGGTGCTCCTCGGTGGTGGATCTCACCCTCCAGGAAGCTGCACCTGGCCATGACGTAGCTCTCTCTGTCTGTCAGCTTAACCGTGGCCTGGCCAGATTTCTTCAGGTGCAGCTTCCCGTACCAGGTGTGCATATGTTTCCACCAGCCAAGGAGCACCTCCAAAGTGTAACCCATACTCTCCGCCCTCTCCCTCCAAGCAGCCTGCTTCCTTTTGGTGTCCCTGTACAGCCGGTGTCCCTTCCGCCACAGATTGTCATTCTCTCTCAGCCACTCTAGCACCTCATCCTTGTGTTCCTCCTCAATGAAGTATTGCCTCCTCTCCCGTCCCCGCATACGCCTCTTCCTCCCTTTGGCAGGACCAGATGGGCCCTCATCAGAGGGGCTCCCAGGTGGTAGGGGCTGCTCCTCCACACCATCACCAGCAGTAGCACCAGCAGGATCATCATCATCATCATCATCATCATCATCACCAGCAGGATCATAATCATCATCATCATCATCATCATCATCAGCAGCAGCAGCAGCAGCAGGATCATCATCGTCACCATCAGCAGCAGCAGCAGCAGCACCAGCAGGATCAGCAGCAGCAGCAGCACTAGCAGCAGCAGCACCAGCAGCACCAGCAGCACCAGGAGCACGAGCAGGACCAGGAACAGGAGCAGGACCAGGAGAACGAGCAGGACGAGCAGGACGAGCAAGACCAGGAGCACGAGCAGGACCAGCAGGACGAGCAAGTCCAGGAGCACGAACAGGACGAGCAGGACCAGCAGAACCAGCAGGACCAGGAGCAGCTTCAGCAGAGTACACAGCAGCAGAAGCACCACCGCCAGGATCAGCTTCAGCAGAAGCTCCAGCACCAGAAGAGCGAGCCCGAGTAGCAGAAGCCCCAGCAGAAGCAGAGTCAGGGATAGGGGGCGGGAGGGTGGCCCTGTCCCTCTTGGCAGGGATGGTGGCAGGTTGCTGAGGATTTCGCTTCTTCCCCATGGTTGTGGGGTTGCTGGCTGGCAGGGAGGCTGGCAGGGAGGCTGTCAGGCACCAAGGCTGGCAGGAAGGCTGGCAGAAAGTCTGGCAGGAAGGCTGGCAGGAAGGCAGGCAGGCAGGCAGGCACCAAGGCTTGCAGGCAGACTGGCTGGCAGGGAGGCCGGCCAGGAGGCTTGGAGGCAGGCTGGCAGCAAGGCAGGGCAGGCAAGGACTCGATGTATCCAGCAGCAGGTCTTTCCTCAGAATGCTGGCCACGTGCGAGCTGCTTCCCTTTATATCCACGTGGCTTATGCAATGCATCCCCCCCGCATGCGCAATTAATCCAAGGCATCCGCTAGGCTTCCGCTGTGCATCTGCTAGGCTTCCACTCTGCATCCGCTTCATCCGCTGTGCATCCGCTGTGCATCCGCTTCATCCGTTCCGCGTCCGCTTTGCTGAGGTCCCCCGGAAGCCTAGCAGATGCGCCATCCGCTTTCATCCGCTTCCATCCTCTGGGCTTCCGTTCCACATCTGCTTTCCATCTGCCCTGCGTCCTCCCCGTCCGTGTTATCCACTCCGGTTATGCAAATTTTTGCCCCTTTTGAGAGCAGATAACAACGGATGGAACATTTTGCTCGTCCGTTGTGTCCGTTTTGCATCCATTGGACAGTGTGACAGGGCCTTTAAAAGAAAAACTGTCTGATCCAAAACCAATCAGAGTGCCAATTGGTTAGCCATTCAAAAGGTGAGTAATGAGCATGGATATTATTTTGAATGTATGATTGTAAATTGGCAAGTTCGTCCTCAATAGTTTTATTCGAAGAATGAAAATGCACAGCACATCCACGGCATCCAACTAACATACAGAACCCTCCCTGATGGGCTAAAAGATAGACTATGGCAAAACGCTGCTGTAAGTCATCTTGATTTAAGTATTCTATTTCATGCTGCAAATCACGAATAATAGCAGCAGTAGCATTGATGGATTTTTCAAGTCTGCAGGTGAGACCAAGAATAGATCGTCTGTTTTCTTAAGCAATTATGCCAGGATAAGAGCCTAGAGTAAGGACTCCTGTAATGGCCCCTGCCAATGCACAGCCAAATGTAGAACCAGAAGACAATTGTGTGTCAATAATGACTTCATCATTACATGTAGGCCACAGAAAGAAGTGCCACTGTCGAGTTGATGGAAGCAAACCTATTTGAACAGGTAAAGTAAAATAACCTATAGTTGCACATTGATAATTTTGAGGATGAACATTAGTAGCATATTTATCAAAAAAGAACTACATATTAGGATCCTTAAGCTGCCAACCAGCACATATTGATCAGAGGCATTAAAAATAGGAAAATTGTCAGGATACATATCAGGAGCTATATTAATTCCATGCAAAGAAGAATTAAAGGTACCTGACAACCAATAATAGTCAGAACAATAACTATAATTCCCTAGCTTTTTAAATATGTGCTGAGTAGTATCATAATCAGATCATTTATGAAGCCAAGTGTGTTTAGCATGACAACAGAAACACAGACCCCTTGTAAATTGACTAACTTTCAAGTAACGCCAACAGACAGAATTCAATTGCATAGGGGTTTAGAAAATAGCCAGGAGTGTGAAATAGACTGTAGTTTTGAGACAATAAATGTAGAAGACATGATCAAGTTAGGGGTAAAATAAATTTGACCAAATGCCATTGGGGGCTTATAGTATAAAGTAATATTTGTGCCATGGGTCATAAACATGTATTGGGCATGACGAACCCACAAATTAGGGTTAAGATGAACCACAGAAGTATCATTTTGAGCAGAAACATCATTAACCATAAACAAGAAAATACTAAGTAAAATGGTAACAGAGTTAGCAGTAATAATAGTAAAAACAGCAGCAACAAGATTTTCAGGAGTTTGAGGTAATGAGGCCTGCTGCAGTTGTTGTTGAGCTTGATATATAGTAGATTTAACCTGGCTCCAAGTGATGGGTTGCGGGCGCGTCGACCCTGAAAGATGGACTTCCGTGTTCAGATGAAGATTGAAATCCGGAATCGGGTTGCAAAGGCCCTGATGCCATGTCATGATATGGATGAACAAAGCACGCTGGAACCCACACTACTTGTCGAGTAGAAGGATCTTCCATGGCGGCGTAACTGTGACCCCAAGTGATCCATCAGTAAAGACTGTAAGAGCTTTAGAAATAGGATTTCACACAAAAATGGAAGAAAAGGCCAGATTTAAAGTCGTAGTAACCACTATTCTTGGGTAAAGAATACAAGTTTCCCATATATTGAGATAAGGTTATCTGATATGATTCTGAAATCATCATCAAATGCTCATGTTCAACTTTTGTATGAGTGAAAGCTATGCTAATGAGATCCTGTCCTGTAAGATGTAAGGCTTGTTTACGACCTTTCATAATCAAATCCTCTAATGCTGATTGATAAGGATAAATGTTTCTAGGCGGAGTAGTTGACAAATTAATCCATTCATGAATGTTGACCACTTGCGGGGACGCATTAGAATAAAGACATTCCATGGGTAAGGGTGTAGTGGGAAGAATATAAGCAAAGTCCTATTGTTAAGGATGTTATCCTGTCCACATATCGATGCTTAAACTTATTCAATATTTCTTGAGGGCATGTTTTTTGAAGATCAGTTAATACAACTAGATCTCCTGGTGATTGTGCTCCCTTCAAAGACTGAAATAAGGGCAACATATCACCAGTTGTAATGTAGAAGAATGGGCGTGCCCAATTAATAATGCCAAGTAATTTTTGCCATTGTACTAATGTATATGATTTCTGTACTTGTAATTCAGGAAGAATTGGAATGGAGGAATTGTGCAAGATTCTATGTCCTAAGTCGGTATAATTCTACCTTTTGAATTTTGGCTGAGGCTATATACAATCCTTGTTGTGCCACAATATCCGTTAACTCTTTTAATAACTTAGATTTATCAAAATCTGGGGCTGCTATCAATATATCATCCATATAATGATAGACTAAATAGGAAGGAAATTTATTCTGAAAGGATTGAAGGGTATTATCGATGAAATATTGACAAAGTGTAAGGGAATCAAGCATTCTCCGAGGCAACACTTGCCAATGATATTATTTTATGGGCATGCTATTATTAAAAACTGTGACAGGAAATGCAATTTTTTTCTTTGTCTTGAGGCTGCAAAGGTATAGTAAAAAAGCAGTCTTTAAAATCAACTACCAATAATTTATAAAAATTAGGAATTAAGTTAGGATTTGGTAGACCACATTGTAAAGGACCCATGGGTTGGATACATTTAAATCATGAAGGAAACACCATTTCCCATTTTTCTTTTTTATAACAAAAACAGGAGTATTCGAAGGACTAGTAGAAGGTTCTATATGACCAGCAGCCAATTGTTCTTGAACCAATTGTTGTAAAGCAGCAAGTTTTTCCCTTGATAATGGCCACTGTTCCACCCAAACTGGCGTAGAACAGAGCCATTTAAGAGGGAGAGCAATCATCAAGAATCAAATGGGCATTAAGAAGAGAAAGGATATCATGGCCCCAAATATTAGTATGAATATCTATAATGTATGGTTGTAGGAAAAAGAACTTACCAGCAGATGTAACATTAACTTCTTGAACACTCTGCCAAGCAGCTGTAGAACCACCTATTTTCCACAATGAAGAAACTGTCATTTTTGGCCACTGTACTGGCCATTGTAAAGAGAAGATGACAGTAACATCGGCTCTAGTATCCAATAACCCTTGAAATGGTTGTTTGTTAAGGAAGAGCATTAACAAACGACGAGAGGAGTTCGGCTGATGAAGTAAGCCTGTAGATAAAGAAGTTGATCCAAATCCTGCATCCCCATGATTACCTATACCAGGATATGAAATTTCATATGGAAGAAGAAGCAATTGAGCAACAGAAGAATTACAAGGAAGAACTTGAGGAAGATTCACCCAAATCTGAATCATGAGGATACCAGTATAATCTGAATCTATTACCCCAGGCATAACAGAAGAATGAAGCAAAATTAAGCCAACTATTCCTGAAGGAAGAGGACCTTGAAATTGAGATGGAACTATTTTAACTTCCATGGGAAATTTAAATTCAATTTCCTCTTGAGTGATTAAATTGATCCCAGCTCTACCAGCTGTGGCTGGGGAGGAGTGAGAGAGACTGCTGGAGGAGTCAGAGTGATGGGAAAGGCACGCTTTGGATTCTGGATGGGTGCCACACCCATTGTCTGTAACTGCCTTTTTAAACTCTCTTAAGATCTGACAAGGCAGACCCTCCCATTCTGCTACTTCAGTCCAAGCTGTGGCCCCTGACCAGGATGATATTGTACTGGACAAACAGACAGTAATTCTGCAAGCTCTGTTCCTGAGACAGAGGCATCCTTTTTACAAGTCTCTACCGTTTTCTGAAAAGAAGACTGAACAATAGTGTCAGGAGGCTTTTGCCCTGTATCTGCAGGAGCTGAGGTAAGACATATATTCAGGTGAAGAAGAGGGACAAATTGTCATTTTGTATAATCATGACAAATTGTCATTTTGTCATTTTGTATTAGTATAACGTGAATGTGGAGGTGTTAAAAGAGAAAATTCATTGTGACCAAATTTTTCAATTGCATGCCTACATAAATGCCACACCTGCAAAACTTCTATTTTTGCTCAAGGTTCAGTATGCAAAGTTTTCCCAATACGTTCCCAATCAGTTAATTTTAAAGACCCCTTTTCTGGGTACCATAGGCACTGAGCTGCAATCTCCTGGACCAGCCTTAAGAGATTTATCTGGGGTACCTCAGTATTATTTTTCTTTAACAAATAGCCTAGTTCATCTACATGCTTCCTTTGTTCCTCAGAAAGCGAAGACCCGATACTTACAGAAATCAAAAGGTTGAAGAAACCACAAAGGGTTGAAGGTGCACCAAATCCTTGCTGGACAAAGTAAGAGGGTCCCTGTTCTTGCGCCACTTGTTTTAATGACGAGGCAGTTGAGTTGTTTGATCATGAACAACTGAATCATGATGATCTTTATTGGAGTATAGTCTTGCATTTATACACATTTTTAGTTATCCTCCATCATTGGTTAACTTTGGTTACTGCTTAACTTTCTTTACTGTTCAGCATAGTAATCCATACAATTAATTATCTCTACTTAAAGTCTAACATATGTTTACTTCCCCTCTCTAATCCTCCTTTAGATTAGTGACTTTGTCTGCCTGAGTTGTATTTGCTTGGAAACATTCTTTATCTGAGGTTTGCCATCCAAGATTGGAACATTGCTGCAATTACAACTCTACACCACGGAGCTCCATTTTCATTGGCAGAGGGCTACAGGAGGGCATCATGGCCAAAATGGAAACCAGGAGCCCTTTTTTGCTGGCAAAATACTTGGACCACCACAGGCACCCCCAACATGAGTGACATCAAGCTGGTCATGCCCATCCTAGCCCCCGAGGTCAAACACAACCCTGATGTGGCCCTCAATGAAATTGAGTTTGACACCCCTGAAGGAGGAAAGCCATGTTACTGTATGGTAGCATTCAGAATACTGAATTCCCAACACAGCAAAATCAGTATACTAATCAATAGAGTCCAATCAATTCCCAAGGAGGACTTATTGGAAGACAGAGTACAAAAACAGAACACTACTGGTTTTCATCTTTAGTTCCAAAAATAAACCCCTCAAATATATTAATAAACTTCAATCCATAAAGGAAAATGACACTACAGATTCTCATACCATTAGTAACAGGTCCCTTGCTATATACAGAAAACCACCCAACTTAAAACACATTCTCAAAAACAACAAGGAGCAACAAGACAATGATATCAGTATGAGAAGCTGACTCTGCAAGTAGCCCTGGTGTGTACACCAACACACCATTGTGGGTCCTAACAAACTCATCCACAAGGTTAGGGGTACCGTTATATGTTCTTCCTCTAATGTACCATCATTTTTAAGCAATATTCCTCTAGAAAATATGCAAAATAGCATGTCAACATAATTGCATACAGATTTGACATCAAACTCAGAATGAAGATAAAATAGCAGCAGAACATTTTAACTTTTGAAGGCATTCCATTACAGATTCTCAAAGTAACAGTTTTGGAACAAATAAACTACACCAGCATAATTGAATATGAGACAGCTGAGTTTATACACATCAATAGGCTTCAGGCTATCTCAGAAACTGAACAAACATAATTTAAACACACACATACACACTACAATTGCTAGTTGATAAGGTACCTGAAATCTATTCTCCATGAAATCCTCATCTGCATCATAATCCTATGTTTCACCTCTACAGTATCTCATCCAAATGTATTTAAATTCAATATCAGTTAAGCCACTCCATGCATTTGAAGCAATGGGTTACAGCTCAGTTCACAGCAGCTTATCCCTTCTAATAATGTGTGTGTGTGTGTGTGTGTTCAGAAGTGCTACTTGCCTCTTTGTTATTCTGTATTCTCATAATGATAATGATCCTTAAAGGATTGGCATTTTTTCATTGCTTCCCCCTTCGCATAACCATGTATGCAACTGCTTAGGATTCAGCTTCATCTTAGCCTCCAACAGTTCTGAAAGAAATGGGATTCTCCTTTTCATGAAAAGCTCACATTTTCTTCTCCAGTATTTCTCTATTTATTCTGTATTTTCATTCTCTATTTAATGAAAGTTGCTAATCAACTCTCATTAAATTAGATTGCCTTTTCAGATCACCAGTTTGACAATATGCTTTGACAATGTGGTACAAGATAGCTCCATGATCCTCTTGGGAATCTGATCTCAGGGCTTTTTTTTTACATGTGCTTAATTGTCTAATGAGCCAGGTGAGATGCAGAAGCTGATAGGTGTTAAAGAATTTGCTACGTCACCAACAAAAGTCATTTCTGACAATGATGAATAACATTCTGTGGCAATTTTTCCATGAACATATGTACCCCTTTGATTCAAACAAGTCACTTCTTTAGGAGTAACAGTAAACAGGGGAATGCCAAGATTATACCAGATGAATTTCTGAGCATTCATTTCATTCATCTTGATACCTCCACGTGTCTTTCATTTATTTATTTGTATTCAACTTTTCATTCACAGAGTTTGAAGTAAGTTGTGTGACTTCCATCCCCTTTCATTCTCAAAATGATCTTGCACGATGGCTTATCCTTAAATGTTAACCAATGCATCAAGGGCATTAAGCAACTCTTGAGGCTGCATGGAGATTTGAATCGGAATTAGTTTCATTCATTTGTTAGATTTGCAACCTATCTTACTTCCACAGAGCACAGAATCCCTTCTCCCCACCACAAACCAGAGTGTTAGGCTGGGCTTCAAGACGGTGACTGACCCAAAGTCACTCATTGAATTTCCATGGCTGAAAGAGAATTTGAACCTGGATTCCCCTGAATCTAAAACCCCAACAACACACTGTCACAATGTTGTACTTCTGAGCCATAAAGTGACAACTGTTCAGAGTAGTTTCGTTATCAGATGGTGGCAAATAAATTTAATAAATACATAAACTAATTCATTCCAGGAGTGAAGAAAGAAGGATTTCTATTTGCAATCCCTTTATTCATCACAAACACTGTTCACTACCACAGTCGATCCATGTGAGAATCTTGCATCCCATTCTTCCCAATTTGAAATACGGGCAGATCTCTGTTTTGCATACTTCAAAACTTTCTTTTTTAAAAAATAAACTTTATTGAACTTTTATTACATTAAAAACATAAATATATCACTCAATAACAGCAATTTGTAGTGCTTATCATATAACAATAATTTGTGCATTATTTACAAGTATTAATTTATGTGTAATTACATTCTTATTTTATCTATTACTTATATTTGATAACTACCTATTTTTAATCTATCTCCATTCTATCCAGTTATACCATTGTTCCCACACCTTATAAAATATTGAAACTTCTTTATCTTTTAAACTCAGCATTAATTTGTCCATTTCAGCACAGTTCATAACTTTTGTGTAACCAGCTTCTCTGAGGGTATGTGTTGAGGTAATTTCCTGTTAGGAGAATGATTGCATACAGGGAGACATATTTGAGAGAAGTGTTTGAATAATACACACGCAGCACACAGATACACTGTACAGTAAATATAGATTTTACTTCCAGAAAGGTTTAAGCAAAGTTCAAACCAAGCAGCCCAAAGTCATTTACAGGTAAGTCAGTCAGTTTTCAGTCCAGGGATAATCCAATAACAAAGTCCAATGTCAAAAAACAGTTTAGTATCAGACTTACATCAAATCCATGAATATCAGTCAATTAGGAAAAATGGAGGAACGGCAACTCTCTCCAACAGAAGGAAACAGAGACTCATTCACGCTCTCTTCTGAGACTAAGACTAAGACAACCCAGGTTTCTGTCTCCATCTTATGGCCATTTGAGAAACCACACCCAATTACAATTTTAGGATTCTCCAAAACAGACAGTATTAAAATATCTATCCTGGTTTATATATTTCCATCCCAAATAGCTGTTAGGTGACTCACATTCCTAACAGTATGTATGGCTGTTTCCAAAACTGGGCAAAGGCAATCCTAGCAGCAGTCAATATGTGTAATAATAAGTATTTTGTGCTCTTTACATATTTTTCTGTTGAAGATCCCCAATAGGAAGAGTTCTGGTTCTAGATCTCATACTTCAAAGCTTTCTAAATGTATTGGAACTCCATTGCAAATGTAAAACAAAACCAAATAGTAATATTACTTAAACTTATATACTATTTCACAGTGTTTTACAGCCCTCTCTAAGTGGTTTACAGAATCAGCATATTGCTCCCAACAATTAGGATGCTCACTTTACTGACCTCAGAAGGATGGAAGGCTGAGTTAACTTTGAGCCAGTCAGAACTGAACTCCTGGAGTGAATAGTGAGTTAGCTTGCAGTATTGCATTTTAACCACTGCACCACCATGATTCAAACTGTACCTTGTTTCCTCAGCTGTTTTCATGCTTTGGTGACATGAAGGAGTATGGCTAGTGTAGAGAAAGGAAGGACTAGGGGAAAACATGATAGCAGTATTCCAGTATTTGAGGAGCTGCCACAAAGAAGAGGGGGGTCAAATTATTTTCGAATGCACCAGAAGGCAAGACAAGAAATGATGGATGGAAACTAATCAAGGAGAGAAGCAACCTGGAATTAAGGATAAACTTCCTAACAGTGAGAACCATTAACAAGTGGAACAGCTTGACTTTAGAGGTTGTAAATGTTTCATCATTGGAGGTTTCTAAAAAGAGAGTGGACAGTCACTTGTCTCAAATTGTATCTGGTCTCCTGCTTGAGCAATGGGCTGGACTAAAAGACCCCCAAGATCTCTTCCAGTTCCATACTGATTTATTAAATAAAGCTGTAAGGAATGTGTTACCCATATTGGAGTAGCTCTTTTCTTGCGTGTAAATTTATATTATGAGACAAAAGGACTAAGAGGATATTGAAGTTTTCTGCAGATTTCTAGACTCTTTGCTGTTTAGCATCAACAACAGGACAAACTGCTGTATTTAATATATTTGCCTGGAGTGATTTATAATCTGAAATAGTGTAAAATCTGTTTCTCCAATATTTTGGAAATAAAATATTGATGAAATAAAAGGAATCAGCAAAAATGCTTTCACACCAGAGTAGCAGAGACATATCAACCACTGCAGTTATTCATCTATATATGCAGATGGGGAGATTAGAAACTTTTACACATCTGTGCTATCCGTACTTCTATATCTGTGTTACTCATTTGAATGGGATGATGAGGTCTCCTGTCTTGAACAGGGGGTGGACTAGATGACCTCTGAGGTCCCTCCCAGCCTTATGATTCTATGTTCCATGTTTTATCTAACGTTATTTCTATTCCCCCAAAATCTACTGGTGAGCTCAGTATGTGTGTGTGTGTGTGTGTGTGTGTGTGTGTGTGTGTGTAAAATCACACACACATACACACATACACACATACACACACACATACACACGCTACAAGTCTATGTTTATTCAGAAATTCAGTTTTCAGGCTTTTTTCTCTCCAGCAAAATCTATATGAGATCAAAGTCCTAAAGCGAAAATGATGAATTAGTACTTAAAAGAATATTACCTGGACAATTATTGACATAAACCTGATGCGTTGGCAATCAATTTTAAGGTGCAAGGAGGAAAATTGATCAGCCACTAAGAAGATTCAACACAGCATCAACATAATATCCATGAATGTAACAAGATGGGCTAGAAGTGATTTTCATGGTTAATAGATAAAACTATTAACTATTGTTATATTTTAAAACTTTTTTTTCTTTTCAATGAAAACATTTTAAAAATCATAACACATGAGAACAAATGGAGACAACAATTTTCTCTTTATTCCACCCTTTTTTTAGATATGACCTGGGTCAAAACCAGTGCAACTCTTTGTCTAATCCTATCAGGACCAAATTAACCCTCCTTGGTCCAGACAAAGATTCCCCCTCCATCCTAACTAAACCAAAAAATAGAAGCTCACAGCACAGCACAATAGCAGCCCTGCTAAGGGTGTCATCTTGGAAGCCATTTTCCTTTGAGACTTCTGAGCTGCTACATTTAGTGCCTTGGAATTTGGGAGGAGGATTCCAAGTATCAGTGGAAGATTAGCCACAACAACATTCCTTTCTCAGAAAGTCAAGGACATGTTACTGTGCACCTGGAGGGGAGTGACTGGGGTGTGTGTGTATCTCCAGTTGGAACAAAATAACAATTGGACCACATGATGGACGACTGGGTGCAGGGGTTGGATTTTGGATTTTCTTTGTGTTAAAATAGAATAGAATTCTTTTTTGGCCAAGTGTGATTGGACACACAAGGAATTTGTCTTGGTGAAAATACTTTCAGTGTACATAAAAGAAAAGATACATTCATCAAGAGTCAAGAATCATCAGGTACAACACTTCATAATAGTCATAGGGTACAATAAGAAATCAAATCACTAAGAGACAGTCAATATAAATCGTAAGGATATAGGCAACAAAGTTACAGTCATACAGTTACAAGTGGGAGGGGATGGGCGATAAGGAGTGATGAGAACATGAATAGTTATAGTAATGCAGACTTTGTAAATTAGTTGGACACTAATTCTCTTCTTGTTAATTATCACAGGACAGGGGCATTCCAAAGAACAGGGAAATAATGAAAGCTGAAGTAAAATCGTAAGTATAGTTGCAGTCATGTGATTTCCCATTTTGTAATCATGTCACTTAGTGACTAAGTAGCTGGTCTCAATTGCAGTTGCTAAATGAGGACTTTTAATTTGCAGAGTTATTGTTAATTTTGGAAGTGAGTGGTGTGGTGGCCTAAAGGTGGAGCTCTTGTCTCACAATCAGGAGGCTGTGAGTTGGATCCTTGGTAAAGGCACATATTTTTCTCTCTGGGCACAATGAGAATATATCTGCTGAATATAACTCTGCTTTGGCTACAGGAAGGGCATCTGGCCAGTAAACACTCAGCTCCATTCAGTTGCCCAGACTCCACCCCGCAAGAGATTATAGGGTCATTAAAAGATGATGACTGTTATTTTTGGAAGAAAGTGAACTTTTCTCCAAATGTCTTGCACATTAATAACTTTTATTGAATTCTTTAATAAATGTTTTTATTTTTAAAAAAATTCTGTTCCAACCAAGATATTCAATTTCTAACACTACTTTCAACAAAAGAATAGATTTCCCAATATTTACCAGGAAACAGTGGCTGCATGTCAGTGCTGGTATTCTACTGCTTTGGCCCAGTTAGGCAGAACAAGTAGCTCTGACAATCACCTGTGAGCGAACTGGTTCACTCCGACAATCAGCTGATGGGCCCTCTCACCCACCCCGGCTCTATACTGACCTTTATTTCCTGCTTTTCAACCTCAGCTGCTTTGCGTAGCACAGCTGATTGCCACATGTCAGCTGTTTTACACACAGGGCTTGCAGCGGAAGATGAGTTGCAAACGCTGCACATGTGCGCAAAGGGTGCATTTGGTGAGTATGTGTGCAAAGTGTGTGTGTGTGTGTGTGTACAAAGTGTGCGCTCACACTGAACTGGTAGGAAAGCTTTTTGAAACCCACCGCTAGTGCATGTTCCATTTTTATTTATCCCTATATGGAAAGCAGGACAGTATTATAGTCTCCTTTGCCATCTTTATTGAAAGTCAAACAATACTTCCTATTTTCCTATGGCAGTGATGATAAACCTTTTGGGCTTGGTGTCAAAAATTTGAAAAATGCCTTCTTTGACTTTCACCAATAAAAGAAACAACCATTATCTATCTTCCCTCCCCCCACACCATCTAAGACCATCCTGAACAGCAGCAATTGTCTGCAGCACCAAGGAGACCCTCGACTTCAGTTCCAGTGCTACTGCTACAATTCCAAAAGACTGTATTGCCCTGTTAACCAAGGTGCACAAGCAGTGGTGGGGTTTAATTTTTTTTACTACCAGTTTTGTGGGTGTGATTTAGTGGATGTGGCTTGGTGAGCGTTTCAGGGAAAGGTTACTGCAAAATCTCCATTCCCTCCCCACCCCTTTAAACCTGCTTTCCCTCCTCACCCCATTAACCTCCTGTGCAGGGCAACAAAAGAAGACCCAGCTGATCAGCTGGGATTCGGGAGGCAGAGACTAGATGTGGGCAGTGCCAGTCAGAGGTGGTATTACAAAGTACTCAAAATTTCCACTACCAGTTCTCCAGAACTGATCAGAACCTGCTGAATACCACCTCTGTGCACAAGTCTTGGTGAATGGTGTGACTGCTCCCATGGCCTAGTGCTCCCCAGGATTTGCCATGTACCATTTATCTTCAGATGGTGTTCTCTTTCTTTTCACAGGCCCCTATGGCCTACTCAAGGTCACACAAAGCCTTCTTTCTGGAAGCAGCTTTGGAGAAAGTCTTCCATGGCTTGGTAGCCTCTGAAAACCAGGCGAAATCACACCCTTTATTGAACTGGCTATAGGAGAGCACAGCCTTCTCACATGACTTCCAAAGGATCTGGGAGACACATAAAATCACACCCAATCTCATCTGGGTTCTATATCCCTCAAAAGTTATGCACAAATGGGGCATGTTTTCAAGAATTGTTGCTGTTGTGAGCAGAACCGAAGTCATGTTGGATGGCCCATTGAATTAAATAAGGAAGTGTGTCTCAAACTCAGTAGCTCTGCTAAATAAGAAAGTGTTCCAGTTTGTGCACAAGAGAAAAATAAACAAGATGAGGCTAGAACAATGAGGAATTGTAATAAAGTGCTGAGGTGTCAGAAACCGTGTAATTGCTTTTGCTAGATAGGGAGCCAGCATAAACCTTCAAAATATATGTGTCAATTTGAAAACAGAAAGAATGTGAGCCAAGCCCTTGTAGAGGGGGCGGACAGTTAGGGTATAAAAATGCTGCCTGAATTTCGCTATGTGTTCCTTCAGTGCCTGAGGGAACCCGTCTCTGCAGACACTTGAATAAAACCTTGTTTTCCTTGGATCAACGAATCTTTTGGTGGTTTTTTTTTATCTGCTTCCACTTCACACTGTGAACCAAGGCATGTCACCTCTGACATGCATGTCATGAATTTACCATCACTGCCCTATGCCATAAAAGGGCTTAACGTGCAGCATATAGGCAGATAGATTCAATTTTGCTTTCCCTTTTTGAAGCCAGTAAGATAAACACTTACTTAAGCAACAAGTTCCATTACATTCAAGGGAGGCTTACCTTGGAACAGAAATTCAATGTAATGCAGAAAACTTTTGCCAATTTATCAGTCTTTCAAAATATAGCTACAGGTTTCTAATAAATCATTCTGACACTTTGACAAAGAAAATATTCAAAGAAAGGACAAAATGGAGGCTTTTTATTTCAGAAATACAGGTCTATAAGTGATATCTTTATTTTATTTTTTTCCTGAAAGGCAGCTCATGATTATGGAGGCTCCACAATGGAGACCACAAGTTGGGGAAGACATGCATGCATACACTCAGTAAGAAAGAGTGAAAGCCATTTTGATCATTCACTGAGCTGAAGGATTTCTGCTTCATAATCACTCAAAAATACAGCCTTTTTCTAAGTTAATGTTTTCTCCAAATCATTATCCTTATCTGCAGGCTACTGCATTCCCAGGTTTGGTGATAATTGATGTTGTCTTGCCACCTGCTGAAAATGCAGCATCACCATCAGGCTCATTTTAAAATTAGACAAAAAGTATGGACTGAAAACAAATGACCAAAAAAAAAAGTATAATAACTGTCAATTGCTGTCTGAATTACAGAAATAACCCTGACCTTGTTGCTTCTCCCCCTCTTTCTTATTTTTTTTTAAAGGGGCATTACCTGAGCTAGAACAAAAGCAACCAAATAATTGACAAAACATTTGGATTTGAAGAGGTAGATGAAAACCACCAGAGAGCCTTAATGATCACATTAAGGAGAAAGAAAAGCTAGCAGTTAAAAAAAAAAAAATCCTGATCCTTTTTAACAGAAAGCCATTCTGACAATACTCATGTTAGCCATTTAAATAATGAGTCACTTTAGATCTTTTTTTTTTTAATGAAATGTTATAATGACAAAAAAATTAATATCACCGACCAAATGATCTAAAAAGGCAGTTTATCCATCTTTCCTTCTAATTTGTTTCCTTGTGGCATTAAGAAGGTGTTATTGACTCAGATTTAGGACTTCTCATAATGAATAATCAATTGTGATTTTAGGATGAAGTAATTCATCTGAACAGCATCCACATAAATGGGTGTATGTGTGTGCACATGTGTATACGACCTCATTCATACACCCACATCCAGATATGCTATGATGGCTGAATGCATAGGTTTCCCTTGTTCAGAAACTAGTCATGAGATGGTAACTCAAGTTTTTAGAACTAGAAAACAATTCAGAAAAATGTAATCATATTCTTGCTATTTTGTTTGTCTCTTGTTGCTGGAGCATTAATACTTTTCTGTTAGTAGGCTTGAGCAGGAAAGTAGAAATAAACAGGAATAAATTAAAGGAATTAAAAACTGGAGGAAACCATGCTTATCATCTCTCATCAAAAAATGAGGGGGGAAAGGAGAATCCAAATAAATTTCTAATTTCAGAAACCCAACATCAAGGGACAATTTCTGGTTTTAAAAAGCAACCTCAATCTTACACTCCATACAGCTATTTGGTGATCATCTCATAATCACTGTAACATTATAATCATTACAAGCAAACAAGAAACTGAAATTGCTGAAGGTATTAGTGGTAAGTAAGAGGGTTATTTATTTTATTTGCTGATTTTTAGGTACCACATTGACAAGCCAGGATTTGAAAAAGTAGCTCACAAAATAGATGACAGTGAAAATATTGAATCCTGTTAGGGTAGTTTTTAGATGAAAATATTGAGTACTGTTGAGTTAAGCAGGGGTTGGACTAGAAGACCTCTAAGTTCCTTTCCAACTCTGTTATTCTATGTTTTATGTTCTAAGTCTCCTCTTGTAAATAATGAATCCCATGAAATGATTGCATTACTCAAATTTGCACTATAGTCATTTAGCAACTGCCTCATTTATAATCTTTGCAGGTCTGTAAAATGAAGGAAAGTTTCAGTCAGAGTAAAAGCATAGTTGTGCTTTCACTTAGTGAATGCTTTGCTTAATAACTAAGTTACTAGATCCAATTGTGGTCACTAAAGGGGGCTACCTGAGTTTGAAGTACTATTTCTATGAAAAATATGGTAATTGGTTACAAATCAATGGAAATAGATAATGAAAAAGTTTTGACATTAATTTTATATTAATAAAATATAAATATTGATTGTAACTCTCAATTCATATAATTAAAATATTCAGTTTCTTATCATAGTAAACTTATATTCCTGGTAGATATTTGCAAACCAGAAAATTCAGAAGAAACTTTACATTTTCCTTTTACTTCCCCTGGATGTTTTATAATATTGCATATCATAGATTCTGGAATTACACCATCTCAACCTATTTTAGCATTGCTATGATCACATTCATGTTGCTCAATTACAACATTTTTTTTGTTCAAATGTAATAACAAATCTCTTCATCTTTTAGCTCGTTTTGCTTTCCTCTGATGGAAAGCTTCTCTTCATTTTGCACACATAAAATCATAGGGCTGGAAGGGAACTTGGAGGTCTTCTAGTCCAATCTCCTGCCCAAGATAGCAGTCCTTATTCCATCCCAGACAAATAGTAATTGAATGATTCTGGAAAAGCACCAGTGATGGAGCACCCATAACTCCAGGAGATAAACTGATCCATTGAGTAATGGTTTTTACTGTCAGGAAGTTTGCCCACAGTTTCAAGGTTGGAACTATGACTAGCTTCCATATGTTGCTTCTTATCCTGTCTACACCCCTTCAAGTATTGGGAGATGACTATCACCACAAGACATGCTTTATATGCTATGAAACTCTAAAGGTTAATGAAAATTCCACCAAATGTTCTCTATGTGGCAACTATACTCATCATGGCTGCTTGGAATTGACCAAGCAGGTGATTCAATTCCTAGAATCATCCAAACATGCATTTTAATATTTCTGTCTATCATGCAAACCCAAACTGGACAAACATATAGCCTTGTTTGAAAGAGTTGATAGCATAGAAACATGAATAGCATCCCTTGACACCATAGTGGCATCCCTGGACACTTTAAAAGAAAAAATAAATAACCTTGAAAAAAAAAAGACACAACACAAAAACCCGAACATCCAATAGCTAAAAAGCATACCACTACTCAACAACCACAGCCCAATCAACAAAAAATCATAAATCCAACCAATAATGATATCCCAACCCTTGTCAGAGAAGCTGTTGAGCACGAACAGAAGCATCCAAACACCATCTTATTCGGTCGAGAGAACATTAATAACAATGATGACATCACAATTGCCCGCAACATCATCAGTGACTACCAAGCATCAACCATCTCCCCTGATGAAATACTTGACATTTCTCATATCAGCCCAGAGTTCAAAAACAGAGATGGCTCTGTGGCCCCACGCTTCTGCAGGGTCATTTGCAAAAATGAATCAAGCAAATGTAAATACATTTATACTATAAATTCATGAGCCAAAAGCAACACCAACCATAAGAACCTTCATTTTCGCCCTGACCTAACCATACAGCAACATGCTTGCTCCCACAAACTCTGCACAGAACTCAAAAAACATCTAGACAATGGAGAGAAGGACCTGTACATTGACTACCATGCTGACTGTATCAAAAGTAAGTCACACAACCCACAACCCAGCATCCAACCCTACTTCAACCAATTCAACATCACCCAAGACTAGGCATGCACAGCCCTAACTACCTCAATTCAAACTACAAATGGCCTTAAATGCAAGCTACTCAATGCAAGAAGCCTTGTGAATAAAATACCTGAATTTATCCTCTTACTAAATACAGCTAATTTCAACATTATATTTGACTGTAAAACATGGCTCAATGCATCTCTCCCTGACTCCATTTTCTCAATAAGAGACTATCACGTTTACCAATCAAATTGTGAAATCCATATAGGAGGTGGTGTTGCTATCTTCTATAAAAAGTCCTTACATTTAAAAAACATCCAAGTAACCCAGGAGCTTGCTCTTCCTGAGACCATCGTCTGTGAACTGTCCTTAAATATCACATTTCGATTCTTACCATGTTACAGAGCACCTGATTATGACATCGAACATGTAAACAAGCTAAATGCACTACCAACATGGGCAACATCCTGCCCACATACTTTTATCTTACTTGGTGACTTCAATTTACCTCATATTAACTGGACCCTAAACAAATGTAACACTGAACCCAAACATGCAACCTTCTACAATGCTGTAACAAAACTAATAACCAACAATACTAGACATAACTGCTTTGATCCCATCTTCTGCAATAGTTTGAATTCAATTTACGGAATACAAATGATAGAACCCTTTTCCAACAGTGATCACAACATGATTGATTTTTGTCTCAACATACATCCACACAAAAATCGCCACAATGACATAATCCCCAATTATAACTTCAAAAAAGGCAACTACGATCTTATAGACAATGATCTCTCATCCATTAATTGGCAATTTCTATTCAGTAGATGCAATACTGTTGAAGACCATTACACAAAATATTTTTACTTGAAGTCAAAAGAGTCATCAAACTATATGTACCAATAATAACTCCCAAAACCAGAAAAAACAGATCACCCATAACAATAAGGAAGCTTCAATCCAAAAAGAGATCACTTTGGCAGAAAAACAAATCTGGTCATGTTGTCAACTTCAAAAGACGATACAAAAATTTATGCCATCAGATAAAGACTAAATGCACCAATTATCACATTAAACAAGAGGAAAACCTTCTATGCACCAATTCCACCCGCACTTTCTACAATTTTGTAAACAACAAACTAAAAGACTCAAGCTCCATCCCATCCCTGAAAGGACCTAATGGTAAAGACTGCAATGATGACACCATTAAAGCAAACCTCTTTAACACATTCTTTGGCTCAATATTTGTAAACAGCAATGGATCATGCCCAGTATTTCCTAGTCAAACCACAGAAAACTACAATGATCTAATACATATCAATTTTACAGAAGACATTGTTGAAAAAGCACTACGCAATCTAAAACCATTTCTATCTATTGGACTGGACAGAATATGTGCCTACTTCTTAAAAAAGCTATCCACTGCCATTGCCAAACCTCTCAGTATAATTTTGAAAAATCTTTCAGGACCAGCTCTTTGCCAAAACTATGGTCACAAGACACTGTCATCCCCATTTTCAAAAAGGGAGACCCCAGCCTAGTTGAAAATTACAGACCAATCTCTTTATGCTGCGTCACCTGTAAAGTCATGAAATCAATTATTAACCAATCCATCATCCTCCACTTAGAAACAAACAACCTACTCTCTAATAAACAATTTGGTTTCAGAAAAAAAACTATCCTGTAATCTGCAACTCTTACACTGCAAAAAACTTATAGACTACACAACTCGATCAGGGCAAAACAATAGACACAATCTACGTAGACTTCTGTAAAACCTTTGATTCAGTGGTATATGACAAACTACTATTAAAACTAAAATTTTATGGTATCTCTGGACACCTGCCTAACTGGATAGAAGCATTCCTATCGGACAACAAATGATTAAAATTGGGAATATCCTATCAAATTCTGTATCTGTCAATAGTAGTGTCCCCCAAGGCAGTGTTCTATGACCAACTCTCTTTATACTCTACATAAATGACCTCTGTGGTCATATTAAGAGCAACTGTGTTCTCTTTGCTGATGATGTAAAGGTATTCAACATCACAGATAATTCTGCTACCCTTCAAAATGACCTCGACTATGTATCAGAATGGTCAATCAAATGGCAACTTCAAATCTCAACAAATAAATGCTCTGTCTTACATATCGGTAAAAAAAATCAGAAAATAAAATACAAGCTAAATAATCAAAACTTTGCTGATGATCCAAACTCTCCCTTGGGTGCCTCATAAACCAGATTCTCCAATTGAGCACATTCACAGGCTGGGTGTCATCATTCATGTTCTCCAATTAAACATATTCATGGGCAAAAACTCTGGTATTTCAGTTACAATCTTTTAAAGATAAGGTTTGAAATATCCTTTCGCTTTCAACCTTTCTTCCAGATTTCCTCCCCCCACCTTTTTTTTAAATGGCAGCCACTAAAATAGGCATAGGAATGTTTCATGGGTTCTGTCTTAAAAAGAGGTAGGCTATGTTCTACTTCATCAAATGTCTTACTGAAAAGTCTACTACTTTTGAAGTATTTCCTTGAAAATTTACAGTGTCTGATAAAGACAATGTCCCGTTAGTCTCACATTAACCAAATTTTAGGAAGTATTATATATAACTTGCTATCAATTTACAACTTGCACTAAATCAAATATCACATTATTGAAACTCACTTCAGTTGTGAACTAACTGTACAATCACTTGTTTAGGAAGACTACTATTTAAAGTGAAAAGATTTTCATTCTGTTGATGAGTGGCTTAATCCAATGATGTATAGTCAAGACCTTGTTGATAACCCAAACTCTGTCAAGGATCTTGGAGTATTCATTTCAAATGATCTAGAGCCCACTGTAACTACAGAGCCAAAAAGGCATTAAGAGTTGTTAACCTAATCTTATGTAGCTTTTTCTCTGGTAATATTACACTAATAACTAGAGCATACAAAACATTTGCTAGACCAATACTCGAATACAGCTCATCAGTCTGGAATCTACATTACGCATCTGATATTAACACAGTTAAGAAAGTCCAGAAATGTTTCACAAGAAGAGTTCTCCATTCCTTTACTCATTGCAGAATACCTTAGACCACCAGACTTGAAATTCTAGACCTAAAAAATCTAGAACTATGCCACATTCAGTCCGATCTAAGTAAAGTATACAAAATCATACATTGCAATGTCCTACCTGTCAATGAATACTTCAGCTTCAACCATAACAACACAAGAGCAAACAATAGATACAAACTCAAGGTTAATTGCACCAAACTTGATTGCAGGAAATACACCTTCAGCAACAGAGTGGTCAATGTCTGGAATACTCTACCTGACTCTGTGGTTTTTTTCCCCCAAACCCTAAAAACTTCAACCTTAGACTGTCTTCCATTGACCTCATCCCTTTCCTAAGAGGTCTGTAGGGGGCGTGCATAAGCGCACCAATGTGCCTACTGTCCCTGTCCTATTGTTTCTTTTATATTTGTTTTTTTTTCTTATATGTATCCATGTATTCATAACTATGTTTTTACTTATACCTATTATCTTGTAAGCAATTGACAAATTTAAAAAAAAATGATGTTTCCAAAAGGCTCCATATAGAATTTTCCTATTTTTTGGAGCTGGAGAAGGAGATGGGAGTCTAAATCTAAGCTGAAAATTAGACTACAAAGCAGGAGCATGGTATGAGATTTCTGCTAAGAATCCACTCTGACCTGTTGACAGCTCCATAACTTGAACTCATGCCCTTCGAGACAGAAAGTGTCAGACTGGCGGCTATCTCAGCCATTCTCCAATCAGCACCTCTGACATGTTTTCTTGGCCTCTTCTCTACCTCTTCAAATTAAATCTAGTTCCCAAGAACTCTGTTTCAAAGCTTTCACTTTTTCTCCCTGCTACCTTGCCCTTTGTAAGGCACTCAGAGGTTATCGATTTTTTTTCCTTGCAATACAAAGCAGCATGATTACTTAAGCTAGTTCTCATGCTGAATTCTTTGCCGTCTTTGTTAAAGAAAAATAAAGGGCAGGACTGATGCTGAGTTTGATGCTGTATTCATATCTGTGGGTGTGTTCGGAATACTAAAATGTGCCCTGGTGACTGAAGCCCACCCTACTTTTACATGGACCACATGCACTGCAGGTGTCTAAAAAAGGTGGAACTTCAAAGATACAGTTTACCAGTAAATTGTATGCTCTGGACTGCCCTGTAATCATGTACTCACAAGGATCAGTGGTGGCTAACTTTTTCCTCATCACGTACCGAAAGTGTGTGTGCTCCACCCATAATACAATGCACACGTGACTCCCCACCCCTTGCACATGTGTGCATGACCCCCCTTGTATGTGCTCCACCATCTGCGCATGTGCACACATCTCCCACATGTATGTCTTTCCCCATGCATACGCAGCAGATACCTGATAATCAGCTGGCTGGTGGAGTTGCATGCATGCATGCGCAGTGGGACTGTTCCAGGTGACCTCTCATGTGCCGGCAGAAATGGCTCTGCATGCCACTTGCAGCATGCATGCCATAGGTTCGCTATCACAGTTTTAGACCATCATTTAGTTTTTTTCCCTAGCATAATATTCATTCATATGATCAGAGTCTTTTTGGTTATATAATGCTATGCAAGGAAAAAGAAATCTGCTTTCTATTTCTATCTTTCAATAAGATGAATAGCCCTTTCCTACCCACTTCCCCCCAAAAGTAATGATAGAATATGGCTTTCTTTTCATATCTCCTTTGATCTGCCAACATCTCTGGCTTTCCATGCTTCAATTAAATCCCAGAAAAAAACTCATTAATTCTCTCACCGGCCTGTTTCAGATTGGGAAATGTGGCCAGCTTGAGTTATGGATGGTGATCATTCACTGCTATATAAGCTTTGTTGAATAAACAGTTCTAGATGCTTAACAGCAACATTAGCAAGATACAGAAACAGCAGCAGGTGGGAAAATCCTATCTATCTATCTATCTATCTATCTATCTATCTATCTATCTATCTATCTATCTATCTATCTATCT